>VTFQ01000001.1:18928147-19528147 GCA_036281575.1 Ancherythroculter nigrocauda
ATGTCCTCCAAGCCAAAGTGCAGTCTCTGCTAGAAAAAGGTGATGTGGAGATACACTCAAAAAAATGATTCTAGCTGCTTGTTCAGTTTATTTAAATACAATAAGCTGAACCAACACAAATCTTTAGTTTTTTACTTAATTGGCATTTGCACTTAATTGTATTATGTTAAATGAAATTAAATTTGCAAAATGTTAGGTCAACCTAAACCATTTGTGTTGGGACTACATGAAACATTATGTTGCATTGATTGAAACTGGGCAGTGGATTTCTAGTTCCCAGCATGCTTTGCATAGGGATAGATCGGGACAGTAAATGTTGAACTTAAGTGCTGTTTAATGTGTTTTTTAGTAAAGGGAAATACCTTTTAAAGTTTGATGTTCAGTTATATTTCACATTTAAAAGAGTTTATGTTATGTCGATTTTTTTGAGGTTACCATTATGCTGAAGTGTAGACCTTGTGGTTAGGCTATGGGTGGCTACATGAAATAAATCTATGTTGTTCTCAACAAGCTTTAATTGTGCTAAAGCCAGTGATGAGAAGTTCTTTATCTGATCATTACTTGCATGCTACAAATGTTACACTTAGCATATGAAAATGTATTATTTTAGTTTAGCTTTTATAGAAATATAAATAAATTAGTTTGAGGGCCAGCACATAAGTTACACCACATATATGGTCATCAGCTTTATCCCTCTCAACGGTCATGAAACATGTATGTCTGTGTACAACAGCTATTCACAACCTAAGCACAAGCGCACATCTTCACCATGATGGTAACAAACAAAAAAAACAAAAAAAACAATGTATACGCTACAAACTCTTTTAAATGTTCAAAATAACTAAACATTAAACACTTAAACACTAAGAGGTCTTTCCATTTCCTTAAAAGTGCAGAAAACTTGAGCAACTCTGCACAAGAGCACCAGTCTGAATTGCAATAGCACTGGTTGGATCAACAAGAATGAATTATGTTCAGGAAACATTCACAGAATACGTCAAATGAAACTGGTGTGATCTCATTCAATTAGGATGAATTTTACTCATCAGTACAATTAACCTAGCTTAAGTTCAAATAAATCAGTTCAACTGTGTGGAAATAGGTGTCATAATTGAATTAAGTTAGACCAACAAGTTATTTTTTTGAGTGTAGTTCCCTCAGAATGCAGAGAGTCAGGCTTTTACAGCTGCTACTTCCTCGTTCCAAAGAATGATGGCGGTCTCAGGCCCATTCTTGATCTGTGACGTCTGAACCGGATCCTCATGAGATTAATTTATATTGGTCAATCTGAAAGACTCTGACTTTCATATCTAGAAAGCCCCCCACAA
The DNA here is from genome assembly GCA_036281575.1 of Ancherythroculter nigrocauda. NCBI lineage: Eukaryota > Metazoa > Chordata > Actinopteri > Cypriniformes > Xenocyprididae > Ancherythroculter > Ancherythroculter nigrocauda. The sequence goes on from VTFQ01000001.1 coordinate 18,929,476, forward strand.
AAGGCCATTCTTGAGATTTGCCTTTGAGGGAGTGGTATACGAATTCCTAAATTCCTTCCATTCATACTCTCTAGAGCTCCGCATAACTTTATGAAGTGTGTAGATGCGGCCCTCTCTTTTTTGCAACAGAACAGAAAATCAGGAGCATGGCAGCCTTTTTCAAGTTGGGGTCTATTCTTCCCCTCAATAGATTTCAGAAGCGGCAAGGCCATTTGCAACCACTACAGCACTGGTTGAAAGACGTGTTCCACCTCGTGAGTGGCACACAGGCCTGCACCTTCTTAGAGTTCGCCACCACTGTGTTCTTGGTCCCCTTGAAATCGTCCCATTTTTATTAGAACAGGATAATGCTGGGCTCTGTTTCCAGAAGGAAAGTGGTCATGACAGACATCTCCAAGATGGGTTTGGGGCCCTGTGTGACTGCAGAATAGCCTTCAGCTCATGGGCGACTCCCTTGATGAATTGGCACATCAACCATCTGATGGGATACGTTGGCACTAGATGTACTAGATGGCACTTTGATATTTAGGGTAAATTCACCTTTAGTTTTCTCCCAAACTGTACAGTAAAATGATATGAAAATAAGTACAGTAATAGCCAGCGTGACCCTGAATAAATATCAGTTGACAGAATGAGCAAACCTATCAAGAAAAGATTTTTATGAGTGTTTGAAAATAAGACATGATGTAAGTGCTAGAATGACTTTTGATGTTTGAAGGTGAGTTTGCCTTTAATTTTCTCCCAAACTCTACAGTAAAATGATATGCCAGAATGAGCAAACCTATTAGTGTTCGAATTTGGGCCATATGTGCTAGAATGCACTTTGATATTGGAGGTGAGTTTGCCTTTAAGTTTCTCCCATACTGTACAGTAAAATGATACAACAATGAGTACAGTAATATCTAGGGTGACCCTGAATAACAATCAATTGAAGGAATTAGCTAACCTATAAAGAAAATATTTTTATGAGTGTTTGAATATAGGCTACAGTGCAAGTGCTTGGATGCACTTTGATATTATAGGTGAGTTTGACTTTAATTTTCTCCCAAACTGTACAGTAAAATGATACGAATATGAGTACAGTAATAGCTAGAGTAACCCTTAATAAATATCAGTTGACAGAATGAGCAAACCTTTAAAGGAAAGATTTTCATGAGTGTTGGAAAATGGGCCACGGTGCAAGGGCTTGAATGCACTTTTAGTGCATTCAAGTGGAGGTGGATGGAGGTGAGTTTGACTTTAATTTTCTCCCAAACTGTACAGTAAAAATATATGAAAATGAGCACAGTAATATCCAGGGTGACCCTGAATAAATATCAGTTGACAGAATTAGCTAACCTATGAAGAAAATATTTTTATGAGTGTTTGAATATGGGCTACAGTGCAAGTGCTAAAATGCACTTAGATATTATGGGTGAGTTTGACTTTAATTTTCTCCCAAACTGTACAGTAAAATGATATGAAAATGAGTACAGTAATAGACAGGGTGACCCTGAATAAATATCAGTCGACAGAATGAGCTAACCTATAAAGAAACGATTTTTATTAGTGTTTGAAAATGGACCAAGGTGCAAGTGCTAAAATGCATTTTGATATTGTGGGTGAGTTTGACTTTAATTTTCTCCCAAACTGTACAGTAAAATGGTATGAAAATAAGTACAGTAATAGCCAGTGTGACCCTGAATAAATATAAGTTGACAGAATGAGCTAACCTATAAAGAAAAGATTTTTATGAGTGTTTGAATATGGGCCACAGTGCAAGTGCTAAAATGCACTTTGATATTATGGGTGAGTTTGACTTTAATTTTCTCCCAAACTGTACAGTAAAATGGTATGAAAATAAGTACAGAAATAGCCAGTGTGACTCTGAATAAATATCAGTTGACAGAATGAGCTAACCTATAAAGAAAAGATTTTTATTAGTGTTTGAAAATGGACCAAGGTGCAAGTGCTAAAATGCATTTTGATATTGTGGGTGAGTTTGACTTTAATTTTCTCCCAAACTGTACAGTAAAATGGTATGAAAATAAGTACGGTAATAGCCAGCGTGACCCTGAATAAATATCAGTTGACAGAATGAGCTTACCTATGAAGAAAATATTTTTATGAGTGTTTGAATATGGGCCACAGTGCAAGTGCTAAAATGCACTTTGATAGTGGGGGTGAGTTTGACTTTAATTTTCTCCCAAACTGTACAGTAAAATGATATGAAAAAGAGTACAGTAATAGCCAGGGTGACCCTGAATAAATATCAGTTGACAAAATGAGCTAACCTATAAAGGTACTAATTACAATATATATATATATATATATATATATATATATATACATTAATATTAACATTAATTAATATTCATACTATATAATAATTACTGTATAATATACATAAAACATTAAAATTAATAAATGGTTCATAATTATTACCATTACTATTAACATTAACATTAATATATGATATATAGCATATACAAACATTAAATTACAATAAAATAAAGTATATAAAAGTATATATATTTTTATATAAAAATAACTTATCTGATGTCTCTTTATGTTATTGCCCTTTTTACGGTTAACTGCAAGAGTATAAAGGAAACTGCCGTCTTTAAATGCATTTAGACCGTTTCCAGCACCCATACCGTAAGTGCAGGAATAGACGCGCAAACTAAAAAAAAGAGCGGCTGGCTTGACCGTGTATTTTCAACGCGCGGCCCACTTGACCGCAGTTAAATATTCCTTTATGTACGATTTTGTGAATGATTTGGCCATAAACAGAAATATTAAGTGCCAACTATTATTGTATCTTATTATCTGTTTAGCCAATAGATCCTAAGTAAAATACAGATGTTGATCTCCTTCTTATCAAGCGCCACAAATATATACAAAGATTTGCACAAGCATATATTATACAACTCACAACAAGTACAAAAAAATGAAACATAAGAATATGTAAAGTGAAATAATTCATGTCAGGGGAAAAATTATAACAATTTAAAGTAACAAAAGGTTCATTTGTCTTTCTTGCTGTTTTGTTCTTAATTTTGTCTGATGTAGTACCATATTGTTTAATCTCTTTTGTAAAATGTTCAAAGTTTGGCTTAGAACATTTTTTCACATGAATGTCATATTTTCCAAGTTAAATAAAAAGTTGTATAAAGTACATGGTGCTTTTGGAATAAAAAAAAAACAATTAAATAAAAAACTACAACATCATACAGATCAATTTGTATACACATTTAATTAATAAATTAAATTAATTAAATTAGAAACATCCAACCAACACATTTTTTTTAATATATACAATCAAAAAGAGATGAGTCACAGATTCTTTGGCATTTCCACAAAATTCACATCAGTTTTCAATATTCAAATGGAAATGTTCAAGCAACTCCTTGACAGGGTAAATTCTGTGTACAATTTTATAGGACACTTCTCTAATTTTATTATTAATAAAAAAAGTGTATTTGTTATTACCATACTCTTTTCCAGTCAATATTTTCATATTTAGTTGATCAAAACACTGTTGAACAAGGCAAATAGTTTTTTTTTTTAATATATATATATATATATATATATATATATATTTTTTTTTTAATATATTTGTTACTGCATTTATCTCTTACTATATTAATATCTCCAATAAATATTGTGTCACTGCAAAAACTGGTTTGACGATCAACATTTATAGGATAGAATCCAGGATTTCGTAACAACTCTGCCAGTGATTGCATCAAAGATAATAGCATATTCTTTTGGCCTCACAAGAATCATAAATCTATTGATAAATTCAGAATATGTTAAAAGTAAACCTTGTTCATTAAGCAACTGACTAACAGTAAGAATTCCATCCAACATCCCATTTCTGATTAAAGATTGACTTCTTTTTGTACAAGATGTCTTTATTTTTCCATATGAAGTATTGATGCGACCAAAAAATACATTTTAAAAGAAAATGAATGCCACCCAAAGACTTAAATATGAAAACATTCCATGCATCTTTATTTTTAATAAATCCAATTATCTATTTTATCTTAAACACATTATTAGGATCTGTAAAATTTAAAACTTCAAGGCCCACCAAAGTCTCTATTGTTGTTTAGAATATCTTTCAGTAAATAGTGTATTTTCTTCCTCCAAATAAAATCATAAGAATCTTGTCTAATTCCCTGACAACATTGTTTGGAGCGTCTGCTGACATCCATATATAAACAGACCTTGAGATCCTTCAGCTTTTGAGAGCAGAACACGTCCATTCAGGGGCAGATCTCTCATGAGCCACATACTGAATCTGTTTCTTAAGAATTAGTTCACTTTCAAATTAAAATTTCCTGATAATTTACTCACCCCCATGTCATCCAAGATGTTCATGTCTTTTTTTTTCTTTTCTTTTTTTTGATGAAAATATTCCAGGATTTTTCTCCATATAGTGGACTTCAATGGACTCCAAACGGTTGAAGGTCAAAATTTGTTTCATTGCAGCTTCAAAGCGATCTACGTGATCCCAGACGAGAAATAAGGGTCTTATCTAGAGAAACCATTGCTAATTTTTTATTTTATTTTTTTATTTTATACATTTTAACCATAAATGCTCATCTTGAAATAGCTCTCTTCTTCTTCGAGTGCTTCTCAATTCTTATTTGTGCATCCTCGTTTCCTCTCCTCGTTTCCTTTCCTCGCGTCTTAGCTCCACCCCTTCAGGATGTGAGGGAAGGAAACAAGGAAAAGATGCGAGGACAGATGAATTGAATAAAGTGAAATGATATCCTCGCTCCCTTTAGCGTCACTTCAAAGCGTCATCAGCTGCACTCGAGGGATCTACCCACATGTTGTTAAAGTTTGGTTATTTAAAAAAAAAAAATTATAAATATGAATAAAACAAGATGTCCCGTAGAAATATGTGAGATGTAAAGTTTATTTAAACTGCATACATTAAAGCATACATTTAAATTATTGTGACAGATATGAAGGGGAGGAGAATTTATGCGTGCGTCACGTTTCTCGATGAGAAAGACTTCCACAAAGGATTCACCTGTGTATCCTCGCTCATGACTCCTCGGGAAGCCTCCTCACTCCTCGATCCTCACCTCCTCGCGGTGCAATTAGAGAATTGAGATATCCTTCAAGATGGCTGAGCTCGATCGGTTTCCAGGTCATAGGATGGAGGACGGAGGAGTGAGGAAACGAGGAGGGATATTGAGAAGCACCCTTCTTCTTCTTCTTCTCTATTTGAATTCCAGCAGTGTAGACGCTGCTGAGTGTATTACTGCCCTCCACAGGTCAAAGTTTGAACTAATTGTTATATACTTGAACTGGCATATTGTATATGACAATTTAGTGTCCAGGACACTCAGCAATGTCTATTTTTCTAATGTCAGGTATTCATCTTTAACTCTATTTTTGAGCATTTGATGTTTTGTATTGATCATCTTTGAATTGATTAAGTAATTGGCATGATACATTTACATTGACTAACGCTTGGCATTAGTTCAAGTGTACTTAGACTGTAAAGGCTAAAAAGGGAATTTCCGTTTAGGACAACAAAATGTTGATCGACCAACCTGAATAGGGTGAGCCTTACCTCTGTTTATTGTAATGTTACTCTAGCTAAGTGTACACAGGAAACCATGGCATAACCAAACCAAAGCTACTATCAGAGGAGTAATATTCCTCAGCTTATCTGTAGTAGAGGTTGTGACCTCTGACTAGACTAGAGATAGTGTTACTTTAATTCAAGTGTATACAGATCTATGGGGACTAAACAAATACTTTTAGATAGAAAGAATGAATGCATGAATGAATACAATAAGAGTTAAGAGTTAAATAGAATATTCAAATGTCTAAATTATAAATATAAATGGTCAATAATCAATTGGCATTCCAACCTAAATTCAAGGTCATAATAATATGGAGTTTAATTAAACTACCTTGACACACTGAAAAGACCGAACGTGCAAGAAACCTTCCCCGTCCTATGGGAAAACCACCGTTGGGCCTGTTGGGCGTGCTTTACATTCCTGGATCCAGTGCTGTGTCTGGACCTGACACTGTAGTCCTTGGAGCCATCATTGGACCTGTTATTTTATTTATATTCATTTTTATCACTTTCACATGTTTGTTTATTGCTATAATACATGTTTACTATTTGTCTGTTTGCATTCTGTTCCTCATTTATTTTGGCACTATTTTGTGTCTTATTTATATTTTGTCTTGTTTTTTCATGCTTTAAAACATGAATTTTGGTTGTCACCAAAATTAAAATCGTTGACTCTCTTCACAGAGCAATCATACCCACAAACACAAATTAAATATAAGTATCAACTTGACAACTCTACCCAACAACACTATAAATAAAGTGTCATTTATTTGATCTCATATCATATAACACTGACTGGATCAGGGGTGCGTTTCCTGAAAGCATCGTTGGTGAACTATGGTTGTAAGTCCCATTGAACTCTATTGGTAACGACGGAACTTACGACCATAGTTCGCTTTGGGAACTGCACCCCTGACCGGTTGCTGTGCCTTGAACCATTACTGTGCCCTGATGTGATGCTGTGCCCTGTGTTTTCTTGTGTTTTGTATGTCGAGAGTCTGAAAAACACACAAAGATCATTCTTATTTAGCATGATTGTTTCTTAAACAAAAGAGTGGCTGATTTAATGTGATGAATAAATACTCACTGAATCTGGACATTCTGCCCCCAGACCCACCAGCAAACTCAAGTGGACTGGGCAAGGCTGGAATTTCAGTCTGAAACATGAAAAAATAAACCTGCAATGGTTTTTGTGTTATGTATAATAAATAATTTTTGTATTTAATAAATTATGTCATCAATACTCACAAGTAGAGTCAAAACTAAAACTGTCTGGTCATTTAAAAGTGGATAAAGTATTTCTCTTTAAAAACAACCCTTGGAACATCAATAAAATTTATCATCAAAATTCCATCAACAAACTAGAATTTCAGTATTTATCAGAATTGCTCAACTCATGCAAGATAGAAGACAGTGTCTGCTCACTACTGCTGATACTACCGACTCCTTGACCAGTAACCGAAGCACTTGGTTGGTGTATGACAGGCAAAGTATGAAAAGATGGTTCTTCATCTAATGGGGAAAATTTGGTACTGAAAGCTCATTTTTTGAGATATTTAGATTTAGGGTTTTGAGTTTCTAGCAATTTTAGAGTTCAACAAGTTTCATAAAAATATATGGACCTATGTGTAACTTTTATTAATTGACACACAAGGGTAAAGAACAAAACAAAAAAAAACATGAAAATATATATATACTTATAAACTTATCTTAAGTTTAATTCTAGTTTCATAAAATCCTGTGTACTTCATTACTAAAGAAGACTACTGTAAACTTATCGCAGTAAACAATTAAAATAACTTTAAAAACGACTTAACAAATTTTTTAAAGGTGCCCAAGAATGCTTTTTCACAAGATGTAATATAAGTCTAAGGTGTCTCCTGAATTTGTCTGTGAAGATTCAGCTCAAAATACCCCATAGATTTTTTTAAATTAATTTTTTTAGCTGCCTATTTTGGGGCATCATTAACTATACACTGATTTTGGCAGCGCGTCGCCCCTTTAAATCGCGTGCTCCCTGCCACACGAGCTTTCGACTATATTACAGCGCATTTACAAAGTTCACACAGCTAATATAACCCTCAAATGGATCTTTACAAGATGTTCGTCATGCTTCGAATTATGTGAGTATAGTATTTATGTTGATGTTTACATTTGATTCTGAATGAGTTTGAGGCTATGCTCTGTGGCTAACGGCTAATGGTACACTGTTGGAGAGATTTATAAAGAATGAAGTTGTGTTTATGAATTATACAGACTGCAAGTGTTTAAAAATGAAAATAGCGACGGCTCTCTTGTCTCTGTGAATACAGTAAGAAACGATGGTAACTTTAACCACATTTAACAGTACATTAGCAATATGCTAACAAAACATTTAGAAAGACAATTTACAAATATCACTAAAAATATCATGATATCATGGATCATGTCAGTTATTATTGCTCCATCTGCCAGTTTTTGCTGTTGTTCTTGCTTGCTTACCTTGTCTGTGCACAGATCCAGACGTTAATACTGCCTTTCCTTGTCTAATGCCTTGAACATGGGCTGGCATATATGCAAATATTGGGGTCATACATATTAATGATCCCGACTGTTACGTAACAGTCGGTGTTATGTTGAGATCTGCGTGTTTTCCGGAAGTCTTTTAAACAAATGAGATTTACATAAGAAAGAGGAAACAATGGAGTTTGAAACTCAATGTATGTCTTTTCCATGTACTGAACTCTTGTTATTCAACTATGCCGAGGTAAATTCAAATTTTTCATTCGAGGGCACCTTTAAAACATGATGCTTCAAATGCTGTTCAATGAGTGTTGGCTTTATAAAAATATCATTAAGCCAAATTTATCTTTGAAAATAATTGAATAATATTTCTAGGAGCAATTTTGAAATGAACGTACCATTCTCGTCCTCATCCTCCATGTCAAAACTTCTTCCATCTATGACATTTAATGGGTTTGCGCAGGGGCTTGTCCCAAGGATTTTATCTAACAAATTGTAGACAGGCCACTTGACATCGGCTGATTGCCCACTACACCGCAGTTTATCACGTATGGCCATGTATTTCTGGCGTAACTTTTTAACTTTAATTCGGCACTGCAAGGCGGTCCGGTTAAATCCTCTGTCTCTCATTTTTGCAGAAAACTACAGAAAGACTTTTGTATTTCTGTGGGTGGTTGATAGTTGTTGCTTCATGTAGTCTTTTTCCAAATTTGAAGAAGTGCTGTAGTTTCCTCATTGGTCCATAACACCCCTCTTCCTGCAGCAGCCATGTTGAATAGCGCGATTTGTACGGAGGCGCGTTACGACCAAATTAATTAAAATTATGCGAACGGAAAAATCAAGTGAGTGAGCCCAGAGCAGTTTGTGTTCAGATTGCGTGTTTTTAGCGAACCGTACCATAAGATGAAAGCGAACAGTACTGAGACCACCTCCCGAGATGGTCTCGGTTCGGTTCGTCTTTAAGTGGTCTGAGATCGTTTGGAGTGTTCACATATGGGCCAGAAATCACACAAACCGCGCTCAGACCCCTGAAAAGGACCAAGTGTGAAAACACCCTCTGACAGTCTAACTGCACACATAATATGGAATAAGTTTAGTGTCAAAAAACATTTCTGTACAGGACATGCATGTTACAATAACATTGTATTTTTCATTAGGGGTCCATGAGTAATCCATCTGATGATGATGGATTTGTAAAAATCAGCTTACCATTTAATTGAAACTTCATAGAAAACTGAAGAAGTATAGACAGAAGAGAAGCTTTAAAGGACTCCAGTGGACCAACGTACTGTACTTTCTAAAGGACTGAGGACCATACACCCGTACTGTCCCATTGCTTTTAAAAGGCACAGACTGAAAGGTTTGGGTTCGATACAAGCAAGCCCTGAATTCTCCTGTCGTGGCTACTGTACATTTGAGGATTGTCCTGTCACCGTAACAGTTACTGTGGACAGTGAAGAGGACCTCAAGGCAACCGTAGAGTACCAAGGGGCACAGAGCATTCATAACTTCACCCAATTAAAAAGAAGACCTGTTAGAGCACATGACAGAAACACACTGGGCCAAGACTTACAAGGACAGCTCCCACGAGCCACAAAACACCTAAAGATGTAATGGAGTCTGGCTGTAGGAATGAGGCTCAAAACGATATCGTGGGGAAACTCGTCAGAGAAGCCGACAGCACAGTAATGAAATAATAAGTATTCAGATAATGCTCAACAAGAAAAAAGACAGTCCTGAGGAGGTCCTCCAGAGAATAATGTTACAAAAGGGGTTCTGCTTTGGTCACACAGGACCTGAGTTGGTCAGGAATCCCAACAAAAATTAATCTCCATTTCTGTTGCCACATACCTTACCTGTGATCACACCACAGCCTCAGTTACTTATTTCTCAAAGCATTTCAAAAAGGTGTTTTGGGAGGAGAGGTATGCAGTCACCCGTCATGATCATGTGTGATGGGTAGATGGTGTTAATGCAGGCAAAATGACCATCATTTGCCAAGAAGGCTATGAATGACACCATTAACTACTACTACAAAACTGCAAATGGAAAAGGCAGAAAAGAAGATTTTGAGGTGCCCATTCTTCATCGTTGACTGAAGAATGACAAGGAAATGTGCAGAAAGTAGTAAGTAGTGTACATTAAGAAAATACTGTTTGTGACAGTCCTCTTTTAGTGTCCAAAGAACTTCATACAGATTTTATGTGATGAATTACCTTTCATTAATGTTCTCGGTCGAAAAACACCCCAGCAAAATATCTTTTCCTCATACCAAAACATAATAATGATAATGCCAATGTGAACCGGTCTATCCAGAATGCACACACTTTCAGAGTCTCTTAGCAGTGTGGCCTCTGAATTCCCCTACATCAGTTCTGTCTGTGAAATGCTTATAATAATGATGTATTCAATACATTTCCAATAGAGCAGCAAGTATTACATAAAGGGCAGACTGGGATATAATACACATACATTACCGGTCAAATGTTTTTGGATAGGAAGATTTTTTTAAATGTTTTTAACTGAATTTTCATCATCATTACTCAAGTCTTCAGAGTCACATGATCCTTCAGAAATCATTCTAATGTGTATAGAAGATGAATATGTATAAAAATCATTCTATTATGTATAGTTTCATTCTTGAACCTAATTATTCTGTTTCATTCCACAGTGCGCCAAAACGTTCCTGGAGCCCCCCAACACTGCACATTCTGCATGTCTCCCTAATCAAACACACCTTATTCAAGTCAGTAGCTTATTAGTAGAGATTCAAGACCTGAAAAGGGTGTGTCAGACAAAGGAGACATGCAAAATGTGCAGTGTTGGGGAGGATCCATGAACGTGGTTGGGAACCACTGCCTTAGAGAGAGAAGCTAATTTACAATGACATTAAAGTATACGTTAAGACAATACATATTTGAAATTACTACTATTTTACACATGTAACAGTATGGTTGTCATGAGTAGGGCTGTATTAAAGTGCACAACACAGGAGAACTATTCAGAAAACATTTAATATAACAATCAGAACAATAAACAGTCGAATCATGGAGGAGAAACACATCACAAACACACATGACATTAAACAACGCTTGACCAAGAACAGACAGAAACTGAGGGGTACACATGGAAAACAATTAACTACACACAACACTAATTAATCAGTCACTGAGGGGACAAACAGGTGATGAAATGAAACATAGAAACATGGGAAAGCTGGGTAAACTGACGATGAACAGACAGTGAACTGAAGACAAAACCCTGACAATGGTCATTTTTAGCAGTATTTTTAATAACTGTATTTCTTGTATGTGCATTGTGTGGTCTATGTGTGCTGTGTTGTAACTACTCATAAAAAATATATGTACAGTGGGTACGGAAAGTATTCAGACCCCCTTAAATTTTTCACTCTTTGTTATATTGCAGCCATTTGCTAAAATCATTTAAGTTCATTTTTTCCCTCATTAATGTACACACAGCACCCCATATTGACAGAAAAACACAGAATTGTTGACATTTTTGCAGATTTATTAAAAAAGAAAAAAGTAAATATCACATGGTCCTAAGTATTCAGACCCTTTGCTCAGTATTTAGTAGAAGCACCCTTTTGATCTAATACAGCCATGAGTCTTTTTGGGAAAGATGCAACAAGTTTTTCACACCTGGATTTGGGGATCCTCTGCCATTCCTCCTTGCAGATCCTCCCCAGTTCTGTCAGGTTGGATGGTAAACATTGGTGGACAGCCATTTTTAGGTCTCTCCAGAGATGCTCAATTGGGTTTAAGTCAGGGCTCTGGCTGGGCCATTCAAGAACAGTCACAGAGTTGTTGTGATGCGACTCCTTCGTTATTTTAGCTGTGTGCTTAGGGTCATTGTCTTGTTGGAAGGTAAACCTTCGGCCCAGTCTGAGGTCCTGAGCACTCTAGAGAAGGTTTTCGTCCAGGATATCCCTGTACTTGGCCGCATTCATCTTTCCCTCGATTGCAACCAGTCGTCCTGTCCCTGCAGCTGAAAAACACCCCCACAGCATGATGCTGCCACCACCATGCTTCACTGTTGGGACTGTATTGGACAGGTGATGAGCAGTGCCTGGTTTTCTCCACACATACCGCTTGGAATTAAGGCCAAAAAGTTCTATCTTGGTCTCATCAGACCAGAGAATCTTATTTCTCACCATCTTGGCAAACTCCATGCAGGCTTTCATGTGTCTTGCACTGAGGAGAAGCTTCCGTCGGGCCACTCTGCCATAAAGCCCTGACTGGTGGAGGGCTGCAGTGATGGTTGACTTTCTACAACTTTCTCCCATCTCCCGACTGCATCTCCGGAGCTCAGCCACAGTGATCTTTGGGTTCTTCTTTACCTCTCTCACCAAGGCTCTTCTCCCCCGATAGCTCAGTTTGGCCGGATGGCCAGCTCTAGGAAGGGTTCTGGTCGTCCCAAACGTCTTCCATTTAAGGATTATGGAGGCCACTGTGCTCTTAGGAACCTTAAGTGCAGCAGAAATTTTTTTGTAACCTTGGCCAGATCTGTGCCTTGCCACAATTCTGTCTCTGAGCTCTTCAGGCAGTTCCTTTGACCTCATGATTCTCATTTGCTCTGACATGCACTGTGAGCTGTAAGGTCTTATATAGACAGGTGTGTGGCTTTCCTAATCAAGTCCAATCAGTATAATCAAACACAGCTGGACTCAAATGAAGGTGTAGAACCATCTCAAGGATGATCAGAAGAAATGGACAGCACCTGAGTTAACACTCTGAGGTCTGAAGGTATCGCCGGCGATACCACCGTGGTTTTTTCTTATCAGTGTGAAAGAGAGTCAAAATACTCCGTCAATGTTGCACATACAATTAAGAGTTATACACCATTTTAATCTGTGGAATATCTTCTTTCATTTGTGTACACTCAGAGTAAAAACAAAATGTTGTGCTCTTTGTAAAATAAAGAAAACTAACATGATGCGTGATCTCTCCTCTCCCTCTGAACGAAGTCCAATCTGATAGTTCTTAGAAAATGAACTGTAACTTACTGAATACTAATGACAAAAAAATTACACTTATGTCTAAAAAAACGTTAAGATGTCAGGTTTTAAAACATGTAAGTCAAATCGAAAACAAACCTTCTGTGTTTATTTAATCTGTATGAAAAGAGAGCCATGTCAGAAGTCTGTGATTCAGCTCATTATCCGCTAATGCGGCCACGCCCACGGAGCGAGCGCTATTCAGACGCAAATTCAGTCAATACATGCATTCGTCATCTCAATCGTGTATTTACTGTCTTGAAAAGTGTTTTGAATAGCCATATTTAGCGATCTCTTGCCTCTGTTAGTTCCTTGATTGTCACATGATATTCCTCTTCTTTTACTGAGGCATTTGTGGACAAAAGGGGCAGAGCGCCCTCCGGCTGCAAGTATGAATGATGAAAACACAGTATCCAGCACTCATAGTAATGACAATAAATATAGAATAATAAATATTATCTCTGTATAGAAAATTGATATAAACATATGAGAATCCATCAATATTTCTCCAAATGTGTATGCTTTTAAGCATATTAAGAAATTATGGTCAATATAAGATTTTAAGAGTCAAAATGTGAAGCTTGAGTCTTAGATCTTTTTAATGATGTATAGTTTGTCAACTGCACATCAACATTTAGGCTCTATAATATAACAAATATAGTAGCCTATATGAAATGCCCTAGAGGTAGGAATGTTCAGACGCTTTGCATCACAGAAATACATTATATTTGAAAGTATATTAAAATAGAAAACCATTATTTGGTTAGAGACTTGAGACTTCTTTTAAAAACATTATAATGGCATTATAATGTGTTCAATCTTTTGACTGGTAGTGTAATTTAACATAGGCCTATACAAAATTTTCTTCATATCATGTGCAATAATACGTGCATGCATGAGATCACAAAAATCATGTTTTTTTTGTCCTGAGTGGACTTTAATCCTGTTATTAGCATGATCACAGAGGGTTTTTTCAAAGCCTACCTGACTGAAAGGTCTCATTAATATGCAAGTCATTTCAGGTCATTATTATTCAATTCTTTTGTCTTCTCAGGTGAGAATCACCCATTATACATGAGGATTCCCGCCTCCTCGCATACTGTGTTTCTTGACCAAAAGTGTCTTAGAAAATTTAAATCTCTCTATTGTTTTATATGAAGGAGTAGGAAGGATAATTTTTACTTCATTCTGAAGCAAAAACTCTAGTCTACAACCTCCAATACCTAGAAGTCTTATGAACACAGATTTAATATACTTTTTTGGCCTTATTTCAGTGACTTAAGTTTTTTGTTTTTTCAATAACCACGCATAAACGTTATTCCTTCAAAAACACAAACATGTACATACATGTTCCTCACATATTATTGTAGCCTAGTTTGTGCTGAATACAGTGTAATGACACTTTTTCCGAACAACTGAAAAAAGCACAAATGTCAGGGCATGTCAAAACTTCTCCAGGGCCCCAAAAATCCTCAGACCCCTGAGGGTTAAATATATGAGTGTCACTGCAAAGGGTCTGAATACTTAGGACCATGTGATATTTCAGTTTTTCTTTTTAATAAATCTGCAAAAATGTCAACAATTCTGTGTTTTTCTGTCAATATGGGGTGCTGTGTGTACATTAATGAGGAAAAAATGAACTTAAATGATTTTAGCAAATGGCTGCAATATAACAACCCCCCCGGTTGAGAACCACTGTGATACCAGATCATAGAGTGCCCCAGGGACAAGGGCGTAGATTTGGTTTCAACTTTGGGGGGGTTGAGCGTTGGTATGCTGCCTGTTATTATTATTTTTTTATTAAAAAAAAAAATCTGTTTTATGTGTAGCGTTATTGGATAATTTATTTCTTCTTTATCTATCTATCTATCTATCTATCTATCTATCTATCTATCATAACTTTATGGAATTTATCTATAACCATTCATCAAATTCTAACATAACGGAGTGATTCTAAAAAGAAAGAAATTGTTAATATTGAAACCGCCAGTAGGTGGCAGCGATTCAACGTTTTAATGAGTGAGCTACTTAAATCGTTCATTCAAGCCAGTTCGTTCAAAAGTCAGATTAATTAAGGAAGAAAACAAACACTGATAAGAAAACTTTTGTCATTGATAAGACACTATTGAAAAATGAAGTAACAAAACAGATGGCTGTTTTAGTAACTGGTTACAGCTGCACTGATAGTTATGGCTAATTTGCAATGGATTAGCTAGCTAAAATGTGGAGTGTACCTAGCTATTACAATGTTTTCATACCTCCTTCTCAGTATATGCTTTATTCTTTTTAACGTCCCTCTTTGAACAGAAGTTTAATTTAGTCGGCTGGGCAACGGTTCTCTTCATTTTTTGGTGCTACCCGCTCTCTCTCATTCAAACATTAGAGCTCCACTCGCGTTGTTTTGGTGAAAGTGCAACGCGCATTGGTTGGGCGTTACCAATCGGTACAATGGAAGGGGGGTACTTTTTTGACTAATTTATTATGACAAACTCATATTTGATTAGAAACAAAATTATTGTTACAAAATAAATTAATTATACATATGTTAGTATAGATCTACTGTGATTTTCATGTTGAAATATTGGGGGGGTTGTAACTGATGGATTTGAATATTGGGGGGGTTACCTCCCCCCATCCCCCCCGCAAACTACACCCCTGCCCAGGGATGACCCGTTTTTGTAGGCCAACCTGGAAGTTAGCGGCGCACGGGTTCCCTCGGTTGAAAGCCTATGCATTTTTCCCATAGACTTTTGGAAAATAAAAAATAAAAATTTTTGGAAAATAAGCTCTGTGTTTAACAAAGGGTTCTGACACTTACACGTTTTGTCTATCAAGATAATCTTTACAAGTTAACACAACATTTATAGATTTTGAAGCCTAAATAAAGTCGTCAGATATAAAAGGCTAACAGTAGGCTATAAACGGACTACAGCACACCATGGTCACGGATCAACGTCGTCACCACCAAGCTTCCTCAAACTTTATTTAAAAAAACAACTTTATTTAAAAACATGCTCGCTGATTATGATCTGCGCTGTTATTAATACTTATCCACTTTTTCATGAGAAATGTTGTCCAAATGTCCTGTTTGTCATGATGACGTCTAAAGTCCCCGCCTGTCACGATCACCGTCTGTTCCTGTCAGTTCCCGGACTACACTTCCCACAATCCTCCCTGCCAGTCACATGTTCACTCTACACCAATCACCTGTCGCCACATACAGCCATGCACACACTCCTCACTAATCACTACACCCAGCTGCAGCTTGTTACCTGGACTATAAAAGGACTCTCACTCACACCATCCAATCGTGAAGTCTTGATTACTCCTGTATCATTTCCGAGCATTATTATTCCTGTCTGCCTGTCTGTTACCGTTACTGCCTGTTCCTGTTTCTTGACCCGTTGCTGCCTGTCCTGACCCTTGCCTGTTATACTGTTCTGTGAATGATATCCGCCTGTCCTCGATCTACTGCCTGTACTCTGATTACGACTCTGCCTGTTCCTTGCTGTTCCTGTTTACCCCTGATCGACCCAGCCTGTACGACTATGCTCACATTGAATAAAAGCTTGCAAATGGATCTCCGCCTGAGTCCTGCTTCGTTACAGAAGACTTCGCCACAACAACGATCCAGCAGCTTTTCTGACGAACACTGGTCTGGTAGGAACTTTGCATTTTTGTTGTTAGAGCTCAAGCAGGGCTCACGATCGCTTGAGAATTACATTGAGGAGTACTTGGATATTGCATATTGTTCAGACCTGCCGGACTGTGTGCTCATAGACTTTTTCTGTGAAGGCGTTAATCAGCCACTCAAGTCACAGTTGATTCGTGAGGGACCCCGTTCTTCACTTAGTCATTTTCTGGATTATGCTTTATTGACTGTTGGCTCTCTGTTTACTGTGGGTGTCGCGGAGGAATGCGACACCTCGCTTAATCATGTAATGGCTGCCGCGCCAAAGGACACTCACAAGATGGCGGCTCCCATAACAGCAACACCAGTCAACGTCTCCGCTGATCGCCCAGAGTCACGTCACGTCTCCGCTGATCGCCCAGAGTCACGTCACGTCTCCGCTGATCGCCCAGAGTCACGTCACCTCGCTGGTCCTGTCCGAGAGCGGAGAGGATTGCGTTCCAGCTTGAATGATCCTCCACTGACTACAGCACGAGCAGCTGGCATTCCGAAACCCACGGCTGCTTCGTTCTCAAGCCAGCCGGACGCTTCCCTCTCAAGCCAGCCGGATGCCTCGCTCTCAAGCCTGCCGGACGCAACGCTCTCAAGCTCGCCTGGTGCAACGCTCTCAAGCTCGCCTGTTGCAACGCTCTCAAGCGCCCTGGACGCGATGGACAAGATGGCTGCTTTGCCAGTGCCTACGGGCAAGATGGCCGTCCCTTCAGTGCTCACGGAGGTAAGGGGCGTTACAGCCATTGAGTCCGCTCCAGAACCCGCTTCAGCCAGTGAGTTTGCTCCAGAGACCGCTCCAGTCGGTGAACCATCGTCTCACTCCCGGAGGAAGAGGAGGAGGAGGAAGAAGGCGTCCTCCTCTCCTCAAGACGCAGACGCCGTTCAAGAGGCCGCTGTGGGCCTGGAGACCACTCCAGAGGTCTCTCCTGCTCCGCCCAAGCGTCATGCTCTACCAGCACCGCTTAAGCGTCTTGCCCTGCCGGCGCCTACTGAGCTCCTCGCTCTGCCGGCGCCACCTGTGCTCCTCGCCCTGCCGGCGCCACCTGAGCTCCTCGCCCTGCCGGCGCCACCTGAGCTCCTCGCCCTGCCGGCGCCACCTGAGCTCCTCGCCCTGCCGGCGCCACCTGAGCTCCTCTCCCTGCCGGCGCCACCTGAGCTCCTCGCCCTGCCGGCGCCACCCACGCTTCCAGCCCTGCCGGCGCCACCCAAGCTTCCAGCCCTGCCAGCGCCGCTCAAACTCCTTGCGCTGCCAGCGTCATTCAGGCGTCTTGCCCTGCCGGCTTCACCCACACGCCTGGCCCTGCCGGCGCCACCCGAACTCCTTGCCCACAAACCTGCGACGGGCCCCGCTGAAATCCCCAAGAACTTTTTGGGGGGGGGCAGTATACCTAGGGGTGGGGAGCTGGTGGGTGGGGAGCTGGTGGGTGGGGACCCTGCCCAGCCACTGCTGTCAGGGCCATTTATGGACTGTAGCCCACTAGGGCCATTTATGGACTCATTGCTGCGGCTGCCCAAGCCACCTGACCTGCCGTGGTTGCCCAAGCCACCTGACCTGCCGTGGTTGCCCGAGCCACCTGACCTGCCGTGGTTGCCCGAGCCACCTGACCTGCCGTGGTTGCCCGAGCCACCTGACCTGCCGTGGTTGCCCGAGCCACCTGACCTGCCGTGGCCGCCCGAGCCACCTGATCTACCGTGGCTGCCCGAACCACCTGACCTGCTGTGGTTGCCTGAACCACCCGACCTACCGTGGCTGCCCAGGCCATCTGACCCGCCATGGCTTCCTGACCCGCCGTGGCCGCCCGAGGCTCCTGACCCGCCGTGGCTGCTTGAGTTCCTGGACCTGCCCTGGAGACCTCCATACCCGCCTGCACATCCAGTATCTCCTGCCTGTAGGTCTCCAGGGCACCTCCCCAGTTGTGCCATCTACGGCGCGAGGACGCGCCTTCCGGGAGGGGGACATTATGTCACGATCACCGTCTGTTCCTGTCAATTCCCGGACTACACTTCCCACAATCCTCCCTGCCAGTCACATGTTCACTCTACACCAATCACCTGTCGCCACATACAGCCATGCACACACTCCTCACTAATCACTACACCCAGCTGCAGCTTGTTACCTGGACTATAAAAGGACTCTCACTCACACCATCCAATCGCGAAGTCTTGATTACTCCTGTATCATTTCCGAGCATTATTATTCCTTTCTGCCTGTCTGTTACCATTACTGCCTGTTCCTGTTTCTTGACTCGTTGCTGCCTGTCCTGACCCTTGCCTGTTATACTGTTCTGTGAATGATATCCGCCTGTCCTCGATCTACTGCCTGTACTCTGATTACGACTCTGCCTGTTCCTTGCTGTTCCTGTTTACCCCTGATCGACCCAGCCTGTACGACTATGCTCACATTGAATAAAAGCTTGCAAATGGATCTCCGCCTGAGTCCCGCTTCGTTACACCGCCAAAGGAAGTAGTCCCTTTTAGCAATTTGTTAGCAACCGCCGATTTGAAGACACAGTAAAAGTTTAAAAAATCACAAGTGGGTTATAACTGGTGTGTTTTATGTCATAGATCAAAACGTGAAAGTATTTAGAGGCTTTGTTAACCACAGACCTTATTTCAGGCGATTTAGCAAAAAAACATTCAAAAAACCCATAGACTTTAGGGCGATAGAACCGGAAGTCCAAAAATGCTAACTCGCTTCCAGGTTTTGCCTACAAAAACGCGTCATCCCTGGGGCACTCTATTGCACGCTATTTTTTCCTCGTGCTCTGCTCCTCCTTCCTAGTTAACCCTTGTACTCCCCTCTTCCCGCCCTCCTTTTCTTAATCTAGAAAACTGATTGGCCAACCAACATGGATAAGAACACGATTGGCTTAACAATGAAAATGTTAAAACACAAAAATAATAAAAATAATAAATACCCCATCGATGTAAAAAATATACATTCACAACCATTTACATTATAATTTGCACATAAAAGAAAATATAAAATAAAACATTTTTAAATTATTACACTGGGTTACATCTTTCACCTTTGTTTTACAGTATGTCTCTACAAAAAAGATTATACGGTGAAAGCTCTCTGATATGTACTTTGGCCTTTGATGGCCGAGGCTCAGAAGAAGCTTTTCTTTTGTAATTACCAATCCAGTTCTGAAATTGAAAAACAAAAAATAATAATGAAAGAGTATTACACCAATTAAACTGAATGTTAATGAAACACTTAATTTATACAGACAGTACAGCAGAATGATACATTTATTTGACATGTTGATTGTTAGTGTGGCACTAAAGTAAACCTTACTTCTATGACACTGGTGTCCAAACCCATAGCCGATGCCACTCTGGTCATGCCATCTTTAAAAAACGTTTTCAGCATTTCTTTCTGCTCATCATTAATACGAGTTCTCTCTTGTTGAATAACAAAAAGAAAGAAAAGGCTAGTCAGTAATAAATCAGTAATAAAAAAGACAGTGTTACAGATCATACCATCACACTTGCCTAATGCTTTTAGATTAGCAACAGTAAGGGCTTACCTCTCTGGGCCATCTTCAACCTAAAACATAAACAGATTTGTGAATGGGCTCTCTAAACAGCCCGAAACAAAATTTGGATTGTTCAACAGACGTAGAGCATGGAAATAAATAAAACAAACTTACCACACGCTGGAAATTGATGCTGTAGAGGGAGACAAAAAAAGTTAGGTAAAGAGATATTAATGTTACGCAGGCAGACAGACAGCTAAGCAGACAGACAGGCAGACCTGTGCCTTTGGGCTTTATTTTTCAAGTTCAATGTTGAGGACAGCAATAAATGTGACATACGGACACCACAGTATATTTACTTCTAATAGATTGCAAGTGTTCGTCTTTTACATAAATCAATTTAATTGTAAGGTTTCTCATGTGTCAAACCCACAGAACTTTATCTTATATCCTTGAATAGGAATCCCAGGGTTTCCAAACAGCCATAAAATACATCTTGGGTTTGACTATTCCACTCAATATGACTATAATATACGTTAGCTTCAGAGAATCGTTAACTAGTGTTACGCCTGAGAATAAACTGGGAGAATATCACAAGAGATGATGAGTGATATTTTCTCAGTGATGACGTTTAGTCGTATGATTTTCATGTTGAAGACACCACTCATATTCACATACAGGTTGGTCACAGTAATATATTTACACATTTCCTTTTTGTTGCAAATATATTAACTTATAACCATACGCAAAAAAATTATCTAAACCTTTCATTCTTTTCACCATCAGTGAATAAAACATGAATAGTTGCGTATACTCATACAAAACTTGTAAACAGTTACAAAACAGTATGAAACATAATACAAAATATATAAACACCTTTTAGCTTTTCCACATGGTGAAAACCATTTTAACATTACGCAACCATGCGTGAGGCACAACTACCATTTGCTCTGCGCATAAACACGCACAAACACACTTTGTAAAAAAAAAAAAAAAAAGTAAAAAAGTTTTACTATTACATTGAATACGTTCTTAACATTCATACTCGTTTTCTAAATGCATTACATTAACTTTATTGATCCGTTACCTGAGAATAAACAGGGAAAATGATAACACGAGATGATGAATGATGTTCTCAGTGATGGTGTTTACTCATATGAGCCAACTCTCATGATACTGTGTGAGAGAGCGTGACATAACTTAGCAAAGCAATCGATCTCAGATTAACGAATCAATCTCAGACTAACAGCTCTATTATAAACATTACTTAATAAAACAATTAAACAATAATGTTTAACTATTAAACTAAATTACCCCATTAGACATGTAAAACATGCTAATTAGCAATGTTAATGCTCACATAAAGCAAGTAACATAATATCTAACACGGTTATCTCATGTACGCCACCTGAAAACACATTTTCTGTATTGTTTTCGATTATTGATTAATTAATTACAATTTAAATGTTTGGTTTTATAATTTCAATGGTCTTAGCTGAAAAATATCAACCGGCGGGAAATACCGCAACGATGCCGCGTCATCCAGTGTACTTACGATTTGATTGGCCCCTTCTGGCCCATATCTATGAGCTGATAACCACTGATAACGCCCATTCAATCGAGTGATAACATTCGAAGCAGGTGGTTAAGGTTGAGTTCACTTTCTGAGGTAAAACTTTACTTCATACGAAATTATATCAACGACTTAAATAAACTACATGCATAAATCAATAAATTCCGGTGAGATGTAAAGTAAAAAAGGTGAGAAATCCTGCCAGAGTATAAAGTTAAATAAATGAATCATGTCCTGTCCTGACAGTAAAGTTAATTGAGGTAAATTTTTACTTCACAAGACATTCATGTAATTAATTTATTAATTGAAAGCTGTTGATTAAAATTTCTTGTGACAAAAAACCCCTTCTGTCAGGGATTAGAAAAGGGCATAGGGTAATGGTATGAATTAATCAACTACATTGACAAATCAATTCCTGTGAAGAAAAAAATAAAAGTGCCCTTTTTCCACTTCCTGACATGAAAGTTCATTTTTAAGGTACTTTTTACTTCACAAGACATTTATTCATGTAATTGATTAATTTAAAGTTGTTTTTCCATAAAACACTTAAATTTTACTTCAATTTTAAACTTTAATAGACACAAAAGCATTTTTTTAAATAACTCCTCTGATAGCCGTTATGACAAATGACATACAATATAGTTATAACTGTGACAGGATTATTCTTTTAAAACAATTGTAAAAATGACATGTTTATTATAAGTATTCTTATGAATTGTGTATTTTTCTCTTACCCTCAAGATGGCAACACCAAGCCCCTACTCACGCCCAGGACCACAGATGTGTGGCGAACCGGTATACCTGTAAAGCAGCCACCTTCAAATCAGAGGAAGGAAAAATAAAAAGCATGTTGTCGACCTTTGGTGACGAACCAAATTTAGAAGAGGGTGCGACCTATTACCTTAAAAACATTACAGTGAGCAACAAATATGGCAGCCAAAATATACATTTTGGCAAATCATGCAGCAAATTTAGGACAGCACCAATTGAATTGGCAGCAAAGGTAGAAAAGGCTGCCAGAGAGGCCCAATGCCCTCAATCTCAAAAAGTCACGGGCAATGAAGGTGACATCTTCTCAAGGGGTGACTACTTGAGTCTCCAAGGGCGAGTGGTCAAAGTAAGTCAATGTCCTCGTTGAATATCTAAAGATTAAAGGGAATTTCTGTCATTTATTACTCCCCCTCATAATGTTCAAATTCCATGTATATTTAAATCTGCTTCAGTCACAGGAAACAATCGCTGCATGTTGAGCAGTCTAAGAATCTTTTATCTAGTCTCTAAAGCCGGAGACACAGTTAACGATAGTAAAAGGCCGATTATGAATGTAAATTGATACTTATGACTGATCGCGCTCAAACGCGTCCAGTCAGAGTCAGCTGCGTTCAGTCTGCGATTACAGTCGGTGTTCAAATTCCATGTGAAAGTATATAAATCTGCTTCAGTCGCAGGAAACAATCGCTGTATGTTGAGCACAGACTTGTGTGCCTGGCTTAAATGTGTGCACAGCTTAACTGATGATAAATGAGAATCTTTACAAAAAGGAAAATTTAATTCTCAAATGTTGGAAAAAGTAGCTATTCAAAGGATTAGTCCACTTTAAAATAAATTATTGAGTAATTTTATTTTACCCTCAAGATGGCAACACCAAGCCTTTATCACGTCCAGGGCCAGGACCGATTCGCTGCAGATGCCAACCGGACTACGTCCAACAGTCACCTTCAAATTAGATGAAGGAAAAAGAAAAAGCTTGTGTTTTACAATTAAAACAACTATTGCGCTCAGTGACGAAAAAAAAAAAAAATCTGTCGTCGACCTACGGTGACGCACCAAATTTTAAATGGGGTGACGTATTTTCTAAAAAAAAAATAAAATAATGTCACGGTCAGCAACAAATGTGGCCGCCAAAACTTATATTTTGCCAAATCATCCTGTAAATTCAGGGCATCTCCAAACAGAGCAGGATGAAAAGGCTGCCAGAGAGGCCCTATGTCCTCAATCACAACAAGTCCCGCACTGACTGACTGACTGACTGACTGCACATGGCCAAAACTCCCATGAATCTGCAGTTTTTTTAATTCACCTGTAATAATCTGACTCATTTGATTGGTCATGAGCTCAAAAGAAACATGTATAAAACATAATCTTGCATGCCACGTGAGCATTTACTTATTCATTTATTTTCACATTTTTACTTTAATAGTGACAGTCGTAATAGATTTATTTTTTGATTGTGTAGGGGTCATTAATCCTTAATCCTGGTCCAGGGTTATGCAAAAATACATCCAAGCTGTATTTTAAAATAAAATACAAAATAACTTAATTTTAAGTGTATGAAAATAAACTACTGTATTTTTGTATTTGAAAAATACTAAAAAAAAAAAAACACTTTTAGAATGGAGCATGAAATTTCTTCAAACCTTCCATCAATTGGCCTATTTTGTCTCTCTTCACCATGACTTCAGATGATTAAAGGTGCCCTAGAACCTTTTTTTAAAAGATGTAATATAAGTCTAAGGTGTCCCCTGAATGTGTCTGTGAAGTTTCAGCTCAAAATACCCCATAGATTCTTTTAAATTAATTTTTTTAACTGCCTATTTTGGGGCATCATTAGAAATGAGCCGATTCAGGGTGTGTGGCCCTTTAAATCTGGTGCTTCACGCCCCAAGAGCTCGCGCTTCCCTTAAACAACATAAAAATTCAAACAGCTAATATAACCCTCAAAATGGATCTTTACAAAGTGTTTGTCATGCAGCATGTCTAATTGCATAAGTACAGTGTTTATTTTGATGTTTACATTGATTCTGCAGACCTGCCAACATGTACGCATTTTGACCTCAAAGTACGCTGGTACGATTTGTCACTCTATACCAGTGGTTCCCAACCACATTCCTGGAGTACCCCCAACACTGCACATTTTCCATGTCTCCTTTGTCTGACACACCCATTTCTGGTCTTGGAGTCTCTGCTAATGAATTGATGACTTGATTCAGGTGTGCTTGATCAAGGAGACATGCAAAATGTGCAGTGTTGGGGGTACTCCAGGAATGTGGTTGGGAACCACTGCTCTATACTACGCAAAAACCCGGTGACTCCTCTGTGCACGCCTAGTACTCAAATCCAGCAAAAGAGTTAGACCAATCAACGCTGGGTTCATTTCCCCAAATAGCAAGCGGGGATGATTGACAAATGCGTACAGCCTATCAATAAAAAGACACTGCAAATCGACAGCAACACAAAATCCCGCTCAATCCCTCCTTCCACTCCCGCCGTCTCAGTGATTGAATTCTCAAGCGAGGACAGCACACTCACGCACTGTTAACTCCTTAAGGTAAACGGGTATAAAATGCACAAGTAATGTTGAACAACAAATCTAAATAAAATTGAAATCGCTGATTATGAAAATGTTGTGATGTGTGACTGACTGACAAGCGCGAGTCTGGAGAAACAGGCGTTTATTTATTTATTCTCAGTGTTCAGAAACGTATAGCCTACATGTGTTGCGTTATTGTGTTAATACTAACTAAAGTAACTAATTATGTTAAATAGCCTACTTATTTTGTATGAAAACGAGCACATTAGTTACTTATGCATTTAAATTGACCGTTGTCTCAATGCTGCATGAGCCCTCTCTCATAAACACAAACACAAACGCGCGCGCGCACACAGAGAGGTAAAATGAAAATAGCCGTGTTTGGTTTAAAATTTGTTCTTGCTTGTGTTATTTTTTTTTGTCAGAAAAGATTTTTAATTATCCACCCGTGGATAACCCGTTTTTAGATTTGTTAAATGACGGACGCTTTAGTTAACACAACCCCTCGTTATATGACTCAAAATATATACACACACATATATATTGAGTATATATATATATACTCAATTTGTTTGCTCTTATTGGTCTTTTCTATTCGTTGTCAACTGTTTTCTATAAATATGTTTGTATTGGCTAACCTTTTATTCAGCGAATGTTTGTCTTGTTTATAATTAAAAGACAGCACGCTACAAATAGAAACCCTTTTTTTCTGTGGGATTTAGTATCATATTTGGATATTGGAATAATAAATTAAGTATTTTAAATGAATCACATGTAAACTCAATGTTTACTATTTTCTAAGGGTTTCTTAATCTTAGACTAGTTTTCATTACAAAACCTGTATGAATGACTCAACTGTCAGGTTAGTTGTATGTAAATATAGCCTTCTTGAAATTGCAAACAAAAAATTTTAGTCCATATTAAATATATGAATGCGATTCACTTGTGGTTGTCAGTTTGTATAAGAACACATTATGCAAAGCAAGACTAATCATGAATTAAAAAAATGCTTTTGAGCAGGTGTAGTAAAATTTTTAATTGTGTCAAATTAAAAAAAAACTTTAACAGTCAAAATTAGATTAACGAAGATGGGTGTGTGTGCTTTGTGTATTGTATTCTCAAAAATGTAAAAAATTACCCCCCCCTCCCAAAAAAAAAAAAAAAAAAAACCTGTGCCCCGTCCCGTCATACTGGTACTCGAAAAAAATTTCCAAGGTTGGCAGGTCTGATTCTGAATGAATTTGAAGATGTGCTCCGTGGCTAACGGCTAATGCTACACTGTTGGAGAGATTTATAAAGAATGAAAGTTGTGTTTATGAATTATAATTATGAATTATACAGACTACAAGTGTTTAAAAATGAAAATAGCGACGGCTCTTGTCTCTGTTAATACAGTAAGAAACGATGGTAACTTTAACCACATTTAACAGTACATTAGCAACATGCTAACAAAACATTTAGAAAGACAATTTACAAATATCACTAAACATATCATGTAATCATGGATCATGTCAGTTATTATTGCTCCATCTGCCATTTTTCGCTGTTGTTCTTGCTTACCTAGTCTGATGATTCGGCTGTGCACAGATCCAGACGTTAATACTGACTTGTGTAATTCTTCTGCCAGTCATGCCATACATCTGAAAAATGGGGAATAACTCATAATTGTATCCTAATTTAGTTATTTGGTGCTTGGTAAGGAAGGGCCTACTTTGCCCCGGACAAAAGCCTTCGCTGGAGCATCGCAGACTATGCAGAGAACATTTATGCTATGTTTTTCACCTTTGCATTGAATGCCACTAGACAGGAGGACTTCGAGGTCTGCTACAAAATCCTCTAAAAAATTCAGATTATTTGGCCGGTTGTTTCCACAAGTTAATGTGGTAGGGAAATCAACAATGGGATTGAGGTGGATGGCACAGAGGACAGGCCACATAACTTTCCCTGAGCTCTTGAACAATGGTAGGCCGTCAACATTAAAAGACAAATTGATGGTGTCATGGTTATGCAGCTCTTCAACAGGGTACTTTTCCAGGGGTTCCAGTAGCTTTTGGTGGAGAGGGTAATGGAAATATTCCATTCCAGATTTTTGTATGGTTTCTACATGTCTTGGTGTTTTCAGCAAAGTACGTGCAGTGGATGGAAGGTCAGTGTGGCCGTGTTGCTGAAGGACCTTTAACAGATGGTTTTTTGACTTGGGATTTGGATGCCCAGGTTGCCAGATCTGTTGCCAGTGATGATTTGTCTTCTTCCATGTCAGTTGTGTCATTTTCATCAAGGTCCATGTCTTCCACGAAGTTATCATCCCAGTCACTTTCTTCCCGTGCATATGATGTTCCAGTGGACAGGTGGTCTTCCGTAGAACTTAATGCATCATCAGAGTCAGTCTGACACACTGGGACTTGTTCTGGATGATTTACTTCTGTGGTTTTTTTCCTATTTTTTTAAAAACACGTTTGGCAGCTCTCCAAGATCTCAGATATTGCCTTTCTTTCTCTCTCTTTTCCTCACTCATTGTGTAATGTCTAAAATGACAAAATAATACAATCATGTGTTCCTAATGGTAAATTGAATCCCTTACAATAAATACAATGCTCTACCTGTTAAAGTGTGTTTTACTTACCTCAGTCAGGCAGTTTGATAAAGGCTATGAAAAGATCAGACTGCAGAGGCTGTGATGGGGCTGCAAAAAAACAATGGGGTGTGGTTGGACATACAGTATTGTTGAACACAAGTCAAAGTTTATTTATAAAGCATTTTTTTTTAGAAACAAGTGTTTGCCAAAGTGCTGTACAAGCATGAATAAGACAATATCACAAATAGAATAATAAAATAAAAAATATTATGAAATATTATACAATTAGAGTAATTAGAGTGTTAGAATTGTCACCATATACTTTCTTTGAATCAGGTTTCAATGATTAATAAAGGGTAGTAAATGAGTAATGTCTTTTATTATTGCAGCTATGTTTAAACATATCGGAACAAGCCTTCTGGGTTTCCAAAAAGGTTAACGAATGCCCAAATTGATGCTTACTTGATGCTTGATGCTTATTACAATTTTTAGTATTTAAAACTTAGTTCATCCAAAAATGAAATTTCTGTCATTTACTCAGCCCTGAGTTGTTCCAAACCTGTATACATTTCTTTGTTCTGCTGAACACAAAACAGGTATTTTGAAGAATGTTTGTGACCAAGCAGTTTCCAGGTACCATTCACTTCCATAGTATCCCCCCCCCCCCCCTCTCTCTCCCTTATGGGAGTCAGTGGTGCCCAAAAACGGTTTGGTTACAAGCATTCTTCAAAATACCTTTCTTTGTGTTCAGCAGAACAAAGAGGAACAATTCAGGGGTGAGTAAATTATGACAGAAATTTCATTTTTGGGTGAACTATCCCTTTAAGCAAATACTTTGTCAGAAATAGATATGCTATTTCAATCATCCTTTAAAAAATATTTAAAAAAAATCTGTCATATTGTATAGCTATTTTATATTTATAGACTGTTGTATTCTGTGCTTGTTTTCTTTTTACATGTTTTTTTATTATGCTAATAATAAAAAGTCAGGCTGTGCGCGCGGTGGGCACAGACCCCGGCTTATATATGCCTACATATATATACTGTTTTCTTCCCAGTTTGAGAATCCCCCTTTGTTAAATATAACTGAGCAACCCTATAGGTGCCGATGTACGCCCACGAGTCGCCAATAAGCCAATGGATGAAGAAGAGCCAATCACGCTGAACGCAAGTCTCTTTACTGTGTAACGTTACATGATTGATTTTATTGTAGCCTATATGACAGAACATATGATGATGTAATATAGGCTACAGGCTTATATATTTAAAATGTTTAATAAATGGACTTGAACTTTCATACAGTACGCCAATGGTCTGGGTTCAAACATTCTGACACCCAAAGCGCAGTTCTGTGCCCTGAGATAAAATCCCTGCTTTCATTAAAATAAAAGTTTTATATTACAGTAAAGAGTAGTACTAGTCATTTATTGGTTGGAGTCAGCCAACATTTTTGTACGCAATGACATCACTACATAGAGCAGATCGTGCCGTTTTGGTGGTCCATGTTGCAGCCACCCAATAAATGACTTTACTACTTTTTTACTGTAATATAAAAACCTGTTGAAACTAATATTTTAATGAAAATATTGTATGCACATATTTCCTTCCGGATGCCAAGTTGCACTGGATGGCATTGTTCATTGGTCAGGCATCGACCAATAAAAGGGCTTCAAATATAAATAGTATAAAATAGTATAAAGTATAAAATAATAGTATAAAAATTAAACCGCCTCTGTATAATACATAACATTTGTGTGACAATATTTCATAGGTGATGAAACCTATCAGTGCAGTGCTGGTGAAGCAGCTGCTGTAGACACATTTGCAATGAATGCAATCTGGATGAAAAAAGTTGGAAGAATCCGGGTATGTACTGGATTGTAATGACTTCACATTTTGTAAAAGTTGCAAATATGCATTTTTTGAGTAACTGAGATTTGGTGTTTTCTTTGTGACTACCTTCAGATTGATCCACTGGCACACAAAGTGATTGTGGGAATTGTAAATGAATGCCATCACTGGATGTTGGTGGTGAGAAAAAGAGCATTGCACAAAACTTGCTACTTTAATTTCTGTATCTATAGTTATGTATACTCTCAGTGTTGGGGAGTCACTTAATTCAACATAATTAAATTATTATGTTCACATAATAAAAAAATGTATACACTTAATTAGCCATTTTCTAATTATATTGGGCCATGCATACATGCTCTCACTTATTGTTAATGAAATCCACACAATACTCCACATTGCAGAATTTCAATAATATCACTAATACCATGGGTTTCTGCCTAATGTATGTTGTGTTTCCATGTCAATAATAAAAGGTAATGTACCCACACAAGAAGCGATCCCTCTTCTTGGATCCATTAGGGGAAACTGCAGGTAAAATCAAGATGTGCCTGGAGTCTACAAGGTACAATTGACCTCAAAATGTACAAGTATAACTACATTTTGAATTGTTAAATGATGTTGTGCAGCAGATTTCACTGATATACTATTTACGTACTTTAGAGCATTCATGAGGAAAAAAGGCTTGAATGTCTCAAGGTGAACATGCAGCAGTGTCCCCCATAGATGCCAACAAGATGGCACATCCTGTGGTGTCCTGGCCTTAAAAGTGAGTAAAAAGTGAAATATGGTTACCATCAGTATCAGTCAGTGTGAAGATCTTGACCTGCATTTATACATCCTGATGGAGGTTTTATTAAATGTGCTGTTACGTGCTTAATGTTGTTAACTGGAATGAACGGAACATTTAGATGAGATGCAGCTGTTGCAGTGTGGGGAGGAACAAACCAAACAACAAAGGATGCAATTATAACACGATGTTTATTAACACGGTAAAAATTAAGTCAACACAGGTTAAACATAAACTCAATGAAAGAACAAAACGAGGGTGTCGCCAAAGAAAAGAAATGATCATAAAAATACCCACTAACTAGCGCCCACGCCCCTAAACTAACTACCAAAAATAAAATGTAGAAACAAAACCGAAAACTTTGGCGCGGCGCCTTAACTAAACTCCACTAAATAAATAAACAAAAAAATACAAAGGAGGCGAGCACCCACATTCTAACTAACATTAGTTGCTAGCTACCAAGTCGAGCCGTCACGCACTATACAGAATTAACAATGGTCAGTGAGGTTGATATTTGCACTGAGCTGTCTGCAGCAAAAGGATTCATTAGGTGTCAACCATTCGGTTGACAAATAATGACTTCACGCCAGAATTCAAATGGGCACAAACATTTAACACGAGAAACTTGTATCACGCTCTAACTCCGTCAGATTAACTATTACACAGAAACAAACAACTCACAGATGCTGTCTCAATAAACCACAGACTAAATGAACAGTTCGCAGACACAAAGAATGGCTGGCTCTGGCTCGACAAGCGTGAGTGAGGTCCGAGCCCAAACTCTCACTGCAGGTGGAACGCCGCCAAAGCCTTTTAAATGATCAGCCAGCCGCAGATTGGCAGAACGCTATTTGGGACGTCCGAACGTCATGACGTCACCCGGATGATCAATGCTTTACTGTCCAATAGGATAAACCTAAAACTCGACAGATAGGTAACAACAAAAAAAAGAAGGGAGGGGAAAAACAAAAAAAAATGCAAAAACATACGTGGAATGTAACAGTGACGTTATATTCAGAGCTGTTCACGTCCTTGGACTGGGAATTATGCGTTTCCATGGCACCACTATCTACGCCTATGAATTTACAGTGGTCAGGTGGTACAGCGGCCACGTGGTACATGTGGGAGCTTTCAGAAAACTCCCAGCTTCCAAGCTGTAATTACGAGCTCTACGAGGACATGGACGCTTTTTACAAGCTAGAATCTCGTAACTACAGGAATTACGAGGCCGCGTGAATGCACCGATAGTCCAGTCTGATAGTTCTCAGAAAATGACGTGTCACTTAGTGAATATTAATCAGAAAAAAATAGACTTATGTCTAAAAAAACATTGAAATGTCAGGTTTTAAATCATGTAAGTCAAATTGAAAACAAAATTTCTCTGTTTATGTAATCTGTATGAAAAGAGACACGTGTCAGACATCCGTGAGTCAGCTCATTACCCGCTAATGCGGCCACGCCCGCAGAGGAGCGCTATTCAGACGCAAATTCTGAGTCAATACATGCATACATAGTCACAATGGAGTATTTATTGTCTTGAAAGGTGTTTATCTGCATGTTAGCAATCTCTGGAAGCCTGTTAGTTCCTGGATTGTCACATGGCCCATTCTTCTTTAGCAGGCATTTGTGGACTAAAGGTGTACAGAGCGCCCTCCGGCTGCAAATATGAATTGAAAACACAGTATCCAGCACTCATAGTGATGACAATAAATATTGAATATTACTCCTCTGTATAGAAAATTGACATAAACATATGAGAATCCATCAATATTTCTCAAATGTGCATGCTTTTAAGCTAAAAGCCCTGATGGATGCTGTTTTGTCAAAGGTAATGACTCCATTTTACATATTCATAACTGATGCATAGGCTATTAACAAATTATGGTCACTATAAGAGTAAAATAGAGGTCAAAATGTGAAGTTTGAGTCTTAGATCTTCTTCAATGATGTATAGTTTGTCAACTGCACATTAACATTTAGGCTATATAATATAACAAATATAGCAGCCTATATGAAATGCCATAGAGGTAACATGAATGTTCAGACGCTTTGCATCACAGAAATACATTATATTTTAAAGTATATTAAAATAGAAAAACATTAAATTATAGCTAAGATCTTAGTCAATACCAAGTACTACCATTATGTTATTTTATATATTATAAAAATATAAGAATGCTCAACATATTACACGTTTTAGGCCTACGTATGTATGCATTCTTTATATTTTTATTTATCAAAGAATTTTGATTTAAAACATTGTATTGAAGTGTAACGGACAAGACGTTACCTGTTGCATTATTGTATTTTAGCTCCATTATTATTCTGGTTTGCTTAGTGTGTAGTGTGTAAATCACTAGCAGCAGCTTGAGGGCACTAGTGCCTGGAGGTAGCCGGGCATATAAGCTTGGCCACCATAGAAGAAGTAAGCTTGTTTGGTAGTGGGAAGCCTCATGGTTTGAGCTCAAGCTACCATCTTGCTCTTCTAATTGATGTCCTTTTTTAGAACTCTAAGTTTCTGCTCAAATAAAGGAGTTTATTTATGTCACGTGTGTCGTATCATGGTGGACATTGTGAGAGCATTTCAAGTTTGTCAAGTTGGTAGCGGGGCTACAGCTCATGGCCTTAACCCACACAGTGGGCGACTCAACAAACGACACTGAACGATTATAGGACTTCAAACATTGCATCGCACTCAAATAACCTTTTAAAGCTCATTTCATCTTCATCACTTCAACTCATCAAAAGACTGGACTAACACTAAGTTTACTTCACCTCACAGACTCATTTAAAAGAGACAAAACTGGCTTTCAAGTTTATTCATTGACTTTGTGACACATGTAAATAAGCACTTGTGGGAATAATAAAATAGGTTTAAAAGATCATTTGTTTTGTGAAGACGTTTTATCAGTACATGTCAAAAATCTGTTGAACCCCTCAGAGTAACATCTGAAAAATAAAAAGGAGGTGTTACAGAAGTTTCCAAACTACAACAATTAACACTGTTTTCAGCTATAAACATTTGAGCAACAAATCATCATATTAAAATTATTTCTGAATTTTGGATCAAATGTCATTGGAGACATGAGCAATGATGCTGAAAATATAAGTGCATTACAAGAATGAACAATTTATTCTACAATAAAGGGACAGTTGTGCTCTTCATTGTATTACAATTTAATTTAAAGTATATTGATTTCCCAAGAACAAATAAATAAATAAGATTTTCCATGCAGTCTTGTGCATACAATTTACACATGTATAAAGGGACAAAAACAAAAATAAAACTTAAGGTTTTAAACATGGAGACATCTTTTAACACATAGTAAGTTAAATGCAAACATATTATATATACACAGTGAAATAAAGAAAATAAAAAACAGCACTTTATTTCTTAGCTGTACTGAGGGCTGTTTCATAAAACAAGATTAAAAAACAAGCCAGGCTTATTTTACTTAGTCAGACTTGTTGTCAGCGAATTCTGTTTCATAAAACAAACTTAAATTAGTTCAAACTCAGTTACTCTGGCAACTTATGCTGGGAAACTAGCCTGGTCTGGAGCAGGCTAACTGTCAGGCTAAGCTGAGCTTCTCTAACACTGACTAATAGGAATGCAATGATATTACAGCTGACTCTCTCACATACAATTATTTGACTTTATTAACATATATATATATATATATATATATATATATATATATATATGGAATTCAGGTTGATTGGGACACTTTTTGCTATTGAAATGACTGGGAAAAAGTGTCCACATATGTATATGTGTGTGTGTAAAACCTACAGGTTTTTCTTTTTCCTTCTGGCTAAATGTTTTGTGCCCAATATTTAATTAGATTGTTTTAAAATATATGAATACATTTCTCTCTGGTTTTGTTTGGCAGTAGTACTCTTTATGGTTATTAGAAGAGCAGAAATTAAGATCACAAAATTAAAAATTAAAATAAATATGCACAGACTAAATTTTAAGATGAATCTAAACTCAGTAATTGTCCCAAAGTATATTGATTTACCGCATTACAATAGTCCATTTACAGTTACTATCATAAAAAATACACTTACTTGTAGGTTTAAACTTGTATACATATACATTTATAGCGAAATATACATTTTAGCGAAATGTATATTTTAGAATTATTGCTTCTATTGCATTCCGTCTCTTTAGCGCACAGCAGCGCTCGTTCACTGTGAAGTTTAGCCGCAAAATGGAAATATTTGCATTACTTTCTAACATTTACAGATGGAGAATAAACTTGTGAAAAGTAAGTTATGCACTGAGGAAAACACCATGTCTCAAACGCATAAAATAGCACAAAATGTTTTCTATGGTGGATCGATTTGATCCATGATCGACCTCTAGGGCTGCTTAAAAATACCGTGCACGCGAAATTATCTTGACTAGGTGAACCTGGATCGAATTAGCGGGACTGTATGAACTTTTATGAAACCGTTTTAGCCCAAACTCATTTGTTAGGTTAATTCAAGTCAGGTTTTGGAGTTTAATCCTCGCTTTTCTTAGCATCTTTTATGAAACAGCCCTCTGAACAGAACGTTTTATTTGTTTGTTTAGGAACTTGTGCTGAGTTGGAGGGTTGCTCTGTGGGTGTGTCAGTTGGTGTATCTTGAATAGCAACAGGTGAGGTTTCTGTGGGTGTTGGGTGTGTTGTGTGTGGTGGTGTATGAATTTCTAGAAATGTTTGATCAAATTCTAGATCTTTAATGTCTTGTGTACCAGTTTCGGTATGTCTTTTATCTGTAGTGTCATGGACAGTGATTGCAGTTGTGTCAGTGTCTAATGAATTCATGCGTTCAATTTTTATGACAAATTCATTATGGGTTGTGATTGTCATTTGGGGTAGTTCCAGCAGTGCATCGACAATATCGTCATCAGATCTGCTGTGTTTTAAATCAACCAGTGAACTGATGACGCTATTACCTATGTTTGCTTTGAAGATATTGCCGGATGTAGGCTCTTAGTTTTAACTCCAACTGCTGTCAATTTGACATTTTGGACACAGTATTTTTGTGTGACATGTTACCAATAAGGTGTTTTAATGGACATATGTATGTGTAACTAATTTGTGCGCCGATTATTTCACAGTTTGTGGTAATGGAAGTTGTTGTAGGGATGAAGAATGCAGTGCCTTCAGGGGAGATGGCTACAATCTCCATGTCTCTTGTTGTGCTGAGACATGGTTTTTGGTTATATTGTCTCTCAGAGATGTTACTCATACTGTACCACTGGTTGATGTTGAGGCAGTGTTCCCCCCTGACTGTGAGTTCTGCTGAAGATGTTTTGTCAGCTACTGTATAAATGGTTTTCTCGAGTAAAGTTCCCGTCCCTCATGATGTTGTGTCCCTACTGTCTTGCCGGGCAAGTTTTACATGTTTTACATGCATTAAAACCTTTTGAAATAGAGACATTAACACAGATTAGTATAACAGAGTAAGTTAAAGCTGTTCTTTTCAGTTTCAGTAATGTAAGTTTATTTCTAAGCATGGTAATTTAAATGAGATATATATAATGTTTAAGTAATGTGTTAAGAATTGTATACATTTAAAATATATATAAAACAGTCATATAACATACAAATACAGTCACTTACATCATTTTGTTATAAAATATACTTTCAAATTGAGAGCTTGTTTTGAGAATTTGCTCCAAGGGCACCGCTTTGGGATTGTCTTTCAAGTGTTGTTGTAAGAGAATCTCATTTCACCAGCACACAGTATTTTGGATCGGTATGTGAAGAGGATGTCATTCTTTCTAGCATAGAATTGTGAAGGCTTTACTTCAACATTTTCCAGCTTAATGGGTGTCCTAGAAGTTGTATGAATAAAGCACATTTAGTTAATCTTCTGTTATACATTTTAAAGACAACAGTTATACAGTGTAAAAATAAGGTTGTTCTTTAAATGTTTTTTTTTTTACATGTAGTAATGTTCTATTTCCAATATAATGATCCTGGTGATGTGGTTAGTACTAAATGACAAAACATGCTCGTGGCAACAGGGGTGTAAAAAAACAATATTGATAAATATTAAAATTAAAAATATAAAGAATATTAATAAAATAAACATTATTATATATAGATACTTATAATAATGAATATAAACAGAAAAACATAGCAACATGGGTTTAATATAAGGGGGTTTCACACTGAATAATTCTAGGAACTCAGTTATAATTTCACCCCAAGGCCATGTTTCTAGTTGCATTTGCACTGACAATAGGCGGATCTTTTGTGACGTCATTGTTTATGTTTGTCGCGTTGCATCATGGGAGTCGTGTGGCAAGAAACACCGCTAGATACCTGTAATTTGATTGTTTTGCACGTTTGGAGGAGAATTTAGAGAAGAGGATGGTTCACTCTTGCTGTGTGGTCGATTGTACGGCTCGTTGGGGGCCTGATAAAAAGTTTTTTCGAATTCCCTCCGAAAAGGATAGCGAAAAACGAAAGAAATGGTTGCGTGCAATTAGGCGATTGAACCTGGACGCTCCGAAGAAAGCCTGGATTCCTGCAGCTTCTGATCGAGTTTGTGAGGCACATTTTGTTCATGGTAAGTCTTAGTGACTATGTATTTTCAATAAATAAGTAAATAAGAACACTGATCAATGAAGACTTACCCGGCTTTGCAGTCGCAGTGAGCAGTGATTATTTCGCCGTTCTCTTTGGCGATCGCCCACGGGAGATGCGAATAACGCTGTGACTCTGCTTGGCCAGGTTTAACCTCTGCTTTTAGCACGATCACTGCTTTCTGTTTGGCAGAAAAGATCGGCCAAACTTTGCGAGAAACAAAATAATCATAGGCCTCCAGACTTTTGAAAGCCTTCAATCTTTCATGAGTGAAGGGTCCAGGGGTTTCTATTAAATAAGAATAAATGTCTCCCCAGCAGATTGGTGGCCAAGACACGGGCGAGTCGGACCCACGTTTTTTGTCATCCCAGATCTCATATGGGCTTTGAATAACTTCAATTTTGTCACCAATACAAATTTTGAGCTTCTCTCCAAACCTCCTCCGGTCTTCAGATGTTAAAGTGCTTATATATTGTGGATTTCGCCCGCTTACTCTCTTGAAAGTGCTTGTCCCGTCTTTACAGCCCGCCATACTGTTTGTTTTGTTGCCACACAACCACTCGCGCATGCGTACAAAGATGTCAACAAAGATCCTCCTATAGGAACTTCAAAGTAGTTGACAGCTGCGACTTTAAGCATGGCAATTATTAATGCTAAAACTAGTGGATGGAGGATGCTGTGATTATAGTTGTGTGATGTGGGTATACAGTCCTTTCATTACAAAAATGGTTTTATTAACATCTAAAAAGGATTCTGCAGTTCTCAAAAAACCTTTATTTGGTACTGTTTAGAACAATTTTTATTAAGAATGTACAGCTAATACAGAGCTTAAAGTTCATTTTAAAAATGCTTTTCAGAAGATCAACATTTGTGACAGACTTACCAGTCATTTTCTGAGGCCTTGAACTGTCCGTGTAGCTCAGGCCTAAAGATTCGGATTGAGGAAATGGTGTCCTTTTGCTGAAGTATAGCATAAAAAAAAAAGTTTTGGGGGTCCTGTTTCAATGGACTAACATTGTGTAGATATCCAGTCACTGACTGAATTTCTTGTGCACTTGTACTTGCCATATCTAAAAGAATTAAGAAATATAATATGCACAGAGACGTGAGACGTGTAAATAATGAATATGCAAAGAAAGTTTTTGTATTGAATCAATATAATGTGGTTGTAATTATCAGACATGTTTTTATGATTTACAATTAATTTTAACATACACCAAAAACTATCAAAAAATAATAAAATTATTTTCTAAATATAAAAATCATGAAATATAGATATAGACTAACCTCTGAAAGTCTATTCACAGATTATTGCAGATCGTGAAATGGAAAGAAACACTTTTTTCAGTGACTTTTAAAGTTTTTATTAATATGATTCACCTGAGGGCTGTTTCATAAAAGATGCTAAGAAAAGCGAGGATTAAACTCCAAAACCTGACTTGAATTAACCTAACAAATGAGTCGGGGCTAAAGCGGTTTCATAAAAGGTAATTCACGCAGTCCTGCTAATTCAATCCAGGTTTACCTAGTCAAGATAATTTCATGTGCACGCTTTTTTTAAACAGCCCTAGAGGTCGATCATAGATCAACCCTGTTTTGCTACAAGAGTGGCTATATCTGTACGAGATGTGTGGGATAATGTTTAACTTCAAAGAGGTAACAGGAATGGATGTTGATAGAGGAGCCGTCTCAAGTAAATGTGAAAGAGTAATTTCATATCTCATGTCCCATGAGAAGAAGAACAGCAATCTAGAGGGCATCCTAGTGCCTTAGGCTGGACACAATAAAAGGCCAGACTCTTTCGTAACAAAAGTTAATGTGTTGTAATAGTGTTTCTTGGGTTTTTATTTGCATCAACAAAAATATTTTTGTGTATTTGTTTTAGATTGTCAATACATCTAGATTCTAGAGGGTTTCGATTTGCATTTGTGTTGATTGTAACTAGGTAGTTAAGAGATTTTTAAAGTGAAATTATATAATAAATTATGCTAAATTACAACTTCATTATTAGAAAAATGAAATAACAAATGCATTTAGTTATATAATAGTGTACATGTAAATTACATTCAAGTAGGCTACGTTTTTTTTAGTTCACATGAATTCACTTGAGTCAGTACACAAAGTGTACACAAGTACACTTTTACCATAGTTTCAAGTCTTACTTAAGTGGTTCAAAAAAAAAAAATCACTCAAAAGTTCAACTAATTGCATTTAATATGAAGTAAATTTGTGATGCATTTGAGATCGATTACATAAAATATGCATTTAATTAGTCGAAAACATTACGTTTAATTCACACTCAAGTGTATTGTGTTGTGGCAAATAAAAAACATACAATTCTGAATAAGAGTCAAATATACCACTTGTCTTTGTGTTACGGTTTGAGTTGTTTTGTTCTGTTTAGTTCATGTCTAGAGTTTGTTTTTCTTTCATCACATGTTCTCAGTTTCCCACCACTAATTTGTTCCTATGGTTACTGATTTGATTAGTGTTTGAGCTCAGCTGTGTTCAGTTAATCAGTCCTGTATTCCTCCTGTCTGGTCTCTATGGTTACTGATTGAGTTAGTTATGCTCAGGTGTGGCTAGTTAGTTTCTCCCTTTGTTTGACTTATATGCTCCCTGTGTTCTCCCTCAGTCTCTCTTGGTTCTTGTTTATTGTGAATGTGGTTTGTTTCTGGTTTAACTCCTGGTTTCTGTGTATTTTGTCATTAAAGTCTGTATTCCTGCATTTCTCCTCATTGTGAGTGATCATCCCATATGGCATGTTACACTTTGAGTTATTTTCTCGCAGGAAAAGGCCAGCAGTCATACAGAGTGACGGTGTGACAGTGAAGGGAGAGCATCCTTCCTCTCTTATAGTCTCATTTCTCAGAATATTTTCTCTCTAGAGTCTAGACCAGAGGGCTGTTTCATAAAATAAGATTAGAAAACAAGCCAGGCTTATTTTACTTAGTCA
Source organism: Ancherythroculter nigrocauda (assembly GCA_036281575.1). Taxonomy (NCBI): domain Eukaryota; kingdom Metazoa; phylum Chordata; class Actinopteri; order Cypriniformes; family Xenocyprididae; genus Ancherythroculter; species Ancherythroculter nigrocauda. Next base: position 18,969,391 of record VTFQ01000001.1, read on the forward strand.
GACTTTTTGTCAGCGAATTCTGTTTCATAAAACAAACTTAAATTAGTTCAAACTCAGTTACCCTGGCAACTTATGCTGGGAAACTAGCCTGGGGTGAGTTTCCTGAAAGCATCGTTGGTGAACTATGGTCGTAAGTCCCATTGAACTCTATTGGTAACGACGGAACTTGCGACCATAGTTCGCTTTGGGAAACGCACCCCTGGTCTGGAGCAGGCTAACTGTCAGGCTAAGCTGAGCTCCTCTAACACTGACCAATAGAAACACAATGATATTACAACTGACTCTCTCACATACAATTATTTTACTTTATTAACATATATATGTATATATATATATATATATAATACACACACATTTACTAAATAGTGCTAAATAAAAAAGAAATATTGGACTAAGTAGCATTTTTTTATTATTATTAAAAGGTAAGTATGATGAACCAAAACATTTAAAGAGAAGTAATTTCTTAAAACTCTGAATCATTCTCAGACTTAATGCTGACAACGATGGAAGCACTTGGGAGAGAACTGTCAGGAGTCTTATTTCTTAGCACAAAAGAGTACAAGAAGATTACCAAATCATTGTTTTAAGTGTGAAAATATAGCAAAAGTAACACAGAAATTCAAAATCAATAGACCTGTGACAAGGCACCTGAAACAATCAGGCCTTCATTTGTAAGCTTTCATTAAGTGATGAGTGATTTTTTTGCTAGACAAAGAGCAGGAGAAATACTAAGTGAGTGTTTCAGAGCCAGCAAAAGCTATGAAAAGAGTGACGGAGTAAGATGCAGCCTGCAGAAATGACATGCATGGTTGTTGATCTCACTGGAACTACCCACTGTAGTCAAAGCACAATAAAGTCTGCTAGCCTTTTCCAAGGCCCATATTTAATCTATACTCTGGTCTCATATATATATATATATATATATATATATATATATATATATATATATATATATATATATATAGTGAATTCAGGTTGATTGTGACACTTTTTGCTATTGAAATGACTGGGAAAAAGTGTCCTAATCAACCTGAATTTTATATATATATATATATATATATATATATATATATATATATATATATATATATATATACATATATACATATATATGTGTGTGTGTGTGTGTGTGTTTTCCTTTCTTACTGGCTAAATGTTTTGTGCCCAATATTTATTTATATTGTTTTAAAATATATGAATACATTTCTCTCAGGTTTTGTTTGGCAGTAGTACTCTTTATGGTTATTAGAAGAGCAGAAATTAAATCACAAAATTAAAAATTTAAATAAATATGCACAGACTAAATTTTAATTGGTAAGATGAATCTAAACTCAGTAATTGTCCCAAAGTATATTGATTTACCACATTACAATAGTCCATTTACAGTTACTATCATAAAAAATACACATACTTGTAGGTTTAAACTTGTACATAAGGCACATTTAATGTCAAACATCAAATATTTTAGCGAAATGTATATTTTAGAATTATTGCTTCTATTGCGTCCCGTCTGTTTAGCGCGCAGCAGCGCTCGTTCACTGTGAAGTTTAGCCGCAAAATGGAAGTATTTGCATTACTTTCTAACATTTACAGATGGAGAATAAACTTGTGAAAAGTAAGTTATGCACTAAGGAAAACACCATGTCTCAAACGCATAAAATAGCACAAAATGTATGCCCTTTCCTGTGGTGGATCGATTTGATCCATGATCGACCTCTAGGGCTGCTTAAAAAAAGCGTGCACGCGAAATTATCTTGACTAGGTGAACCTGGATCGAATTAGCGGGACTGCGTGAACTTCAGTTACCTTTTATGAAAGCGTTTTAGCCCAAACTCATTTGTTAGGTTAATTCAAGTCAGGTTTTGGAGTTTAATCCTCGCTTTTCTTAGCATCTTTTATGAAACAGCCCTCTGGGCTTAAAAACGAAAAAAAAAAAAAAAATCAATCGTTCCAATCAGAGCAGAATCGGTATTTTAACGTTTCTGTTCCAGCGTTCCTTCGTATTATAAACGTTCCGAAACCGGTTTGATTAGAAAAAATAACGGTTAATAACGTTATTTTTATTTTATTTTTGCATGTAGCCTACTTAATAATAATAATAATAATAATAATTTAGTAAAAAACAAAGAGAGTGTATTTGTCGTCTTTGCCAATAGGCCTAGAATTATCTTTTATACAAGATTCTGTCCAAATGTAAACCTATTAAACAAGAGGAAAAACAATGGTTTATAAATTAAAGTATTTTTTCAGTATATTTGAATGTTTGCTGCATGGTTAAAAATACCGACGATATTCCTGAGGGAAAAAAGACGCATAGGCCTACATGTCGCATTTTATTATTACATTTAGAAATAATGATAATAAAGTTATCTGTAAATAAAGTAAAATGTTTACAAATAGCCTAGCCTACATAGCTTTGTTTATAATGTTTGTAAACATAAATTATGAACAAAACTGTCCTATATTATTTAACCTATCCACTTAGCCTATACTCCACAACAAAACCACTAAAATTAACAGCTGGACTATTCAGGCTATATAAACGTAAAGCCAAAACAATTTCAATTTTTTATTTTTTAACTCCATTCCAGCTTCTATTGCTATATTCAAGGCGAGAAACAGATTTATTTATTGGAAATAAAACTAAATAAGATGCAAAACGAAACAAATTAATTAAAAGTGAATCTGTAGCCTACCTTTCTCATTCGGCACGAATCCAACTTTTTTCATTTTCAAGACGAATGCTAAACTATTATTTATTCAGGGCTCTCAAGTTTTGAAGACAGGCAAGAGTGACATTCCCCCCAACCCAGCCCAACCCAACCCAACCCAACCCAACCACTGAACTCAATTGAACCACATATAAATTATTTATTCAATTTCCATTTCTTCATTTGTGTGTGTGTGTGTGTGAGAGAGAAAGATTATGACTGGTGTTTATTGTAAGTGTTTGTTGCCTTTCTCCTTTTGTCTTCTCTTCCTCTTTCACCGTCTCCTCCTCTAATGGGCCTACCCTTTTCGTCACCTTCTCTAGGCCAGCATCCTATAACCTGGCCTTTTTAGGGAGCTTTCCTCTCAGGGTGAATGAGAGGATGCTTTTGCCTTTTACCTGACATCTTTAAAAGACAGATGCCATGATTAATGCATCCATGGCCAGGATATAAAATATGACATTATTTTAAAAGTGACCTATAACATCGACAATGCAATACACTTTATTTAGTGCTAATAAAATTAGATTAGAAGTCCTTCCTTCCGTGTTAGATATAGATCCGGGTCGATAAAGTTCTGAATATGTAAGAATGATTGGAGAAACAGTCATGCATTTAAGGGTTAAGATGTCAGTTTTACATTCATTCTAAATCATAAACATCTTAAAGACATCTTCTAAACGTCTATTTGACAGGAAACATCCTATGGACGTATTGCAGATGAGCAAACACTCTAAAAAATACATCTTCCAGACGTAAACGCACACATCAAATAGATGTCTCTGAGATGTACGTGTTCGTCAGTCGTCTTCCCGTGATGAAATGGTACGAACACACATAAGGGCGCTTTGGTGGGCACTTCAAGTTTAGCGCCTTCAGCCATTGCCTCAGGTGCTCCTCGTCTTAAGATGGTGGGTATAAATTGTAAAGTGCAGCTTAATCTAATCTACCGTTACAGCTATAGGATTGCGGTGCTCGCTTTCTGTGTAATTAATTCACAATACTAATCCACTGCAATTCAGCCATAACTATCAGTGTAACTATAACCAATTACCAAAATAGCCGCCTGTTTTGTTAGTTCATTTTTCAAGTGTTTTCTTCCTGAATTAATCTGACTTTTGAATGAATTGGCCAAATGAACGATTTAAGTGGCTCTCTCAATAAAGCGAATCGCTGCCACCTACTGCCGGTTTCAATATTTAACATTTCTTTCTTTTTAGAATTGCTCAGTTATGTTTGAATTTGATGTTTGATTATATATAAATTTCATAAAGTTATGAAGTATAGATAGATAGATAGATAGATAGATAGATAGATAAAGAAGAAATAAATTATCCAATAACGCTACACATAAAAAATAATTATTAAAATTATTAAATTATATATATATATATATATATATAAACTAAATACGACCTCACGTTTTATACGTTTGCAGCCTATACGTTTTATACGTTTGGTTCGATTTTCGGCATTTTCCGCATCCGTAGCAAATATTTTGAGGGGTTTTTGACAATTGATCCACCAAATGACGAATATGAAAAAAACGAATACGACAGTTTCGGACTCAGTCAGGGTGCAAGGACCTTAAACTTTTGAGGCTTGCGCCCCTGATAGCACACGTACATCTCGGAGATGTCTATTTGATGTGCGTGTTTACGTCTGGAAGACGTATTATTTAGGGTGTTTGCTCATCTGGAATACGTCTATAGGACGTATCCTGTCAGATGTCGAATAGACATTTAGAAGACGTCTTTAAGATGTTTATGATTTAGAATGTATGTAAAACTGACATCTTAAAGACGTCTATTAGATGTTTGTAAACAGCAGATGCTTTCCAGATGAAGTGATCTTTAACAGATGTCTTGCAGACGTACGTGTGCTATCTGGGCAGCTTCTCGAGGAGAAATCAAACAAATGAGCGCCGTTTTCTAAGGTCTATGAACGCAGCACACACAAATAAACTAAATTGACATACTGCAGTTAAATTTCAAAATGTGTTGTTTTTATAACATTTGAATACAGTTCAGCAACATACATCACACGACCTGACGACCAAGAGAGCTGACAAATGACCATCACTTAATTGACCATCACCTCGCGATTAAAAATGTGACACTGATATGACAGTTCAACAAACAAGTTAATATATTAAGTCACTTACATTTTAGACGAAATAATGACTGTTTTGGTCTATTTTAGCAGCGAAAATAGATCCGATGAATCCAAACAAACATAGCGCATCTCACAGCAACACTCAATCGTGTTTTGAATGATTGAGTGTTTTGAACAAATCGTTTGAGTCAAAGATTCAATGACCCATTCACAAACATCTGTCTCATTCTTGATGAATCGGCCGTTTGAACGAATCGTGAATGAACGACTCAATGACTCGCTTAATAAAACCGCTTATCACCTGCATTTGCGCTCACTATCGACAAACCAATCAAATTTGTTCAAAACTTTTTTTTTTTATCAGTCCAAACACATTTTAATTTTTATTCAGGAGTTATGTATATACAAAACTACAACTTTTTATGACAGTAGTTTAGTGATAAAAAAAAAAAAAAATCAGGTTTTTTTCCTCCCATCCAGTAGCCACTGGCCCCACCGGTTGAGAACCACTGGATTAAGTCATTTTCATTCATAGAAATAAGTACATTTATTTGTGTGACAAAAAATTAAAAAAGCACATAAGTGTAGAGTTTATGATGTAATTTACAGATGTACAATTTAAGACGGAAATTATTCATGTGACCCTTTAAAAAAAACAAATAACCAGGTGAGATATTAAAATTAGTAATCTTATAATATTTTTGCTGTTACAACAGTAAAAGCTTTCCAACACACTAATATGAATAAAATACTTCAAATGATAACTGAAAGTCAGTCACGGGTAAACCATCTTCCTTAAAACCATCACCGGCTGAGAAAAGTTAGTTTTTTTTAATAAAAATAATGAAATAAGGCAGAAAGAAGTTGCACTCCAACAATCAAGACACAAGCCGTAATCACATCAACTGCAGACACTGTTGAGCAATTAACTGTCAAGAAATGAATTAATACAATTATTATATTTTATTTACTGACAATAGGAATATAAGTAACCATCACAAATAAATACTCACACACAAGTCAACAACACATGAAACAATGCTTTATTCAAACTTATTGATCTAACAATCACGTGTTTCCAGTCCTGCTGCATCTCAACACGTCAGAATCTCACGAGAATCAGTACGTCACTTGGGTAATTCTCGCTACTCTTTTATGATCACTGAGGTTTCTGACACACTTATTCTCTCGCCTACTGCTTTTCACCTACTATATAGTAGAGAAGTAGATGGTTTCAGACTCTTTCAGTAAGAGTGTCTCAACTCTCATATTTAACGGCTCTGAACAATAATTGTTCTCACTGTCCAATGACAGCGCGTGTTACATTTACTGACAGAGGATTGGCTCTTCACACTGAGGTGAAAGCTGATTGGTTGCTCCATGTGTGTCATGACCAATGGCGTTTTAAACTCGATTGACAAATGGATAAAGAAAAGCAATTGGCCAATGCTTTTTAAAAAGAGATTTAAAATGATTTATTAATCTACATTTTAAACATGAATCAAATATACAGTTCCCTTTCGAAAGGGAACTCCACTCTGCGTTTGCAAAATGCTTTGGGGAACGTCACGTGACCCAGGTGTCTGAAAGCACTATCCAACAACTCCAATTCTTATTGACCGGCGACAGCCTATGACGTCATACGGCGCGACCCGGAGTATAAAGGAGCGCCTGGAGAGACAGTCTTCATCTCTTCGTCTTTCGGTCCTGTTCTGTCTGATTGCATCTATACCAACTCCGGTAGGGTTTTTTATATATGCCTTAAAAACGTTCATGAGAGTGTGTTATCCGTGTCCAAGGGTTTGACACTTGATATACATATTTTTCTGGGCGTTTTCTGTCTGGAGAGGAGCACGCATACACAGTGCTTGAGGGCACTGCTGTGTGTTTGTTGTTTGCTCTGTTCTCGTTTGGCACTCTTCCCGAGGGAAGAGCTGTCTGCATCTCTGCCTGGTGGTTCTGGCCCCTGTTTGTGCTGAGGCTTAACGGTGGCCGCAATCATAAGGCTCGCGGATAAGCTCGTTGGGAAGTTTGAGAAAGTTTTATTCTCTCTCAACTTGCCTGGGGCTGACGAGAGCGACTGGATGACGATGACGTTCGTGTTTGACGTCATCGCGTCCGGCGGCGAGCATTCCTCTGGCTGGTGTATGCGAGCTGCTGTGTGTTTGGGACGCGCTTCTCGGCGGGCTGCAGCTGCCGGGAGAGCGCGTTAGGAAAGGGGCCGCACGCGGACGGCTCGACGAGCGGTTCCTTTCTGTCCATTAATACGACAGCTTCCATACTTTCCATTCCTTTCTGATCTCCGCGTTTGAGATCGGGAAGGCATGGAAAAACCCCTAGCCATTCAGATTTGTATCTGAACCCAGACAGACGGGAGGAGTTTGTAATCGATCTCCCAGCTATAGGGTGCTTTATATCTACCCTCTCCTCTTCTTCTTCCACCTCCTGTGTATATATATATATATATATATATATATATATATATATATATATATATATATATATATATATATATGCATGTTTGTATGTATATGTGTATATATAAACATATCATGCTCGGATGCTTCTTATGGTCAGACTGATGGCTGGGCCCATAGTCATTATTTCTATCAGCCCGCTGTTTATGTTTGATAGTAAGAGGATCTTTTAGGCTTAAAAGAACCTTAGATTCCATCCTTTCAAAAAAAAAAAAAAAAGGAGCATTAGGAGTTTTTGGTTTTTGAGCCGCAGGAGGGTCTATATTTTAAAATAAGACCTTATTTTCCTGTATAGTTTTCTGAGCATGTAGTCAGGAAAATTAGGGTTTTTTTGGGCAAACTGAAGTTGATAGCACTCGTCACTTCAGTTAATATGTAAATGTTTAGGTCGGCCTTAATTGGCCGCCTGACATTGTATGCTTGTGAGCTTCACTTTCTTTCTCTTATCCATGAGATTTGGAGGTGAAGCCCAGGCTTCACTAGGCTTGTGGCCCTGTAAGAAGGCCCGTAGCTTAGCGGCTAGGCTAGAGCTAGGTTTGGTGTGTTATTTACATAACCTTATGTATACTATCCCTTATTAGGTTGTATAGTTCCTAGTTCTGGTCTCCTCCCAAGGGAGTTGTTAGGCCGTATGCCCATTATCCCCTTGCTTATGTAGGCGCAATTGTGAGATTAACAGCTAGGTTGTAGACTTTTTTGACTCCCTGATGCTGTCTCTCAGGTGGTAGGCCCTTATCTTTGCATAGATAAGTTATGCAGGTATTGCTAGGCCCCACATTCTAGAACTTTCAGAACTTTGCTAAAGGAAATTAATCCCTCCGAGCCACTTGATATCTGTATTTATCAAGTTTGATTTGATTTGATTTGCTAGTTTTTTAGCTTTCGTCTTCTAAGGCTTAGAACAGTTCTATAAACAGATCTGTATGAGTGTTTTTCCTTTTAAACAGCATGTATTTCAAAGTTTTACGTTACTTTGAGTTCTAGACTTTTGCCCTACATTTATATATGTGAGCTTACTTATGCTGCCACAGGTTAGCACCTGTTCTCTTAATAGTAGGCCCTTTTTGCTGTAAAGCGGCCTCTATTTGAGAGGATGGTGACTATATATTCCCCAGTTAAGAGGTGTATTTGTGTCACTGAGTGCATCACCTGTTGGATTGCATACTCAGGGTAGTTAGAGCCACTTTTTGAGGAAAGTTGGTATCCATTTAAGCTCCCTGGTGATCTTGTTAGCGGCTATATTGCATATAACTCGGATTGTAGGCTTTATGATTATTTATTTATTTTTTTTTAAACAGTTTATTTATTGAACATTTTCCAACTTAAACAAAACACACATGAATATAAACCATAGTCAATGAAGAAGAAGATGTATAGGGAAAAAAAAAAAAAACAACGGCAAAATAACAATAAGCAGATTTATCCTAGGTCACTAAAAAGGAAAAGAAAAATTAGATACTTGAAAGTTAAATGGATAACCACACTAAATACCCAGTGGTAGTACAAAACAAAGTTAGAAAAATCATGCGCTCACTTGAATAGGAACATGAATAGGAAAACCCTTCATCAAGATAGTTGACACATCAATCCCTAGCTTACTGATATAAGGCTTCCAGACATTATAAAACTGATCTGGATGATCATTAACAAAACATGTTAAATATTCCAATGGGATTAGTTCCATTATAATCTTGTGCCATCCAGATATAGTCGGAGTCTTATCACTTATCCATCTCAATAATATGTTTTTCCTGGCTGCAAATGTGAGAAGATTGTAAAGTCTCTTTTCATTTGATAAAGTCAAAGCTTTATCCGGCAGACCGAGGATCAAAAATAGAGGATCCAAAACTAACTCCTTATCAAAGATTTTACTCATTTCAAATATAATCTTGGTCCAGTATATTTGTAACTGATTACATGACCAAAGACAATGAGTGAGGGTGCCAACTTGTGTTTTGCACTTAAGGCATAGAGGTGAATGGGTATTGTTAAATGCATGTCTACGGTTTGGCGAGATGTGCATTCTGTGTACAATTTTAAATTGTATCGCCTTGACACGATTACATACTGAGATGGATTTTGCATACTTCCAAATATTACCCCATTCTTTCTCAGTTATAGAGATAGAAAGTTCCCTCTCCCAGGCATGTCTAGTATTTAAAGTTACTTGTCCCTCAAATGTAACACTAAGAACCTTATATAACAAACTCACTGACTTCTTCCCAGGTGTTTGAAAAAGTAGTTTTTCTATAGGACTTCTGTTAGTTCATAGTGAGGTATCCTTCAAGATATAATTTCTAATCTGTAGAAAACGAAAAAAGTCTTGTTTTAATAATTGGTATTTCTGTCTCAGATCCTCGAAGGACATTAGGCCTTCTTCATTAAACACATCCATTAGCCAATTAATACCTTGATTTACCCAGAATTTAAACCTTTCATCCAATCTGCCCGAAGGGAAGTCTGGGTTGTTCACAATTGGCTTATGTCACGATCACCGTCAGTTCCTGTCACTTCCTGGACTACATTCCCCATAATCTTCTCTGCCAATCACCTGCACTCACTCCACCAATCACTACACTAATCACCATACCCAGCTGCCATGCATTACCTGGACTATAAAAGACTCACACACTCATCACCTGATCGCGAAGTCTTGTTTTCACTTGTGTTACATTTCTGAGCGTTTCCCTGTATCCTGTCTGCCTATCTGTTCTTGATCCTGCCTGGTTACCTGTTTATGATTCCTTGCTGCATACCTCTGGACAACGGAATAAAATTATCTTTGAATAAATTTTTAAATACAGGGCTCACAAAAATATCCAAGTATATAAATCCTCCCGGGGACCATTTAAATGGAAATGAGGGGCTAATATTTGGCATTGTTTTCATAGAACCAACAGGCATAGCCTCTGACTTGCTTAAATTGATTTTGTATCCTGAGAAGGTACTGAAAGTATTAATAATGTTCAAAAGAGATGGTACTGAAGACTCAGGATTTGAAATGAAAATGAGCACATCATCTGCATATAGGGCTAATTTATGATGTTTTTCATCAGTCTGTAGAACTTCAATTGAAGGCTCTGCTCTGATCGCTTCAACTAGGGGTTCAATAGCGAGTGCAAAAAGCAAGGGTGATAATGGGCACCCTTGTCTAGTCCCTCTCTGTAGTGAAAAACTTGCTGATCTGGAACCATTAGTAAGTACAAAAGCTTTAGGTTCTTCATATAACACTCTAACCCATCTGATGAAAGCATCACCAAAATTAAATCTTTCCAAAACAAAAAATAAATATGACCACTCGATGCGGTCAAACGCTTTCTCTGCATCGAGAGAAAGCACCAACCCATCAATCTCACGTTGCTTAAAGACTTGTATAATATTAAGAAGACGTCTCATATTATTACAAGATGAGCGGCCTCTTATAAAACCAACTTGGTCATCTTTAATTTTATTGTTGTTACATTCTCCAAACGAGATGCCAAAATTTTGGCTAGCACTTTCCTATCCGAATTTAATAAAGATATGGGTCTATATGAAGAGCAGGCTTCAGGAGATTTACCTTTTTTCAGTATAAGAGAAATATTAGCTTCTCTCAGGGATTCAGGGAGATGCCCAATATTAAATTAATGGTTAAACATATTGAGCATGGGTTCCAGTAATAAAGTATGCCATTCCTTATAAAATTCACAACCTATGCCATCTGTACCTGGCACTTTTCCATTCTGCATCTTTGAAATTGCCTGGCTTTATGATATTTAGCCTCCTTCTAGTTAGCAGTTGTTTTCTACAATTCTGTTTAACTGATCATAGTTTGCTCACATATGTACACTACCACAGGCCCTGCTACATGTTTGTTTGAGTTAGTAGGCCTTATAGCCTCCCTTAGACCATGTTGGCTTTGTTTGGTTCCCTTTAGTCACATGTTTAGGGTACATTGCCTGTTGGAATGTGTAGCCTAGCGCGGGTTGCAGTTAGCTTCCCATAGTTATGTTGGGTTAGAGCTGGTTCCCTGTAGCTTGGTCCCCTTTTAAATTCACGAGCTGGAGCCACGTGTCATTGAATCAGTAGGCCCCTTCAGGCCTCCTTTTTAGTCCACATGTTGGCACGGTTGGTGTTTTTAATTTACAGATGTGAGCTTTATATGCTGCCACAGGTTGGCACCCGCTTATATATAGCAGGCCCTTATTAAATAAAGAAAAGCGGCCTCTATTAAGTGTTTGGTGAACCCTCTTACCAGTGTTACTGTGTGCATCACCTGTTGGATTGCATACTCAGGGTAGCTAGATCACTTTTTGAGGAAAGTTCGTATCTGTCAGCTCCCTTTCAGTTATCTGTTTATCAGCTGTATTGCATATAATGGTGATTGTAGGCTAGATTGTTCAGCCTCCTTCTAGTTAGCAATAATTTTGTATTGCTGTTTAATGGATATCAGTTTGCTCACATACTGTTTTGATATTACACTGCTTCAGGCCCTGCCGCATGTTTGTTTGAGGTAGCAGGCTTAATTAGCCTCCCTTAGGCAATGTTGGTTGTGTTGGTTCCCTTTAGTCACAAAACTTAGGGTACTTTGCCTGTTTGGAAAGTGTAGCCTAACACAGGTAGCAGTTAGCTTCCCATAGTTAAGTGGGTTAGAGCTGGTTCCCTGTAGCTTGGTTCCCTGGAAATTCACGAACTGAAGCCACGTGTCATTGAATCGGCAGGCCCCTTCAGGCCTCCTTTTTAGTGTACATGTTGGCACAGATTGTGTTTTTCTGTGCGGCTAAGGATGAGATGACAGTAGTGAACCCTAACTGAGGTTTGGTTTAGCCAATTGTTGCCTCTCTGAGTCAATGATTCTAGTTGAGCTAAGAGCCACCTAGCGCCTAGGTTGGATCTTTATGCTCCTGGAAACGGCCACGAGACTTACGCCATGTGTCCTGGAGGATGCTAAGCCTGCGGGCTGCCTTTTTTGGACACACTGGTGTTTGATTAGGTGTATTTCTCTCTGAGAACTATTTTCTATACACTTTCACTGGCCAGGGGCCCAAGTGGTAGATCCAACCCCCTCTTTTGCAGGTTGTTTACCTGGCTTGGGACCTAAACACTGCCACGAGCTGATGCCACGTGTCTGTCGAGGTTATAGGCCTTCCTTAATACGTGTTGGCGTACGCTGTACTCCCCTTGCTTAAAGAGTAAAAAGTGTTTTTTACTGAGTACACTGCTTGTTGGATTGTGTTGGGTGGATTATCAAGGAGCACTGTGCAGCTTTCTATTGCTGCCATGGAAGTTATCTGTCTGCTGCACGCTAGACAGATGTTCAGAAGGGCGTTTTACCATAAACAGGCCTTTTTCTGAAGTTTACTTCTGTTTTCATATATAAAACTGTTGTCATGTTGTAAGTCCCTCTCGGGCCTCCATGGTTATGTGCTCTTGGCATAGTCTACCTGTTAGGTGAGCTCTGCGCTTCCCCCTTGGGGTTGGGTTTGTGATAGTGCTTAGCTCCCTAAGCTGATTATGATGGTCAGGCCTTCATCAGGCCCCATCTTAAGAATCAGCCCCAGGCTGGTTTGTGCTCCCCTTTCAGGGTTTTCAGCGCACAGCCTCCTCAGTGTGTTAATTAAGCACTGGGTAGATCCTAGGTGAGCGGATTATCTCCCCTCGATATGAGGGTTCATAGCATTCAGCTGAGTTCTGCTCTCCAGGATGCCCGTCTCTACGCGTGGGTCTGAGCTGGTTTCTGCCTTCCTGCAGTCACTCTTACCTACTTTCTTCTTGAAGAATGCATTCTAGAGGCTCTGTATTCAGACAGGGTTGGCCTGGACTAAGTCTGTTCCCCTAGAAGACCAGGTCGGCCTCCCTGGTGGCAATGAGGGTGACCCCGTTCCCTTCAAGAGTGGCTGGCCGAGGTTCCCTTTGGTTCCTTGGCCACATTCCCTTAAAGGGACCACTTTGCGGAAAAGTGGGTCCCGGACGCCTTAGCGATTTCTTTAGGCTCTATTTGTTAAAAGAGAAAGGTAGAAGCCTTTTGGCAGTTCAGCTTGGGCTGTTGGCCAAACGGAATGCTGTCACTGACAGCCTGGTGTGACCCGAGGGGGAGTTGCTGAGCAGTTCGAGAACTGCATTGAGGCCTTTGTCTCAGCCATATTTTTGGCAGGCACTCCCCTCAAGCAAGCGGCGTTGGTATATCGTTCCCCAAAGCGTTTTGCAAACTCAGAGTGGAGTTCCCTTTCGAAAGGGAACGTCTCAGGTTACGTATGTAACCGTGGTTCCCTGAGAACAGGGAACGAGACTCTGCGTTTCTTTGCCATGCTTCGGGTTGCCTGCCTGCAGAACAGTCCCTCAAGACGATATATTTAAGACTGTCTTTCCAGGCGCTCCTTTATACTCCGGGTCGCGCCGTATGACGTCATAGGCTGTCGCCGGCCAATAAGAATTGGAGTTGTTGGATAGTGCTTTCAGACACCTGGGTCACGTGACGTTCCCCAAAGCGTTTTGCAAACGCAGAGTCTCGTTCCCTGTTCTCAGGGAACCACGGTTACATACGTAACCTGAGACGTTTTAAGTTTGTGTATTTATTCATACATGTAAAAATGTCCATTTCTGTTTGAATGATTAAATTGATAAATTGATTGATGTTATTTTTTTCAGTGGTTAGTGGATCTAAATCTGTGTCACTTCTGCTCCTCATAATGACACCACATGACACAATATACATGAAAACTGAGTTCAACATTTATTACAATATTTCAACATTTATTTCATCATGTGATTTTTGAGTCATTAACACACATTTATTGTGTCGTGATATTTCAGTGTTAATGTAATGAAGAGACTATAACATCTGATTCATCATCAGCTCAAAGCATTATGGGTAGAGTCTCTGTTCTGATTCATCATCAGCTCAAAGCATTATGGGTAGAGTCTCTCTGGCCGTTTCTCAATATGCGTACTTGTCTGTTCTTGTGTTCTTGGACTTGTGAAACGTCATCAGTCGCTGTCAAAGTACTGTTCCAATTCAAAGTTCGCATCTAGCCAAGTTCAGTTCAAATTCCCGGATGTGTTCTTGATCCACCCCTTTTATCGAGGATGCATCGAGAGGTGACTTGTGCAGACTGGAGGCAGCCAGGTATCCCAGAATGCATCTCGCACTAACCAGCAAGCGTCAATAGTAAAGGAGAAAACCCGCATAATTTAAACATATTACTGTTATTATGTCATGATATGTAGTTTTAAGAGTTTTTCAGGCGAAAATGTGCTGGTTTAAAGCTCAAATTTGTGGTTTATTGATAAAAATAGCGCCTTTCTGACAATTTGATCTGACATTGTCGGAGTTGTGAGATCCAGGCGATCACCGGACGCTCAGCGCTCATGTGCCCAGCCGAGCGCAGCCTTACCTTGGCTAGTCCTTCTGACGTTTGCCGCTGTGTAGGAACTGTGGGCGAACCAGACAATTGAATCATTCAGATGATTCTTTCAAAACATAATTCTAATTCAGAATTGAGGTTCCGGCTCCGGCCCGTCTGCAGATAAAGCCAGGCTGATTACTTTTACGACACATGCTTCCTGATAGTAGAAGAAGCGACATACCAAAGGGTCACCCAAGAAGACAGAGAGACAATCCAGACCCTTTTGTTTCCTTACCTCACAGGAAAGCCAAAGAGACTGTTGAACAAATAAATCTGCTTCAAAATTGTTCCAACAATTTTAACGGACTTATCAAACATCTTTTAACTACATACATTTTGCATTATGTGTCCACAAGTACTACCTGTAAACAGTTAGGCTTTAGAACACTCACAATTCATGTAAATGTGTTAACTCTTGACTGAATGACTGAAAGTATGCCTTATTTGTACTTAATTTGATTCTTTCCCCCTTTCCTATATCCTGACTTGAATGAAATCTGTTTAAAATGACATATTTAACAAAATTGCTTTAAAACAGGCTAGGAAAATGACTCTGGACCCATCTCATGTACTTTATCCTGAATTTGAATTACTTCCATCTGGTCGACGGTTCCGCACTGCAAGGTTTAGATACAACCGCTACAGAAATTCTTTCATTCCTCTGGCTACAAGGCTGTTGAATTCAAATCAAAGGACATGATTGTGTGATTGTTATTTATGTGAGTGTTATGTTGTGCAGCTTTAACTTGTATTGCCCAAGACAATTTTCCCTTTATAGGGACAAATAAAGTATAAAGTATAAAATGTATTGTATCCCATTTAATAGAAATTATGTTAAAATGGCACTCTCTGCTGAAGCAGAAACAGGATGTAACACTTATGTTTTATTGGGGGCAGAGGAAGGCCCTCTTGAAACAGGACAATGTCTGATTGGCCAAGACTCCTCAGAGGTGTGACAAACAACTAAGTTTAAACGATTATATTGCAGGTTAGTAAACGAGGAGTTGGTTAGTTCTGGTCAAGGAAAACGGAGCAACAGAAGAAAGAACCGGTCAGCCATGACCAGAGTACCAAGAACAATGGAGTAACAAGAAGAACAGACCAGCCGCTCATTCAAGCCATCCAACCTTCACTCACTTTTCTTTTCTTTTACTTAATTCTCCTTTACCGCTGAAAGTCTCGTGTTCTAAGTTTCGCCGCAAAGTTCAACCAACGACTTTTACCGCTTCAACTCCAGCGACAAAGAGACTTCCTTTTAATTTTTCAGCAAGCTCAAACGTGATTGGGTTCTACCGAACACAACACGGACCTTGAATACCCTGCGACAACTCATCGACTTGGAAAACTCTTCTCTACACGCCAACGAGGGATATTCACATTCAAAGTCGACGCAAGCAAGTACCTCCAGATTAAAACTGAACTGGTGCATTTAATGATTAATGGTTCGTTCAGGTCAGATCTTCTGAAAAGCATAACTTTGCTAGGAATTCATCATATCACACTCTCTCTCTCTCTCCCCCCTAATCTCTTCCTTTCTCACTTCCTGTCTTACTGCAACGCGTATGAATGAATGTATGTATGTATGTGTGTGTGTTCGTGGTAGATTAGCTTGTGTTAGAATAAATAAAATCTCTTGTAGATTTTAAAAGAAAGTGTCTTGTATTATGTGCTTTATGATTTAATGTCTTAAACTGTGATCAAGCTACCTGCTTTAATCAGGGTTTTCACGATTGTTGGATATTTATATCCGTTACAAGAGCTTATTACGGCTCGAGCAAATGAACGCTGGACGAATCAGTTGCTCGGTCGTAATCTAAACAACTCTTTATAATTCCCTATAAATATTACATTTGAGCTAATTTTACTTCCTAGGGTGTTTTCCCTACAGTAATGGTGGAGGATAATTCGGGCAGTTTAATCTAAATTTGGAGCACATATCAAGTCATTTTTCTTTTTATCAAAGCAAATTATTAAACCCCTCAGTGTTTGTGTGACGTATGCAGCGCGCACGGCGCGGCACGTTTGAACGAGTGCTTGAATGAGTGAGAGCTGTAACCCCAGTCTGCTGTCTTGTCTCTAAACTCCAGTCTGCAGTAAATTTCAGATCTATATCACACATACTATAAGGTAAGAATTAAGCGTGTTCCTTAAATTCTAGAATGCCTTGTTTATAGCTATTCTGATGTCTGCGTGTTCCAGCGTCATTCAAATAGCTATAATAACGTTATTGTGTATCAGAGAGCTGAATTTAAACTAAACTGCAATAGTTAAAATACTCTGTGCAGGACGAATACTCTCCTCACAGAACGGCAAGATTTAGTGTGTTCCTCGATCTGTTTCTAAAACTATATATTTATAGCTAAAGTGTCAGTGCGTGTTCCACTGTACTCAATCTGCTATTTTCCCCTTTGTAAAACAGTAACGCTATACGCTTGCTTGTTTTATATTTATAGCTAAACTGATTATAGTGCGTGTTCCACTCATGGTTCCACTGTACTCAATCTGCTATTTTCCCCTTTGTAAAACAGTAACGCTATACGCTTGCTTGTTTTATATTTATAGCTAAACTGATTATAGTGCGTGTTCCACTCATGGTTCCACTGTACTCAATCTGCTATTTTCCCCTTTGTAAAACAGTAACGCTATACGCTTGCTTGTTTTATATTTATAGCTAAACTGATTATAGTGCGTGTTCCACTGTACTCAATCTGCTATATTCTCCCTTTTTGCTTGCTTGTTTGAGCTCGTGTAACACTACGTGTGTACGAGCGCAATTTAATGGGAAGTGAATTGAAACTGATCAAGTGAACCTGTTATATTTTGCGTGCACATAGAGACCCGCCGAGGTCGCGATTTTTCCATCTATTACAGCAGAAAGCTATCACTTTAAGTTTAAGCCCCACGTCGTAAAACAGCTACGAGTGGTGTCTCTTATTTATAGAGTTGAAATGCGACGACATTTCACGTAATGCTTGATTGTACGTGCATGTGTCTTTCATTTGTACAGTTACATGTATTTGATGTAATTCACATGTTCGCCACTATTTTGTTTGGTCGCCATAGTTACAGTCGTGGCACGGAAGTCTTAACCAACGCTTCCGGAAGAACGTCATTGTAAACAAACCGCACGGTGTTGCTAAGCTAACCTCTGTAGTTGTTTACATTGAAGTTCGTATGCTAAAGCCTTTAGCCTTAACGCTAAGCTAGTTAACATCATTGTGTGAACGCAGTGTCTGTTTTAGCAACTAAGTGATTTAACAATTTAAAACACTTCAATTTTATGTACACTTGTTGTTAACCGCACGGTGTTGCTAAGCTAACCTCTGTAGTTGTTTACATTGAAGTTCGTATGCTAAAGCCTTTAGCCTTAACGCTAAGCTAGTTAACATCATTGTGTGAACGCAGTGTCTGTTTTAGCAACTAAGTGATTTAACCATTTAAAACACTTCAATTTTATGTACACTTGTTGGTCTGTCCTTCTTATTTTCCCCTTGACTTTCTCACTGATTACCTTACCTATATTTTACTTTAAAGGGAAAATATTGGTTAACAGTTACTAATTGCTTTACCTGCATTTGACTTGAAAAAGAAATACTGGTTTACAATTTTTAATTGTCAAATTTGAATTTAATAAAACCAATTAAATTTAAATTGAAATCCTACATTTCCCTAGAAAGTAATTTTAAATGATTTCCAAATTTCCATTATTTCTAATTTCATAATTTGCACAACTCTAAAATTCTATTTTATATCGAATTACTTTAGGTCTGAATAAGCCTTGAACTTTAGAAGTTTAAGCAAACTTATTCCACCAAAGTTTTTCCTAATTTTGACTCACATTTGCTCATTGTTTTATTGCGTTATATCTTTCTTTTCCCTTTCTTGGTTATTCACTTAGCCACTTTATTCATTTACCTCTGTTTAATTCCCTTTTCCTTATTTCATCCTGTTATTTTCATTGACTTCCTTTTCTTACCTTTTTCCTTTCCTCTTTGTATTCTAGCTTAGGAACGACACACCTGAGCCTCAACAGGAGACTCTGATATCTTTTTACGAGTTTCAAACCAATTAGAGACAACCCTCTCTCTACTAACATTTTTATTCTCATGTGTTAGTTGTTCATCAACTACCAATTCTATACTCGTAATTAGACAAAGGCTTCAGAGCCATTTGTGGATCTGGTCTCCTTCCTTCTCCTTTTCTTTTCCTCATGTCGTTCCTGTTCTCTCCTGCTTTCTTCCATCTTATTCTTCACATTTGTAGGGATCAAGCTTGGACGAACCATCAATCAATTCTAAAGAAAGAGAAAAACAATCTTTCCAAAGAAACAATTCATTAGGTATTTGATTTTAATCAAACCCTTTTGGGTTCTCCATACTCCCTGCATTTGTAAACGCAATTTAAATTTTGACATTTACTCCAAGAACATTTAACAGAGACAAATGTTGAGCAACCGTTGCCTTCACAGCATCCCTGGTAAGCAGTTCAACTGAGGGTGTGTGGTGTCAATCCTGTCAAACTAAGAAAAGAGGTATCAGCATTATTATTGTATTATTGTCCTTGCGAACATAAACAATAATATATATTTTCTTTTCTTTTATTTTTAGAAACAGCTTTTCATTAATAGAAAATATTTATTGGAAATAAATATTTCTCTAAATTGAAAAAAAAAATCTCTCTTCTTCCTTACTCAGTCGAGTGACAAAGTCCTCACATCACGAGTTGAAAACAGTTTTTCATTGATAGAAAATATTTATAGGAAATATTTAGTCTATTGAAATTTGTTTTAACTTTTTCTCTTTCTCTTTCCCTTACTCAGTTGAGTGACAAAGCCTTCTCATCACTAGCCTACCTGTCTACACACTGAGACCAACACGTAACCACACTTCACTATTGGTGTACCTTCACTGAACGACACTTAGCTGTTCCACCACATATAGGCTTGCACCCCACACAGATCTGTGTCAGTCTCTTCTCCCCAGCGTGCCAACATGTCGCAGACGGAAAACCCCACTGCCCAAGATGTGGACGCCTGGCTCAGCGGCATTACAAACTGCCTCATGCCAAAGACAATTGAACTGTTATTATTTTTAATAATAATCATAATTCTGAGAAGATTTCCGACACATGATTCAAGCCAGAACCAAGACCACACTGAACTAGGCAAGATAACCAATTCTCTAAGCATTGCCTTCACAGCCCAGCTGAAACTAAGCGACAAGCACATCACCCACCTACAGAAGTGAAGTGAAAGTCCAAGACGACTTCAAGCGTCAGACCACTGAGTTCCTGAGAGAGCTGATGCACATCCAACGCTGCACAGACCAGCACAAGGTGAAAGCTCAAGACAAACTTGCAGAGCAAGAAACAAAGGAACAAGTTGACAAGCTCCAAGAAGCCCTTGCAGTTGCGGAACGTGACAAGCAGGAATTAAAGACTGTCCAATGTCACCTGGTAAACCAACTAGAAAATGCCAATTCTGACATTAAAGATAAGAACTTTAAAATCAATGCTCTGGAAGACCATTTGAAATGGTACAGCACTGAAATGGACCATCTAAACCAACAATTAGACGATGCCAACGGCAAGCTCTACATGGTCAGAAATGAACTTAAACATGTTTACACCCAGAAACCAGAGTCAAGAAGGGAGGGGCCTCCCTCAGCATCACCACTGCTGAGCAGAACAGAGCCCCCCATCCAAGAACCGCCATGCAACGGAAGAAATGAATGGCCAAAACCCACATCACCGGCCTTCACTACAGAATTCTTCCCTGTCAACCAAAGGGAGCTCATCCACGCAGACCCCAAAGTTGCGCACGAGATGACCCTTAAAGACCTTGACAAGCTGGCTAAGAACATCACACAGTTCAACCCGAACTCCATGGAGAACCACAACATCCAGACTTATCTCAGAGATATTGACTTCTACCTAGAGGTGAGACCCAATGTGACTGACGGAGACAGGTTGTATCTCCTCAGGTCCACATCCAGCCCCGAGGTACGAAGCTTCTTAGATCGACAACCTGTTCACGTTAAGCACAATTACCAGCTATTACATCACGAACCTGAACTTGAAGAGGATGTGAACTTCAAAACCCTCTTTCTGAGAAACCTGCACCCTGGACTAAGTCACCATCTTGGCGTCATGGCCTGCCCAAGCACAATGTCAATCCAACAGCTACGTGACTTGACACACAAGGCCTACATCAAACAGAAGATGAACTCAAAGAAAGGTTTGAAAACAGTCACAATTTCAAACTCCGGCAGCCAAGACCCAAGCCGTGCACTGCAAGACGGCCAGTGGCATGACAATGCCACAGCCTGTCATAAAGGACACGGAGAACGTGACCCCCATGCCACTGACAGCTTCCACACCGACAGCTGGAAAATGTCATGGGACCAGCCACACTTCTCAAGAAACCCACCAGAAAGAAACACCTGGGATCCAAACTGGACAGCCAAAGTCCACCAACCAACACATTCAAATGCATCCACTATGGGTAAGCGACGGCGGAACCCACCTCCGCATCACTCAGTTAAACACAGCGCTGAGAACAAGAACGTCCAAGAACAAGACAGTTCCACCTCAGAAGACATGGAACAACTGATGAGGCAAATTACAGCATTCTTTGCAAACAACATAAACAGCGACGATCACAAGGATCAGTCACCCTTGTTATGACTAGAGACGGAACGGAAGGTCAGTGATCATCTGATCCACCTTCCAAATGGAGATGACTGCCACCTGTTCTACAACAGCACAGAACAAAGCGGTCTCTTGCAGCCAAACACTGCTGGAAACTCAGTAGTACCAGAAAACACAGTTCTGGTTACTCATCACCCACCAATAAACCCAACGAGTTCCCATCTCAAGAACCATGCTTGTGCAACAGTAACAACAGTAAGCACAGAAGGTCAGACAGTCTGTCACAACCAGAAGGCATTACAAAAGGAATGCAACGTAGGAGACAAAGTTTTGCACCACAGCTCAACACAGCCATGTCAAACTTCCTCCTACCTTCTGCCAAAGAACTTCCTGCCTCACTGGACTGACTCCCATCAAATTAGGGATGATCTCTCGTCCCAAGTCCAAGATGCAAAGAGCCAATCTTCATCTAAGCCCTTCAAGAAAAGGGGGGAGCAAGACAGACTGAACCAGATCTGACCATACATACACTGCACTACATTACATTTTACACTACACTACATTAACATACTCACCAACATGCTCTTCCTACAGACAGATATTAGTTTCAGAACCTAGCTCAACATCGACTTAGCTACATTCACCATAAGAAACATGCAACCATCTGCACAACAAGTAGGACACCTTTCATTAAGCTGGTACATGACATCTTAGATGCACGCAGTAGTGTTAGCCATACCAGGAAACACTTAAGTGTTTTATTTTGTTTTGTTTTCCTCTTCCTCTCTTTCCCTTCTTCTTTATAAGGTAAAATACCTGTCTGCCCCATAAGGGTCAAGGTCATGACATTAGGATTGACGCACCATGCATAAGGTCTGAAAGCCATTTGAAAATTTGAATGTGAGCCCGAGAGAGCTCCATGATGGGTCACATCATTTTTACCACAAATGATGTCACCAGAACAACCTAGAACAATTTAGAAGAGATGTAAACTAACAATTTAATCACACAATTTGATCCAAGCATTAACATAATGAGACAATGTAGAATAACACTCCTAAAATTCAAACTTAATCCATTAGTACTCAGATAATCTAATTCCCTGCACCAGTATAGTGGTCAATCATGGAGGTGTTGTTTTGTTGTTGCTTTGTGTGTGTCTGCTTCTGTCCATTTTTCTACAGTGTCCGCCGATGTCTTCATCTCAACACATCGCCGAACCAAGGGGGGATATGTAGGAACTGTGGGCGAACCAGACAAATGAATCATTCAGATGATTCTTTCAAAACATAATTCTAATTCAGAATTGAGGTTCCGGCTCCGGCCCGTCTGCAGATAAAGCCAGGCTGATTACTTTTACGACACATGCTTCCTGATAGTAGAAGAAGCGACATACCAAAGGGTCACCCAAGAAGACAGAGAGACAATCCAGACCCTTTTGTTTCCTTACCTCACAGGAAAGCCAAAGAGACTGTTGAACAAATAAATCTGCTTCTAAATTGTTCCAACAATTTTAACGGACTTATCAAACATCTTTTAACTACATACATTTTGCATTATGTGTCCACAAGTACTACCTGTAAACAGTTAGGCTTTAGAACACTCACAATTCATGTAAATGTGTTAACTCTTGACTGAATGACTGAAAGTATGCCTTATTTGTACTTAATTTGATTCTTTCCCCCTTTCCTATATCCTGACTTGAATGAAATCTGTTTAAAATGTATTGCATCCCATTTAATAGAAATTATGTTAAAATGGCACTCTCTGCTGAAGCAGAAACAGGATGTAACACTTGTGTTTTATTGGGGGCAGAGGAAGGCCCTCTTTAAACAGGACAATGTCTGATTGGCCAAGACTCCTCAGAGGTGTGACAAACAACTAAGTTTAAACGATCATATTGCAGGTTAGTAAACGAGGAGTTGGTTAGTTCTGGTCAAGGAAAACAGAGCAACAGAAGAAAGAACCGGTCAGCCATGACCAGAGTACCAAGAACAATGGAGTAACAAGAAGAACAGACCAGCCGCTCATTCAAGCCATCCAACCTTCACTCACTTTTCTTTTCTTTTACTTAATTCTCCTTTACCGCTGAAAGTCTCGTGTTCTAAGTTTCGCCACAAAGTTCAACCAACGACTTTTACCGCTTCAACTCCAGCGATAAAGAGACTTCCCTTTAATTTTTCAGCAAGCTCAAACGTGATTGGGTTCTACCGAACACAACACGGACCTTGAATACCCTGCGACAACTCATCGACTTGGAAAACTCTTCTCTACACGCCAACGAGGGATATTCACATTCAAAGTCGACATAAGCAAGTACCTCCAGATTAAAACTGAACTGGTGCATTTAATGATTAATGGTTCGTTCAGGTCAGATCTTCTGAAAAGCATAACTTTGCTAGGAATTCATCATATCACACTCTCTCTCTCTCTCTCTCTCCCCTAATCTCTTCCTTTCTCACTTCCTGTCTTACTGCAACGTGTATGAATGAATGTATGTATGTGTGTGTGTTCGTGGTAGATTAGCTTGTGTTAGAATAAATAAAATCTCTTGTAGATTTTAAAAGAAAGTGTCTTGTATTATGTGCTTTATGATTTAATGTCTTAAACTGTGATCAAGCTACCTGCTTTAATCAGGGTTTTCACGATTGTTGGATATTTATATCCGTTACAAGAGCTTATTACGGCTCGAGCAAATGAACGCTGGACGAATCAGTTGCTCGGTCGTAATCTAAACAACTCTTTATAATTCCCTATAAATATTTCATTTGAGCTAATTTTACTTCCTAGGGTGTTTTCCCTACAGCTGGCTCCGTTTTGGCTGAGGGCAACGTGACGTTTCATAACTTTTTATATGGCTATTTAACATTTGTATCCTACTAAAACGCTGATTTTGTACGCTTGACTGAATTGTTTGCTTTATTTCTTATTGTATATTCTTACCTTTAATAATGGCTATTATTGATCATTAAAACTGACATAAAACAAATAGAGACATGATTTTGTTTTATGTAGCCTATTTCATTTTATTACAGTGAAGTTAATCAGAGTATGCACAAATAGTATTACATTTAATATTTTTGAAATGTATACGAAAAGAGGCAGGGTTGTTTAATATTTCGTTTTGTTATAAATATATGCAGACATTGCAGATAATCAATCACTCGTTGCCTGAGACTATTAATGTTTTTGTTTGTTTTTTAAATAAAACGAAAAGAGGCAGAGTGGTGCTTTATAACAAATTTCGATTTATTTTTGGCTAAAACATACATAAAGAGATAACCAGAGAAGCCAGAGCGAGCTGAGTGACGTTATCAAGTACGCTGCTGTGCCATTTGCAGAATCACCGGACTTGTGTTCTCCCGTCCACGGGAGTTCGTTCTCCTGAGTCGAACTTGCCAAGTCCCAACTACCAAGGACGCGAGACCGAAGTTTGCGAGCTTGGTTTTGAGAAACGGCCTCTGTTCTTATTCATCATCAGCTCAAAGCATTATAGGTAGAGTCTCTCTGTTCTGATTCATCAAATCAGTTTCACTGATGATCCAGGATAAACACCAATCCCAGGATAGAGCGGTTGAGTGAATGTGGTCTGGACTGTGTGGATGAGGATCATTGTGTCTCCAGAGACGCTGTAGAAGGACAGAGTTCCTGCACTCTGATCCACATACACTCCTACTCTATAGTAATCTACTCTATAGTGATCCACCTCCTCCTCCTCCTCCTCCTCCTCATCATCATCATCATCATCATCATCATCATCATCATCATCATCATCATCATCCACTCCTACTCTATAGTGATACTCCTCATTCACTGTTCTACTGATGAAGGGGTATACAGGGAGAACAGTAAGTTTGTTATTGTGTGTGAATGAGTAACTGTCAGGAGAGCAGCTCAAACTCCAGGACTGATCATTATATCCAAACACACACTCATAACCCTGTCCCTTTCTGCTGATGCTCTTATATGACACTGATATATCCACACCAATATATCCACTCCACTCAATCTCCCAGTAACAGCGTCGATCACTCACACTCTCTCTACACAACACCTGAGGATACACATCAAATCTGTCTGGATGATCAGGATACAACTGTGATATGAAAATGCCAGCGACAGTAATCAATGTGTTTCTCTCGGACAGACAGAGGCGTTCATTCACTGTGTTCAGATCCGCAGTGATCCGATGGGAATCTGATGGAGATAAAACACATCACAATCAGGAATCATCCATCTGTCCATCTTTTAATCTACACTGTAAACATGATTTCTGCTGCTTGTTAAATGAACTTTCTCACAGAAAGTTCATTGTCAATGATTGTCTCCTGGACCATTGCCAAGTCAGCAGTCTTCCCCATTAGTGTCAAAGTACAAGACATGTTTTATCCCCATTAGTGTCAAAGTACAAGACATACTTTGAAATGTCAAAGTACATTTCAAAGTACAAGAGATACCTGGAATTTATACTGTAGCGATGGTCATTTAATGAAACTCAAATGTAAATATTCTAATATTTTGAGATACTGGATTTTGGACTTTCATGAGCTGTACGCTCTAACAAATTAAAAAAAAAAAAAAAAAAAAAAAAAAAATTGAAATGTTCTACATGTAGGGAGTCTAGAATATATGAAAGTTTCATTTTTTAAAATAATTTACAATTAAAAAAATGAACTTTTTCACAATATTCTAATTATATGACCAGCACCTGTATATTTTTCCTGTAATCATACACTTTGAGAGTAGTGAAAAGCACTTTTCTTAAGGTGTGCCTTTAGCCCCTTGTACCCTACAGTAGGTGGACAACCAAAATGGGTATTACCGCCGCCGCAGGGCCGTTGCGTTAACTGAAATTCAGTCGCGTGTAATAAGCTACCGCCAGGTGGCGCAAAGGGACGGATTGGAAAGTGACTGTAATAATAAAATGTCGGTTTGTAAACGGAGATGAAAGGACGACGTAAAACAACAATAACATTATAATATAACCTTTTAACATCCTTAAAAACCACTAGAAAATTTAAAGTGAGAGTTAATTTCAAAACGTGGGATAGTCTTAGGCTACTCTATGCATCAGAAATTAAAAGAAAGACCTTTACAAAAAGTCTTACTGCATGCTATTGTCATTAAACAGTCATTAGGTAGCCTATATATATATATATATATATATATGCTATTGTTCTTGATTTTTTAATTGTTCTTGATTATTATTATTAATTAATTAATTTATTTATTTATTTTTGGCTATTATATATGGTATTAGTGATTTTGATATCGCAGACTAAAATACCGGCAGGAATAAATATTTAGGCAAATTTACTCATTAAAATCAAAGGTGTTCATGTGTGATTGTACATCAAGAGCAAGGACACGTTGTGTGCATTTTGTTTTGTGCTTTTACCAGACCGAAACGCTCGATTGTCTGTGTGAAACTGCGCGTGTGCACGAGCGCCAAGAGAACTGATAACAGCAGCAACACTGGCCATGATTTCAGAAACAACACGTTCCAGCGGATCTAGCCCATTTTTTTTAGGTACAATTATTCGCTGAGTTTAAGTTCACTTTTGAGACGTTTCAGATTCTCGCAGAGAGCTGAAAGCGCACCCTGTTTTTTATTTTATTGTTCAAAAGTACAAGGTTTTGTTGTTATTGTGAGCGCACACAAATAAAAGTAGACCATTCGTAGTCTTGCATCAATCTGTAGGCTATCGCCAAAAATGAAGGAAGGCCTGTTTTAAGTTGTTTCAGCTGTCATGAGGAGAAAATCCATCAGATCGCGCCGGCGCTTTCGTCGGGTTAAATGTTGCCCAACAGTAGTTGGGTTAAATGTTTGCCCAACCTGCTGGGTAGTTTTATTTAACCCAACTACTGATTAAAAATGACTATATGTCTGGCTTAAAATGAATCCAAAATAGGTGAGAAATTAAAAATCAGACACATAATTACTAGAGGCAACAATAATAATCAAAAGGTGTACATTTATTAATAAGCAATTTAATAAATGTTTATTGTTTATTATTCATTATCTTATTAATAAATGCTCATTTATTAAACATATTAATAAATGTTAATTTCCAGCATATTTTGGGTTCATTTTAAGCAAGCAATACAGTTATTTTTATACAACAGTTGAGTTAAATAAAACTACCCAGCACGTTGGGCAAACATTTAACCCAACCACTGGGTTAAAACAACCCAATTGCTGGGTTTGTCCATTTTCAACCCAACTTGGGTTGTTTTTAACCCAGCATTTTTTTGAGTGTATGTTCATTATGAAAAGTAGCATGACGGATGCGCAATGTCGGGAGACAAATGCAGCGGGTTAGACATAAGTTTGACCACTTCATTAAGTTTTGTTTTATAGTAAGTCTTTCTTTAAAGTGAATTTCGTTTTGTAGAAATTGTATCTTAATTTCAATCAATGTTTCATCAATCAGTTGCCTATATTTAATAATTAGGAAGAAAACCAAGAACGTCGGGTGTGGAATGGAAACGAAACCATGTTTCCGCGGCCTTTAAATAAGGCTGAACCACGTCTTTCTGTTTTTATTAAATTTATTTATTACTTTATTACGTGTCTTTATTACTTAAATAATTGATAAGATGTTTTTGGTCGAACAATATATTTTAGCTGGTCTACTTAGACACACATTTGCGTAGTGGCTTATTGTGCAAACTTTTTTTTCCTACCACATGCCAAACTCATAACATTTCTTGCAGATTTAAAAAAAAACAAAAAAACAAACAAACAAAAAAAACAAAAACAAAAAAAAAACACAACGCTCCGACTTTTACAAAATCCCTCCTCGCTCCAGTCAAAACTTCGCACATACTCTGCTCGGCAGCAGCAGACGCTGGCAAACGCGCGGGGGGAGGGTTGATCCCATTCGAACTTCTGGAGTGGAGCGTGAAACACTGCAAAACACTGCAAATCTCCATAATACAAACAAATAAAGAAACTTACTGCAAATACTCATAACAGAGTCTAACAATTGTGTATTTTGTCAGCTTATTTCATATGATCAGATCAGGATGTTAAAATTAACAAAAAGCACTAAGATTGCAAAAAGGTCTGTCACGTGCATAGCTTAGGCTAATATTTTGAGTCTCCCGCCCTCTGGATTAATGGCTTTGGTGACAAACATTTTAAACAAAGCGCCCTTCCCCCTATCTCAAACTTGTCAAGCACTGTTAGGTTGGGTGCGTGCTTTTTATACACACAAGATAATGTAAAAATTATATATATAAATGGAACACAATCGGTTTGTTGTTTTTGTTTGTTTTTCTTTAACATTTTTATTTTATTTCTTTGTCTTTAAGGATCATTGGATGGAAGTAAAGATTCTGTAGTTATTGTTCTAATAATATGGAGCCATAATGTTTCATATCTTGGTCAATTATTTCGAGCTGCTTTACAGCTTAACCACAGTTTGCAACATCATCAGTTATTGAAATGAACTGAATCAACACAGATCTGCTGATATAAATAAATAGGCCTAAATAAATAGCAAAAAACAAGATTGGGTTTGTACGGAACTATAATTTAATGATTTATGTTATGATGTTATAGAAGTACAATGTACAGATGCCTATATATTTTGCATAAAGTAAGAATATTTAATAAAGAATCTTAAACTTCCAATGTTAAACATGTTCTCGTCATTTTGCTCTTAACTGCAGTCAAAATACAAATAGGCCTATAAAATATTCATATGCATTGTGTAGCCCATTGTGGAGAGTCAGATTAGGCGCAAACTCTACAGCAGAAACTTTTTATCTTTATAGCCTGCTATGAATAACAAAATGTTGATTATTGGGATATCAACGTTTTTTTGTTCGTAATTGTGTAGCTTATGGCATGACATTTCTTTTTGTAATGTTTATGAGCGTGTTAATGGATACAAACTGCACAATTGCAGTTTATCAGATTGTTACAGCTATAATTGCACGATATAGTTGAAACATTAACACATTAAAATCGTCTGATAATCATACAGTAGTTAACATGAACCCTTTGTAAGTGATGTATTACCATTACATCATGGGCATACGGGACACCCCCGCAGCCCCCACCCTATGATGGGCCCCGGCGCAGATTATTTACTATTTATCCTTTGCTTTTTTTAGAACTAAACTCAATTGACTAAAGATAAAAATAAAGCATCCAACTGAAGCCCAAAAAATGCAAGCAGAATACCATAGAAACTAGTGCTAAATTACCACAAAAGGGGGGAAATTCACTGTTTTTCCATCGCCGTTTGTAAGGTAGCCAAGACAACAGCAAGCTTTGATGCGCTGTGCTACTGTGTTACTGTTAGCGGTCGTGTGCCGAGACAAATAAATATGTTCGGTCTTTGCTGAGATATTATTATTATTTTTGTTGTTGTTGTTGTTGTTGTATTATTATTATTATTATTATTATTATTATATTGCCCAAACGTAAATAGCATAGCCAATAAGTCTAGAGTTAGGCTATTTCTTTATTCTTTTACTGTAAATACATGAATTTAGTTTAGGCCTATATCATTTGATGCACCGATCGAAATTACTGAAAATTTGCGGACGAAACAGCATTTTCATTGTCTAGAATGGAACCTTATATAGCCTAGCCTATGCGCAAATTTGTGTCTAACTTAGAATTTAGAGCAGCTGTATTGTTAGACCAAAACATCTTATCAATTAATAAAGTAATAAAGACATGTATTTAATAAAATTAATAAAAACAGAAAGACGTGCTTCAACCTTATTCAAAGGCCGCGGAAACATGGTTTCGCTTCCATTCCACACCCAACGTTCTTGGTTTTCTTCCAAATTAAATATAGGCAATTGGTTGATGAAACATTGATTGAAATTAAGATACAATTTCTACAAAACGAAATTCATTTTAAAGAAAGACTTACTATAAAACAAAACTTAATGAAGTGGTCATTTGCATTTGCCTCCCAACATTGCGCATCCGTCATGCTATTCCCTTTTCATAATCAACATTGGTGACATCTTTAAAAAAATATATTAGGCAATAGCCCAATATTTAAATATAAATATGAAACTAAATTGGTTACATTTTTATCCCTCTGGTCGACGAAAGCGCCGGCGCGTTCTGATGGATTTTCTCCTCATGACAGAAACAACTTAAAACAGGCCTTCCGTCATTTTTGGCGATAGCCTACAGATTAGTGCAAGACTAAATGGTCTACTTTTATTTGTGTGCGCTCACGATAACAACAAAACCTTGTGCTTTAGTAAAATAAAATAAATAAAAAACAGGGTGCGCTTTCAGCGAGAAACTGAAACTTTTTTTCTCTGCGAGAAACTGAAACGTCTCAAAAATGAACTTAAACTCAGCGAATAATTGTACCTAAAAAGAAAGAAATATCTCAATTCGATAATAAATTCGTAGGTCTGTGTTAAATAAGAGGTGATCTATCTGCTGGAATGTGTTGTTTCTGAAATTGATATTTGATATTTTAAGGAATAGAATACACTCTTGCATTTAAATGCGGCTGCAGGAGTTTTTTATGACGTTTTATTAATCCATCCATTCTTTTTAGTTTCAATGATTTAGCTAAATCGTGCCTTAATAATGGGAGCGAAATTATTCAGTGACTCACATAAAAAGTTTAAAATATCAATAAAAAATTTATTTGTGATAAATATAGGCCTAATATGTGAGAAAATTTACATTTTGCATAAAGATAAATGTGCTTTGATGCATTTGTTGGATAACATGTGGTTAAAGCACCACTCAGTGGTCAAAAGCTGCAAATGCACTTTGCGACGCGGCGGCGGCAGTAGAAACACCGTTTTGGATGGCCACCTACTGTGTGTGTGTGTGTGCGTGTGTGTGTGTGTGTTTGTGTGTGTGTAGACGTACATTTGCACAGTCCTGCTGTAATCCTGAACTCTCCTCCATGATCCACACTGCAACAAAAACATAGTGTCAGTAAATACACATTTAATCAGTAAACGCGCACACACACACACACACATACACACACTTGTTTTTGTGAAATGTGGGAACATTCCATAGGCGTAATGGTTTTATACTGTACAAACCATATTTTCTATCCCCCTACACCTAAACCTACCCATCACAGGAAATTGTGCACACTTTTACTTTCTCACAAAAACTCATTCTGTGTGATTTATAAGCCTTTTGAAAAGTGGGGACATGCTGAATGTCCTCATAATCACCTCTTTTTATAATACCTATGTCATACCCATGTCATTATACACATTTGTGTCCTGATATGTCACAAAAACAAGTACACACACACACACAGGTTTACCCATGTCATTATACACATTTGTGTCCTGATATGTCACAAAAACGCACACACACACAAAACATCATACATTATTATCAGTTTAACATTATATTTGTGTATGACTAACCCCAGGAGACACCAGAGAAAACACTTAGTCCTATGGCTGAGAGAGAGCCTACTAACCTACCGCTTCAGTGAGCTCAATTATAGTAACGCAGCATTTTTTTTGTGTCAGTAATGGTAACGGCGTTGTAACGGGAGAAAAAGTAATTTGTTTGATTACTCATTGCTGAAAAAAGTAACAGTGTTAGTAACGCAGTTTATTTATAATGCCAGTATTCCCATCACTGCCCATTATAAAGCTTAGAAGAGCCAGGATATTTTTAAATATAACTCCGATTTTGTTTGTCTGAAAGAAGATACACCTAGGATGGTGTGAAGGGTGAGTAATTCATGGGATCATTTTTTTATTTTTGAATGAACTATCCCTTTAATTAACAATAATGACCCTGGAATGAGTTCCTGTAATTTTATAATTAATGAGTAACATTAAACAGTCTGTGTAAATAAACATTTAAATTATACTTCAAATGCAGCTTCTGTTCCTCCTTTGCAGTGTAAAGAAGGATTTTGTCAATGACACATTTTTATTGGTAACAGTCTATAGTCTATAGGATTCTGATTAATTTAAGTAATTGGTTAAATTTAAGTATCTGATATAAAACACAACACAGGTAACCATAAAAATTGCCCTTATGAAGGTTAAAAAAAGCCCCTGGAAATCAATTGCAAGAAGCCCCTTAATGGAAAAGTTAATATATGACCCTGCCATAGGGTAACGTCTGGCAGTTGTAGTTTATATTCCCACCAGGTTCACACATACTCCGTCTGCAGTGCGTATGCGGCACATATATTTCCGGTGCCCATTTTAACAGGTTAGAGCGCTTGGATGTGGTCCAGCAATGCATTTCAGGAGCGTTGCATCTGCAGCAGTGCAGTGATCGTTCACGCATGAGTCTATTTTTGCTGTGCTACACGTGCTGACTTAAAGCGACAGTGCTTTGTTCATGCTCAAAATGAACACAGATTGATATCAGAATGTAGTAACCTCACCATAAATGCATTTAATTCAATTATACTACTGTTTTTCACAGTCATCTTTTTACTTTAAGCCTGGGGTAAAGCAAAGAAAAGCAAAACACTTGCCATGAGTAGCAAAAATAACTAATGTGGTCAAAATTATATTAAGGGTTTTTTTTATGTGAAATGCACTGCACAGTTTTTTATATTATGTCAAGGCGAGGGCCTTACATCTCTGCAAAAAAGTGATAATCACATGACAGGCTGGTGTCTGAGAACAACATGAAACAAGGCTGCACAATAAATGTCACTCAGTTAATTTCTGAAGTATAGAAACATAAAGTTCTGCATGACCGGTGGGACTTTTTATATAGCCTAAGATTTAAATGCTAAAGAAAAGGCATGGGAGGCGTATCATCAGTAGGGGTGTAACGATTCACTCGTTTTCTCGATGCATCGATTACAAATCCTGATGATGCATATGCATCGATCTTGAAACATGTTTTTTGAATCGGGAATCGCTTATTTCGGTCGATAATCGATGTAAAATGCAAAGAATCGGATTAATCGCGATTCTATAGTGATTTAGTACTTTAAAATATATAAACATTAAATTACTACATGCGCGAATTGATAGAGACGTTGTGCGCCATCATTCGCCCTCACAGTTCTCCTTCACAGACATGCGTATGCCTTTCACTGGATTGCGCTCGCGCTCAGTCCGTAGCCCACGTTTGAGCTCTCCTCAGGACGGCCACTGCTGTTCACATAAGCATATGACAGTTCTCTATTAAGACAGCAATAGTCCTGAGTCAAACTGCTCAAGCCATTGATAAAGCTGCAGTAAAAGCAAGTAATTGCGCAGTCACTATTGTTGAAATAAAACGCTTTTATTGCGTGGAAAAGTCGGAAATGGTTCATTAACATTACCTGAGCAGTTTCAAGGCACGCATTTTTTGCATACGCACAGTTCAATGAATGATAAATGAAATTATGTCATTAATGTCACTTAATGTCATTAAACTGAATGTGCGAGGAAACTGCTGAAATAACTACACCATTAACAACACTGAAATAAGAGCACACGGCGGTTTATCAATCAGATGCGCGTTAAAGTTGCATTCGTTACTATAGCAACAGTAGAAACCCAGAGCGTTTTCTTTCAGAATCACCATAAGGAAAATGTTCCATATAAAGAGAACAAAGATGGCTTTTATAACTATTCCGTGAAGAAAAGTTAGTTTAAGATTAGTTGGGAAAGTGCATGATAGTCTCTCCATGTAAGCATTAGTATTTTTAATGTACCTGGAACAGTTTAATAAGGTTGTGTAGCCTTTAACACTATCCTCCACTATATTTAACATGAACTAGGCCTAAAAATACTTTTAAAGCCCTTTTAAAGTTTTGGCTTATGTAAATTTCCACAAATGCCAATTTTTATAGGCTGTTAAAATAAAGTTATGTAGCATCATTGAGAACTAACATGAACTAACATTAACAATGGACAAAAGGTTTTTTTGTTTCTTTGCTTGTTTTTGCCCTTACTCTCTGACCTCCTGAAGGCCGCTGTGTAATTCACACCCTGACTAAGACACGTTGAGGGAAGCATTTCAATATCCCTATAAATGCATATTAAAATGCAAAATCGAATTGAATTAATCGAATCGCATCGAATTTTAATGTGAATCATCTCGAATCGAATCGTTCTGAATTTGCAAAAATCGTTCTTGAATCGAATCGAACACCTATGAATCGTGAAACGAATTGAATCGCTGTCTACCCAAAGATTCACAGCCCTAATCATCAGCCATTGATGTAGATGGTAAGTTATTTTAGAATGTTTGCAATAGAACAATTTAATCTAAGGTAATTTTTAAATGTTTTTTCCACGTGGTTGAGCATCGTAATATGTAAATCTTTGGCTATATATAATCAATTATATATTATGTTGTTTAAATTTATTGTGTTTAAATATGAATAAGTCCATGACACAAGCTGTGGATCAGTAGCGCACTACAAATGCATAATATGTAAAAGCACAATGGAACACATACATACTGCAACACGCAAAACATACACACTGCAGAACAGAGTAACCTGAGGATTTTACTGTGCTCCTTTACTGCCATGCAATTCTCTAATTTATTTTTATGTATTATTATTATTATTATTATTATTATATTACATATATGTTAATTAGATTTATTCACTCTTCATGCTTAACATACTTGAGTTTGTTTAGTCTGTAGTTCGGATGGTTGAGTTTATCAGTGAGCAGCTTCACTCCTGAGTCTCCTGGGTGATTGTAGCTCAGATCCAGCTCTCTTAGGTGTGATGGGTTCGAACTCAGAGCTGAAGACACATAACCACAGCCTTCCTCTGTCACCATACAGCCAGACAACCTACAAACACAACAACAATCCAAATTTACAGGCAGTGTAGGGATGCAGAACATGAACACAGAACAGAGTATGTGCAGAAAAGGAAACAGGACTGTGCCAGAGATATTGAGACAAAAAAGAAAATGAAAATGAAAGACAGAAGAGAGCTCAATGCAAGGCACAGAGAGACTGTCAGCAAAGATGCAAAGACTCCGAACAGAAATAATAATAATCAGATGTAGTGCTGATGTAAATGTGTGCATCAACAGCGTAGCAGTGATACCCCAATCCATGACTCCTACTAATGTGACCAAGGCGTAGCATATAAATACTGAATAATAAAGGGCCTAAAACAGACCCTTGAGGGACTCCATGGCAGAGTTGGTTTGAACAGATCAGATGTGATTGGTGATCTCAAGAGTGACCCCTAGTGTCGGTTTGACACAACGTTGAATATGACCAACAGAGAGGGAACTGTCATTTACAGACAGAGCATTTTGAAATTTTTTACTTGTGGTTTACAATGCTGCTGCTGTCAGACCTAATACATTTTGCTGCTTCATCTTTCAATATCAGTTTCTTTACAAACTTTCTATTACACCGTGCCTCATTTACAAAACAATCTACAGTCAAATGCACCAAACAAACATGTAATCATCTAACACAATCCGGGACGGCATTAAAAATAAACCATCCGCTTGATCCTGATGCTGAGATTCTTGTGAAATCTGTACAAAAACACAAACGAGCTGTTTCCATTACTTCACTCTTCCATTTGTCCTGTTGTCAGCAGACTTAAATGTGTGGAACAAGTCAGAAACTGAATAGGCACCTGTATAATATATCCAGTGTAGTTAATGGTGATTGGTTCTGTTTGTTTTTGATGCAACATGAAATATTGTAAATTATGAAAAAAATGGGAACGACGTCCTTATGTTGTGGTCATGTGATGTAAAGTCATGGCCTCAAGATCATATGATGAGGGAAAGATATATTTTTCTCATGGCCACGACTTCATTATATTGAGGGAACGACATCTATTTTTCATGGCCACGAGTTAAATGTGTAAACAACCTGCACAACCATAGCAACCTGGAATTATCACAAATGGACAATACTATAATATTTTTAATTAAGAATGAAAAATAAGGGTGGAATTAAGGAATGATTATTAATCTATATAAATTCCCGTAAATGAACTTCCTGTAAAATTCACATGCACCTACAGAAATAAAATAAAATCATAAATAAAGCTTTCATATGGTTATATACAAGTAATAAACAAAATATTCTTTTAATATAGGCTATTAATAGTAAAACATTTTTAACTTAATTAGAATGCTGTCACAGGCACAAGGGACTACAAGTGAAAACAGATGCTAATTTAAGCTACTGTAGTCAGAAATAGGCTACAGAAATAATCATAAAGTCAAAACTTTATTGGCATAATCGGGTATTTACAGTATTTACAGTATACAAACTTTAAGGTAACAAAGTACAGAATATTAATTAGATAAAGAAATATGGGAAATTAATCGGAAAATAAAGCAAATAAATGTATAAATGTAACTAAAAATAATAGAAACATTAAATAAAAAATAAACCATCAGTGAATGGATTTAAAAGACTGTTAGATGGGATTAAAATGTACAACATTTAGACATTTATTGATAAACTTAATTTGAATGCTGTCTAAGCAACATTGCGCGGAATATAATATGCACTATGTTAATATAATAATTTCTTAATTCCATTCTTTTTCTAAATTAGAAATAAATATTAATATAGTCTTCTCCATTTGTAATAATTCCAGTTTGCTATTGTCACGCAGGTTGTTTACACATTTAACAGAAATAAATGTTGTTCCCTCAACGTAATGAAGTCATGGCCACGAGAAAAATATATTGTTCCCTCACCATATGATCTCGAAGCCACGACTTTACATCGCGTGGCCACGACATAATGATGTCGTTACCTTGACAAATTTATCTTGTGGCCACGAGTTATCACGTTCCCACAAATTAATATCAATATCTTGTTAATATCTTGTGGCCACGACAAAACTAAGTGAACCAAACATGGTGACCCTCCCGGTCACCGTAGTATGTGCACTAACTTGGATGGATTAAAATGCAGAGGACAAATATGGTTATCATACTTGGCCTTTACATTTCACTCATACAAAGTGTTCAGATCACTGCGTTTACTGTTTGGAGAATAGTGACCTGAGTTTAGACAAATGTGTCAAATCAATTGAGAAATACTGTATTATGGTAGCATTTTGTTAATAATTTTAAGAAAAACCATTTACCTCAAAATCTCCAGCTTACAGTTTCTCTTCAGTCCATCAGAAAGAAATTTCACTCCAGAATCCTGCAGGTCATTGTTACTCAGGTCTAGCTCTCTCAGGACACAGTTTGAGGGTTGTAGAACTGATGAAAAATTCTCACAAGACTGAACAGTGAGTCTACAGTGAGTAAGGCTGAAAGAGAGCAGATTTAGTCAGATCATCTACAAACACTATGACCGACTGACTGTAAATTATCTCTTAGGCTGCGTTTACACTTGGCATTAATATGCGATCACCGTGATCCGATCAAGCAGATCAGATCATTTGCTAATCAGGACACAGCGCATTTATATTTGATCACATTAAGTGGCTTCTGTATCTGGATAACTGATCGGATTTCTGTTTCCCGCACAATATTTAAATTAGGCGCGTTTGAAAGGCAGGCACTTCAAATGGCTTCATATAAAAATCTTTCACTTTAGCCTATCAATGCAGTGCAAACTGCACAGATTTTTTTTGTGATTTATTCCACAAAAGTACAATCGATCACAAATAGAGAGCTTAATCTACCAATTAAATTTTCCCAACATTAATCTTGTATGGTGAAAAAAAATATTTCGATGGATTTCATGATTGAAAGGAGTGCGCAAGCATTTGTATTGTTTGTGT
Source organism: Ancherythroculter nigrocauda (assembly GCA_036281575.1). Lineage (NCBI taxonomy): Eukaryota > Metazoa > Chordata > Actinopteri > Cypriniformes > Xenocyprididae > Ancherythroculter > Ancherythroculter nigrocauda. Next base: position 19,007,412 of record VTFQ01000001.1, read on the forward strand.
AATATGTAACGGCAGAATCCGAACACTTTGTATTAAAGAAATAAATGAATGCACATCACATTAAAGAGCATAATTAGAGCTAAACAAGGGTAGGCTATACGACACCAGATAAGAGTAATCATCAAGTCAAGTCTAAATAAACTGTTTTAAAGATAGACGTTTATTGTAAAGTTCAAAGAAGTTTAATTTCTTATCAAAACTGCATCTGTCCATTATTTTCTAACAGCCACGCAGAGAGACTGGGCGGGGATTTAAATGGCGTCGCCCTCTGAATGTAGATACGATGGCTGGATCGCGTTTATATTACACTGAGATCCGATCACAATGCGTCCTCGACTACCTCCAAACCAGGACACTTTGATTGGATAACATTCCAATCACAAACGCATTTACACTTGTCTTTTCAATGTGTATGTGGACAACATCCAGATACAGGTCGCATGTTAATGCCAAGTGTAAACGCAGCCTTTTATGTTCTTAAATACCTCAGTATCTGCAGTTGACAGTTTGGACTCTTCAGTCCATCAGAAAGAAGCTTTGCTCCAGAATCCTGCAGGTCATTGTTACTCAGGTCCAGCTCTTTCAGGACAGAGTTTGATGACTGTAGAGCTGAAGACAAACTTTCACAGGACTGAACAGTGAGATTACATCCACATAGCCTGTGTAGAGAACAACACAAACCGTGACATCGGTGTGATTATAAGGAAGGGTTTATAATCTGAACTGCATGTTTGTGCTAAATTCAGTGTAATGAGACATTAGCCATTAAAATGTAAGTGTTGAGGGTTAAGTTTGTAACTCATCTGTGCATTTGTGCTCAACACTGCAGCAAATTGTACATGGATGCAACTGATACAGTTCAGATGAATTAAATCTCAACAATCCGGTCACAGCGGTCCTCAAGTTATCAACACACTGAAACTGTCCTACTAAAATAAGGCAATTACTGGAAGTAATATGATCCTCAGAGCATGGTGTACAGAGGATTTGACTGATGAAATGAAAATAAAGCTACTGTAATAATCAAATGCACAAGGAAAGGAAACATGTTTTAAATTGTTATGTCATAAAAACAGTTCATTAACCCTCTGGAGTCTGAGGCTGATTTGGGGCTTGGAGATGTTTTGACATGCCCTGACATTTGTGCTTTTTTCAGTTGTTCATAAACATATTAATGACAAAAGTGTCATTACACTGTATTCAGCACAAACTAGGCTACAATAATATGTGAGGAACATGTATGTACATGTTTGTGTTTTTGAAGGAATAACATTTATGCGTGGTTATTGAAAAGACAAAAAACTTAAGTCACTGAAATAAGGCCAAAAAAAGTATAGTAAATCTGTGTTTACAATACTTTAGGGTATTGGAGGTTGTAGACTAGAGTTTTTGCTTCAAAATTATGTAAAAATTATGCTGCCTATTCCTTTATATAAAACAATATATTGATTTAGTTTTTGTAAGACACTTTTTGCCAAGAAACACAGTATGCGAGGAGGCGTGAATCACCACTGAAAATGGGCCATTCTCACCTGAGAAGACAAAAGAATTGGATAGTAATGAGCTGAAACGACTTGCATATTAATGAGGCATTTCAGTCAGGTAGGCTGTGAAAAAAACCTTCTGTGATGTCTCAAGCATCATGATATATGAAACATACAGAAAAATTTTACAATATAAAGTAATGGTTTTATATTATACTTTAAAATATAATGTATTTCTGTGATGCAAAGAGTCTGAATATAGGCTTTTAGTTTAAAAGCATGCACATTTGGAGAAATATTGGATTCTCATATGTTTATATCAATTTTCTATACAGAGGAGTTATTTTTATTTAATATTCACTGTCATTACTATGAGCGCTGGTGTTTTCAATTCATCCTTGAAGTCGGAGGGCGCTCTCTGTGCATTTTTAGTCCACAAATTCATCTAAAAGAAGAAGAGGCTATTCCATAAATGGAGTTTTTAATTCATACTGCAGCAGGAGGGCGCTAAAGAAACAAAAACTCATCTAAACTTCATCTATAGAAGAAAATAAAACAGGAACTAACTGCATGTCTTCTAGAGCTCGCTAACCATGACTTTTACATCCAGATAAACACTTTTCAAGACAATAAATACACGATTGAGACGATGAATGCATGTATTGCCTCTGAATTTGCGTCTGAATAGCGCTCGCTCCGTGGGCGTGGCCGCATTAGCGGATAATGAGTTGAATCACAGACTTCTGACATGGCTCTCTTTTCATACAGATTACATAAACACAGAAGGTTTGTTTTCGATTTGACTTACATGATTTAAAACCTGACATCTTAACGTTTTTTTAGACATAAGTGTAATTTTTCTGTGATTAGTATTCACTAAGTTACAGTTAATTTTCTGAGAACTATCAGATTGGACTTCGTTCAGAGGGAGAGGAGAAATCACGCATCATGTTAGTTTTCTTTATTTTACAAAAAGCACAACATTTTGTTTTCACTCTGAGTGTATACAAATAAAAGAAGATATTCTATAGTTTCAATTGATATATTACTTATGTCTCTATGACAAAAAATGACGGAGTATTTTAAGTCTGTTTTGCTGCAATGTGAAAAAAAACCTGCAAAACGCGCCGGCGCGTTTTCAGACCTCAGAGTGTTAAACCAAATTGTTCATAAGAATCACTTAATGAAAACAGAAAATTTGGATTTTATTTCATTGGAAATAACTGTAATTGGAAAAATGCATTAAAAAAATTCAGTGTCAGTCTTCACTTGCCTCATGATTTTTTTATGATTCAGAGGGTAACAATTTGATTATAAATCAATTCATGATTCATCTTTTCCTCCAATTCTTTGATTAATAATAATTATTATATTAATAATCACAATATAGTTCAAAAATGCAAATGACAAACAGTAGAACAAATACAATATAAGAAAGAAACATGAAATTAATTAATTCATTTTACAGAAATTATAGGGGTAGTAGACCCAAAAATGAAAATTGTCATCATTTACCTGTATAAATTTCTTTGTACTGCTGAATACAAAGGAAGATATTTTGAAGAAAGTTTTTAACCAGGCTGCTTTGGGCCACCATTGACTTCCATAGTAGGAAAAAAATACATAGTAGGAAATACAACATAGTAGGAAAAAAATACTATTGAAGCCAAAGGTGGCCCAAAGCTTATTAAGTGTATTAATTCAGTGTATAAATTGTAAATAAATTGATTGTTATTAAAGATGAAAAAAGTTATTCAGTCCAGAGCAGTGAGTGATTCCCTTTTATCTTTTGTTGTTTGATTAACATTAATGACAAAGACAGCAGCAGGTTTATTATATTAAGACCTAATGCACGGATCTAATATAATGCTACTGTTATGCATTCCCAGTTTTGTGTACCATGTGTTTTTGTTATTTTGATTTTGTTCCTGTTTTATTTGTAGTCCTTTTGTAGTTTTTCTTGTTGATTAGTTCCCTGATTTGTTGATTAGTTTCCAGGTTTGTTTTGTCAGCCTGTTAGCCCTTGTGTATTTAAACCCCAGTGTTTTCTGTACTCTTGGTCAGGTCGTGTCCTTGTATGGTGATCTCAGTTCTGCTCCTGTTTCCTGGTGTTTTTATTTTATTTTGGCTCTTTTTTTGGATTTTTATTAAATCTCACTCTGCGTTTGTATCCCGCTCTCCCTTGTTTCTGAATTTCACAATCATTATAGCTACACATCAGATTTACCCTCTTTGTGTTCACTTAAGACATAACCAACTATGTTTAAATGAATATTCCTCAAGAGTGAAATATAACACTAAAGAGAACTGAATTTCAGATTACATGCTACATGAGACAGGAGTCTTTTTCTGAAAATCAAAATCAAGTTTTCTGCCTTGTGTCCTTGGAGAAAACTCCACTGATACATTCATACAACAATATAGACAGGAGAAAATCATACTTATCATAGTTATGAAAACAGCTATTTGTCCACATTTTGAATATAGAAAATGAGTGAATGTGAATATCAAACCTCAGTATGTTCAGTTTACAGTTTGAACTCTTCAGTCCATCAGAAAGCAGCTTCACTCCTGAATCCTTTAGATGATTCCTGCTCAGGTTAAACTCTCTCAGATGGGAGTTTGGTGATTGTAGAACTGAAGATATAGTTTCACAGCAAGTTTCATCAAGACCACAGCCATAAAATCTGCCAAAACAATGTTTAACCAGATTATTTTCTGATGTTCAGTGTTTTCCAATAACACATTGTACCCTTCATAATCAGGACAGACAGATATTTCATTATTCAGTATTTTTACATTTAGTTGTTTAGTGATAGAACAAAACCTTTAATTAAAGGTTTAATTAAAGGTAATTTAATTGAAGATCAGTAAAATTACTCACAGGGCTTTTCTGCAGCATCTCACAGCTGGAATGAGTCTCTTGTTGTCTTCCTGTGATGATGTGAACCTCTTTGGGTTGAACTCATCCAGCACCTTCTCTGACATCAGCAGTATGTAGGTCAGCACTGTGCACATTGAAGATGAGAGTTTTTTCCCTGGATGTTCACCTGAACTGATGTATCTCTGGATTTCCTCATATAATGAATTATCCTTGAGCTCAAGTAAGCAGTAGAATAGGTTGACTGAAGCTTCATCTGAGATCTCCTCATTTTGTACTTGTTTAATGTATTCAGTTGTTTGTGTGATGCTCTCTGTGGTGTCTTCAATGTGTGGGATCAGGCCTTTGAGCAGGGTTTGACTGGATCCCAGTGAATTTCCCATCAGAAACCGCAGGAACAGGTCCAGATGTCCTTTCTCACTCTCCATTGCTTTATCAACAGCCTTCTCTAGTAGCTCCTGCAATGTGATGTTTTCTTTAGGTTCATCAAAGAAAAACTGAAGCTCCTGCATGTTTTTGTTCAGGTAACAGAGGAACACATGCACTGCAGCAAGGAACTCTTGAACACTCAGATGCACAAAGCAGAAAACTTTTTCTTCATGAAGTCCATCCTCCTTCTTGAAGATCTCGGCGATCATTCCTGTGAACTCGGTGTCTTCACTCACATCAATACCACATGCTTCCAGATCTTCCTCATAGAACACAATGTTTTCCTCCTTCAACAGTTCAAATGCTAGCTTGGCAAACTTCAAAATCATTTCTTTATTTGACTGTAAGAGCTTTGTACGTTGTCTCTCTGTTTTTCTGTAATATTTTTGGCTCTTCATGTTCATCTGTATCAGCAGGAAGTGAATGTACATTTCAGTGAGTGTTGTGCTGATGTTCTCAGTGTTGTTCTTGAGAATATCCTGAAGTACTGTGGCTGTGATCCAGCAGAACACAGGAATGTGGCACATGATGTAGAGACTACGAGACGTCTTAATGTGTGAGATGATTTTGGAGGCCTGAGTCTCATCTTTGATTCTCTTTCTGAAGTACTCCTCCTTCTGTTGGTCATTGAATCCTTGCACCTCTGTGAACAAACCCACATACTGAGGAGGGATCTGATTGGCTGCTGCTGGTCGTGAGGTCACCCAGACGAGAGCTGATGGAAGCAGAATCCCTTTGACCAGACTTGTAAACAGCACATCTACAGATGATCTTTCCTCAACATTGTTCAATATTCCGCTTTCAAAATTCAAAGGCAGACGACTCTCATCAAGTCCATCAAATATATAAACAAATTTGCATTCCTTATATAACTTTGTTTTTTCCAGGTCCTTCAATTGAGGATAAAATTTCAGCAGAAACTCATGGAGATTGAACTCTTTGTCTTTAATGCTGTTAATCTCTCGGAAAGGAAGCAGGAACACACAGTGTATATCCTGATTGGCTGTTTCCTCTGCCCAGTCCAGGATGAATTTGTGCACAGAGACAGTTTTTCCAACACCAGCAACTCCTTTGGTCAGAACAATCTTTTCCTCATTGTTTTTCCTCAGTTCAGTAAATATATCATTGCATTTGATTAGTTTGTCCTGTGTTTTTTTGTTCTTGAAAGCATCATCAATCTTCAGAATCTCATGTTCCTGATTGACATCTTTCATATCTCCCTCTGTGATTAACAGTTCTGTGTAAACAGCCTTGAGATCTGCTTCATTTTCTTTCTTGCCTTCAAAAATACGTTCTGCTTTCTTCTTCATGTGTGTTTTGTGAGTTCCCAAGAATTTTTTCAGAATCAAATCCACTGTTATAAAAGATTGGTGTAAATAAATGAAACATGAGGGAAAGCAAAAACATATTTTATTAAAAAAAGAAACGTCAAAGCTTTCACATCAGCATGATCTGATTAGAATTCATTCAACATATTGTAATTAAATTACTGTTGAAATTATTACAGCTCAGAGGCCTCAGATCTTCCATTTAATTCACTACATTTTGATAAATATATTACACTCACGGAAGGGAATACCTTAAACATTCAAATCAGAAATGTTATCCAGGCATATACTTTTTTTATTTTGTAAACTCAGTACAGAGGATAGGGATCGAGGGATCTGGCAGTGAATGCTCTAGTTCTTTTATTCATGGTAAACTGTCATGGTCATTGGCAGTCACATCCTGTGGTTGACTGGAGTATGTGGTTGTCGAAAAGGTCAGTGGTGCCGTCTAGTTAGTTCTGGTGATACAGTAGATCACCCCTCACAGTTAAAGGTGCAGTATGTAATAATTCTGTCCGCTAGAGGTCACTAGAGGCCTATTCAATACGCGTAGCTTGATGACGGCCAGTTTGAGAGCGGAATCTTGGGACATGTGATCTCCATCTCAACAGACAGTGCAAAAGAATTGTGATAGGATTTGGGAAGAAATCATGTTCCTGGACGCGATTATTAATGTTACTGTAGTGTGAAGCAGAGCAGGAGCGAGTGTTGTGGAGCTGAACAAGGAGCTGGAGCGATTGAGCAACACACGTCTCACAAGCAGCGGGAGTTTTATTATGCCACAGTCGCTGGCGCCGCTTCTGTATTATTATCTGTATATAAAAATAAAGCTGCTGATTATGATGAGCAGATTATGATTGTGGCGACCAGGGCGGGCGAGAGCCGTGAGGGAACGGCGCAAGGCCGGTGACGCGAGAGTTAATGAGCTCCACCTGGGAGGCGCACGGCCTTGAATCTCTCACGGAGGAGCTCCGGAAGCATAAAAGGAGGAGCGACGACAGTGAAGATCGAGAGAGGACCAGGCCTGGACTATTATTTATGTTTTATTATTTTTGTGTGGCATTTTACTTTAGTTTTGTTCCTTTATTTATTTGATTATTAAAGTTATGTTGAATGTTCGCCGGTTCCCGCCTCCTCCTTCCCATATTACGAACAGTGTTACAATGATGATTCTGATTATGCTATGTTAGCTACTTGACAAAATAGTGTTTTTCTCTGAGGCATGGTAAAGCATGGTACTCGCAAAAAATCAAGAAAACTAGATTTAAACAATGAGACGAAACGTGTTGAGCTATATAAAAATAATTAGTTTTCTGCCTATAAATATATCAAAACAGTTGTTCCCTTGTCTATTAAAACATGTAATACTGTATATCAGGGGTATTCAACTAAAATTTTAAGAGGTCCAGTTTTTCTTGAAGCAAAGGTCCAGAAGATCATAATGTCTAACTAGTTAGTGTGATATATATTATATACATTATAAGTAGCCTAGTAGTTGTATCAATATCTGCATGTAATTAATTCCTGACTGTCAAATCAAATGAATTCAGTACAATTCAAAAACGTTTTGACAATATTTATTGTCACATAAAATAGAACTGAACAAATATGTATGACTATAGATATAATGTTCTCTCATTAGCTAAATAAAGTAGAGCTACATTTCAAAATAAGAGAAAATAAATAAACAAAAAATTGTGCATGTTAAAACTTAAGCATGTTCTGACTTAAGTAAAATTGGCCACATATTCACAGATTCGAATTTCCCAGATCAATAATCGGTGAGCCAAATTACACAAATGACATCTTTTCAATTATTTCACACTCCACTGCTGGTTATACTATAACACTTATTTTGGAAAAATGTATTTATGTATTTTTTTTTTGTTGCATTTATTATTATGAGAAATAATGAATAACTTCACCGTAATACACCGTAGTGTTGTAGTATTTACTATCAAGACATCAGTGATGTGTGAACTGAATTTGGTGACAGTACAGTGTGTTACAGTGAAGTTATTACATGTATGTATTTTAATGAAATTCATAATATCTTAGTGAAGTTATTGAATATTTTTCATTAATATAAATATCAATATAAATTATTCAAAAATATATTTTTCCAAAATAAAGAGTTTTAGTATAACCAGCAGTGATGTGTGAACTGAATTTGGTGACAATGCAGTGTGTAACATTGAAGTTATTGACTGTTTTTGTAGTACCGCTTTTCAGGTTTTGCGCTTTGCAGACGGTCCCTTCGGATCTGTCTCTCAGCCGTCCATGCATATAAACGTGTATTTTGTCCACTGCGGAGGAAAGCTTGTTTTGAGGAAAATTAAGTTGTAGCTGCTTGTCTACGTTAAAAAGAGGTGTTATTTGTGTAGTAACAGCATCATGAGTTATTTATCCGGAAAATTTTAATCTGTGAAAATGCGGCCAACTTTACTCTCCCTATCCCTATCCGTCTCACTTGTATTTTTCTCAGCTTTCTCCATCTCACTCACCTGTTTCTCTCCTTTCTCCGTCTCACTTGCCTGTTTCTCTCCTTTTCTCCGTCTCTGTCACTCGTCTGTTTCTCCCCCTTTGTTTTCTACTTGTATCACTATCTTTCTATTTCTTTCTACCATCTTTTCATGTGTAACTTGCCTCTAACTCTCACATCTGTCTGCACTATAGAGTCAAAGATTACCGCCTGGGATGCACGGACTTGATTGGCTGAGTGGTATCACGTGGGATAGCTTAACTCAAATGCAATTGGTCCGTGCATTTCATCATCCTAAACCACTACCGTAAAGACTACAAAAGCTGTGCTGGTAAAATAGAAGCACCCCGTCAGGTTTTAAATCATAACCTTCTGTTTTGGCTGTAGGTTCGGGTCCGTACGGGACGGCTTCTGGGTCTGGACCCGGACCGCGGCCTGCCTGTTAGTGACCTCTGCTGTATATTAAAGCGTCTTTGGTGTTTCCATGTTTTCTACAAAATAAAAGTTGAAACCGAGGGTAACGCGGGTATGACACCATTTACAGGCGACTCCCGGAGCCTTGGTTAAAATTGAAATTTTGGTACAATTTACAAATAGTTGGAAACATTTGGAATATTGTAAGTGCTCAAGTGAACAAAATATATAACACTAACCTAGTTTTTTTTTGATATTTTACTGCAAAACCCAACCTGACCTGTCCAACCACTGCATGGCAGCGTTTAGATGTCATAAATAATCTTACACTAACTCTTACACTGATTTATCAAGAAAATAAGTTTTATGTGTACACAGACATTTAGCATAAAACACACAGATTTTCTATACATTAGGCCCCTGGGCTAGTGTCCAAATTCAAAATACATCCGACATGTTTAAATCACTTCTGAAACACTTTAGAAAGACTGGTCCCACTTTATATTAAGTGGCCTTAACTACTATGTACTTACATCAAAAAATAAGTACACTGTACTTATTGGGTTCATATTGAATTGCAAAACACATTTGCAGCTACTGAGGTGGATATGGGTAAAGTTAGGGAAAGCTCTGGTGGTATGGGTAGGTTTAAGGGTAGGGGTAAGGGTTAAGGGATGGGTCAACAGTGTAATTAAAAATGTAATTACAGAAAATAATTACAGATGTAATTACATGCAGGTGTTTTTAAAATATAAGTACAATGTAAAAACATGTATGTACACAATAAGTGCATTGTATCAAATTATTAATTTAAATGTCTGTATATAGTAGTTAAGGCCACTTAATATAAAGTGGGACCGAAAGACTAGTTCACACTGCACAGACGGATTCTGATCAATCACCAGATCACATTCCTGCTTCTGACAAACAGTGAATGAACATGTTCTGTAGGTAAAAATAAATACTGACTCTAAAAAAGACACTAACAGATGCCAACAGGGAAAAGACTTATCTGACAATATCTGTCTACTGGTGTTAGTCGACATCTGATGGTGCAGTGTGAACTAGCCTTAAGAGAATATGACTGTTAAAATGGTACCTTGCTCTTCTCTGTGTTTCTCTGCTGTCTCTGTAATATTTTGTGGCTCTGTGAGGAGAAGGAAAAGGAGATAAAAAAAAATATATATATATATATATATATATATATATATATATATATATATATATATATATATATATATATATATATATATATATATATATATATATATTTTTTTTTTTTTTTTTTTTTTTTTTTTACAGATACACAAAAGAAAATCCAAGTATTTTTACATAGCTGTCTTATAAGGAGTTGTTTTTCAAGTGATATGTTTATTTTTCCTCTTATTTCTAGTCACCTTGTTCCTGTTTTTCTTTGTTTAAGGTTATGCTCCATATTTGTAATTTCGGACTATGAAATAATTTATTTTATGGTTTTATCTTTGTGCGCCCTCTGGAGGGCAACATCCGGGATGGGAGTGTCACTTTTTTTTATGGAAAGTATAAATTGTGTAAACTGCTCAATAAAGATTGAAGATTTGTGACATGACTTTGTTCGTGTGATGATTCTTCCCACAGCCGCTGACCATTTATAACTGAGAGGCACTGAAAGCAATATTAACTGAAGAGTAAGAGAAATCTAATTCTTACATGACCTTTATAAGAAAAGGGTTCACAGGCACTGAGCATTATTTCACTGATCAAGCTATTAAAGGTGATAGAGAGGATTTTTTCGTCGACTGACAATCCAAAGACTGTTTACTGAGTTTTTGAAATGAGCGCATGCGTAAGAACAACCCTCCTCCTTCACTGCTCATTTCAAAGGAACGCCTCCCAAAACGCGTGCCAGAGTATTGATACACAAGAGTTTTCCACCGGCATTCACTGTGTCGTGTTTTTTGGATTCATTATGTTGGACTCACCGCAGGTAACTCATGATCTGCACTTGTTATTCCTGTCTCCTGACAAAAACATTGCATGAAAGCACGCCTGTGGAGTGTGGAAAGTTACTAGAGCGTGCAGCCGCGCACGTCTCTCACAAGGAACGTCATGGCAGTGATTGACAAAGCCAGAGGGCCAATAGTTTACGCGATGATTGCGTAAACGATTGGCTGATGTTTTTAAGGCCCTACTTCGTGCACAGATGATGTATATTAATATTATTACTTTCAGTGCACCTAATAAATAGTCTTTTATCAGTTAGTAAAGACAGTTTCAAGTAATATTTCAAAAATGTATAAAACAAAACATCCTCTTTAGCACCTTTAACTGACTGCTAATGTGTGTCAGTAAGCACAGCTGTAGTGATAGTACCGTTTCCTGCAGTGTTGATGTTGAAGGTCACTGGTCCTGTGATGGTGTTTCCAGCAAGTACAGGAGCATTTACAGTTGCTCCCGTCTGAGCATTCAGATCAACACTGACTCCAGTGTGAGCTCTGCTGCTTATCGGGACTGGAATAGAGACAGAGACTAATTACATTTCCTAATTGACAACTTTAACATTACTGATATTCTTTTCTTCATTACCTTCCTTGTGTTTCAGCTTGTCTTCTTCCATCTCATCTAGTGTGTCACAATGCTGATCAACAGATGCCATCGTCCTTCACTGACTCACTGCTGTTGGACATGGAGAAAAAGGTTTAGAATTGCTCCACTGTTACCAGACACGTTCCAAAAATAAATAAGGCACTAAATTCTATAAACTATATAAAAAGAGGAACTATATTAAATAATATTGGGTCTCATCTACTCTCATGATTTACTTTCATCAAACATGAGGCTCTCACAGACGCTCTCTCACCTGAGATTCTTGAGCAGTGCCAAGTGTGTCATTCTCAAAACCAGTTAAAACACAATAAACACCATTAATACACACCCAGATTACAGACCTCTGATTAGACAGCTGTACATACATGTCTGGAATGTTTAATGGTAAACATGTTGAAGATCAGCGGACAGGCTGTCAGTTCATAAAGTGATCAGCTGTTTCTTCACTGAACTCAGAGTATTGAAGCCTCGACTGTTGACATCCATTCAAAAAAGCCAACTCGTTCTCACTCCAAAGGTCTGCAATAAAAATAATGAAAATCATGCCCCAAAATATCATGCCATGATGACTATAACAGCCATACTTACTACCTTATTACATTATTTATAAATGTGTTCATTTAAATACCTGTTTGTTGCAATATTGTTAATGGTGTTTATTTCTCTGAGTGTGTGCCTGTCACGGGCACACACGAACAAGATGTAAAGATCCAATCGCAGCCTTTATTGGGCAATCCACAGTCATATATCCAAAGAACAGGCAGGGGTCAAAATCCAGATAAACAGTCCACAAAACCAAAAAAACCAGCGATACAAAGTGTGCAAGACAATACAACAAACCACAACCAAGGACAGAAACAACTGAGTATAAATAGACAGACACTAATGATGAACAAACACAAAACAGCTGAGTGCAATGAGTGGGATAATGAGTCCAAGAGTGAGTATGGGAATTGTAGTTCAAACAAGTGACAAAAGTTCATATTGGAGTGCCGTCTGGTGGCTAAACTTGGGCACTCCAATTTGTGATCATGACAGTACCCCCTCCTTACGGAGCGGCTACCAGACGCTCCATGAAAAAACGAAAAACAAAAACACATCTCTCAGGAGGGAGGTGGACTGGAGGAGGACCAGGGGGAGGGACGGCGGGCCAGGACCAGAGCCCCCAACCGAAGGCCAGGGGGGAGCCGGAGGAACAGACAACGGGGGCTCTAAAAAGGTCGGGGTCCTGGCTGAATGCCAGGGCGGCACTGGAGGAACTGACCAGGCGGGTTCCCTGGGGTCTGGAGTCCTGGCTGGTTGCCAGGGCGGCACTGGAGGAACTGACCAGGCGGGTTCCAGCGGTTCAAACGGCCGGGGCAGTGGCAGCAAGGTAGAAAGCCTGGACGACGGCGGCAGGACAGAAGGCTTGGACGACGGCGGCAGGACAGACGACCCGGGCAGTGGCGGCAGCACGGCGACGGCCTCCGCGGCCGAATCAGGGAGAGCGGGCAGCTCGGTGATGGCAATGGGCTCAGGCTGCTCGGGCTGCTCTGGGACGACAGCAGGCTGCTCGGGCTGCTCTGGGACGACAGCAGGCTGCTCGGGCTGCTCTGGGACGACAGCAGGCTGCTCGGGCTGCTCTGGGACGACAGCAGGCTGCTCGGGCTGCTCTGGGACGACAGCAGGCTGCTCGGGCTGCTCTGGGACGACAGCAGGCTGCTCGGGCTGCTCTGGGACGACAGCAGGCTGCTCGGGCTGCTCTGGGACGACAGCAGGCTGCTCGGGCTGCTCTGGGACGACAGCGGCCTCGGGCTGGCAGACCGCTCCAAAGTCCATAGAGCTCGAGTTCATCCTCAGCGCACGCAGGACAGCCAAAACATAAAAAGTGAGCACAGCCCTCTGGGCCAAGACAGGGCTGACCAGGAGAGCAGGCTGCTCAGGAGCGGATTCACTGGCTGGAGCGGGCTCTGGAGCGGACTCACTGGCTGGAGCGGACTCACTGGCTGGAGCGGGCTCTGGAGCGGACTCACTGGCTGGAGCGGACTCAGGCTGCTCTGAGTGCATCCTCCAGGCACGCAAGACCGCCAAAACATAAAAAGTGAAGACAGTCCTCTTGGCCATCATAGGACTGACAGGGAGAGCATGCGGGACTGGAGTGGACTCACTGGCTAGAGCAGGCTCTGGAGTGGACTCACTGGCTGGCGGAGGAATCCGGAAGCTCATGCTGCTGGATCTTGCAGTGGTGGTTTGTTCTGTCACGGGCACACACGAACAAGATGTAAAGATCCAATCGCAGCCTTTATTGGGCAATCCACAGTCATATATCCAAAGAACAGGCAGGGGTCAAAATCCAGATAAACAGTCCACAAAACCAAAAAAACCAGCAATACAAAGTGTGCAAGACAATACAACAAACCACAACCAAGGACAGAAACAACTGAGTATAAATAGACAGACACTAATGATGAACAAACACAAAACAGCTGAGTGCAATGAGTGGGATAATGAGTCCAAGAGTGAGTATGGGAATTGTAGTTCAAACAAGTGACAAAAGTTCATATTGGAGTGCCCTCTGGTGGCTAAACTTGGGCACTCCAATTTGTGATCATGACAGTGCCCTCTATAGGTGAGAGGGGAAAGATGTTTAAAAGGATATGCCACCGCTGACAGAAGGAGGGCACTGGTGCAAAACTCTTTTGACCACGCAAATGGAGCCAAGCAAACCTGCAAGTGGCCTTTAAATTATTTGTTTGATTTCTGTTGTGATTCATCTTTATTTTATTTATTAAACATAATAGTTATTGTTTGTAACATTAATGTTACTTTGCAAATGTCAAGATCATTGCATCAACATCTCCCACAGTGGACAAAAAACAAGAGGAAAGATTGGGAACATTGAAAGTTGTTTTTCCCACTAAAATGACAATTATAACCCAGCATATCATTTCATGATGATAAAATTTCTGTGCCTTTCTGGTCCAAATGTGTTTGTAAGCATGTGTTCTCCTACACTCTAAAAAATGGTGCTATATAGTAGTAAAAGTGGCTCTTTGGCTCGTAATCATAGGGAAACCACTTTAAGTGCTGTATAGCACCAAATCTTGGTGTTTCAGTGGTTCTTCAGCAGTTCTTCACTGGTTCTTTGGGATGACTGAGGTGCTATAGCACTGTTACCGAATACAGAACCTGTTAAGGCCCTGTATGGTTCTTCAGTGTGTTTTTGGGGTGGTTAGGTGCTATATAGCACCACTGCTGTACTACAAACCTGTTATGCCCTTTTAAAGGTTCTTTATGAGCCAAAGAACCAGTGTTGGTGCTGTTTAGCACCATTTTTGTTCAAGAAATAAAATGCGATATTGCACCTCTAATGGGTTCTACATAGCACCATTTGACAAAGGTGTTGTAGAGCACCAAAAGTGGTTCCCCATGATTATGAGCCAAGAACCACTTTTAGTGCTATATAGCACTTTTTTAGGGCAGTGGAGTGTTAACCAGTCACACACTGGATGGGTGACGTCATTCTGTACTCGCGTTCTCATGTTCAAGGCGGCAGTCCAAAACAGTGAGTCTAGTCACAGGCAAATGTTCATTTTAAGAATGAAGAAAGTCGCATCGATGAGTTTGAATTAAGGTCTTTGAAGAAAAATCAGTGAGAACGAAAAGGGTAATCTATATTATTATTTCTCTATTTGAAGCATAGACTTTATAATAGAGTTTATATAAGCATAGACATAGACTTTAACCTACAAATTCACAAAACTAACAGAATGCATAGCTGACATTAAAAACTGGATGACAAGAAATTTCTTATTATTAAATTCAGAAAAAACTGATATATTAATCTTTGGACCAAAAACTTCCTCACGAAAAAACCTTGAATACTCTCTAACACTTGACGGGTGCTCCATTAAACCTTCGTCCTCAGTTAGGAACTTGGGTGTGCTCTTTGATACCAATCTTTCATTTGAAAGTCATGTTTCTAGCATCTGTAAAACCGTCTTCTTCCATCTAAAAAATATATCTAAATAACGACATATGCTCTCAATGACAAATGCGGAACAGTTGGTTCATGCATTCATGACCTCAAGACTAGATTATTGTAACGCTCTACTGGGTGGTTGTTCTGCTCGGCTTTTAACCCTCTGGAGTCTGAGGCTGATTTGGGGCCTGGAGAAGTTTTGACATGCCCTGACATTTGTGCTTTTTTCAGTTGTTCATAAACATATAAATGACAAAAGTGTCATTACACTGTATTCAGCACAAACTAGGCTACAATAATATATGAGGAACATGTATGTACATGTTTGTGTTTTTGAAGGAATAATGTTTATGCGTGGTTACTGAAAAAACAAAAAACTTAAGTCACTGAAATAAGGCCAAAAAAAGTATAGTAAATCTGTGTTCACAAGACTTTAGGGTATTGGAGGTTGTAGACTAGAGTTTTTGCTTCAGAATTATGTCAAAATTATGCTGCCAACTCCTTAATATAAAACAATATATTGATTTAGTTTTTGTAAGACACTTTTTGCTAAGAAACACAGTATGCATGGAGGCGTGAATCACCACTGAATAATGGGCCATTCTCACCTGAGAAGACAAAATAATTGGATAGTAATGAGCTGAAATGACTTGCATATTAATGAGGCATTTCAGTCAGGTAGGCTGTGAAAAAAACCTTCTGTGATGTCTCAAGCTCATCATGCTATATGAAACATACAGAAAAATATTATTACAATATAAAGTAATGGTTTTATATTATACTTTAAAATATAATGTATTTCTGTGATGCAAAGAGTCTGAATATAGGCTTTTAGTTTAAAAGCATGCACATTTGGAGAAATATTGGATTCTCATATGCTTATGTCAATTTTCTTATATTATATTTATATTATATATAGAATATTAGTTATATTTATTTAATATTCATTGTCATTACTATGAGCGCTGGTGTTTTCAATTCATCCTTGAAGTCGGAGGGCGCTCTCTGTGCATTTTTAGTCCACAAATTCATCTAAAAGAAGAAGAGGCTATTCCATGAATGGAGTTTCCAATTCATACTGCAGCCGGAGGGCGCTAAAGAAACAAAAACTCATCTAAAATTCATCTATAGAAGAAAAGAAAACAGGAACTAACTGCATGTCTTCTAGGGCTCGCTAACCATGACTTTTACATCCAGATAAACACTTTTCAAGACAATAAATACACGATTGAGACGATGAATGCATGTATTGCCTCTGAATTTGCGTCTGAATAGCGCTCCCTCCGTGGGCGTGGCCGCATTAGCGGATAATGAGCTGAATCACTTCTGACATGGCTCTCTTTTCATACAGATTACATAAACACAGAAGGTTTGTTTTCGATTTGACTTACATGATTTAAAACCTGACATCTTAACGTTTTTTTAGACATAAGTTTAATTTTTCTGTGATTAGTATTCACTAAGTTACAGTTCATTTTCTGAGAACCATCAGATTGGACTTCGTTCAGAGGGAGAGGAGAAATCACGCATCATGTTAGTTTTCTTTATTTTACAAAAAGCACAACATTGTGTTTTTACTCTGAGTGTATACAAATAAAAGAAGATATTCTATAGTTTCAATTGATACATTACTTATGTCTCTATGACAAAAAATGACGGAGTATTTTAAGTCTGTTTTGCTGCAATGTGAAAAAAAACCTGCAAGACGCGCCAGCGCGTTTTCAGACCTCAGAGTGTTAAACAGACTACAGTTGGTCCAAAATGCGGCAGCTAGAGTTCTTACTAGAACCAGAAAGTATGACCATATTAGCCCAGTTCTGTCAACATTACATTGGCTCCCTATTAAACATCGTATAGATTTTAAAATCTTGCTACTTACTTATAAAGCTCTAAATGGTTTAGCTCCCCAGTACCTAAGTGAGCTCTTAATGCATTATAGTCCTTCACGTCTATTGCGATCTCAGAATTCAGGCCAGTTGATAATACCCAGAATATCAAAATCAACTAAAGGCGGCAGATCCTTTTCCTATTTAGCACCTAAACTCTGGAACAATCTTCCTAGCATTGTTCGGGAAGCAGACACACTCTGTCAGTTTAAATCTAGACTAAAAACACATCTCTTTGCTCTTGCATACACATAACACATTATCAATACATTAACATTTTTCAAATCCGTTAAAGGATTGTTACGCTGCAATAATTAGGTCGGCCGGAACCGAGAACATTTCCTATAACACTAGATATACCTGTACATCAGAATAAGAATGGCATCTATGCTAATATCTGTCTCTCTGAGGTTTGCCGGGTGCTGGATCCAGGCCGTATCCAGATCAGATGGAGAACCTGTGTCTGGACCTGACTACAACGTAGCCCAGGAGACAATGGGCCTACAGATCCAGTTCTGGCTGCATCTATAATTCAGATTTTTAATCCCCGTATCCGCTTACATATATTTATATATAATCTATTTTTAGTCTCTATAATAAAAATGTATAATTCAGATTTTGATCTCCATACCCATTTACATATATATATCTTCCAAGGGGTTTTTTCCCTCCTAGGACTTTTTTTCCCAGTGCTAGCACGCTGGGTTTTTCTCCTAGGGGGTTTTTTCCACCCCTGGGAGTCAGCCGACTTTGGCTTAATGTAGCACCATCTTGTATATGTTACATATTACCACGCTTGTTTGTACAGCTTATTTTTAACCACTTCCCTTTTTTCTGTGCTTCTAATATGTAAAGCTGCTATGAAACAAATACCAATTGTAAAAGCGCTATATAAATAAATTTGACTTGACTTGACTTTATTCAAGTCACAAAAACAAATTTGTTACCTAAAAATGCACTATACACAATCTTCCAGCCTGTGGTGAAGTCAGTACATACATGTAATTGTCCCAAATCATTGTATTTAGTTAGATTTGACTGCTGTGCTGATGGTTCATCTAGACTCAGCATGAAGCTCTCCTGTGTTTGAGATCGTCTCTAGGAGTCTGTGGCAGTTCGTACAGCTGAAGTCTGAGCAGAAATAACTGGAGATTTTGTAACCACTGCAGAAATATGTTCATCTTCAGAACCAGTTAAAGCAGGGCCATTTCAGGAAAACAAATGAAACCGGTTTGTGCTGAAAGTCTGTTTACAGCTGGAGGGGTTTCCAGAAAGAAGCTTTATGTGTCTGGATCATGTTTCAGGATTACTTTACTTCAGATAAACGTCTCTGAGATTCAGAGGTTTTCAGCACATGCACAGAAGCACAGATTATGTGTAAATTCATTATAATAATTTTTATGATGGTATAAAGTTATTCAGTTTTTCCAGTCTCACACTTCATGGATCTAAAACTGAACAACAGTGTTGTAGTTGAGGCCAGCTCATTCCAGTCCGAGTCAAGATTAGTTAGATAATATATTATATGTATATATTTATGTACTAAAGTTTCTACCACAGAGACTATCACTGAACTATAGCATGCACTGCTGCTACTATTTAAATAAAGTTATTATAATCTTAATGTTGCTCAGCCAATCATAAACCTTACCACAGGTTCTACTCTTCAGCACAATGGTAACCCCCAAAACTCACACATACCAGAAAACCTTTTAAATTCCAAAATTATACAACTTTAAACACTAACAGATCTCCCCCTATATCAATATTGAGCAAAACACATGAAATAGCACTTAATTTTAACATTTTCTCTCCTTGAGCAGTCAGAAGCAAAGCATGCTGGGAACTACAAGTCTGTTGTGAATGCGTGTGTATATATATGTGTGTGTACAACACATAAAAACTTTATTCATAAACTTCATAAAGTTGCTGTGTTTTTTTTTTTTTTTTTTTGAAAATGTGCCATCTGCAGTAATGTTTTGGCTGAAAATCAATTTAATTTTATTATAACAATATTTTGTGGATATTAGTTCTATCATGAGAGTGATAATCCTTGAAAAAAACACACAGCGATACTATAAATTGTAGTTTAAATATAGCTAGTGATACATGATGTCCAATTGAGTGGACACATGATTAATCACAATTTCCTCAAATCACAAAATCAATACTTGGATATATAAAAAATTGTATTGTTCCTTAGTTGTTGCTTTTTTTAAGTCACTACAGTGGCAGTGGACCCTAATGTGTCGTGCAATACACTGCCACCCACTGGTCAACTTTTGCTAGTGCAAAAAAAAAAAAAATTAACGGACTTTTAAAAGTTCTGGAATATGTTCAAAATACATGAACACAATGTTAAAGAGTAAAAAAAAACATGTTTAATAGTGTTTACAATATTTCTTTTTAATAATTGTTTTCTCAAACACATATTTCATCCGTTGTTCAAATGTGCGTTGTCCACCCTAGTGGACATGTCACCAACTCCTTGAAGAATGCATGTTTTTTTTTTTTTTTGTTCAAAATCTTTTTATTGATATTTTACATAGTATAATATAACAAAAATTTCAAAAGAAAAATGAGATGGAATCAATTATCTTGCTCCAACAGAGCTCCCCATCCCCACTGCACCATTACCCATTAACTTACAAACTGTTCTGTACCATATTATTATGGCCTCACAGGGCCAGATAGAAAAAAAAGAGGGGGAAAAAAAACAAAATTCATACAGAAAAAATTACATTTGGATCCATTTGCTGTATGTAAGTCAGCACTGGCTGCCAAATAGTGAAAAAAGTTTGATTACAGCCTTTAGTGGAATAACGAATCTTCTCTAATGCAGAATGGTACATAAGATCTCTAATCCAGTGACTGAAAGTAGGTGGAGATCTGTCCTTCCACTTAAGCAGAATAAGACGTCTAGCGAGTAAAGTCGAAAAAGCAATCATATTTTTAGCATTATTATCCAAACCGGGTTCTGTAGTCAAACCAAATATTGCAAGAATGGGGGAAGGATCAATAGATACATGTAGAACTCCTGGAAAAAAAAATTAAATATTAATTGCCAATAATTAACAAGCTTAGGACATGACCAAAACATGTGTGTATGATTGGCAATATCCACTCTACACCTATCACACAAGGAGTCTATATTTGGTGAAAATTTAGCTAAATTTGCTTTTGTCCAGTGTAGGCAATTAACTACTTTGAATTGAATAATTGTATGTCGTAAGCAAATTGAGGTTGAATGAATCTTATTTATAATGTCTTGCCATGTTTCTTCTGAAAAATGCAAATCAAGTTCACTTTCCCATTGTTGCTTTGATTTTGTTAAAGAAGTTAAATTCTGTGAAGAAATTAAAGAGTAAATCAAACCTATATTGATCTTGGAGAGTGGGCAAGTTTTTAAGATTATATCAAGAAGTGATTCAGTAGGAAGAGCTGGAAAATCGTTAGTGTTAGAAGAGATAAAACTGCGAATCTGCAAATATCTAAAGAAATGTGTATTTGGAATATTATATTTTGCTCTTACTTGCTGAAACGACATAAAGCTTTTATTACTTTATAGATCTTTCAATGTGGCAAGTCCTTTCTCTTCCCAACAGTTAAAAGCAGTGTCTATAATTGAAGGAGTAAACATATGATTTCTAATGATTGGAGCATTCATTGAGAGTTCAGTAAGTGAAAAAGCTTGTCTAAACTGATTCCAAATTTTAAAGGATGCTCTGACAATAGGGTTTAGAGAGTATCTAGACACTGGCTCGGAAAGAGGTATCTTTGTACAGAGTAGAGCAGGTAATAATGTGGGCATACAAGAGGCATTTTCTAACAACAACCACGCTGGGTTGTCAGAAGGGTTTATCCAATACAACATAAATTTAATGTTAGAAGCCCAATAGTAATGCTGAAAATTAGGGAGGGATAATCCACCACAAGAACGATGTCTTTGCAGTATGTCTTTACGCACCCGGGGGATTTTCCTATTCCAGATAAAGTCAGATATCAGGGTGTCTATATAAATGAAAAAAGATTTTGTTAAACAAATAGGAAGACTTTGAAATAGAAACAAAAATCTGGGCAACACATTCATTTTGACCGTGTTAATTCTACCTCCTAAAGATAGTAAGAGCAGATTCCAACGGTTAAGATCCTCTTTTAGATTGTTTATGAGAGGGCAGAAGTAATACAAGTATATAAGCATATCATCTGCATAAAGAGAAACTTTGTGTTCAATACCTCTTCTATGAATTCCTCTAATGTCAATCTGCTCATGTATAGCCACAGCTAGTGGCTCAATTACTAACGCAAACAAAAGGGGTGACAATGGACAACCCTGTCTTGTGCCACGCTGTAGAAAGAAAAAGGGGGATAAGTTATTATTTGTACGTACTGCCGCAAGAGGGGATGTGTAAAGAACCTCAATCCAGTGAATAAATTTTGACCCAAACCCGAATTTCTTCAAAACATAAAATAGATAGTCCCACTCCACCCGGTCAAAAGCTTTCTCAGCATCGAGTGATAGTAATACCTCGGGGACATCAGATGGAGTGGGATCATAGAGAATATTTAAGAGTCGAGGTATATTAAAAAATAACTGTTGATTTTTGATAAATCCAATTTGATCATTGCATATAATAGAAGGCAGAACAGTTTCTAACCTACGGGCCAACATTTTTGCCAGGATTTTACTGACACATTAAGAAGAGAGATTGGGCGGTAGGAGCCACAATCAAGAGGATCTTTGTTTTTCTTAAGAATAAGTGATATGACTGCCTGTTGCATAGTTGGAGGTAAGGTACCAGAAGAAAAAGATTCCTCAAATACTCTAAATAAAAGTGGAGATAATTCATTCTTAAATTTTTTATAAAACTCACTCGGAAACCCGTCTGGGCCAGGCGATTTTCCGTTTTGCATTGACATTACTGAGGCGTTAATTTCTTCAACCGAAAAGGAAGTCTCGAGTTCAGCTGCTGTCTCGCTATCAATTGAAGGAATGGTAATCTTATCAAAAAATGAAGTAATCCTCATCCTTATGGGATTCAGAACTATATAATTCTGAATAGAACTCATAAAAACAATGATTGATCTGTGAATGTTCTGTATACCTACCTTTTGTCTCAGTTGATGGGCCAAAACTCTCCCAGTCTTCTCACCATATTCGTATGTTCTATAGCATGTTTTGTTAATCAAATTTTCAATGTGTTTAGTACATAATAGATTATATTCTGTTTGAAGTGATAATCGTTGTTTATGTAGGTTTGGCGATGATTTCAGGGACAGAGTTGCGTCTACTTTTAATATAGCATTTGCTAATTCCTCATGTCTGGCTGTTTGTGTTTTTCTAATGTGGGAACTATAAGATATTATTTCTCCTCTCAAGTATGCTTTCATTGCTTCCCATATAACTGCAAATCGCATTCCTGGGGTTTGGTTATGTTCAAGAAATATTTTTATCTTTGTTGACATAAGTTTAACAAATGCTTCATCTGAAAGCAACAAAATATTAAAGCGCCAGGGATGATATCTATCAAATGTAAGTGGGATGCATAGTGTCATTGTCAGTGGGGCATGATCTGAAATGACAATAGCATGGTACTCACAATGACTAACCAAAGGAAGAAGATTATTGTGTAAGAAAAAATAGTCTATACGCGAATAAGTTTGATGGACAGGTGAAAAAAAAAGAATAACTTCTTGACCCAGGGTTGCGAAAACGCCATACATCAGATATCCCATATGTATCAAGGAATAATTTAATGGTATCGGCTGACTTGGATGGGATGGTAGCTTTAAGAGAGCTACGGTCTAAAAATGAAGACAATACGCAGTTTAAATCTCCTCCTAATATCAACTGATGTGTATCCAACTTTGGTAATCTAGAAAAAATGTTTGTGAAAAAGAGACTTTCATCATAGTTTGGTGCATACACATTAGCTAGGACAACTGATAAATTATAAAGTTTACCAACTACTATGACATAGCGACCTGTAGAGGATGTTTTTTTCAATAAGAATGGCTGTGCCTCTCGATTTAGAATTAAAATTAGAGTGATATAACTGACCTACCCACTCACACTTCAATCTAAAATGGTCTGTTTTACATAAATGAGTTTCCTGAAGAAAGGCGATCCCCACTTTAAGTTGTTTTAAATGCTGAAGTATTTTTCTACGTTTGACAGGGTGATTTAAGGACTTAACATTCCAACTAATAAAATTTATATTGCAGCCTGCTGATATACTGGCTGTATTGCTTATTTTTTATTTAAGAAAACAAAAACAAAATCCAGCCATGACAGTGTGGGAACTAAGTAATTATAACAGTAGCCCCACCTCTGAATTAGCACAAAAGGACAGATTGAATAAAGTGCAAAATAATAATCTGGTGCAGTAAAAACCCACCCACAGTCACCCAGAAGAACAGAGTGAACCCCAAACCCATCGAAAAGACATCCACACATTTCAGTGCTTGTTACGGAGAAATCACAGTGTAGCAGGCGCTCCTAGTCAAAATATCGGTGAAGGGTCTATAACCTATTATCAATATTTGTCTCAAAGGCATTGTGGTCGTTTTGCATTTATAAAATAAAATTGCATATAAAAAAAAAAATATATATATATATATATATATATATATATATATATATATATATATATATATATTTCTGCATCATGTAGTGCCATGCCATACATTGTTAAACGACAATATATTCGTTAAGTCATCTACTCACCAATTGAGAGAGAGAAAATGAATACTAAATTAATAATAAAAAAAAATAAAATAAAATAATTTAAAAAAAATTATAAAAAATAAAAATTATATATTTAAACATAACAAAGAAAGAGCTGTCCTCAACATATTTAATGTCTGCTATGCAGCGTTATCCAATACGATGTTTCTCGTCACATATGCCATGGCCTCGGCAGGATCGCAGAATTCCTCCTCGTTGCCATTGAAAGTGATTCGAAGCTTCGCTGGGTGAAAGATCCCATAGCGTACTCCGTCTCGGCCCCGAAGCAACTTCTTAACCTTATTAAACGCAGATCTTGCGCGAGCCACGCTGGGAGGATAGTCTAGGAATATGAAAATTGTGGATCCTTTGAAACGCAGGGGTCCCGCTTCCCTTGCTCTGCGGAGAATCTCGACACAGTCCTGGTAATAATGCAACTTGGCCACAATTACGCGAGGTTTACCACCAGTCTGCCTCGACTGGAGACCGCGGTGCGATCTGTCAACAAGTACTTCCCTGTCCATGCCTAGAACGTCTTTTAGCAACTTTGAGACTGAGGCTGGAGAGCTTGAACCCGGTCCCTCAGCAACATTCAGTATACGGATGTTTGATCTCCTCATCCTCCCCTCCATATCAATGCACTTCTCTTGTAGACCCGCAACCACTGTTTCGAGTTTACTCACAGACGCTTGTAATGAGGTCACATCATCAGAACATGCAGATAACCCGTGTTCCACATCCGTTACCGTCTTTTTCGTGGTTTCCAGATCCGAGCGCAACAGCGCGATGTTGCCCACAATCTCCGTTTTAACGGCGTGCAATTCTGACCTCATGCTGTTGAATTCATCCACAAGAATGGTCTTCAATTCAGCCTTGAGCAGCGTAGGGATATCATTTCTCAACAGCGACAGGATTTCAGCCTTCATATCCGCCATTTCTGTTTGTTTCTCCGGCAATTTCTGGTCACTGCACATGGCTCCAGGCCTACTCGCAATAGTCTTCCCCGTGTAGGTGTATTGTCGCAGACTTTTTGCCATTTATGTGCCAAAATAATAAAAAAAAAGTTGTTCAAAAACGAGAAGCACTACACCAGAATGTATCAGTGCCGACTTCAAACCACAAGACACCCCAAATGATCATTTATTTAACTAAATTTAACGGAGCTCAACAAAAACGCAACTTACTCCATGCCTGCTCACCAGCGCCCCCGAAGAATGCATGTTTGAAAAAAATGAAGGTGATTTTTTTTTTTTTTTTCATGCCTAAAGAGTAGGGGTGTGATGAGATCTCGTGTCACGAGATCTCGCGAGACTAAAGTGTGACGAGATTTCTCGTAGAGGCGAAAAGTAGTCTCGTGATGTTGCCATGACAGAGTGTCAGGATGATTAGGAAAGAATATGCCACTGCTACATTTACATTATGCCTCCACTGTCCTTTTGCTTTGTGTTTAAATAAAAAACATTTAATTCGGTTGGATAACGGTCGCCGCCGCTCCATATTTACAGAGTTACGCGCGATCGCTGAAAGTGAAAGTAAACGCGCGATTTCAATACCCCGTATTTTGAAAGCGGCTCCCTGATGAATGCAAATATCTCTCAAAATGAAAGCTATTTTAGGCTGGGCAGTGTAGTTGTAACCATCTCTTAGCTCTGTATCAAAGAAACATTTGGTCTTATTTGCACTTTGAATATATTGAGAGGGTGCGATTATGGTTTCAACTTGTAAAGTGTTACCATAAAAATAAATAACAGTTTTCTCTTAATCTTATTAAGCACAAACAGTAAGGTTTCATTTGTTAACATTAGTTAATGCACTGTGAACTATCATGAACTAACAAGGACTGACTATTTTTATTAACTAACATAAAGATTAATAAATAGCACATATATTGCTCATTGTTGATGTTGGTTAATACATTAATGTTAATAAATGAGACCTTATTGAGACCTTATTGTAACATCTTAGTGTTACCATTTTTATTTTTTATTTCTATGATCAGTTTGTGGAAAGGAGTTCAGTTAGGAGGTCAAAAGTTGTAGAAGCTCATAAATCATGTACAGTAAGGTCTGAAGAGACTGAAATCATACAGAAGAGAAGTCAGTTGAGTTAGTAGCAAAACCTTTTACAGTGCTTGAGTATTGTTGTCTTTTACTGCATATGATAATTCATACTCAGAAAGTAGAACTGAAATGGCATTCATTACAAGATGATTAGTTAAAACATTTCAAATACACCTGCAGAATATTTTTTCTAGTCATGTATTTCGCCATTGAGGATTTCTTAAAAATAGTGTGTAAAAATCTTGTCTCGTCTCGTCTTGTGAACTCAATCTCGAGTCTCGTCTCGTCTCGTGAGATACCCGTCTCGTCACACCCCTACTAAAGAGTAATAAAACACTTTTGAAAAAATCCTGAAGTCTATCATAATTCATGCATGAAAGGGTTAAGAATCACAATCGCTCATAAAATGTTGTTCCGGTGACTTTGTTTTCCCACATTCTGTGCATCTAGCTGATCTGACATGTTAATAAACCCAAACAAAAGAACATTTGGCACGGTGGCTCCAGTCATGTTTCATGCGACTCTTATGACATTTCAGAGTTTATGCGTACAGACAAACGGAATCAAATTATATGACAAGAGTCCGATCTATCACAACATGTAGGAAAAATATGTGACGCAGATATTATAAAACCATTCAAACACAACACAAATGCTTTATATCAGTAAGGGTTAAAGACTCAAGTTGTTTTTAAAATATTCACAAGTCTTTTGTGTCGAGTCGAGTCGAGTCTGAAGTCATTTCAGGATTTGATGGGACCAAAAATAATTATTTTAGTTATTTGAAAACCTTTTTTACGTCCTAAAGGCAGTCCAGCAAAGGCAGATGGAGTCACCGGTTTTCAACAAGGAACGGACTACTTGCACTGAGCCTCGTGATGCACATCCGGTACGGCTCAGTTGTTTCCAGTTATATATATTTTCAATGCGCTGTTATCACATAGATAACTAAACTCCTCTTAAAACGAGAGTCCTCGGGATGATTTTAAATTCCAGACATATTCAGAGACAAGAGGAGATTCTGATGATTACTGTGTACAGACCTTTCCAAACTCAACGGAACTTTAAGTTTTAATCCAACATAAGCTGTGATTCTTTCACCACAGGGTGTCAGCGCTCTACTAGTGATTGCGACGCTGCAGTGTGAGACGTGATAAATAAGATCAGAATGAACATAATATTTTAGTCTCTATTCTGTGCCATTTTTTCTGACAACTATTTATGTAATTCACACATTTATGCCAAAAATCCTAATATTCAAGGTAGTTGCGCTGTCATTGCGTTATTCTTTAAGATTAATTAATAACACCGTTATCACATTCATTCAACTATTTCAAATACTGGAATAAAAGAGCACCAATGCAAGCAATCGTATAAAAATTAACCACCATTACTACACTCTTACTACCCTGCTGAAAAAACCAGCTTAAACCAGCCTAAGCTGGTTAGCTGGTTTTAGCTGGTTTAAGCTGGAAATAGCTGGTTTTAGCTGGTCTCCCAGCCTGACCAAGCTGGTCAAGCTGGTCTCCCAGCCTGGCCAGGCTGGTTTTAGCTGGTCTTCCAGCCTGGCCAGGCTGGTTTTAGCTGGTCTTCCAGCCTGGCCAGGCTGGTTTTAGCTGGTCTTCCAGCCTGGCCAGGCTGGTCAAGTTGGTCTCCCAGCCTGGCAAGGCTGGTTTTAGCTGGTCTTCCAGCCTGGCCAGGCTGGTTTTAGCTGGTTTAAGCTGGAAATAGCTGGTTTTAGCTGGTCTCCTAGCCTGGCCAAGCTGGTCAAGTTGGTCTCCCAGCCTGGCAAGGCTGGTTTTAGCTGGTCTCCCAGCCTGGCCAGGCTGGTTTTAGCTGGAAATAGCTGGTTTTAGCTGGTCTCCCAGCCTGGCCAAGCTGGTCAAGTTGGTCTCCCAGCCTGGCAAGGCTGGTTTTAGCTGGTCTCCCAGCCTGGCCAGGCTGGTTTTAGCTGGTTTAAGCTGGAAATAGCTGGTTTTAGCTGGTCTCCCAGCCTGGCTAGGCTGGTTTTAGCTGGTTTAAGCTGGAAATAGCTGGTTTTAGCTGGTCTCCCAGCCTGGCCAAGCTGGTGTCTATGGCTGCCTTTACACTTGGCATTAACATGTGATCACCGTGATCTGATAAAGCAGATTGGACCATCAGTCAATCAGAACACAGCACGTTTACACTTGGCAACATCAACATCAACTGATTTTTCTATCTAGGTAACCGATCGGATTGGTCTTTCCTGCGCAATATTTAAATAAGTCTGCAGAGAATGGCCCGGTGCAGTGTCAACCTGAAATAATAGGTTTTCTTTTGAAAATAGTAAAAATGAATTTAAAAAATACAAATAAAGTTACATTTATCTGATCCGTCCACACAACAAGAACATCATTCATCATTAATTTATGTAATATTTCATTTTATTTCATTAAACCTTTAACAAAATGACCCTGTGACGGGGTGGTAAATGTGACGGGGTGGTATGGACAAAATGTTTCTCTATATGATCTGCTGGTTTTAAACTTTAAAAACTGGGGGAGGGGAGACATTCAAATTGAGTAAAAAGTGTGTGAGTGATATAGTGAGTGAGTGAATGAGTGAATTAATGAACCAAACAGTGTTGCCAAGTCTGCGTTTTTCCCGCAAAATTGGGCTAGGCTACATTTACACTGTTGCCGCGGGTTGTTTTTCATGTCCACGGGTTGAAGCGAGCCCAAATAACATGATATTTAGCCCTTGGAATGCACATTTTACCAAGGGAACCCTGCCAGTAAAAAAAGTTTTACCCCCCAGAATGTGATTTTTATCAGGGGACATTCTGGGATGAAATTTACCACCTCGTCACATACCACCCTGTCACGTTTTTGTGATGGGGTGGTATGTGACGAGGTGGTAAATTTCATCCCAAAATGTCCGCAAATCTCCCATGTGGTCAAGTTTCTCACCTAGCATACATGCATTCAATCTGAAATATAATTATCTTTGTATTAATAATGTAAAAAAATGAATAAAAAACAGTTTTCCCTATCTATTGTGCGTGACGGGGTGGTAAGTCAAACTGAGGGACGTGCACAAATCACAAATATTTACAAAAAAAATAAGGTTTATTGTGAATAAATATATTTTGTTTAAACAGGGACACACATATAATCCTGAAAATAGTATATGTTTGAAAAAAATATATAACTTATTTGGTGATATTTTAGATGCAAATGTCATGTTGGTTAACACGGACATGTGAAATTGGCTATGTAATAATGAAAAATTATTAAAAATAGTATGCTAATCTTCAAAAAAACCATTTGATCATATATTATGTCAAAAAGAACACTTGAATTAATAACTTTAAGCTTTAGACTTTGGGACATTTTTTATGCCTTATGCATCTGACCAAATGTTGCGGACCCAAATGGCACCCGTTTCGTAGAATGACCCATAATATGTTATTGTTCACCTTCAGTTAATTGTTGATATAGTTTTTTTTAGCATTTTAATCATTCCTATAATTTTGTAAATATTTTTTATAATAGCTATGTTTTTTAAGTGCCTGCCAGATTAAATAAAAAATTGTTAAAGTGGTTGTGCTTGTGGTCCTGCAGATTATTTAAAGTAAAATTGGAATGATTTAAATTGTCACAACACTCAATGACAGGAAAATTGGGTCAAACACTATCCCAGCCGGCAAATGACCGACCTTCAATGTTGAAATGTGGTTGAAATAAGGTCAGTTGATGTTTCAACGTTGAAACAACATTATATAAATAATTATATAATAATAATAATAATAATAATAATAATAATAAAGGCTAACAATAATGTATATGAAATAAAAATGTGCCCTATTAGGCCTGTTTTGCCACTTCTGTGTCAGTTTTTTGGTACGTCAATATTTCAGAAAATAGAAATTATATGCTCATTTTCATTTTTTGCGGTCTGAAGAGATATCGCGAGATTACACGAGACTATAAGATATCAAACACAGAGCCTGGAGCGGATGAGTTACCATGGAAACGGGGAAACGTCAGGCAGCAAGACCCCGTCTCGCTGTTGTTTTCACTGATTTTAGGTAAGTTTAGTCCATAAAATCACACAAATAATATATATAACTGTTCCTGATACCTTTCTTACGTGTAATCGACACACTTCTATTGAATATTTACTTCAAAGAAATGATTTAGTGTCTTTGAAAAAGTCCGTTAGCATCTCAACCGTTTTCAGAGGCGGTTGGCTAATTAACTATATTTTGAGCTCTTGTTTAATGAAAGTTTGGCTTTTAATCGCATCTTTATGTGTAGATGAGATGTTATAATAGTTTTGTAAAGGTTTTGCTGGCAAATTGTTAATGGATGATAGTAAACTAATTTATTTAACCTAAAAGTTGCTGTACCGTTAATCGGTGACGTCACTTGCATGAGCGCGAAAATTAATTGAAACTATTTCAAACATCTTTTGATCTCTAATGGTAAACAGATATGGATAAATAATGTCCTGCAATTTCAGGGTCGTCAGAAAACCCCCTGTACAACAAAGGGGAAGCTGACAGAGGAGGAGGAAACACAGGTGAACTGAGAAAGCTCATTAAATACTTTAAAAATTTTCTTAAAAGTTTTCTTTTGCAAAATTATTATTATATTTTTAATTTATTAGTTAAGAAGTCTTTCACATCCAAATGTAAGTGACACTACATGTACAATACTGAATTCTAAATCTAAAAATATACATTTTGTTATCTTAAGTAATATATATATATTTTAATATGTATATTATTCTTTCCACCTCTGCTCTAGCTTGGTTCCTTGTAATAAACCTGGCATTTTATACTAAATATTGTTGGCTCTGAGACAAATTGCATGTTGTGTTCCTAGATCCTTCCATGCAGATGGCCTCCTGCACCCCAGCAGAGCTGAGCGACCTCCTGTCAAAGGCCATGAACCAGATGACTATAGTAAGCAAAACCTCAATCATTCAGTACACTACTGTTGAAAAGTTGTGGCTCTGTAAGATTTTTACATGTTTTTGAAAGAAGTCTCACATTTTAAAATCATTAACCCCGGGTTGTTTCAGTGAGATTGTCCTTGAAAGGCCTGTAGGCTAATTAATCAGCTAAATGAGGTAACATAGGTGACAAGTGTAAAGTTATAATGCTTGTAGTTATAATCATTTATTTAACTATTATAATAACAGGATATCATGGTCATTACTCTATTTTATTGTATTTCTCTGTCTGTTTGTTTATGTTTGCCAGTGAACAGACGCCATACTTTTCCACTCAAAGGTATTTATTTATTTGTTTGTATACATGTATGTATTTTTTATTTTTTTTTACTTAAATACTTTTTACTTATAAATGCTGATTGTGGTTCAGGGGGTCGACAACTTTAAGCATGCAAGTTATTTTCGACAGAAATTTGGCCAGCTTACTCATTGCTCATACTCTATGCCTCTAATATGTTTGAATTATATCACCAGTGCAATATCAGGGGGTAAAGATATCGTTAGAGTTCTTACAGTTATGTTTACTTTTGTTACCAGATGAGATGTAATCTCTAGGGCAGTGGTTCCCAACCACTTTCCTGGAGTACCCCCAACACTGCACATTTTCCATGTCTCCTTTGTCTGACACACCCATTTCTGGTCTTGGAGTCTCTGCTAATGAATTGATGACTTGATTCAGGTGTGCTTGATCAAGGAGACATGCAAAATGTGCAGTGTTGGGGGTACTCCAGGAATGTGGTTGGGAACCACTGCTCTAGGGTTTGGTGCTGAGATTCTTCAGGACAACGCCTTGATGCCATTCACACTCACTACATGAAGATGGTGAGTTTCGCAATAGCTGCCACAGCCACAAATCAAGAGACTGACACAACAGGCTTTCATCCTTTATATACTTATATGTAGGGAGGGTACCAAAACCTTATTAAATTAAATGGGCTCTGGGGCTAAATTATGAAACACTGCAGTATCAATAAGCTTGGACATTTATTATTGCTTAGGGCTGTGTGATATAACGATATATATCGTTACCATGAAATAAAATGTCTATCGTTAGAGACTTTCAGTGGTGGAAAGAGTACTGAAAATTTGTACTTAAGTACAAGTACTGTTACATTGCTGAAATAATACTCAATTACAAGTAAGAGTCCTGGTGTCAAAAAGTACTTGAGTAAAAGTACAAATTACTCTTCTCAAAAACTACTCAAATTACTAATTACTTTTTAGCCGGTGATATTTAATGAATTACCAAACAATATTCAATCAAATCATAGATCTAAGTAGAAAATTGCTCCTTTCAATAAAGCACTTTCACCTTATTTTATGAAGTGGATGAATTATAGTAAAGTAATCAATTTGAATGGAGTGGTTTAATTCAAGTCACTTAAATATTTGCTCACTCTGTGTATTTGTGTCTTTACAATAGGGTAACTTTGTTGCAATAGCTCACATGCAAAGCCTGATTTCAAACTGAATTGAATTTACAAAACAGACAAGTAAACAGACAGTAATAAAATAAGAAGAAATAAAACAAATTAACTCAATTCCGTTGAGGTGTATGAAATATAACAACAATGAATTTTTATATGCCCTGTATGTTGAAGGGTTAATTCACCCAAAAATGAAAATTCTGTCATTAATTACTCACTCTCATGTTGTTCCAAACTCATAAGACCTTCGTTCATCTTCAGAACACAAATTAAGATATTTTTGATGAAATCTGAGTGCTTTCTGACCCTCCATAGACTGCAATGTTATTACCTTTTTATGGCCCAGAAAGGTAGTAAAAACTTTGTTAAAATAGTCTACGTGACTATAGTGGTTCAACCTTAATGTTATGAAGCAATGAGAATACTTTTTGTGCGCAGAAAAAACCCCCCAGTTTTATTCAACAATTTCTTTTCTACTGTCGGTCTCTGACACTGTTGACGTAGTAAACACAGTGCAGCACTTCCAGGTTATATGTCAGAACATCGGCTCATTATTGGCTGAATTCTTCGTCAGCATCACATGCATGTGTTGTGGTGCTCACATGAACAGCATCGGAGAGTGACACGGAGAGAGGAAATTGTTTAATAAAGTCAATAATTTTATTTTTTGCACACAAAAAGTATTCTGGCCGCTTTATAACATTAAGATTGAACCACTGCAGTCACATGGGCTACTTTAACAATGTCTTTACTATCTTTCTTGGCCTGCAAAAGTTGCAATTACGTTGCAGTCTGGGGTCAGAAAGCTCTCAGATTTCATCAAAAATATCTTAATTTGTGTTCTGAAGATGAACAAAGGTCTTATGGGTTTTGAATGAAATGAGGGTGAGTAATTAATGACAGAAATTTCATTTTTGGGTGAACTAACCCTTTAAGAGTCATATAATATGTTGTTTATTTCAATAAAAAGAACATCAGAATGGTTTAACCTGTAATGTCTGTATGTAGTGATGCAGTTAGACAGACTAGGTTATTTATATGTACAAATCATACAAATGCCCCATTCTGAAACATACATTTACATTATAAAGAAATTAAAGATCCACTTTTGTTGAGACTTTCTGGTGCATTTCACTTACAGCCAACACTGAAAAAAATGATTAGTTGAATATACTAAATTTTTTTTTTGTAAGTGGTTGCAATCAATTGATTTTATCTAAATTTAAACAAACACATTAGGTTGAACTTAATTTTATTTAGTGTTTTGAGGTGTCCATAAATGGCATTCAAACACAAAAAGACATTCATGTTGTAAACTTATCTTTAATGACTGACATTAAATGTAGCACACGTTTAATAACAGTCAGTTTCTACAACATCCGTTCTGAAGAAATGTTAAAGGGTTAGTTCAACAAAAAATGCACCATGGTAGTCAATGGTAGGCGAGGTCTGTTTGGTTACAAACATTCTTCCAAATATCTTTCTTTGTGTTCAACAGAACAAAGAAACTCATACAAGTTTGGAACAACTTTATGAGGAGTAAATGATGACAGAATTTTCATTTTTGGGTGAACTATCCCTTTAAAACATGTACAATTGGCCAATGGCCACACAAATAACCAGCCACAATTTATTAGAATGAAACTGCTAACAAAGGTCTGACGTTTATAACATTGCCCATATATGAACTCTTAAAAAAATTGCTTACATTTCAGACTTCATGACTTTCTTTCTTCAGTCGAAAAGAAATTAAGGTCAGTGCTTCCCACAGGTTTGAAATATACTTGCTGTGGTAGCCGGGCAAAAAATCCTCCTATTTACCCACAGCACAAAAATGGTCTACTACATGTGACAAACAAATAATGTGTGATTTTTAACAGTATTTTTATTTATTGAAATTAATTTTGATTACATAGCATATTAGATTTAATTACATACTAATATTATGCATTATTATGCATAATTACAGCATTTAAATGGTTCAACTTTTCCTATGTTCTCCTTGCTGTCATATAGTGTCTCTCTCAGTGAATGGGACACAGATTTTACTAGTAAAATTTATAAAATTAATAATATATGTGTCAAATAATGTTCTCAAGTCTTTTCTTCCTGTGGGGGAGACTGCAATAATTTACTATGAATTAAATGGAAATCAAATTAAATACAATTTATTGTGTAACCAAAATACCAATAATGCCCAAAAGAAAAAACTTAGCGTGTGACTTTTAACAAGCCCGAAATACACCGGGACTCTTATTTTGAAATGTCTGTACTATTGCAGGCTGATCCTTCAGATTCTTACAATCGTCTAAAACATTTTATATAAAGGCCATGAAGTAGACTTTGTAATAATTCATCAACTTGAGTTCATTAGCAATCGCTTCGCATAAATCTGCGCTTTTCATTGATTGAGAATCACTTTGAAGCAGTCTGAAGCGCTGTTGTGCGAGCTTGTAGAACGCGCAACAGCGCCCCCTTGTGACTTTGAAAAATGCAGCGCCCGTGGGAATGTTAGCGGGAGTAAACAGTTCTGATGCACACATAACGAGCGGGTACGAAACGACTAGTTTATCGATCACGGATGGTTTCATTAATTTGCGGATATAAAAGTATAACAGGATAAAAATAATAAAAGCAAAAATATACTTGGGCGGCCGTTATTATACGTGGACGGCCCGCCCAAGTAAAGTCTATGTGTGGGAAGCACTGAAGGTTTTTGATGACTTATAGTGGACTTCAATGGCCTCCAAACAGTTGAAGGTCAAAATTACAGTTTCAGTGCAGCTTCAAAGGGCTTTAAATGATACCAGACGAGGAATAAGGGTCTTATCTAGAAAAAACAATCGGTCATTTTCTAAAAAAATACAACTGTATATGATTTATATAAACAAATGATCGCCTTGTATATGCTTCCACCAAAACCGAATTTCTGTATTCTTCAAAAAGCTTACGCTATATGTCCTACTCCTTCCCAATTCAACTTACATCTTTGACATGGAGGTGAGTAAATTATTAGGACATTTTATTTGAAAGTGAACTAATCCTTTAAGAACAAAGATTGCACCCAGCATCAATACACAGGCTTGAGCAACAGATTTGATCTGCTAAAGAATTACTCGAACACCAATTCCAAAATCTTCATAATGTTCAAGAACTCCTTTTTTAATCACGCACTTGTCCGTAGCAATGTTTGTCGTGTCTCTCAAGAAGTCTTCTCTTTGACTGTCCTATATTTAGATAAAAAGAAACTGTTATTAGACATTGTTTGTGATTCATAACTGTTTGACAAGTAGGGGTGGGCAATATGACCAAAATCTTATATCACGATATGAGTAATTTTATATCATGATAACGATATAGTTATTTTTGCTTTATATGAGATTGATATAAATTTTTATTACCATTTAAATTTCATAATTCTTATCACCAATTTCAATATTCAATATTATACAGATTAATTAAATTAAAAAAAACCTAATAATAGCCTTAAACCCTCAAACTGAAGACATATAAACAGTGATAAAAAAGAGCAAAGAAAACAAACCACAACAGAACAAAGACAGACGAAAGAGCTACCTAAAAAACTTCAAGCACAAGAAATACTACATAAAATGTATAAAGTTATCAAAAAAATATTGCATAGTCTTTACTGTGTAAATTAAATATATATTTATTCTTAATAAAGTTACAAAAGAGAGCAGTGAGAGATTTTCTCCTCTTTGATGTTTGATTAGCATTAATGATGACAGCAGGTAAATTTGGATGCTGTCCTTTAAGACTGACTGCACCAATCCATTATACTCTAGCCTTGTCTTTCTCAACTGTACCTTCACTTAAGACATAATTACAATTGTTTACTTGCAAATACATGGTTACTTTGACACATACGTATGTCTATTTAACCATTCAAGCCCAATTCAGCACAAAAAGCACTCAGTCATGACATGATTACTTAAGCCATAACGTTAAAGCTGTTCTCGGCGGAAAGGGCTGATGATGGCTGGAGCTCAGAAACCATTGAAGCAATTTTTAAATAGGAGCTATCTTTATGAACAAACAGCATATTGATGTTTATTGACGCAAAATTCTTTCCAAAATTCTTTTCCATATCTTAAAAGTACATTCCGTAAAATCTGTACATCCATAAAATCTGTAAAATTAGGCCTTAGTGCAGGCGTGCGAAGTATGTGATGATTAGTCGCTGGAATTTGTCCAATAGATGCGCTCTAAACCCGAGCATTTTATACTCTTTATACAGTCAACAAACTAGTTATTGTGATAAATAGTAATGCATAATATGAAATATTACTTACTGTGCAAATTGGTCGAATGATGAAACCGATGAAACCCTTCAAGTTGAACTCGTCGTCTCTGAGTAAGCTGACTGGAAAGGCGCCAAAGCAACTGTGTGCGCAACTGCGCATGCGCAAGGAACCAACGTAATTTTTTTTAACTGACTTTAATGAATTTACACAGCTTGGTTCAAAACACTTGTAATTCCCATAAAACCAATTCAATTTTTTTATTAAAATCAAAAACTAAATTTAAATGATTTAAACAAGCAAAATGTAATTATGCTTAATTTAAGCATGGCCAAAATCATTTTTTTCAGTGAATATGATTTCCTGTAGCAGCTATGGGAGTGACGGTAAATCAGTTATCAATCTCTCTCTATTTTTTTTCATCTTTTTGAAAGTTGTGAAAACACTGTTGTTTAGTTTTTCTTTTGCTATTGAGAAAATGGGAATACAAAAAATATATTTAATTTATTCTCTCATTCACCGCCAGACTTTTACCCAACTATGACGACTTCCGCTTCTGAGAAACCCAAAAATATGAATAGGTCTGTAGTAAAAATTAAATTCCTCATTTTAAGGACTTTTCAGTGAACCATTTCTTTCCTTTTTGTAGATTCACCAAACATCTAGCTGATTACTGGCAATTTGGTAAGAGATTGTTGTCTATATCACTGTCACTTCTTTTTCTAGTTGATTTATTAACATTTTGTGATTTTCTATTACTTACTTGAATATAAATGCACTTAGGTTGATTTTAATTTATTTACAAAGTATAGATAGCATTCTGTTGTGTAATGTTTCTCCATATAATTAGTAATATATCGAGCCTCCAGGGGAAACAGTATAAACCTGTGTAAGTATTAAATGATGATATATTTTGATGTTTGTTTTTAATATACACAGCAGTAATGACAGTGGACAAGTGAAGAGAGTGGAGGGGACGGCATCAGAAAGGACCTTGAGCTGCTGCGACTGTCTTGGATCACCCAAAGCACAACTACACTTTGTGTCCAAGTACTGAACAAGGCTTTTCTCCTTAAGGCAGGGTTTTTTTCCTGCATAGTGAATTACTAGGTGGCTCCCTGTCAAATTTGATGCTGTCTCCAGCTATTAACAAAACTCAGACAGGCAGTCACATGCTCCGATTCCCCTTTTCCACCAACACGGTTCTGTTGCAGGATCCTGGCCTGTGTCCGTCCTCAAACTGTTCCACGCACCTCCACTGCACAAAAGGCAGTTCCAGGTCAGAAATATCAGTACCCTCACTCTTCGCCATCCTTCGCCAGTCATCACATTCACAACCACCACAGTCAACGCAAGTCAAGGTCCCTGGTCCACAGCATCAATCATCTTTGTAGGAAGATGATTACTGCATTTCTTGATGTATCTTTAAAATTGACAGATTTCTTATGGAGTGCAATCTAGATGAACTGAGGCCTATCGGTCTTACAAAATACTGTCAGACACTGCATATGATGTTCTCAAAATAATAAATTAATTAATAAAATACTTATGAATTTGTGCTTGTAAAAAGTGTTTTTTTTTTAATTTTTTTATCTAGTTGAAGGTATAGTACACGTGAATGTTCTGCGTCATTTTGAGCTAGAAAAGCCTTGATTTAAGGTTTGTGCTGTAATTGTAGAAAAAAACCTTGCTCTTTCATATTATATGCTACAGGTTTTTAATATTACCTCTAAACATTGCAAAGTTGAGATGTTTTGTTTTATAAAGTGTTTTTAGTATTTTTTTTAGTGCATGTACAGTAATTATGTAGTATTGTCATGTTCGTACAAACGCAAACTAGATTGAAATTTAATGTAAAATAGTGTATTTATCTGTGTTGAGGGTAACAGGGTGAAACAACGTCGCATTTTCAACGTTGATCCAATTTGCAAAATCGAAAGGTAATCCAACATTAATTCAACCATAAGACGGTGAAACCACGACGCGATATCAACGGTGAATCAACGTCACAATATTAACGTTGATCCAATTTGCAAAATTGGATCAACGTTGATCCAACCATGATCCAACCATGGTACCTGACGTTGTTTCAACGTTGAAATGCCAGCTGGGATGTGATCAATCAAATCAAACAGTCAATCAAAATCAATCAGTTTGAACAGCTAAAACCAGCCAGTCTGACCAGCTAAGACCAGCCTGGCCAGCTAAAATCAGCCTGACCAGCTTAAACCAGCTAAGACCAGCCTGACCAGCTAAGACCAGCCATCCTGACCAGCTAAAACCAGCTAAGACCAGCCTGACCAGCTAAAACCAGCTAAGACCAGCCATCCTGACCAGCTAAGACCAGCCTGACCAGCTAAAACCAGCCTGACCAGCTAAAACCAGCTAAGACCAGCCATCCTGACCAGCTAAAACCAGCTAAGACCAGCCTGACCAGCTAAAACCAGCTAAGACCAGCTAAAACCAGCTAAAAAAGTGGTCAAAACCCCTCTTAAACCAGCATGAGAAACCAGCTATGACCAGGCTGGGAGACCAGCTAAAACCAGCTTGACCAGCTTAAGCTGGTTTTAGCTGGTTTTTTCAGCAGGGTACAGTAAAACGTTTGCCTTCATAAGTATTAATAATATTAATTCATATTTAATATAATAATTAATTATAATTATTATATGAAAGGTACGTTATACTGTTGTCTAATCATCAGCTTGGTTTATTTGTGCATGTCTTGTATGCTCTTCTGCTCGTTTACTTGAAATCACCAATAAAATCTGACAATAACTCTCTCTTAAATGTTGTTTCTAAACGCTCGAATCATGACAAAAACTAATGCGCATGCGCAGGCCGGCAGCTGCAGATGCTTGACAGTTTTAACTTTTTTTTTGTTTGTCTTGCCATCATGATAATGCGTTGTCACCCATCTACTACACTTACCATAGTAAAACAATGCACTTCCTAAGTGTGTTTATCAGTCAAATTCATTTAAATGTAAATTTAACAGGTATGAAATATGATGACTAAGAGAAAAACACTGCTAATGAGAAGATGAGCACTTGACGGTTGGGGAAATATATTTATTTATTATTCAGAATGCGCATTTCGAAGGGAAATATATGAATAAACATTTCAGCAGGTTGAAGATAATTAATGTTAATGCAGAGAATATGATTAATTGTTTAAAAAACATTTTGCAGCCCTAAAATGTAGTAATAATCTGCGTTTTCACAAGAAGCTCTCTGTAGCCTATATAAGTGCGCTGAACGCTGACCGGAAACGCTCGAGCCGTAATAAGTAGAAAGCGGACGTAGTTGTGCAAGTAGTCCACTGAATTAAATTTAAATTAAATGAGTATAACCATATTTTCACTTTAAAATTAAATAAATAAAGCCTCTTTACTTATTTGTCTGCTCTGCTTTTGTTTTTAATCAAATCATTGTCTACTACATTTTGTGTATTGTTGTATATTAAAATAATAATAACAATAATAAAAAAATGTATAATAATAAACATTTAGCATTAGAACTATTAAGAGATTTCAGAGTTTTGGAGCCTCACCAATTAATACCACAGAAAGTGCATTAAGAAAGATGAATTTTAGATTCTTATTTGGTGGAGGTTCCGATTTCATAATTTCACAGTCAGTTCATCCACTGAAGAAATAAAACAATGAAATTGTTAATGAGAATCAGAAGATTATTCTTTATACTTTTACTCAGTTGTTTTTGGAATTTCCAGTGATTGACACAAGTTATCGTGGCTTTAAATAAATTAATAAAAAGTATTTTACAGATCTCTCACGGTCTCAGATCCACAGTGCTTCACCACATCCATGAAAACCAGTAAAGAAGTCAGAGCATTTCAACCAGTCAAACCACTGATATCACCAGAGCACTGAGCAATTGAAGTGAATAGAAAACTCATACAAGTATGCAGAGGAGCAGGAACACAGTGTAACTGTCTAAAATACATTCACAGTTCAGCAGAATGGTAAAGATTACCCTATGCAGATAAAATGAATTTACAAAGCTGAAATAACCTCAACATCATCAACAACAGTGAAATAAGAACGTGTGGTTTATCTGTCCATCAGATGCATATTGTTTTGCGATGCGTCACTAAGCACCTTTACCTTATTTTTATTATTCTCAGGTTAGGTAAGAAAGTCAAATCTGACCTAAATTATAGGCATTTTAAATTACTTACAATCAGACAGAAGACTTCTCCGTGGTCTGTTCAGGCTCAACAACTTAAATTAATGCCACATGAGGCCGGGTTTAGTTATAAAATTATAAGTTCATTTATTTATTACATTAATACTAACATTATATATATTCTACTAACATTTTATACAAGCAATTAAATAAAGTATAAGTATTGAAAGGTTCTTCAGTCAAGGCAATATCAGCGATGGAGGCATCATCAGCTGGTTCTGGTGTCGGAGGTGTAGCCTCAGGTGTGAAGCAGCCCCTCCTGCTCTCTTCATGGTCCAGCCTTTTATAGACTATCTGACCACTTGATGTCATCTTCTTGGGAATTCCCCTATATGTCTATATATAGAGGCCTTGTTTCTTTGTTCTGGACTCTTCTCCTCTGCTGCGTCCTGTGCTTCTAATCAAGACATCCTTCATCGGTAAGACTGCCTTTCTTTCTAATACAGATTAGTTCCTTTCTAATCTACTAACATGTTACTAACAAATGCATTACCAGTTGTTTTTTATTCTTTAATAAGCGATTAATACATGATTTAATAAAGGTGTTACAATACCAGTTGTCTGTCATTCTTTAATATGCAATTAATATATGCTTTAATAAAGGCATTCCAATACCACTTGTCTGTCATTCTTCAATACAATCATCTGTTGTTGGGGTTTCTTTTCCTTTTTCCACACATTACTTTTCAATTTATCAACAGTTTGTTTTTATATAAAAGTTATCTCTCATAATCTTTCTCTTTACACATCAATTTCCAATTTATCAACAGTTTGTTTTTTATACAAAAGTTATCTCTCATAATCTTTCTCTTTGCACATCAATTTCCAATTTATCAACAGTTTGTTTTTATACAAAAGTTATCTCTCATAATCTTTCTATTTACACATCAATTTCCAATTTATCAACAGTTTGTTTTTATACAAAAGTTATCACTCCCAATTGTTTCACTGTTTACCCATAAACAAGTTATCTATATATCTCTCATAACAGCTGTACTTCATAAACAGCTAACTTCTTTTCACTTGTTTACACACAAACATGTCATTGAACATGTTTCTTCCTCCAAGGTATCTCTTTATGATAGCTGTACCTCATAAACAGCTTACTTCTGTTTATCTTCAAATCAAAGTTGTGTTGTCATTATTATTACTTATGAATCACTTATTTCAATAAACGTTTTTTCCTCTTAAATCTCAGTTATGTTGTCATTATTATTCTTTATAAGCAGAAGCGGTACAAGTAGCCTAGAAAAGTTGCATTTCCTAATGAAGCAAGGTGTGGCTCATATCAACAATATAAAAGTGTAGTTTGTTACTATAGCAACAGTGGCCCCCGCACATTTTCAGCAGAATGAAAGAGCATTTTATTTAACCCGTGCTCCACATTATTATTGTTTTTTCATTTGTTTCTTTTACTGACACCTTTCTATTCAGTTTTAATTCCTCCATTCTTTGATCAAACCTCTCACTTTTCTTTCTTTGCCTTTCTTAAAAACATTATGGACATTATACATTATAGTTATAAAACAGTTGCTTTTGGCAACAGTAATAGCCAATACTGATAATGTTTGCTTAACATTGTGTAAAACACAACAATTTATGAGATTAATAGCATGTTTTGCTCCAGAATCCCTATGTCATGAATGGGGCTCCTTCGGCTCGTCCTCCGGACCGCCGGAGGGAGCCATCACCGGAATATTGAACTTCACTAATTCGGACTACGTTTCCCATGGGCCCTCATTCCTGGGACTGACTGCACACACACCTGAACTGAATCACTCTCACACTATATAACACCCTCACATGCAAACATACCTCGCAAAGTCTTGATTTGCTGAGGTGATCATTTCTGAGCGTTTTTCCCTGTGTACTGCCTATTGTTACCGACTGGACTGTTTATCTCTGTTGAACCTTGCCGCCTGCCTTGAACACTGCCTGTTATCTGGACTCTGATTGTAAAGCCGCCTGTCTCGACCCTTGCCTGTTCTCCGACTCTGTTTGCTTGCCGCCTGTCTCGACCATTGCCTGTACCTGTTTATAGTGATGGGCAGAGCGAGGCTTCGTGAAACACTGAAGCAGTTGGATCAAATGTGTCGTGA
This sequence comes from Ancherythroculter nigrocauda, assembly GCA_036281575.1. Lineage (NCBI taxonomy): Eukaryota > Metazoa > Chordata > Actinopteri > Cypriniformes > Xenocyprididae > Ancherythroculter > Ancherythroculter nigrocauda. The sequence continues at coordinate 19,050,623 of VTFQ01000001.1, forward strand.
TGATTCGAGGCTTCGAAACAATCTAACACCCGACTCCACCGTGACCCCTAGTGGTCAGAACAGTGTAAATGCAACAAAACTCAAGCTAAACATGCAGTAAAAACACCTTTTACAAATCTATTGCAAATGTTTTATTGAAAGTAAAATCTATCAAATGCAATTAACTAATTCTCTAATAAGATTACATATAAAGTGACTGTATATGTGTTCTTTTATCAATTTTCAAGGCTTGTTTCTCTGTTCCATGGCTCAAGCTAAACAGGCAAATAAGAGATTAATAACTACCATTATTGATTTTAATTATTCTAATGTCTAATTAAAACATCTACAAATTTATAAAACTGATCAGAGATCAGGTAAAACCCATAGACACTTGTTCAATGATGCTCAGTGAATCTGCATGATTCATGGGTTAACTTTATCATCGCCCTCTACCGGTGAACCACTGAAATTTCGAACTGTTTTGAAATGTTTCGAAACAGTGATGACGTAATGAAGCCTCGTTTACTAAAATCACGTGACTTTGGCAGTTTGATACACGCTCCGAATCACTGATTCGAAACAAATGATTCATGAAGCTTCGGAGCTTCATGAAGCATGTGTTTCGAAATCGGCCATCACTACCTGTTTATGCTCTTGCCCAAAGTCCCACCTGTTTGTATACATCTGTTAATAAAAGCTGCAAATGGATCCCCATTCTGTCGACCCATCATTACAGAAGACTTCGCCGACTAGCGATCCAGCAGCTCTCATGCAGATCTCTTTGGAACTGAGTACCCAAGCCAACCAGCTAGCGGTGCATCAACACCAACTCAATCGGCAAACATCTCTCACGGAGGAACTGGTGAGAACGCTTCAAGGCCTCAGATTCACTCCCACTGAAGCAGCCGCTCCACTCGCTGCAGGCCCCGTGAGTTCCAGTGAGCCAGTTACTCCCACACTCAATCCTTGTCTAGCTCTTCCAGAGAAATTTGATGGCACCGCCGCTAAATGCAAGGGCTTTCTTCTCCAGTGTTCGCTATTCATTAATCAGCAACCCTCTCTGTATCCCACGGATTCCAGTCGTATCTCGCTGGTTTGTTCTCTATTAACCGGCAAAGCGCTGGATTGGGCCACCGCGGTGTGGAAAGATGACAACTCTGCTTTCCCAACCTTCCAGGACTTCTTACGCAACTTCAAAGAGGTGTTTGAACATCCAGCTGGAGGAAAGAGTGCCGGTGACCAACTTCTTTCACTCAGTCAAGGTAAACAAACCGCTGCTGAATATGCTTTGCACTTTCGTACTTTGGCTGCACAAACAAACTGGGTCGAGGATACTTTGAAGCTATTGTTCCGCAGAGGTTTAACACTGGAGTTGCAAGCTGAGCTCGCTTGTCGAGACGAAGGCAGTTCGCTAAATAAATTCATTGAACTGGCCATCCATGTAGACAATCTGCTGCGAACTCGACGTCCTGTTCATACCTCCACTTCAACCAGTTCGGCTCCAGAACCCATGCAGCTCGGGTATACACCCCTACTTCCCGAAGAAAGAGAGAGAAGGAGGCATCTTCATCTGTGTCTCTACTGCGGTCAAGCGGGTCACGTCAAAATCAACTGCCCAATTCGACCTCAGACCTCCAGTGCTAAAGTGGTGAGTTCATTCCAATCTTAAAACTGCTTCAAAATTCCTATTCAACTAACCATCAATGATCAATGTCATTCCACTCATGCCCTTCTGGATTCTGGTGCTGCTGGTAACTTTATGTCAGACTCCTTTATAAAGGACTATAATATTCCACTAACCGACTGTAAATCCATGTTGACAGGGGAGGCGCTAGATGGGAAGCCCATCGGCGGAGGCAGAGTGGCCCATATCACCGCGGAGCTCACGCTGCAGATAGGAATTCTACACTCTGAGAAAATCAGATTCTACGTCATCCGTTCACCCAACCATTCCGTTATCCTGGGGTTACCTTGGCTACGGATACACAACCCTCACATTTCCTGGAAAGAAGGTCAGATTGTACAGTGGGGCGCGCAGTGCCACAAGAACTGTCTGAAAACTATCACTCCTCTCCCTGTTCACATCACCACACTCCAAGAAACCAGTTCCGAGAAACCTGACATACCGGCTGAATACAGCGATCTGGCTGTGGCCTTTAGCAAGGCCAAATCCACAAAGCTACCTCCTCATCGTCCAGGCGATTGTGCCATCGACCTGCTCCCAGGCACCCCTCCACCCAAAGGCCGCATTTTCCCGCTGTCGCAACCTGAATCAGCGGCTATGAAGAAATACATCGAGGAGGAGCTCGCCAAAGGATTCATCCGTCCTTCTACCTCACCAGCCGCCTCAGGGTTCTTCTTCGTCAAGAAAAATGATGGCGGCTTAAGGCCGTGCATAGATTATCGAGGTTTGAACGACATAACAGTGAAATTCCGGTACCCATTGCCACTGGTACCCCCTGCTCTAGAACAGCTCAGACAAGCTGCCTACTTCACCAAGCTGGATCTGCGTTGTGCTTACAATCTGATCCGAATCAGGGAAGGAGATGAATGGAAAACTGCTTTCTCCACAGCCACTGGCCACTACGAAACCCTCGTCATGCCGTTCGGCCTGTCCAACAGTCCCTCCGTCTTCCAGTCCTTCATAAATGACGTCTTCCGGGACATGCTCAACCGGTGGGTTATTGTCTACATAGACGATATTCTCATTTACTCCAACTCTTATGAAGAACATGTTCGGCACGTCCGGGCAGTACTCCAATGACTAATTCACCATCAACTATATGCCAAAGCTGAAAAATGTGAATTTCATCGAACCTCTACAACTTTCCTGGGCTAATTGATCAGTCGAGAGGGCATGGCCATGGATGACGGCAAGGTGAGGGCGGTACTGGAGTGGCCTCAACCACAAACCTTGAAAGAGCTCCAAAGATTCCTGGGATTCGCCAACTTCTATCGGCGATTAATTCGTAATTTCAGTGGTGTGGCAGCCCCTTTGACATCAATGACCAGACGACAATCCTCTCGCCTCGTATGGTCCTCCGAAGCGATACGAGCATTCCAAGAGTTAAAAGAACGTTTCACTTCAGCACCCATTCTACATCATCCTGACCCTGAACTCCCATTCACGGTGGAGGTTGACGCTTCCAGTACGGGCATAGGGGCGGTACTTTCACAACGCCAAGGTGATCCTGGTAAAATGTATCCCTGCGCCTTCTATTCACGAAAGCTGTCAGCGGCCGAGCAGAACTATGACGTGGGCAACAGGGAACTACTAGCCATGAAGGCGGCACTCGAAGAATGGCGTCACTGGCTGGAGGGAGCGAAACATCCATTCACCATTCTAACCGACCATAAAAACCTGGAATATCTACGGTCAGCTAAACGTCTGAATCCTCGGCAGGCTAGGTGGGCCCTATTCTTCACACGCTTTCAATTCACCGTGACTTACAGGCCAGGCTCAAAGAATATCAAAGCGGATGCTCTATCCCGACAGCACGAGGGGGTGGGACAGACGCAGCATGCTGACCGCATAATTCCCAACTCATTGTTGCTCGCTCCCGTTCAATGGGACGTAATCACTGAAATTACTCATGCCAATGAACACAACGCACCTCCACCAACATGTCCCCAGGATCGCATCTATGTTTCAGCACCATTCCGAGACAGGCTTTTGCATCAGGTGCACGATTTCCCCAGCTCTGTTCATCCAGGTGTCACAGCCACCATCCATCTGTTACAAAATCGGTTCTGGTGGGACTCCATGCTTCCCGACACTGTTCAATTCATTAATAACTGTTCAAACTGTCAAACCTCCAAGGCGTCCCATCAGGCACCCGCGGGACTGTTACAACCACTACCACTTCCACAGCGCCCCTGGTCCCACATTGCGGTCGACTTTGTCACTGACCTTCCCGAGTCACAAGGACACACTACCATCCTTACGGTGGTCGATCGCTTCTCCAAAGCATGCAGACTCATCCCTCTAACCAAACTCCCCACAGCATTCGAAACAGCAGAACTCCTGTGTAACTGGGTATTTCGACTGTATGGCTTACCAGAAGACATCGTATCCAACAGGAGTCCCCAGTTCACGTCTCGGGTTTGGACGGCTTTCTTCAAAACCCTCAATGTAAACGTCAGCCTAACTTCAGGATATCATCCAGAATCCAACGGCCAAACAGAACGCATGAACCAAGAATTAGTCAGGTTTCTTCGCACATACTGCCAACACAACCAAGCAGACTGGAGTCGGTTCCTGTTCTGGGCGGAATACGCACAGAATTCACTCCGCAAACCGGCAACGGGAATCACCCCGTTCCAGTGTATCATGGGTTTCCAACCTCCGCTGTTCCCCTGGTCGGGTGAACCATCTGATCTGCCATCTGTTACGGAATGGTTGCAGAGAAGTGAGAAGTCCTGGAACCAAGCTCACCATCATCTACAGCGAGCTGTACGAAGGCAGGAGACACAGGCCAACCGACACCGACGTCCCAATCCACAGTACGCCATGGGGCAGTGGGTCTGGCTGTCCACCAGAGACCTTCAACTCTGACTTCCATGCCGTAAACTCAGTCCCAGGTTTGTAGGGCCCTTTCAAATTGTCAAACAGATCACACCAGATTCATTTCGTTTAAGATTACCTACTAACTATCGTATTTCTCCCACATTTCATGTTTCGTTGCTGAAACCCTCCGGGGGTCCGAGAGGGGAGCCAGAGGGAGCCGAGGCCCGCAACCCCCCACCCTTGATGATCGAAGGCAAGGAGGCTTACCAAGTACGTGAGTTGCTTGACTCCAGACGCCGGGGTGGCAGGTTACAATACCTAGTCGACTGGGAGGGGTACGGCCCAGAGGAGCGTTCCTGGGTCAGAGCGGATGATATCCTGGACCCTTCACTCACTGAAGAGTTTCATCGGACGCACCCGGAGAAACCGGCCCCTTCGACCACGGGGTCGACCCCGGCGTCCACGTCCTCGCGTCGGGAGCCGCTCACAGGGGGGGGCTCTGTCATGAATGGGGCTCCTTCGGCTCATCCTCCGGACTGCCGGAGGGAGCCATCACCGGAATATTGAACTTCACTAATTCGGAACGTTTCCCATGGGCCTTCATTCCTGGGACTGATTGCACACACACCTGAACTGAATCACTCTCACACTATATAACACCCTCACATGCAAACATACCTCGCGAAGTCTTGATTTGCCGAGGTGATCATTTCTGAGCGTTTTTCCCTGTGTACTGCCTATTGTTACCGACTGGACTGTTTATCTCTGTTGAACCTTGCCGCCTGCCTTGAACAGTGCCTGTTATCTGGACTCTGATTGTAAAGCCGCCTGTCTCGACCCTTGCCTGTTCTCCGACTCTGTTTGCTTGCCGCCTGTCTCGACCATTGCCTGTACCTGTTTATGCTCTTGCCCAAAGTCCCACCTGTTTGTATACATCTGTTAATAAAAGCTGCAAATGGATCCCCATTCTGTCGACCCATCATTACACCCTGTATGAAGTCAGTCATGTTTGAAATAACTTCTGTGGTCATGATGCTTCTCATCACAGAATGAGACAGAAGAATCAGTGCTAGAGCTAATGAATATATCAGTGCTTCCCAACACTGCATATTTGATTCAAATTAAATAAAGCACATGTATCTCTCCTTTGACACACTCATTTCAGGGGTGCTTCTCAATATCCCTCCTCGTCTCCTCGCTCCTCCGTCCTCCATTCTATGAACCGGAAAACGATCGAGCTCAGCCATCTTGAAGGACATCTCAATTCTCTAATTGCACCGCGAGGAGGCGAGGATCGAGGAGTGAGGAGGCTTCCCGAGGAGTCATGAGCTAGGATACACAAGTGCATCCTTTGCGGAAGTCTTTCTCATCGAGAAATGTGACACACGTATAAATTCTCCTCCCCCTTCATATGTCACAATAATATAAATGTATGCTTTACTTTTACAGTTTAAATAAACTTTATACCTCATATATTTCAATGGGGCATCTTGCTTTATTAATATTTATTATATTTTTTTTAAATAACCAAACTTTATTAACATATGGATAGGTCCCTGAAGTGCAGCTGATGACGCTTTGAAGTGCAAGGAAAAGATGAGAGGACGGAGGAATTGAATCAAGTGAAATGATAAATCCTCGCTCCCTTTAGCGTCACTTCAAAGCGTCGTCAGCTACACTCGAGGGATCTACCCACATGTTGTTAAAGTTTGGTTATTTTAAAAAATATAATAAATATGAATAAAGCCTGACTTGAATTAACCTAACAAATGAGTTTGGGCTAAAACGGTTTCATAAAAGGTAATTGAAGTTCACGCAGTCCCGCTAATTCGATCCAGGTTCACCTAGTCAAGATAATTTAGCGTGCACGCTTTTCTTAAGCAGCCCTAGAGGTCGATCATGGATCAAATCTATCCACCATAGGAAACGGCATACATTTTGTGCTATTTTATGCGTTTGAGACATGGTGTTTCCCTTAGTGCATAACTTACTTTTCACAAGTTTATTCTCCATCTGTAAATGTTAGAAAGTAATGCAAATATTTCCATTTTGAGGCTAAACTTCACATTGAATGAGCGCTGCTGCGCGCATGCGCGCTAAACAGACGGGACGCAATAGAAGCGCAGTAATTCTAAAATATACATTTCGCTAAAATATTTTATGTTGGACATTAAATGTGCCTTATGTACAGTTTCAAACCTACAAGTAAGTGTATTTTTATGATAGTAACTGTAAATGGACTATTGTAATGGGGTAAATCAATATACTTTGGGACAATTACTGAGTTTAGATTCATCTTACCAATTAAAATTTAGTCTGTGCATATTAATTTTAATTTTTAATTTTGTGATTTTAATTTCTGCTCTTCTAATAACCATAAAGAGTACTACTGCCAAACAAAACCAGAGAGAAATGTATTCATATATTTTAAAACAATCTAATTAAATATTGGGCACAAAACATTTAGCCAGTAAGAAAGGAAAACCTATATATATATATATATATATATATATATATATATATATATATATATATAAAATATATATAAAATTCAGGTTGATTAGGACACTTTTTCCCAGTCATTTCAATAGCAAAAAGTCAACCTGAATTCCATATAGCCTTGGAAAAGGCTAGCTGACTTTATTGTGCTTTGACTACAGTGGGTAGTTTCAGTGTGGACAACAACTATGCATGTCACTTCTGCAGGCTGCATCTTACTCTGTCACTCTTTTCATAGCTTTTGCTGGCTCTGAAACACTCACTTGGTATTTGTCCTGCTCTTTGTCTAGCAAAAAAATCACTCATCACTTAATGAAAGCTTACAAATGAAGGCCTGATTGTTTCAGGGGCCTTGTCACAGGTTTATTGATTTTGAATTTCTGTGTTACTTTTGCTATATTTTCACACTTAAAACAATGATTTGGTAATCCTCTTGTATTCTTCTGTGCTAAGAAATAAGTCTCCTGACAGTTCTCTCCCAAGTGCTTCTATTGTTGTCAGCATTAAGTCTGAGAATGATTCAGTGGGCTACTGTATATAACACTTAATTTTTAAGAAATTACTTCTCTTTAAATGTTTTGTTTCTCATCATACTTACCTTTTAATAAAATATTAAAATAATAAAAATGTCTTAAACTTACACCAATATATATTTTTATTTAGCACAATTTAGTAAATGTGTGTATTATATATATATATATATATATATATATGTTAATAAAGTCAAATAATTGTATGTGAGAGTCAGTTGTAATATCATTGCGTTCCTATTGGTCAGTGTTAGAGGAGCTCAGCTTAGCCTGACAGTTAGCCTGCTCCGGAGCAGGCTAGCTGCAAAGTGTAAATCTCCATAGTAACTTAATGTAGATTAATTTAGCCTCCCTTCATGCAACCGAGTCAGGGCTAAATTCAGCCAGGATAACTGGAAAATCCCAGCTTAATCCCTTATCTTGCTTTTGTGCAATACCCCCCAGGGATATATCATATTATAAAATCCTGTACTGTGATACAGCCTATGTCGATCAGTGTTACATTATGAGTATACATTATTCTTAAGAAAATCTCAAGATGGCTTTAAGAACACAGATATATCTTCACCATCATGTGTTTATTGTCTTCATGTTTCATCCGTCAAATCAATCTGCATGTTATTATTATTTACTAAAACTCTTAAAAGTTTGGTCACATGTGATCATGTGGACATTAATTGATCTCAAAATAGACCCGCCCAAGACAATTTCTGATTGGCACTCGTGGGGATGGGTTAGATTGGATTTCGCTTTGATTGGGGCTTACTTTTGCAATCGTCCTGCTTGCACATTTACATGCTCTTTGACCACCAAGATCTCATTCCAAGACTAAACCTTTCCACCTGATCCTTCATTGAACTTTCCCGAAATTTGAATTGTTAGCATTATTGTGTTAATGGCGTGGTCACAACAGATGGATGTTGTGCTAATAGTGTTTCAAGTTTTGAAAATGTGACTACAGAAAGAATGAACTGATTAAAACTGTTTGGTAATTTAGTACTAGTGAGTGCATCTCGAACATGAAAGCTGATGAGGAGAGCTGTGTAAAGAGATTTGAAAAAGTGTATTGAGAAACATGTCCTAAAGATAGGAAAAACTGTGCAGATGACTTTAATTGTGTTCATCAACCCATCTGTGAATAAATGCTCATTATGTCAGTGTTAAAGCGTCACTTCAACAGTTCAGTGTGGGAGTAAACTGGGTGTCAGCGCCACCTGCTGTACTGATGTGAATTTGATGTTCATTCAGCTCTTCATCTATTCTTTTACATTTGGTTTGAAACCATGACGTGAAAATCTCAAGCACACAACAGATCCACACAGACACACAATCATCAACTCACAGATCAGATGAAATGATTGAGGCGGCTTGATATCGATGAAAGATAATGCAAAATCCAAATTAAAATGAAACGTTTTCAGGATAAATAACCAGCAGGAAAACATCACACATGATTATGGTTAATAAATCGAGAGGAGAAGAAATAGTGATAATAAATGAAATATGATTCATAGTTCATCTGAATCAACACTGAACTGACTGAGCTGAATAACGACACTACTGTCTTTCAGAGCCGCTTTCTGAATCTGACCCGTCTCCAAAGCTGTTTCCATGACTGATCCTGTTTTTATCACTGTGAAGCTGTTTTGACAAACTACATCAGTTCAGACAACATCCCAGCCATCGAAACACCAACGATGACAGTGTCAGGGATCTGTGAGGGAGGACTCAAACGCAGGATGAGTTTTACAGGTTTATTGACAAGACTTGGAATATAGAGGGTGAGGAGGTGAACACAGTCCATACAGTAGGAAGGGGGTGAGGCACAAAGACAAGCACGCTGAGGGAACGGCCACTGAGAACAGCCCAGGTAGTAAGCAGGCCGGTGAGCATTGGCAGGTGTGCAGTATGAGGCCCAAAGATGTAGCGGGAGCCAGACAGGATCAAACAGCATAAATAGGTAGAACCATTAGATACGATCAGGCACTGAACCGGTCTTGCTGCTTGGCGGGGAGAAAGAGCATTCACAGGGATCCTCAGTCTGTAGGACAGGAACAGGGGGAGACCAGAGACACTACCAGGACTAGACGAGACAGGTGGTTAGTAGGTCTGTAGACAACAATGGCAACAATGGCAAAAATGGATACGAGAATCTCCTACACAAACGCTATGAGCTTAGGTGAATAAAAGACTAGAGTACAGGCACGAAGCTTAACGAACTGGCAAAGACATGAGGGAAAGAGTGCACAATATAAAGGAGGCAAAGAACACGAGGAACAGGTGACAACACTTAGACTAACGAGGACTCAACAAGAAAGGGAGCAGGGAAGATAGGGAATAGGTGAGAACACTAATAACAAACAAGGACTGAACAATGACTAGACCAAAGGGCGTGGTGACAAACAAGGAGGAGGGAACAGAGGAGCACATGGCAAACACAAACACAGACAAAGCCATGTGCTCAGACACAACATAAACAAGGACACATTAAACAAAGACAAAACAGACAAGGCTGTCAGGGCAGAACCCTGACAGACAGAAGAAGCTGCAGGAGAAAACAGCACTTGGATTGTGAAAGACACTTTCAGCTATTTGAAGATCTCCTCTGTGTCTCCAGAAGATCTTCCTCATTTGAACAGACACTTGATTCCAGCAGAGCTGATGGAGAAGAGGATCTCCGGCCTGCTGGAAACAGCTCCAGGTTAACTTTACCAGGTTCAGCAGGTATTATAGTCACTGGTCATGCCTCGAGCGTCGAGTGTCGAGTCTAGATTATCTACAGAGCGCTTTACCACTATAGACCAAAGACTCTACAGTCAGCTAAAACACCATAAAACATCAAATACAGTATCTCACAGAAGCGAGTACACCCCTCACATTTTTGTAAATATTTTATTATACCTTTTCATGTGACAACACTGAAGAAATGACACTTTGCTACAATGTAAAGTAGTGAGTGTACAGCTTGTATGAGATACTGTATATACATCAAAACATTAACATAAAACAAACTACAGCCACAAAAACAACAACAACTAAAAACCATAGAAAATAAGGATGTTTTTAAGTGAGATTTCCACATCTCAATAGAGGAAACTGATCTGTTCAGCCGGAAGGGTGTTACACAGCCTCAAACCAGAGTGAGTCAATGTGCTGCTCTTTTTGTCACTTTTTAAAAAAAAAACACACACACACCCCCAGGCCCAGATTAAGAACACATTGGGCCCTGGGGCTATAGCAACACCAAGGGCCCCCTTTCATCTGATTGCCATGCCACAGTGTCTTGTACTACAATAATTTTTTTTTTTTATTGTTATTATTTTTATATTTTTACAAATCTCATTTTATCAAATCATTTTATATAAGCACAAGCACACTAAATATTCCTTGCTATTTAACACATTACAAACAAATGCATTAACTCCAGATATGAACTCCAAACAAACAGGTTGCCAAAAGCAGCAAAAACATTTGTCATACTTCAGTCATACTTCCTCAATGATTACTTTACCATGAATATTTTAAAGAGATAGTTCACGCAAAAATGAAAATTGTCATTACTTACATGTTACATGTTGGTAACCAGACAGTTGACAGCACCCACTGACTTACATAGTAGGAAAAAAATTGGTGGGTGCCGTCAACTGTCTGGTTACCAACCTTCTCTAAAATATTTTCCTTTGTGTTCAACAGAAAAAAGAAACTCATTCAGGTTTAAAACAACTTGAAAGTGAGTATGTGATGACAGGATTTTAATTTTTGGGTGAACTATCCCTTTAAGGACAAGGGTCCGCATGCTAACTATTAGGATGCTGTCACTTTAAGACCTGCACGCGCCGAACTCCTTTCAGACATAACCAACTGTGTTTATGTAAACTTTTTGTGTATTTGACAGGATTATAGCGCAATCAGACGCGAAAAATGAAGTCCAGTAGTCAGGTACTGTTTGACAGGCTTAAGTGTGTGTGCACGCTTCGGGTGTATGGGGTCAGAAAAGCGCATCTCAGAACAGCACACGAATGACATGTTTAACTGGCAGGGCTTTAAAGCACATGCAAAAAAAGAACTTTTGTGATTGCGAATAAGTGCAGTGTCCCGTGAGTAACTCTACCGCTGTGTTAACATGTGATGTGAATGTGTCGAGGTCGAGCTGTACCATAGACTGTAAAAAAAGATGGACGACGCGACGTCGCTTCCTTCCGTTGTATTGAACTGAAGCCAAAATGGGCTGATGAATGGGCGCTGACACGTTACGCAATACGTCAAAAAAAAAAAAGTTTGGAGCCTGGGCATGCGCAGAAGGAATCGTCAGTTGAGCCGGAGGCGGAGTCGCGATATCAAACTTCCGCCCAGACGACTGCGTCATCATTCTAGTATTTTAAATAGACTATAAAAATTATACACAATTTAAAAGTCTACCTATAAAATAATATTCTATTCTGTTTCTAGAGCAATAATATTTTTGAAACAGCAAATTCAGTAGATAAAATCAATATAATATGCCACTAGAAACAACTCTAAATCGTCAGAAACGGTCCTGCCATTTTAAATCAAGTTCAACTAACGTTACAGGAGATCGATTGCTGTAATTAGAGTAAGCTATCATTAGTTTTGTCCTGCTAATTATTATTTTATACCCATAAAAATAATAAGTAACTGCCAGATAACGATCACCTGCTTTTTCCCGACATGGTTAACATTAGGTGTGTTATCTTAACTAATAACATTTATTAATTAGCTTATAACGCCCACATTTGATGTTACAGAAAAAAAGTTCAGATATCCGTCAGATCCTGTAGGTCGGTTAGTACAGTTTACTGCTGAACAACTCATTTTGTTGGTGTTAATGACAAAGAAATCGAAAATTAATAGTTAATACATCTTCAATCTCCCCTCGAAGCTCCGACAGTCCTCAGACAACCTGTCAATCAACTTCGAATCATGACGACACGCGCCGTTTTTATAGAATCAAATTGCTAGCTAAAATCTAAATCATCACAAAAACGAACAATTGAATATATATCAGTGTGATAACAACTACCTTCAATGACCAAAACCATCTTTCAGAAAGTTTTATTTGAAGCAGAATTTATTTTTAAGTTTTCACTGAAGTCTCATTCGACTGCATTGAGAGGGCGGGGTTTATGACCTGTACTGCATCCAGCCTCCAGGGGGCGATCAAAGAGCCCGTGGCTTCACTTTTCAGGACGTATGAGACACACCCGAGCTGTACGGATGGAGGCACCAGAACTGCAACTGATAGAATGTGCTTCAAAGGCAGATAGTGGAGACAAGTCACTCGACATTGGTGTTCGTAAAAAACAGTAGGAAAGTTAATTCGGGATTTTTACACGGGTGATGATGATGAGAGAAAAACACTGACATTCTGAATTCAAACGGCAATAAAATCAATCGACTCGTCCCTGTAAATGTTGAAAACACCTTACGTTTTCATGAGAAACAATTACCATCCGAATAGGGCTTAACTCGTTATAAGAATAATAACTTGCTGCTGCTGCTATCTCACCTTCTTAAACGTGTAAAGCACGCAGATCGGCGACGGTGTCGGTGGGTGAAGATAATTCTGAGCTGCAGCTGCACGCGGGGCTCGGATGTCGGGCTTGGATGCTTCCACTGGCTTGGATGTTTTATGTGAACCGAAGTAGTTAGCCTATAGTTTTGGAATTTTTGCTGTAAGATTAGCATCCCTTTTCTCCCTTTCAAGCTTATTTTTCCTTTTTTTGCGCACCACTATCACTTTTCATCATTTTGAAGTTGAACACCAGCGAGGCTGAACAAGCAATAAAGGCCAATTTCCCATTTTCTAGTCTACATGCGATAGCATAACGCAAAGAGGCGTTTCCTGATGTCATGGCACGAATTGTAAAGTGATTTTGATTGGACGGTGATTTATAAGTCAGGCACATTTTCCAATCATTTTTTCTTGTTATTTCATTAGACAAAAATCAACCACCTATGACTTGTCAATCTCATTTCCTCCAGCCAATCGCGGGTCCTAGCCCTTATGTTAATCCGGCCCTGCACACCCCCACAGACACTGATCTATATGAGGATTTATCTCACACACCCACACCCATCCACAAACACGTTTATTTTGTTATCTCAATGAGGACTCTCCATAGGCGTAATGGTTTTTATACTGTACAATCTGTACATTCTCTCCCCCACACTACCCCTAAACCTACACATCACAGGAAACTGTCTGCATTTTTACTAAAACATTGTTTAGTATGTTTTTTTTAAATCATTTGTTTTATTAGGACAAATGAAGTGTTCTTATAAAACATGTTTATGTTGTAATACACATGTCATTACACACAGTTGTGTCCTCATAAACCATATATAGAGTCAAACCAAAGTTTATTCAGACACCTTGAACATTTCATTCATTAATACAGTTTATGTAAAAAAAATGGTAATAAAATATGACAAGATCTCAGAGGTAAATCATGTCAGTAAAAATAATCTTAATTATGTCAGATAAAACATGGTCAGGTCAAAGTGTCTGAATAATTTTAGGTTCCAAATGTTTATCAATTTCACTGCTAATCCACTGAATGAAGAATGTTTGGGTATAATATGTCACAGTTTACTTTATTTTGCTATCCTCACTTACAGAAATGAACTATAGTGTCCTGCACCCACTAGTAAATATATATCAAAAATTATTTCTAGTGTCTGAATAATTTTTGGTTTGACTGTATATTCATACACTCACAGGCCTTCCAGAAAGCAGGTTTGTATCTCAGAGAAGATGTTTCAGGGTTAGTTTACTTCAGATAAACATCTCAAAACTTCAGATGTTTTCTATGAAGCCCCGCACATGATGCACACTTTACATAGTTGTTCCCTCGGTTTATAGATCGTGCGCACGATTTAGCCTAATATTTTTTTCCTGCGTGTCATGTGCGGGGCTCTGTAGTTTTCAGCACATGTGTGAAAGCACAGATTGTGTGTCAGTTAATTATAAATCATTATCATTCTGCCCTACTTTTCCCATCTCACATTTCACAGATCTGCATTCAAAAGTGAAAATATTGTATGTATTTATGGACTTTTTATCTATTTTTGAAAATAGATGAAAACAACAAAAGAAAGATGAAACACTCACCTCTAACAATATTTGAAGACTTTTCTTTTTTCTCTTCTGAACTGTCGTGTTGAACAGCAGCTCTCAAATTGTGAAATAAAGGAAGTGAAACTGCTTTGTCAAGTGTCAGTGACAGTCAGATGTCAACAAACACACTAACTCTTCTCTGAAATGTGTGTTCTCACTAAACTGAACTGTTTTTTCAAGTTTGTTAATACAACCCAAATCCCGGAAATGTTGGGACGTTTTTTAAATTTGAGGCAATATTTTATTTACAATAGAACATAGATAATATAACAAATGTTTAAACTAAAATTCTACAATTTTATGCACAAAATGAGCTCATTTTTTCAAATGTAATGTCTGCTACAGGTCTCAAAATAGTTGGGACGGGGGCATGTTTATCATGGTGTTGTTATGATACAGACGGGTCGGACACAGAGAATCACAGGTAAGTGTTGTTTATTGACAACAATGATGATGGTAACGACACAGCAGAGCATTAACAGGTTGAATGAGTGGTAATGAAGAAGTATAGGATGAATAGTTACTGTCCTTTGTATGTTGCAGGTATCAGAGTCCTTAGAGATCGCTGGAGGTAAGTGAGCACTCACACACATAGAAACACGAGGAGCAGGTAACACGCTGGAGACAGGTAAGTCAGATAGTCCTTGAGTCTGCATACATGGAGGTATGTACAAACGAGACCGGACGTGGAGAGATGTGTGTGTGTGCTCTATATAGTGCGGTGCTGATTGGCTGATGAGGTGCAGGTGTGCGTGATCAGTACTCTGGTGAAGGTGAGCGTTGTGATTGGGTGATGGTGGAGCCTGGCGTGTCTGTGACAGGTGTAGCATCTGAAAAGTAGACTTTTCAAAACAGTTTGAACATGTCTGGGCATCGAGGTTATGAGTTTCTGGAGTTTTGGTGTTGGAATTTGGTCCCATTCTTTCCTGATATAGGTTTCCAGCTGCTGAAGAGTTTATAGTAGTCTTTGACATATTTTTCTCTATAGGTGAAAGATCTGGACTGCAGGTAGGCCAATTCAGCACCCGGACTCTTCTCTGACGAAGCCATGCTGTTGTAATAGCTGCAGTATGTGCAGTTTGCATTGTTTTGCTGAAATACACAAGGCCTTCCCTGAAATGGATGTCATCTAGACATCTATTTTTGAATATTACAGTGTTTCTTTCATCACTAGGACCAATTTTCGCAATACTTTTCTTCACTCTTCACACAGTGATCACAACATCAGTCTATGTGAGCTAAACTGTGGATCATTTATACAAACTCCTGTCCACTCCACTTCTCTCTGAACAAGAAAAACTAACACTGATGTGAAAAATGACTACTGTCTTATAATAGCATTTTTAAAAGTGTTTGCTTTTGCAAGATATATGTGATGTTTTGCATGTTGTGTGTGTTTTGTGGTTTAGAGTTTTGAGAAATGGAGCCATAGTTTCAAGAACTGTGTAACATTTAAAAAGCTGTAACTGCAGTGTTAAGATGAGAGCTGGTTAAGAGTAAACCTGTATCTTCTCTGTTAAGATGAGAGTTGGTAAAGAGAACTGTGTGAAGAGTTCTGAAAAAGTGAACTAAGTGTTGAGAAATGTGTCCTAGTGACTGTAAAAAACTGTGAATGTGTATCAAGTGGGCCAGTGTATGTTTTCATTTTGTCTTTTAAATTGAAATGAAATAAGCAGAAACAAGAAAACGGTGTCTGTTAGAAAGGCTGTGTTCCTGCGCTACTTTCCATCAGTCATCATCAGCAGAGAGAGTGACGAACTGAAGCTGTGAATGGGACTGTGTGTGCAGAAGTGTGTCAGTAAACCAAGCGGTAACCTCCCCCAGTCTCTCATGAAGCCAATACGGAACTTAAACTGTGATTCATCAATTGGCCGCTAGGGACAGGCTCCAAAAGAGAAGAGAATCTCATAGAGTCCCATGTTAAATTGGCCAAGTTTATAGCAGAAAAAAACATGTTTACAAGTTGGTTCAAATTGTGGTTTTGGTCTATACTGCTAATTTTGCCCTTCATGACAACTCTGAGGGGGTGAATTTTTTTTATAACTTATCCGTTTAAATTATATTAAGCCTTAAAGTTCTGCATAATTAAGGGTGTGGTCACTTGAGTGACAGGTAGATGCCGCTGCTGTCTGTGAGCCGAGCCGTCAATTTACCTCAGCTAATTTCAGCCGCTGAATTTGGCATCTCAGCCGTATTTGTGCTTTTTTCTCGATTATTTTATACAATTATAAAATATGGCTTGCTGCATAATATTCGAGACTGATGTGTGTCTGTGTAGATGTGCATGCATGCAGAAGATAAACAGACACACGTTGTTGGATCGTGGCATTAGCTAAAAGTTTTGGTTGTAAGATTTACTACAATGACAATGGCGGGAGGATATCAAAATCCAACAGCACTGCTTGGATATTATAACTAAAACTGCTGCACTATTTTGAAAAAATATACTTTGGACACGGGCTCATTTGTTTGTTAGATATGATCGTGTACAGATTTACAACATAAACGCTGCTCAGATTGCATTATTTCTTGAAGAACGATGACAGAGAGCAGATCATTCAGAAGAAATGTGATGCAAACAGTGGATAATATATAAATCTTTCATGGACAGAAAGTACTGTTTTTTTGTTTTGCAATGGACATTTATATTTTACCCAAGTGCCACAGGTTGGATTCAACTCGCGATCTCTATTTCATTATAAAGGTATGAAGTCCCATTTGATTTTCCATGTTATTTGCACACCCAACACTACTGGTGTTGGAGCATCTATATCTTAAAACAAAAACGTAGATTGACAGTAAACCTTTAGAACTTTCTGATGATAAAACTTATCTTCATTAATATGTGACCAGTCACAGAAAGTAGGGACACAAGTCGGTTCTGTGGTATTTTGAGCTATTCACAAAGTGAAAGTGCAGTCTCCAAGCTTTCCAACGATGTGTAACACATGGAAATCTGATAATATTTGGAGAAGTTGTGGCCACTTGAAGGTAGGCACTCAAAAAAGCTTTAAGGCCAGAAAATGACCTCTAACGATTTTGCAGTTCTCACCTGCTGGGAGTGACAAAAGGGCTCATTTACATCTCATTTAGATAAGCCATACCCCCTGTAAAGCTGCATGGTTGCATAGCAACGACAGACGCAACGGGGAAAATCTGACCGCATACTATTAATAATAAAGGATAATGTGCATTGTAAATGTCAGTAATTTATTTCTTTTGACTTTTATAAAAATGATTTAGAAGCTGAAATATGTGAGTTTTATCTTTTTATAAAACTTTTTTTGTCAAAACTCTATTTGAACTTGTGCATTGTAGATAACATGTTGCAAGACACTCCTTTAAAATCTGGCCATCATTTTTAATGTTATTATTTTAATGATTATGTAAACAAAAAGTACATACTGATGCTAATTTTATTTGTTATTTGCTGGTTTTCTACATAAAACTTGGTGAATTTATTTCAATGTGTAGCATTAGGACTTTTTGAACAGGATTCTGTGATAACCGTATAGTCCTGGTTTAGACCTCAGTTAGTGGTTAGACCTGGTTTGAGTCAAAGGATTAAAAAAATCCTGTACATTAAACTCTTCATAAATACTTTTAATTTTGACTTATAACGGACATTTTACGGCTACGGATACTTTATACTTTTACTTGCAGTGGCATGAAAAAGTATGTGAACCCCTTGCAGAATCTGTGAAAATGAGAATTATTTTAATAAAATAAGAGGGATAATAAAAAATGCATGTTATTTTTTGTTTAGTACTGTCCTGAGTAAGATATTTTACATAAAAGATGTTTGCATTTTAGTTCACAAGACAAAAAAATAGCTGAATTTATTAAAATAACCCCATTCATAAGTATGTGAACCATTGATTCTCAATACTGTGTGTGGTTACCTGATGATCCACGACTGTTTTTATGTTTTGTGATGGTTGTTCATGAGTCTCTTGTTTGTCCTGAGCAGTTAAACTGAGCTCTGTTCTTCAGAAAAATCCTCCAGCTCCTGCAGATTCTTCAGTTTTCAAGCATTTTTGCATATTTGAACCCTTTCCAGCAGTGACTGAATGATTTTGAGATCTGTGTTTTCATACTGAGGACAACTGAGGGACTCAAACACAACTATTAAAAAAGGTTCAAACATTCACTGATGCTCCAGAAGGAAACACGATGCATTAAGAGTCGGGGTGTGAAAACTTTTGAACAGGATGAAGATGTCACAGTTTTTCTTATTTTGGTTAAATATCAATGTTTTTTATTTAGTAATGCCCTTCGGAACCAACAGAAGATACTTGCATGTTTCCCGGCAGAAAAATTAAAGGGGTACTTCACCCCTGGAAATATGAATGTGTATTTAAAATTGGTCATTTATGTAGTAGAAATGTGAAATTATTTTTGAATTTGGAGCTTTCTAGACTGAGAAAAGGCAGAAAATGTATTTTTGACTAATGTGGATGAAAGACAACAACTCCCAGAATGCACTTGTTTTGCTGCCCTTGCGAGGCCACGCCCAAACACACCTATCGGTTACAGGCGGCATTACCAGGAAAATTCAACAACTAGGCTTGCTTTGTTACATATTAATTCTATAAATCGTGAGTTAGTTCATACATTTACAGCGAAATGGTGCTAAATTGCTTTGTACCTGGATGTACACCCAAAACCAGGAAAGGACAAGTAAGTTTCCATCATTTTCCGATTAAGTTAAAGATTTGGAGCGATGTAAACAGTGGCTGCGGGCCATCAAACACCCGAAGTTTGGAGATGACACCGTTATAGAAAACCTAAAAAACCGCAGAATATGTAGTCTCCGTTTCAAGCACGAGGACTACGAACCAAATATCCTTGCAATGAAGAGAACCATTCTGAAGGACACCGCGATACCATCGATATTCACTTTCCCAGAGGACGAACAGCCTGGGCATCTGGTACTAAGCGTATTCGCCTAGAGGTAAGACTCGCTGATACTAGACTGATAACACAGTAGCCAATATGTAGTGTTGTAGGTAGCAGTAAAACTGCAAACTTAGCAAAGTAACGTTAGATAGACAATTACATATAAGTTGACTGGTATCAAAGTAAAGCCACTGTTCTGTAAAACTGAGTTAGTCTATTTATCTATTTATGCTAACGTTACCACAAAAGCCTGTTGCTGTATTGGTTGAGATGACTGCAGAGACCGATAAATTTGCGAGATGAACCACTGATGTAGTGCAGACAAAATAAAAAAGTTAAAAAGTTAATTACTGTAAGCTTAAAAATATAATTGACACCCACTTTTGATAAAATCTTTGATCTATGTCCGTGAGTAACCTCAAACGCGCATATGTATGGGCGTGGTGAAAAAATGCGGAACTACCTGCTATTACTGGCTGTAGTTTTAAGCCTCTGGCCAAAAAAGCCTCCGATGACGCAAAATGATGATTTTTGCGTCATCGGAGGCTTTTTTACAGAATAAAAATGCATAAATCTCTCATCTCGGGCTGATATGAGGGGGGAAAGCACGGTAATTCGAAAATACTAGTGGTATTCTACTAATACAAAGCTTAATGCTAAATCCTGAAGTAACCCTTTAATATCCTTAGTTATGTGAGTGAAACCAGTCAAACTAAACTCACGATTAATTTCATTTGTTAACTGTCGAGTTCCTCTGCTGTCAGCGCCTCTTGTCATGGACAAGAAGGCTGTAAAGTTTGCTGCCAAGCAAATTTTGTCAGAAGGCTCAGTCACAGTTTTCCTGCACAACACTGTCAAAATGCATTTACTATACATAGAATATTTGATTGAGTATTATACATCAATGACACCTTCTTCAAATAAATCCTGCAGCTGAGAAACACTAGGATAGAGAGCAAATCCTATGTTGCGTGATTGTTTCTTATTATTGTCGACTGTCCTATTGTAATGAAGCCATTGAGGTTTGAGTCATTATAATTTTCAATCAATAGGATTTGTCATTCCTCAACAATTGTTTAATTGAAATTGTATTTGCATAATTGTGCAAACTGCTTATTGCTAGGTTTTTTTTTTTTTGTTTTTGTTTTGGGGGGGGGGGGGGGGGATTAATTTCTTATTGTAAAGTAAATAATTTTTTATACATTTGTTCAACTGAAATAAGTAATATGTGATTAAAATCAAGACTTTTCTTTTAGTGGCAACTTATGTGGCATTTTTGCAAATTTATGTTTCATTATTTCAATAACAATTTGAAAATTTTTCGCTTCCTGTTTCGCTCAACGCTGCTGCCTGCCTGCTGTCTGACCTACGCTCGGAGCTTCGTGGAGTTTATCCTAAATCCTTCTCTTTATTCCTATTCACATAATATAACTTTCTTATTTTTCACTAGATTACTTAATCTATTGCATAGTATTACTAAACGGAACGATTTATTACTAGCAATCCACCAGCGTAATCACCTAGTGTTAGCCATAGCCCGCTAGCCTGCTAGCTACCGTCTACTTTCTTTTTTCCTCTAAACCAACCTTCCTTGTTGATTTAATGGCGGATTTATCCGATGTATGTTATTCTGATCTGTCCTCGCCAGATCGGGAAGCTGTGGAGACGTTGCTGCCCGGCATTCATCGATCCACCGCGAGGTACAGCGTCCCGCACATCACCCTTGCCCCAGGCACTGGCAAGCGACCGAGACATCCAGCCAGCGAGTCCCGTGTGCGTTGCAGTTTTTCGGACGGCGTTCATCAAACACACGGTCAGTCATGTCCAACGATTATCATGTGTATTAAATGCAACATGTACAGCTTAGCTCTTTCTGTCAGCAGTGAGACTTACACATGTGATAAATGCAGGGATATTGTCAGGCTGACAGAGAGAATCTCAGAATTAGAGACACGCATCCAAACTTTAATTGAGGATAGTGAGAATGAAAGGGCCTTAGATACTGCTTTGGATGCGACTAGCCTAGTAAACACTGCACATTCGGTTCCGGTTGTAGAAGCCACGCAGCAGGCTAACTGGGTGACTGTGAGGCGGCATAATGGCAAGAACAAACACCACTCTTCCGTTCCGATTAGAACATCAAACAGGTTCTCCCCACTCAGTGACGCACCCACTGAGAGTCCTGTTGAATGTGCCCTAGTTATTGGCGATTCTATTACACGGAACGTGAAAATAGAGACACCAGCCACCATAGTCACATGTTTGCTGGGGGCCAGAGCACCTGACATCAAAGCAAATTTAAAAGTGCTGGCTAATGCTAAACGTAAATATTCTAAAATCATTATCCACGTCGGCACAAATGATGTTCGACTTCGCCAGTCGGAGATCACTAAAATTAACATTAAAGAGGTGTGTGAACTCGCAAATTCAATGTCAGCAGAAGTAATTTGTTCTGGCCCTCTTCCTGTTCGTCGGAGTGATGAAATAGTTAGCAGGTTATCATCACTCAATGGCTGGCTGTCTAAGTGGTGTCCGCAGAATAATATAGGTTTCATAGACAATTGGAAAAGCTTTTGGGGCAGACCTGATCTGTTGAAAAGAGATGGTATTCATCCCTCCCGGGATGGTGCTGCTCTTCTATCTAGAAATTTGGCAAATAGTCTTAGAGCTGAAAAATGACAAACCAGGGCCCAGATCAGGACGCAGACAAACTGGCTAAACCGACCGTCTGCTAGCCGCCTCACGTCACAGAACTCAAATAATTCACAGCACATAGAAACTCTTTCACCTAGATATTATCACATAGAGACTGTGTCTGTACCTCGAACTAGTAAATACAAAAAACTTCCGAAACCTTTTAAGGGTAAAAATTTAATTGATGTTCAAAAAATGAAAATCACAGATAAATCAGATAAACAAATGATAAAGCTTGGGTTACTGAATATTAGATCTATTTCTTCAAAAGCACTTATTGTAAATGAAATTATCACAGACAATAAACTAGACTTGCTGTGTTTGACAGAAACCTGGCTAAAACCAGACGATTACATTACTTTAAATGAATCTAGTCCTCAAGGTTATGATTATCGACACAATCCTCGACAGAAAGGCAAAGGGGGAGGTGTTGCTGTAATTTATAGTAATATATTCAGAATCATTCAAAAGAATTTCAAATATAATTCCTTTGAAGTGATGGTGCTTTATGTAACATTATGTAAGTTGACATTTGTGCTGGCTACTGTATACAGGCCACCAGGGCACCATACTGACTTTATCAAAGAATTTGCTGATTTTCTATCAGTTAGTACTGGCTGCGGATAAAGTCCTTGTTGTTGGTGATTTTAATATCCATGTAGATAATAATAAAGACGCATTTGGATTGGCATTTGCAGACATTTTAAACTCTATTGGAGTTAGACAACACGTGTCAGGACCCACTCATTGTCGTAATCATACCCTAGATCTAATACTGTCGCATGGAATTGATATTGATGCTGTTGAAATTCTACAGCAGAGCGATG
Organism: Ancherythroculter nigrocauda; assembly: GCA_036281575.1. NCBI lineage: Eukaryota > Metazoa > Chordata > Actinopteri > Cypriniformes > Xenocyprididae > Ancherythroculter > Ancherythroculter nigrocauda. Next base: position 19,073,699 of record VTFQ01000001.1, read on the forward strand.
ATATATCAGATCATTATTTAGTCTCGTGTATAATACAATTAGCCAAGGCTACAAAACCACCACCCAGCCATAAATATTGTAGAACCATCACGTCTACCACTAAAGATTGCTTTATAAATAATCTCCCCGAGCAGTTTCATCGCCTTAGTATACCTGACAACTTAGAAGAACTCGATGCTGCAACAGAAACTATTTGCTCTCTCTTTTCCAGCACATTAGATGCAGTCGCTCCTTTACGTCTAAAGAAGATTAAGGAAACTAATCCAACGCCATGGTATGATGAGCACACTCGGGCTCTAAAACGAGCTGTTAGAAAAGCTGAACGTAGTTGGAAGAAAACAAAACCAGAAGTTTTTCGCCTTTCGTGGAAAGAAAAAATGATTGAGTACAGAACGGCTATAAGAAATGCTAGATCTACTTATTTTTCAAATCTCTTAATAGAAAACAAACATAATCCTAGGTATTTATTTGACACAGTGGCTAAATTAACTAGAAACAGAGATTCAACTGCTGACGTTTCCATAGAGCACAGCAGTAATGACTTTATGAACTTCTTTACTTGCAAGATTGATAATATTAGAGAGAAAATTATAAACATGCAACCGTCTACAGTTTCGCTTCAGACAGTGCACTGTAGTGTCCCTGAGGTAAAACTAGAATCATTCACCGCTATAGGAGAGGAAGAATTATCTAAACTTATCAAATCATCAAAATCAACAACATGTATGTTAGACCCAATGCCGACTAAACTACTGAAAGAAATGCTTCCAGAGGTCGTAGGTCCACTTCTTGATATAATTAATTCATCCTTAACACTAGGATACGTGCCAAAAACCTTTAAGCAGGCTATTATTAAACCTCTTATTAAAAAACCTCAACTAGATCCGAGAGATTTAGTAAACTACAGGCCAATCTCGAATCTACCTTTTCTGTCAAAGATACTAGAAAAGGCAGTTTCAACACAACTGTGCTCCTTTTTAGAAAGAAATGGAATCTGTGAGGATTTCCAGTCAGGATTTAGACCATACCATAGTACTGAGACTGCACTCGTTAGAGTTACAAACGATCTACTCCTATCATCCAATCGTGGCTGTATTTCTCTATTAGTGTTATTAGATCTCAGTGCTGCTTTTGACACTATCGATCACAACATTCTTTTAAAAAGACTTGAAAACTATATTGGCATTAGTGGAATTGCTTTGGCATGGTTCAAATCGTACTTATCTGACCGTTATCAGTCTGTAGTAGTTAATGAAGAGATGTTGTATCGATCACAGGTTCAATATGGAGTACCACAAGGCTCAGTACTAGGACCGTTGCTTTTCACTCTGTACATGCTGCCCTTAGGAGAGATAATTAGGAAGCATGGTGTTAGTTTTCACTGCTACGCTGACGATACTCAGCTCTATATTTCCTCGTGCCCTGATGAAACCTACAAATTCACAAAACTAACAGAATGCATAGCTGACATTAAAAACTGGATGACAAGAAATTTCTTATTATTAAATTCAGAAAAAACTGATATCCTAATCTTTGGACCAAAAACTTCCTCACGAAAAAACCTTGAATACTCTCTAACACTTGACGGGTGCTCCATTAAACCTTCATCCTCAGTTAGGAACTTGGGTGTGCTCTTTGATACCAATCTTTCATTTGAAAGTCATGTTTCTAGTATCTGTAAAACTGCCTTCTTCCATCTAAAAAATATATCTAAATTACGACATATGCTCTCAATGACAAATGCGGAACAGTTGGTTCATGCATTCATGACCTCAAGACTAGATTATTGTAACGCTCTACTGGGTGGTTGTTCTGCTCGGCTTTTAAACAGACTACAGTTGGTCCAAAATGCGGCAGCTAGAGTTCTTACTAGAACCAGAAAGTATGACCATATTAGCCCAGTTCTGTCAACATTACATTGGCTCCCTATTTAACATCATATAGATTTTAAAATCTTGCTACTTACTTATAAAGCTCTAAATGGTTTAGCTCCCCAGTACCTAAGTGAGCTCTTAATGCATTATAGTCCTTCACGTTTATTGCGATCTCAGAATTTAGGCCAGTTGATAATACCCAGAATATCAAAATCAACTGAAGGCGGCAGATCCTTTTCCTATTTAGCACCTAAACTCTGGAACAATCTTCCTAGCATTGTTCGGGAAGCAAACACACTCTGTCAGTTTAAATCTAGACTAAAAACACATCTCTTTGCTCTTGCATACACATAACACATTATCAATACATTAACATTTTTTCAAATCCGTTAAAGGATTGTTACGCTGCAATAATTAGGTCGGCCGGAACCGAGAACATTTCCTATAACACTAGATATACCTGTACACCAGAATAAGAATGGCATCTACGCTAATATCTGTCTCTCTGCTTATCCTGAGGTTTGCCGGGTGCTGGATCCAGGCCGTATCCAGATCAGATAGAGAGAACCTGTGTCTGGACCTGACTACAACGTAGCCCAGGAGACAATGGGCCTACAGATCCAGTTCTGGCTGCATCTATAATTCAGATTTTTAATCCCCGTATCCGCTTACATATATTTATATATAATCTATTTTTAATCTCTATAATAAAAATGTATAATTCAGATTTTGATCTCCATATCCATTTACATATATTATATATATCTTCTGTAACGCGGTCCTACTAGCGTGTAGCACTCTTCTAACAAACTCTAGGTCACTGCATAAAACACTTGTGGAACCACATTAACCACTGGGGATTCCTTTGGACCAGAATCAGAAGATAAGGATCGTCTCACAGGAGCAAAGGTAAGTAATAAGTATAATAGTATAATCTAGTAATAGTCTGTAATCAATTAATCACACAGAATAAAGTAGAATAAAGAATAAAGTCAATCAATATGGAAAAGAATGTAGTATATTGTTTTGATTGATTATTTTTAGTCTTCAATCCTTCTCTTTAAATTGCAATAAAAAATAACAAGTGAATTGAATAATAAAACCCAAAATAACAAAAGGGTATACAAATTTAAAACCCAAATCAAGGTTCAGATTCAGAATAAAAATAAACAAAACAGTAAAATAATAATAAATTTCACACACAATTTCAAAATCAGTGTCTGAAATCAGTTCCTCAAAGACATTCAGATTTTAAATACTTTTAAAATCTGTTTCACAATGAGCTTTAGTTTTTGCATTCAACTCAGTCTAAATGTCCAGTTGAGTTTAAGTTCAGTGTCTCAATTTCAAGTTCAAGAGTATAAAGCAATGTTCATCAAAAAGTGGAAGAAAAAAAATTAAATCCAGGAGAGAGAAAAAACAACGTTTTTATCCACTGAAGATCCAGGTAGAAAAAAACTCGGGAAAAAAAAAAAAAAATCAAAGCAAAAATAGTTTGATCCTACCAGTTCGGCAGACTTCACGCTCTTTTGTTTGATTCTACCAGTTCGGCAGACTTCACGCTCTTTTGTTTGATCCTACCAGTTTGGCAGACTTCACGCTCTTTTCTCTGTTTCCAGGTACGAGAGGATGGTTTGGCTCGCCAGTCCCGACCGGAATGCGAATATTCAGCAAGGACAGGATTCAGGAACACAATTCTCACAAAGAAAAAAAAACCCAGCCAAGGAGAAGTATAAATCAGAAAACAAAAATAAAGTTGTTTCTCCCCAGAAAAGATGTATATTATATCTTATTGCATCAGTCTCGTCATGTCCGGTTCAAACGTCGTCACACAATACTATTCTCAAACAGTCGAATTTCTAAAAGTTATATAATCACAGATATACATTCAACTTGTTGATAATCTATCGCTGGATTATTAAACAAAGGATTTTAATCACAATTTGTGCAACTGCGTCTTCTCTCGTTCAAGTTCACTCTCGTTCTGCCTGCTTGTCCGCTAACTTTCGGCAAGGGGCGGGACTAACTTTTCACCTCACCAATGAGCAATCGGCTCAAGAGCATTTCTAAATTTAATTTATAAAGCAATTTTACTGCATTTTTCTTCTTTCTTTTTTATATATTTATATATTTTATAACAATAATAGTTATATAAAATTGCAAATAAATGCTAGTGACCTAGGTTAATGACCTGGGTTACACTCTCCCCTCCTGAATGTATGCAGGTCCCTCTGCATGCTGGAATTCAGATGATTTCAACAGGAGAGTAAGTTCTAGAAGGATTCAGATCTTCCAAAGTAGTAGTAATGGCTGTACTCAGACTGGAAAACAGGGACTGAATAACTAAACTGAGAGGATTACCCAGTTGCGGGTAATGAAGTCTTTTTGGAGCATCACATTGTCTGCTTGAACGTCTGAGAAGTTCAGTTTCAGTTTCCTCACTCTGGTTCTCTTGAGAGTCTTTGAGAGTGGTGCTTTCTCTTTGAGTGGAAGTGCTACTTTCATCTCCTCTATTTGTATTTTCAGGTGATTCACTATTAGCATCTGGTTGCTCTTGATCTGTAACCTGTGCCATTTCTCTTCCAGATTCCACAACCGAGCTTTCATCAAGAACTTCAACTTCAGGCTGACCTGATAGGCTCTCCTCTACCGGTTGCCCTGGAGTAGGATGATCGTCTTTCTCAGCATTGGAGGATTCCACATCAGGTAAGTCTCTAGGTAAGTCTCTATCCACAGGATCTTTCGGGATAAGATGTTCTTCATCCTTTTCCATCACATGTTCAGCACCAGGTAAGTGGACTGTTCTTTTTCTGTTGGAAGGAGGAATTGGTTTTGAGTTAGACAGAATTCTGGTTTCAATCTCGAAGGACTTTCCAGGATCATAATAGTCCACTGGATTACAGTCTGACTCTGACTGCTCACTCATGCTTTCCATCTCCTCAGGTTTCTCAGCACATCTGGCTCTAGTTCTGGATTTTGGAACCACTTTTCTTTCGACAGGTTCATCAGACGCACTTTTCGACAGGAATCCACAAGGCAGCAGAAGATCCCTGTGCAGAGTTCTCAGAGGTCCATCCTTTCTTTCTGGTTTTACTGTGTAAACGGGTAAGTCACCTGCTTTCTTTGTTACCACGTAAACATCAGGTTCCCACTTATCTGCAAGCTTGTGTTTGCCTTTCAGCCGTACATTTTTCACAAGTACACGATCACCGACTTCAAGAGTGGAGGCAACAACACGTTTGTCATACCTCTTCTTGTTTCGTTCCGCTACCTTTGCAGCATTTCTGGTTGCAACCTTGTAGCTTTCTTCTAGTTGGTTCTTGAGACCTTGGATGTACTTGGAGTGGGATTCAGACTGTCCATTCACAGGTAAACCAAATGCAAGGTCAATCGGTAGTCGTGGTTGTCTCCCGAACATTAGTTCATATGGGGAGAATCCTGTCACATCACTCTTAGTGCAATTGTATGCATGCACTAGAGGTTTGACATACTCTTTCCATCTTGATTTTTCCTTGTTGTTCAAGGTTCTCAACATCTGTAGAAGTGTTCGATTAAAGCGTTCTACCGGGTTGCCTCTCGGATGGTAGGGAGTGGTTCTGATCTTGGATATTCCAGCACATTTGCACAGCTCTTTAATTGTGCGTGACTCAAAGTCTGTACCTTGATCGCTATGGAGCTTTTCCGGGAATCCATAGTGCACCAGACAATTGTCCCATAGACACTTGGCTACTGTCTGGGCTTTCTGATTCCGCGTTGGTACAGCAACAGCGTACTTGGTGAAATGATCAGTTATCACCAGTATGTCTTTGGTGTTACTTTGGTCAGGCTCTAGTGACAGGAAATCCATACAAACTAGCTCTAGCGGTCTGCTGGTTCTGATGTTCACCAAAGGAGCGGCTTTCTCTGGCAGAGTCTTTCGTCGAACACAACGCTCACAGGTTTTGACCTTCTTTTCTACTGCTGAGGCCATCTTAGGCCAGAAGAATCTTGTTCGAACAAGGTCAAGAGTACGCTCAATGCCCATGTGACCCATTTCATTATGGAGTTCTTTCAAGACTGTAGCACGAAGATCAGCAGGTAAAGCCAGTTGGTATGACGAATCTCCTTGCTCTTGTCTTCTCCTCAACAGTATACCATTTTTCAATTCCAGACGATTCCATTCTTTGAACCATGGAATTAATTCAGGTGGAACGGACTTGAGACAGGGCTTTTCCTTGGATTCCAGTTGTTGGATGACAATTTTGATTTCTGGATCCGTTCTCTGTCTTTCCCGCAGGTCTTCCTCAGACAGTTTGGGAATCTCGGTGAACTGATAAGTATCTTCTTGTTGGAAGGCTTTCGGTAAAGCATCCACATCAATAGCAAGGGATTCCACTATAGTCACAGAGGGGTGTAAAGAATTAGGATCATCACAGGACTGATCAATTTGATGACGTTCACAGATAGCTGTTACGACTTCTGCAGGAACAACCGTTGATGAGTCTTCTGTCAGGTGATGGTAAGTAAACTGTCTAATTCTTTCCCTTTCTTTCTGTGTTTCCAGATCATCAGGAACTTCCTCTTGTGGACGTCTCGACAATCCATCCGCATCCTGATTCCTACTTCCAGCCCGGTATTGGATTTTGAAGGTAAAGGTCGACAGACTTGACAACCACCTGTAGCTGGTAGCATCCAGTTTTGCGGAGGTTAAGATGTATGTCAGCGGGTTACTGTCAGTTACCACGGTGAAGTCAGCTCCATACAAGTAATCATTAAATTTGGCAGTAACGGCCCACTTCAATGCCAGAAATTCTAACTTGTGTGCTGGATATTTTGCTTCACTCCTGGTAAGTCCACGGCTTGCAAAAGCAATGACTCTCATCTGTCCATCTTGTTCTTGATACAGTGCTGCACCAAGGCCGCTGGTACTGGCATCAGTGTGTAAGACATATGGCAGTTTGGGGTTGGCAAATCCTAACACTGGAGCAGATGTAAGTTTTGCAATGACAGTGTCAAATGCTTGCTGACACTCTTTGGACCATCTTTCTCCAAATTGTCCCTTTGGATCGAAGTAGTGCTTACTCTCATCCATCTTCTTTCTGCGATCTTTTTGCAGTGGAGGATATCCAGCCGTAAGATCGTTAAGAGGCTTCACGATCTTTGAATAGTCCTGTACGAACCTCCTGTAGTAACCTGAAAATCCGAGGAAAGATCTTAACTCCTTTAGATTCTTCGGTCTTGGCCAGGTTTTCAGGGCTTCTACTTTCGAAGGGTCAGTCTCCACTCCATTCTGGGATACAATATGGCCCAAGTATCTGACAGCTGTTTGACAGAACTTACACTTTTCTGGTGAAAGTTTTAACCCAAACTCTCTGAGTCTTTTGAGCACTTGCATTAATCTTGTCTCATGTTCCTCTAAAGTTTTCGAGAAAACTATGAGGTCATCAATAAACACAAGTACTTCCTTCCGGTTCAAGTCTCCCATACAACGCTCCATTAGCCGTTGAAACGTGCTAGGTGCATTGGTGATTCCTTGCGGCATCCGGTTAAATTCCCAGAAACCTAATGGGCATACGAAGGCTGTTTTTTGCTTATCAGACTCTTCCATCTCAATTTGATAATATCCGGACTTCAAGTCAAGGACTGAGAACCATTTTGATCCGGTCAAGACTGAGAAAGCTTCTTCTAAGTTAGGAAGGGCGTAGGCATCCTTTATGGTCTGGGAGTTTAATTTCCGGAAGTCAATGCACAGACGCACAGAGTTATTCTTCTTCCGAACAACGACTATTCTTGCTCTTGAAGATGTTTCCTGACTGCGTCCACATCTTGGGGGTGAATTGGTCGAGCTCTGTGCTTGAATGGTGTCTCATCACTGAGCTTAATTCGGTGCTTCACTTTGTCAGTGTGACCATAATCCAGATCATGTAACGCAAAGACGTCAGACATGGAGTTCAACAGGGATGTTATCTTATTTTTCCACTCTTGCGACAGAGGAGAATCTCCAAAGTCAATTGGAATGTTTGATTGAAGTTCTTTCATTTTTTCACTTTCAGCATGAACTTTGGGTAACTGTTTCTCCATCACTCGCTGAACTGCATGGACTTCAGCTATTACAGTCTTTGGGGAAATCACTAGGTCAGTTTGAGTGTCATTCCTGGCTACAACTGGCAACTGAGCAAAGCGTTGCCCTGAAGGTAGACTGTGCAGAGAGCTTGCTACTAATAGGCCACTAGGTAAGGATGTTGTGGTAGGTTGTTCCACTGACACCCACTTTTCAAAGAGAGGGGCTTTCACTTGAATAAGTCCATTCAGAACTACAGTGCACCCTGCTGGTACAACCTCTTGTTTGTTCCCCTTCAGCTTTACACACGCCACAGTTCCACTGGAAGCTTGTCGTTTCCTCTTCTCAAGTACATTTATCACAGCTTGATAACCATAGCAAATTGACTTGAGGGTGGTTGTGTTCTCTTGAGTGCAGTTGGTGTATAACACATCAAGTGAATTGGTACCAATTAGGATCTGTGGTATGTTCGTCAAGTCAGGGACTACCAGAGCTAAGGTTGGGACTTCTGCTTCCACCCCAAGGAAATTTTCGGGAAACTTCAGGTTAAGCTCGACATAACCCAAATAGGGTACAACTTGTCCATTGGCTCCCTCTACTTCTAGAAGATGATCCAAGGATTTCATGGGGTGCTTGCATAAGTATTTATCATAGTAGGACTTAGGAATGGTTGTCACCTGCGATCCGGTGTCTAGGAGGCAGTTCACTTCTCTTCCTTCAATTTGGATTCTGGCAGTGCACGTTGTTCCTACTAAGCCGGTAGGTAATCCATGATATGGGGACTCATGAGCATGCTGGTGAAACAGATATCCATTTTTCGTAGGGCATTGTTCTCTTCTAGTCTCTGTCCGCCCTGCAACAGAGACGGACTTCAGTTTAAAGACTTAGAGTTGAAAGCATTCTGAAGGTCCCATTTGGCCTGTCGCTCTCTTAACTCACGGCGCTTCTCATCCACTTTGCGAGGGTTTGCATCATTCTCACAGTTAACAGCAAGATGTCCATCCTCTCCACAATGGAAGCAATAACCAGGACGGGGTCTGTTGTGCGACTGCCAGGTGGGTCTTGGGTTGTTGTTCAGCTCAGGTTCTCTAGGTTTGGGCCGGTATTCCACAGGGAAAGTGCTCAAAGCTGGAGACTTCTTGACGCTCCCCTTGAAATCTTGGGACAAGATGAGCTTGAAGCTCAGCTATCTTCTGTCTTAATTCAGAAATTTCATCCACCTTGGGGCTTTTTTCTTTGCGAACAGGCTCGGTCTTCATCATGGTAATTTGTGCTTGAAGTTTTGCGACTTCTTTCTTCAGACTTTCAACTTCAGACTTTTCAGCTTTGCTTTTAGGCTTAACTGATTTCTGCTTTGCACTTAACTGACTTTGTAATTCATCATTGGGCTCACCAGGTATGTCGGTGCAGTATACAGACTGTTGGTGAGTCGCTGGCCGTAGTTTAAGTGGAACAGGAGCATGTCAGTTTAATCCAAGATGCTTCCTCATCCTTTCTTCTTTCAGTGACTGCTTGTCTTCTGCAGTACGAATAAGTACTACAAATTCAGCGAAAGAAGGGGGTGCATCTTTCTTTCCTTCCAGCTGCAGATCAGCAATCAAGCTGTTGTCCCAGCAACCCCTGCAAAATTGCTTGAGGAGACAACGGTTCCGTTCAGCTTCAGCAATTCCACCTCGTCTAATTGCAGTGCTCAACATCACATGAAGACAGTGAAGGTAGGTGGAAGGTTTTTCACCTTGATTTTGCAGGGCACCAATGAACTTTGCGAACAGTTCATCTCCGTCCTCCACTGAGCCATAGACAGATTCAAGCAATGTGATGGCAGAGCATGTGGACTAATGTGCTTGATGACATCCGAAGCTGGAGGCAGCAAACTGTCAAGAATTTTGCCCGTCTTGTGTAAATCAGAAAGAGACTGGTTATTCAATAGGAAATCCACACTGGCACGCCAGGTGTCGAAGTCAGGTTCGTGGCTGGGCCGAGGAATTCGTCCAGAGAAGACTTTGAGATGAAAAGCAACATGTGAAGAAGACATGGAATCACTGGTCCTTACTACGTGCTCCATAACTACTCGTTGAATTCCTGGTGGATTCAAGGTACTGGTTGGTATGTTCAAGCTCATGGTTTCGGAAACACTGGCATCAGGACTCCTCATATGGTAATATGACGGTGCCGATGCACTCTCCTTGGCAGGGTTTTCAGCTTCTCTTGTATGCATATTGCTGTCATTCACCGGCTGTTCCAATTCTGGCTCAGATACAGAAGATTCTTTTTCTGGGAACATTAATGTGGAAATCTTTTGGAACTCACACTGAAGTACTTCCTGCAGTGTTTTTCCGCTGGCTCGGGCAATGGCCTTCAGATTCTCCAAATAACCTTCAGTAACACTACTATCTGCTGCAGGTGTGCACACACTTCCCAAACTGCGCACATGAAAGACAATGTTAGCATCGACAGTGCTTGTGATGGTCATAGGCAGTGCAGACTCCAAATTGTGCATAGCAGAGTCATTAGAAAATTCCACAATGGCACTTTGGTGGTGCTCTGAGTTGGGATCGTCAATAATTATGTTGCGTTTGATGGATCCATATTTCATTAAGCAGGCTTCTAATTCTTGATCAGGATCTGAGAGAGTTAAGCCACTTACAATGACTGATTTCTTGACGTCAATGTTCTCACGTTTCACAGCTTCCATTTTTGCTTGTAGAACTGATTTTCTTTGAAGAGAAGGGGGGCTTATTTATTTATTTATTTTTTTCTTAAGCTCTTTATTGACTGTTGTGGTTATCAAGTTGACTAATAACTATTACACTATGCTGTTATTTTGCTCCTGGCTGGTGGCTCGCCAAGTTTTTCGTATAACGCGGTCCTACTAGCGTGTAGCACTCTTCTAACAAACTCTAGGTCACTGCATAAAACACTTGTGGAACCACATTAACCACTGGGGATTCCTTTGGACCAGAATCAGAAGATAAGGATCGTCTCACAGGAGCAAAGGTAAGTAATAAGTATAATAGTATAATCTAGTAATAGTTTGTAATCAATTAATCACACAGAATAAAGTAGAATAAAGAATAAAGTCAATCAATATGGAAAAGAATGTAGTATATTGTTTTGATTATTTTTAGTCTTCAATCCTTCTCTTTAAATTGCAATGAAATAACAAGTGAATTGAATAATAAAACCCAAAATAACAAAAGGGTATACAAATTTAAAACCCAAATCAAGGTTCAGATTCAGAATAAAAATAAACAAAACAGTAAAATAATAATACATTTCACACACAATTTCAAAATCAGTGTCTGAAATCAGTTCCTCAAAGACATTCAGATTTTAAATACTTTTTTGTTTGATTCTACCAGTTCGGCAGACTTCACGCTCTTTTGTTTGATCCTACCAGTTCGGCAGACTTCACGCTCTTTTCTCTGTTTCCAGGTACGAGAGGATGGTTTGGCTCGCCAGTCCCGACCGGAATGCGAATATTCAGCAAGGACAGGATTCAGGAACACAATTCTCACAAAGAAAAAAAAAACCAGCCAAGGAGAAGTATAAATCAGAAAACAAAAATAAAGTTGTTTCTCCCCAGAAAAGATGTATATTATATCTTATTGCGTCAGTCTCGTCATGTCCGGTTCAAACGTCGTCACATAATACTATTCTCGAATTTCTAAAAGTTATATAATCACAGATATACATTCAACTTGTTAATAATCTATCGCTGGATTATTAAACAAAGGATTTTAATCACAATTTGTGCAACTGCGTCTTCTCTCGTTCAAGTTCACTCTCGTTCTGCCTGCTTGTCCGCTAACTTTCGGCAAGGGGCGGGACTAACTTTTCACCTCACCAATGAGCAATCGGCTCAAGAGCATTTCTAAATTTAATTTATAAAGCAATTTTACTGCATTTTTCTTCTTTCTTTTTATATATTTATATATTTTATAACAATAATAGTTATATAAAATTGCAAATAAATGCTAGTGACCTAGGTTAATGACCTGGGTTACACTTCCAAGGGGTTTTTTCCCTCCTAGGACTTTTTTCCCAGTGTTAGCACGCTGGGTTTTTCTCCTAGGGGGTTTTTTCCAACCCTGGGAGTCAGCCGACATTGGCTTAATGTAGCACCATCTTGTATATGTTACATATTACCACACTTGTTTGTACAGCTTATTTTTAACCACTTCCCTTTTTTCTGTGCTTCTAATATGTAAAGCTGCTTTGAAACAATTACCAATTGTAAAAGCGCTATATAAATAAATTTGACTTGACTTGACTTAACAACACACTTCAAAGGACCACTTCAAAAGGGTCTTTCTTGGGCCTCTGCTATGTGGTAAATACACTTTCTTGACTTCCAGTTATGGTGGCCACGTGAAAGGACGTGTTCTGTACCGCTCTGCTGTTATTGTCAAAATTTCTTTAAAAACCTCTCTTTTGCAACAAAGTGGCACGTTAAAACACTCATGTGGACAGAATTATGCCTAAAGCAGCAAAAGCTAGCCAAGAAGCAAGCGAAAAATCAAAACAACCCAAGCTGACGGACTATCATCTTCGTGGTGAAGTGCAGAAGGGTAATGCTAATGCTAACTCGAACCCTTGCTCTAATGCTAGCTCTGTTCTAATGGCGGCATCCGACGGAGAAGATAAACAGAAAACCCAAAACAGCAAGTTAGACGAAATACTGTCCACTGTCAACTCCATGAAAATGGATTTTTCCTCTAGATTTGAAGTGGTGGAATCCATTGACGGTTTGAGGAAAGAGATAAATGACTGTATCCGGCGAGTATCACAAACGGAAACCCGCATTTCTGATGCAGAAGACGTGATAGAAATCCTACGTGCTAAAGTGAACACACTGGAATCCAATGAGAAAGTACTGGAAGACAAAGTTATGGACCTCGAGGCAAGATCTAGACGAAACAATCTAAGGCCCAATCCCAATTCTATTTTATACCCCTTCCCCTTGCCCCTTGAAACAGAGTGTCAAGGGGTAGGGCTGAAAATATTCCCCTAAGAAATGGGACACCACTACTAGACCGTTACACGTCATCATAAGTCATCGCTAGCTCCTACTTCATAGAATAAGCACGCAAACTGAATGCATTTTCTGTTTATATCATGTAACGTACACGTATTTATGGATGTAACCACAACAAAACAATACATTAATCAGGCATGCGGCAAAAAGACAAGTTAGCTGCCACCGGATTTGAATTTATGTTGTCAAATCAACGCGGGTTTCAATAAAATATAAAAAAATATGTTGTGGAACTATCATAAAGTAAAAAACATTAGCAAACTTTTTTCATAGCGATTTTAACAAATCTTTTTTCGGAGAACATAACCGTATACATGAACACAAGATTAAAGGCAACATAAAACAAGTGATTATTTATTACTAAAATACTGTTTACCGTAAAAAAAAAATACTTACATTTATGGGTCTCTCTTCTCGCTCGGTCGGTCATGTTGGAAATTTATCATACCCCTTCGTCTGAAGTGTGGTCCCGAAAAATCTTCGTTTGAAGGGCTACCTGGCCCTTCCCCTTACCCCTTCCCCTCCAACCAAATGAGAATTGGGACACCCCTACCCCTTCACGTGAACGCGCGAAACAAAGGGGAAAGGGGAAGGGGTAAGGGGTAGAATTGGGATTGGGCCTAAGACTGGTCAACCTGCCAGAGGGAGCTGAAGGACAGGACCCATGTGTGTTTTTAGAGAGGTGGTTACTGGAGATGCTCGGCACAGGGGCAGTTGTCATAGAACGAGCGCACCGTATTGGACCTAGGAGGGACAGCAACACACCACCTCGCACTCTCATAATGAAATTCCTCAACTACAAGGATAAACAGGTGATTTTTGCAGCAGCACGAGCAAAAAATGACATTCGGTTCCAAAATCAACAGTTACGGATGTATCCGGATACAGCAGCTGGACTACATCAACTACGGAAGCAGTTTGATTCGGTTCGAGCGGAGTTACGCAAACTGGGATTGCAGCACGGAGTGGCTTATCCGGCCAAACTATTGGTGACTTATAAGGGTCAGACTCGCTCCTTCACAACAGCAGCGATGGCACGAGAGTTTGTGAAGAAAGTTCAGAAGACAGCAGAAGAGGATGAATCACTGCCAGCCTTGGACTAAATCACATTCTCTCTTTATTTTCTTATCAATGAGAAACTTCCAGATACGCTGTGCGGTAAACGCCTGCTTTTGTTTAGATTTTTGATATTGAGTTAATTCAAAATGTCTGAAGTTTTGAAGTGTTCAGTTTTATTGGTGCATTCCTTATTTTTTTTTCTCCACAAGGACAGGGTGATTGAATATGGAGGCGCACTTATTGTGCGTTATAAAAAGAGCACAAAGGGTGTAAACGTGCAGTGAAACAAGAGTGGTTAATTGATTGTTAATAATAGTGAACAGCATCGGTAGTAAGAGTTTTGGTTTGGCTAGAGAAGAGTGGTTAGGCTGCTCCTCAATGTGTGTGGAGTGGTACTGCGGGAGACGTACTGTCGAGGGAGGGATACGGGGAAGTAACGAGGGGTAGTTTGCGTTCATGGTGTTGGATATATGTTCTCATATCCGGGTTGGTTACGCTTCTCCATGGAAAAATCCTATCTTATGAGGTAAATACTTATTTCCTGATTTTACAGTTTTGATATATCTCAAATGTTACAAACATTGAACCTGAAGTTTGTTACGTGGAACTGCAGGGGCCTACAACGTGTTAAGAAGATTAAACAAGTTATGACTAAATTAAAAGACATGGACTCTAAGATAATATTTCTGCAAGAGACACACCTTGTGGAGGAAGATGAGAGAAGGGTTAGGAGGAGGTGGCGGGGTAGTGTATTTACAGCAGCATTCACATCTAGAGCAAGAAGAGTTATGACTCTGATCCATGATTCCATTCCATTTAATGTAAAAAATGTTATTAAAGATAAAAAGGGCAGATATTTAATAGGTCAGGGATCTTTATTATTAGAGAATTTAAACTTGGTTAATGTATATGGTCCTAATCTAGATGACTCAGGGTTTTATCAAGATTTATTCCTTTTACTTTCAGCACTACCAGGGCGCTATGTGATTGCAGGGGATTTTAATTGTACCCTTCACCCAGGCATAGATAGATCTGCAGGAACAGACCAATCACATAATAAATGTAGGATGACTTTACAAAGCTTTATAAAAGATTTTGGATTGCTGGACATCTTTAGGGAATTGTACCAACAAACCAAAGTCTATTCATGCTATTCGGCAACATTTCAGACATACTCGAGAATAGATTATTTCTTAATTTCATCAGAACTACTATCCAAAATCCAAGATTGCTTATACGACAGCATAGTAGTCTCAGATCATGCACCCTGTTGTCTTATTTATAGAGACGACAAACTTACATGTGATCCACCTAGATGGAGCTTTCAGCATAAATGGCTGCAGGATGAAGAGTTTAAGTATATTGGACATCAGATTGAAGAATTTTTTCAAATAAATACAAATCAAACGTCAGCGTGCGTGAGATGGGATGCTTTTAAAGCGTTTCTTAGGGGGCATATTATTAGCTACATGGGCAAAAAATCTAAGAAAGCTAGAAGGGATAGGTTGGAATTAGAAACTAAAATCAGGACCATTCAGGAAAGGGTTTATCAAACAAATGACACAGATTTGAAAAAAGAACTGCTGTTACTAAGAGCTGAATATGATAAACAATCTAGTTTTAGGGCTGCGTCTAGTCTTTTAAGATTAAAACAGTCATTTTATGAACAAGGAGATAAAGCAGGAAAATTATTAGCCTGGCAAATTAAACAACTTGAATCATCAACACCAATTACATCTATTAGAACACAGGAAAGAACGCTTACAGATCCTAGAGATATTAATAATGCATTTAAAGACTACTATCAGGAGTTATATGATTCCAAAGGAAATCACGATGGTAACGACTTAATTTTTTTGAATGCGCTAAATATTCCAGTTATTTCAGATGATTCGAGGGTTAATTTAAATATAGGAATAAGTTAGGTAGAAATATCACGGACAATTGATGGAATGAATTCTGGTAAGCAAGCAGGACCAGATGGTATTCCTATTGATCTTTATAAAAAATTTAAAGATAAATTGCTAATACCTCTATTAGATATGTTTACAGATGCATTTGAAAAAAGCAAACTTCATGAAAAAAGCATCTTCCATGAATCATGCCCTAATTACTTTGCTGCCTTGTAAACCCCCTGATAAACGTGAAAACTTAAAACCAGTTTACTAAATTCTGATCTCAAGATCATTTATAAACTTTTAGCAATAAGGCTTCAAAAAATCCTGCCGGACATAATAAATAGGGATCAGAATGGGTTTATAATTGGAAGACAAGGTTATCATAATGTAAGAAGGGTTTTGAATGTTATTTGGTCTAAGGGAAATACCCAAGATACTGCGCTCCTATCATTGGACACAGAAAAGGCCTTTGATAAGGTCGAATGGCCCTATATTCTTCATGTTCTGGAAAGGTTTGGATGTGGAACTAACTTTATTAAATGGGTCAAAATGCTCTATAATAACCCGACTGCGGAAATCATAAGTTATTTTCAGAGCCAATTAAAATTAAAAAGGGTTGTAGGCAGGGATGTCCGCTCTCTCCCTTGCTATTTACGCTAGCAATAGAGCCTTTGGCAACAGCCATTCGCATCCATCCACAAATTTCGGGAATTACAGTGGGACCCACGAAGCACAGAATCTCTTTATTTGCAGATGATGTCATCTTATTTTTGACAAACCTCAAGACGTCAATCCCGGCGGTGGTGAAAGTAATTCAGGAGTTTGGGAAAATATCAGGTTATAAAGTAAACAATACTAAATCCTCCATTCTCTTATTAAATGTAGCTGAAAGGAACAATCCTATTTGTGAGATTACTCAATTTAAAGCAGTGTAAAATTTTACCTATTTAGGTGTCCAGATTTTTCCAGTATTGAATCAGTATAGAATCTAATGAGAACAATAAATGATTCAATTAACAGATGGACAACCATGCCTATATCCTTAATGATAAGAGTCAATATTCTAAAAATGAATGTACTGCCAAAGTTACTTTACCTTTTTCAAAATGTTCCACTGCCACCTCCTCCTGAATTTTTAATATGGTTGAAAAAAATTACTGTGGGCTTTATATGGAATAATGGGAGGCCTAGGATTCGTCTTTCCTTACTCTATTTACCATTCGATGGTGGAGGGCTAAAATGTCCCAACTTCAAATTCTACTATTGGGCCACACAGTTAAGGACTATCATCTTTTACTTTTCAAGCAAAAACAATCCACATTGGGTCGAAATGGAGTCTCATGATTTAAAATTATTCATGTATTCTGACAGGGCAAAAAACCTACGGAAACAAACTAGAAATCCAATACTTAAAAATATGATTAAAGTCTGGCATGATGTAAGTAAATCGTTCAAAGAATCAAACATTTTGTCACAATTTAGCCCAATATGGAGCAACCAGCTCTTTGTACCAGGAAGGGTAGATGCAACTTTCAAACGATGGGCATCGGTAGGACTTAAAACAATTAATGACCTTTATCCATCAGAGTCTGATATATTTATGTCCTTTGAAGAGTTACAATCCAAATTTAAAATTGATAAAAAACACTATTTTAAATACCTTCAGTTGAGAAGTTTTGTGAAAGCAAATCATAGTAATCTAAGTAAATCTCCCTTTACATCGCTTGAAAAATTGTTGGTTAAAAATAAATTGAGAAAAGGCATTATTTCTTTTTTATTTCATTATTTATAATCTGTTGATCTCCACTGTAGCAGAGAATTCGAGGGATAAACTTATGTCATGGAATGTGGACCTGTCATTATCGCTTGAAGAGCAGGAGTGGGAAAGGGCTTGTGTTAAAACCCATACCATATCTATAAATAGCCGTCTTAGAATGCTACAATATAAATGGCTCATGCGCGTATATATTACACCTGTACAACTAAATAAATATAATAATAATATACCGGATGTATGCATAAAGTGTGGCTCTAGAGGGACTCTTATACATTGCATGTGGGAATGCAGGCAAATAAAGATCTTCTGGGAGGAGGTAAAAAATTTAATTGAAAAAATTACTTCCAAACTGATAGTTTTGGACCCAAAATTGTTTTTATTAGCTTTATACCCAACATAATTATAGCAAAACTGAATGTACTTTTATAAATATAAGTTTGTTGTCTGCAAAGAAATTTATAGCTTTGACTTGGAAGAATGTGAACAGACCCAGCGCCACCCAGTGGTTAAAGCAGATGATGTTCAGCCTCCCCCTAGAGAGAATAACATACATTAGGAAATCTAAACAACATTTATTTGATAGGATTTGGGGACCTTTCATAGACTTTATTAAGTACTTAGATTTGACAGATGATTTTTTTGGACTTTTGATACAAGGAAACTGGTAGTTCCACAATTTAAGTTTAAATCTCACTTTAAATAAAAGTAGAAGAATGTACACTTTGAGATAAGATTATATGTTATACTGTGTTTTTTATTTTCTTTGATTAATGAGCTATGTTGAAGAGAGAAGCGTTGTTCACTGTATTAGTTCTTTCTTGCTTATTTCTTGCCTTTTAATGGGTTTAAATTCATGTAATGCAGTCATTAAGTTCACATGGACAAATTTGTATTAACAAAATTGTGATTGTATTTACATGAAGAAAATCTTAATAAAAATATTTTGAAAAAAAAAAAAAATTAACATTAAAGTAGTGTTGTCACGATACCAAAATTTTGAATTTGATACGATACCCAACTTAAATATCACGATACCGATACTTAAACGATACTATGGCAAAAACCTAAAACAACAAAAGTAAATAAATAACATATGACAGAACTTCTTTCTTCACCAGTGTGCAGGTTGATACTTATGGAAGAGGATTAGGGCCAAGCAATAATAAAAAAATAAAACCATCTCGAGATTAAAGTTGTTAAATATCGAGAAAAAAGTCGAGATAAAATGTTGACAATAAACTCATAATTTAATTATTTTATTCTCAACATTTTATTTCATCTTTTTTCTCGAAATTTAACAACTTTAATCTCGAGATGGTTTTATTTTTTTATTATTGCTTGGCCCTAATACTCTTCTGTAGATACGTCTGGATTTGAGTTAAAATTAATATAATTTTTAATAGATATTATTTTCATGCTCAATAAAATTGTAAATTATTTGCTGTTATGGTTTTTTTTAAACATTTAGGTGTTTTTGACAGGATTATTGTAAAAATTATATCACTGTAAATAATTAAAGCAATGTTATTAAAGCATAAATTGGTTTAAAATAACTGTAAATACCCTTCACATATTTATGTATTTTTAAAATTAATTTTATTTTTGCAACCAGATATCACTTATTAAACTCAATAATACACCTCTTTGCGGAGTTCTGCTTGCACAAGTAAAATAAATAAATAACACTCATTTAATGTTTGAGAGTATAAAAATAATGCTGGTAATCACATTCACTAACCTGTCTCTCTTTAAATTCTTTGTACAAATTGGGATGTTTGACGGCAAGATACTTTTGACTCCCTGGGCTTGAGTTATTTTGTAACATCTTTTGCAGACGGCCTTTGTGGTGTCCGTGGGCTTGCCCTGGCTGTCGGCAATGTAAGCAAAATAATACCATATTTCACTTCGTGCATCTGCTTTCTCAACAATTTGTGCACGGTCTTTAAGAGCACCTGTATTTGCAACCATACCTCTCGTTTCGTCACTATAAAAGCCGTTGTGCCGTTGAGAGGAATAAACACGCACTCAATGTGAAGCAGCGAACTGCACACACACTGCCTCCTGTTGTCGCACATTAGGAAATACAGCTGGCACTCAAAGTACTAGTACTAATAAAATGAAGAACCAAACCATTTTTAAAAGCAGAGTATCGCGATACCTTTCTAGTACCGGTATATCATGCAACACTACATTAAAGAGGTGTGTGAACTCGCAAGTACAATGTCAGGAGAAGTAATTTGCTCTGGCCCTCTTCCTGTTCGTCGGAGTGATGAGATAGTTAGCAGATTATCATCACTCGATGGCTGGCTGTCTAAGTAGTGTCCGCAGAATAATATAGGTTTCATAGACAGTTGAAAAGAGATGGTATTTATCCATCCCGGGATAGTGCTGCTCTTCTCTCTAGTAATATGGCACATAGTCTTAGAACTGAAACATGACAAACTGGGGCCCAGGACAGGAAAAAGCAGCAGACAGACTGGCTAAACCAACCATCTGCAAGCTGCCTCAAGTTACAGAAGTCAGATAAATCCCAACACATAGAAACTCTCACACCTAGATATTATCACATAGAGACTGTGTCTGTACCCCGAATTAGTAAAAACAAAAAAAAATCCAAACCCATTTAATGGTAAAAATTTAATTGATGTTCAACAAATAAAAAAATAGAGATAATAATGATAAACAAATGATAAAGCTTGGGTTGTTAAATATTATATCTCTTTCTTCAAAAGCATTTATTGTAAATGATATTATCACAGACAATAATCTAGATGTGTCTAGCCCTCAAGGTTATGATTATCAACACAATCCCCGTCAGAAAGGCAAAGGGGGAGGTGTTGCTGTAATTTATAGTAATATTTACAGTATTAGTCAAAAGTTTTTCAAATATAATTCTTTCGAAGTGATGGCGCTTTACGTAAAATTATGTAAGCTGACATTTGTGCTGCCTACTGTATACAGGCCACCAGGGCACCATACAGATTTTATTAAATAAATTGACGATTTTCTTTCAGAATTAGTACTTGCTGCAGATAAAGTCCTTGTTGTTGGTGATTTTAATATCCATGTAGATAATAAAAATGACTCATTGGGATTGGCATTTACAGACATTCAAAATTGGTGTTAGACAACACGTGTCAGGACCCACTCATTGTCGTAATCATACTTTAGATCTAATATTGTCACATGGAATTGATAGCAGCAGAGTGAAGACATCTCAGATCATTATCTAGTCTCATGTATACTACATTTGGTCAAAGCGGCTAAACTGCCTCCATGCCATAAATATGGTAGAACCATCACTTCTACCACTAAAGATCGCTTTATAAATAATCTTCCTGATCAATTTCATCGCCTTAGCATACCAGACAGCTTAGAAGACCTCGATGTTGCAACAGAAACTACTGCCTCTGTCTTTTCCAGCACATTAGATACAGTTGCTCCTTTGTGTTTAAAAAAGATTAAGGAAATTAATACAACTAAAAACAGCAGCCAGAAAAATGGAGCGCAGCTGGAAGAAAACAAAACTAGAAGTATTTCGCATTTCATGGAGTACAGAAAAGCCTTAAAAACTGCTAGATCTGCCCATTTTTCAAAACTTTTAGAAGAAAATAAACACAACCCTAGATATTTGTTTGATACAGTGGCTAAATTAACAAGAAAAAAAGCTTCAACTTCTGATGTTTCCAAAGAGCACATCCATAATGACTTTATGAACTTCTTTACTTGCAAGATTGATAATATTAGAGAGAAAATTATAACCATGCAATCGTCTACTGCAGTATTGTGTCAGACAGTGCATTGTAGTGTCCCTAAGGAAAAATTCAATTCATTTACTGCTTTAGGAGAGGAAGAATTGTCTAAACTTGTTAAATCATCAAAATCAACAACATGTATGTTAGACCCTATACCAACTAAGCTATTGAAAGAGATCCTCTTCTTAATATTGTTAATTCATTTTTATTACTAGGATACGTACCAAAAACATTTAAGATGGCTATTATTAAACCAATTATTAAAAAACCACAACTTGATCCTAGAGAATTAGTCAATTACAGGCCGATCTCAAATCTTACTTTTCTGTCAAAAATACTAGAAAAGTCAGTATCATCACAACTATGTTCCTTTTTAGAAAGAAATAGTATCTGTGAGGATTTCCAGTCAGGATTTAGATTGTACCATAGTACTGAGACTGCTCTCATTAGAGTTACTAATGATTTGCTCTTATCATCAGATCGTGGATGTATCTTTCTATTAGTGTTACTGGATCTTAGTGCTGCATTTGACACTATCGATCACAATATTCTTTTAAAAAAACTAGAAAACTATGTTGGCATTAGTGAAATTGCATTGTAATGTTTCAAATCATACTTATCTGACCGTTATCAGTTTGTAGTAGTAAACGATGAGATGTCATATCAATCACAATTCAATATGGAGTACCGCAAGGCTCAGTACTAGGACCGTTGCTTTTCAGTCTGTACATGTTACCCTTTGGAGATATCATAAGGAAGCATGGCATTAGTTTTCACTGTTATGCTGATGATACTCAGCTCTATATTTCTTTGCGCCCTGACGAAACTTACCAATTCGCAAAATTAACAATGTATAGCTGATATAAAAAACTGGATGACCAGTAATTTCCTACTACTAAATTAAGAAAAAACAGAGATTCTAATTTTTGGGCCGAAAACTTCTTCACCCATTAACCTAGAATACTGTCTAGCACTTGATGGCTGCTCTGTTAAGTCTTCGTTGTCAGCTAGGAACCTGGGTGTGCTCTTTGATACCAATCTTTCATTTGAAGGCCTTGTTTCTAGCATCTGTAAAACTGCATTCTTCCATCTTAAAAATATATCTAAACTACGACATATGCTCTCAATGAAAAATGCAGAACATTTAGTTCATGACCTCAAGGCTAGATTACTGTAACGCTCTACTGGGTGGCTGTTCCTCCCGCTTGATAAATAAACTACAGCTCGTACAAAATGCAGCAGCTAGAGTTCTTACTAGAACTAGGAAGTATGACCATATTAGCCCGGTTCTGTCGTCACTGCATTGGCTTCCTGTTAAACATCATATAGATTTTAAAATCTTGCTAATTACTTACAAAGCACTAAATGGTTTAGCTCCCCAGTACCTAAGTGAGCTCTTAAAGCATTATAGCCCTTCAAGTTTATTGCGATCTCAGAGTTCAGGCCAGCTGATAATACCTAGAATATCAAAATCAACTGCAGGCGGTAGATCCTTCTCCTCCTATTTGGCACCTAAACTCTGGAACAATCTTCCTAGCATTGTTCGGGAAGCAGACACACTCTGTCAGTTTAAATCTAGACTAAAAACGCATCTCTTTAACCTGGCATACACATAACACATTATCAATTTATATTTTCAAATCCGTTAAAGGATTATTAAGCTGCATAAATTAGGTCAGCCAGAACCGGAACACTTCCTATAACACAACAGATGTACTCGTTACATGAGAAAAAGAATGGCATCTATGCTAATATTATTTTTTCTGTTTATCCTGAGGTTTACCGTAGTCAACCAGATCCGGGCCGTATCCAGAGGACCGGTGCCATGACACGACCACAAAAGCCAAAATTATATACCAGTTATCAAAGTTATGTAAAGCTGCTTTGACACAATCTGCATTGTAAAAAGTGCTATATAAATAAAGGTGACTTGACTCCAGTGAATTTTCATATGGCCCTAAAGGTAACCTATAAATCTGAAACTCTTTCCACACTGATCACATGTGTATGGCTTCTCTCCAGTAAGAATTTTTATGTGGTGATAAAGCATCAATTTATGTGTGAAACTCTTTCTACGCTGATCACATGTAAAAAGGCTTTTGTGTCCCCTAAGGCTTTTTCGCGTTTTTAATGGCTAAATGGTTATATTTATATAATTGATTGTGTTTATTGATATGCCATACTTTATTTTGCTGTAGCCTACAGATGAACTTAATACATTAAAAAAGTCCAGTTATGGATGACAAGAACAAACAAATGTCAAGTTTTTTAACTTCCAATCTCTTGTCTTCAGTTTCTGGCCTCCTAGTGATGTGAAATAAGAGCGGGAGTTAACTCAGGGTGATTATTTTGACTTTACTTTGTATTTGATCTGTGCATCTTGGACATGGTGTCTGTCAAAAATAGGCAGGGACGCTTCTGAAACGCACCGCAGCGCAGTTGGTGTAAACACGAGCATTGACTAGAGTGGCCGCGTATCAGCTTAAGTAGCCACGTCGCAGCCGCACACACACAAGCGAGCAGCACCAACGAGGCTTAAGGCTTTTTTCCAGAGTGAGTGCTCATGTGGGCTGTAAGGCTTTTTTTCCAACTGAAACTCTTTCCACACTCTTGACAGGTATGAGGCTTTTCTTCAGTGTGAATTCTCATGTGGGCTGTAAGGCTTCCTTTTTGATTGAAACTCTTTCCACATTGTTGGCAGGTGTGAAGCTTTTCTCCAGTATGAATTTTCATGGGGACTTGAAGGCTTCTTTTTTGACTGAAACTCTGTCCACATTGTTTGCAGGTGTAAGGCTTTTCTCCAGTGTGATTTCTCATGTGGACTATAAGCTTGTCTTTAAGTGTGAAACTCTTTCCACACTGTTGGCAAGTGAAGGCTCTCTCTCCAGTGTGAACTCTCAAGTGGACTCGAAGGTTTCTATGCTGATTAAAACTCTTTCCACACTGTTGGCAGGTAAAATAACTTTTAGTTTCTGTCTTTTGAGCTCCTTTTTGTGAGGAAACCTGTTTTGATCTTTCTTCAGTCATCAAATTATAATGTTTTTCCTCTTCTTTTTCATTAAGTTCATGATTCGCTTCTTTCAGTGCCATTAGGTCTGGGGCAAAAACAGACACAAAACAATTTAGACATTTAAAGCATCAAAACCAACAACATGTATGATCTATACCAGGGGTCTCAATCTTAAATTGGCTGGGGGCTGTTGCTGTGATTGACAACTCATAGGAGGGCCATTTTAACATTCAAGCACAAGGAAGCGCAACATTTCTGAAAAACTACTTTCCTTTGCATTATTTAGATATTTTTTTTGTGCCATACTTAAAAAAAAATGTACACAGCACTGTCTATCATTGTTACATACAGTATTAGTATTTAACAGTTGCAAATATTTTCCTTTACTTTATTTTAGCTTAATTAACATCAAAATCTTGCACTGAACAACACTGTACTGAACAAATGTAATCCCTGAATACATTTGTACACTATTCTATTTCTTGCCAGACACCTGCAGCACTTCTGCTCACACAGCTGAGCCACATTTGCCCTAGATGCCGTTTGAGGATCTGTAATGTTTATTGGTAGCATCGGACACGTTTCGGTGGTTTAAATCGACGTTCGTGACTTGCGCGAGTGCTTTTACTATAATTTAGGCAATTGCGCTCATAATAGAAGCGGCACAGTCGCGAAGCACCTGCGATGTGGCACGCTTGTTTTTCCAGGCGCAGAGCGGGATTTTATTTCTTATCTCCATATAAATATATCTAGAGCTAATGCAAGGAGTAGAAAAATATTTTTCCTTTTGCTGAAACTTCCTAGTCATCATGGAGAGCACAGCTAATGGTTGCACAGCAACAACAAACGCCACGGGAGCAAAAGCGCTTTGGAAAGAAGGAGAAAGCAGAGAAAGGAGAAGAAGGAATGGCCACTTATATGATGCGATATGTGAATGGCCCCTTAACCCTTTAAGACCTGCCATAGAACAACTCCGCCAGAGTATATCTAAGTATTTTTGCATGCTGTGCTGTCATACTTTTGTGTATTTTCATATTCCATATATCAATAAAATCCTTACACCCCCAATTTGGAGACTATGTATGTAATAAATCCATAGGAACTAGATAAATAGCTCAAAAGTGCAATAAACAACAACATTTTGTTTTGTTTTTTTGTTTTTTTTATATATAATTTATTAAATAGAGAAATATAACATATGTAAACCTCAAACTTGTCAATGTAAAAAAGTTGCATAAAACACTTTAAAACTATACAAAATTGATTTGAACTGTTTAAATAATTTAGTTTAAAAGATACATTCATTTTTATAGACAGTGCGTTGTGGAGTCAAACAGATATCAAAATGCCTTTGAGAGCAATGTTGATTAAAAAATTAAGGGATAGAAAAAAGAGACAATGTACAATTACACTACTCTACAGTTAAGAGGTAAAAAAAAAAACATTACATTATCAGAACTAAACAAGCAGAAAGCCTGTGATAACGTGTGACAATTCCTGTCCAGAATAACGTAGAGGGGCATTTGGCATGCCATGGAGTCCATTTGTATTTGTGGGGTCAAATAGAAAACATTTTCCTTTTGAGAGAAATGCTGATTGAACAAATTAATTAAAATTATACAACAATTAAAAAACAAAAACAAAAAAAACCTGTACATTATGGCCTAAACATATAGAAAGGCACCCCTACGTATACACAGTCACCCTAGCTGTGATAAGACTTGTGGCAGTTCCTGTCAAGAATAACACAGAGGGGTACTTGGCATGCCTCACACATGAATGGAGTGCATTTCCCACACAGCCTGCATTTCCTGCGCCCCTGTGTGGCTTTTTTTGATCCAACTGTACCAGAAATGGCAACAGGTAAGTGCTGGTAGCTGGTAGATGGTTGGAAGGACACCCCACACAGCTCCTCTGACAACTGCTCTTGGAAGGCCTGGTGTGTCATGGGCTGCTCCCCCTGGCTGCTACACAGTTGCTTGTGCAGCAAGTAGCTGTTTGTGACAGCAATGTCAATGAAATGGTGCAGCACAGTCAAGTACCACTTCCTGCTTTTTTTCCATGAGGAATAGGAGCCAATCAACTGATCTGAAAGATCAACTCCCCCCATGAAGCGATTGTAATCTTTCACAGCCGTAGGAACTGGAACATCCAATGTCGTGTATCCACTGCTGGATTTGCACACTCTTTTCACTGTGTCCCCTGAGTATGCAGTGTGCAGAGTAGTGCACACACTCACCTCACGTGTGTCCATCCACTTTGTGAAAAGGAGCGATCCCTGTCTGATCCATCTTATTGATCCCCGTGGAGATTTCTTTGTCAGCGCATTCACTTTGGTGTTTGGGACACCAATTCTTGTGTCCCTGATGGTTCCGCAGGCTCCAAACCCCAGGTTATAAAGGTGCTGGAAGAGTACTGGGCTGGTATAAAAATTATCACAGTAGATGTGATATCCAGATCCCAAGAAATCCTTTCTGACAAGTGACATCACAGCATGAAATGAAAGCCCCTTCCCACTTGCGAAACTGGACTTCCCTGTGTAAATATTGAAATCCAATGTGTAGCCATTATTATCGCACAGCACAAAAAGTTTTATTCCCCACTTTGTTGGTTTATTTTTTATATACTGCTTCAGGCTGATTCTGGCTTTGGTGGCTACCATGCGCTCATCCACAGAGAGGTTTCTGTCAGGGTGGTAGACAGCTTTGCAGGCTACACGTAAACTGTCATATAGAGGTCGTATTCTGTGCAGACAGTCATACTCATCTGTGCCTTTTTTTCTGTCATTAGCAGCATCTTCTGCAGGGTCACTCATGTGCATATTCCATGTGATGCTGAGGAAACGGTCTCTGGACATGACCTTTTGAGGGTAAGGAACATGGAAGATGGATTTGACACGCCAGTAATCTCTAAGCTTTGGAAGCTGTAGAACACCCATGTATATTGTGAGGCCAATGTATTTGCACAGTTCTTTTTCTGTGATTTCAGTCCAATTGAATTTTTTCCCTGCAGCAGTATTTCTTGCTGCTTTTTTATTAGTGTTGACACACAGTGTTTTGATAGTGGACTGGTCAAAATACATTTTGAAAAGCTCAGTGGGTGTTGGGGTGTCCACTGAAGTTGACAGAGGTGGCTGCACACCTGGCTTTCTTCTGGGCAGGAACATATGGGGGGGTCGGGGCAAATGATCAGGGTCCTTTTCAGTTTTCCACCCACCAGAATGATTAGGGGCTGTCTCTAATCTTGTGCCCATGCCACGGGACCTTTGGCTCCGACTTCTGTAGCCTCTGGTGTTAGCCCTCCGATCATAACCTCTCCCTCTGCAAACTGGCACAGATGGCTCTGAGGTGCAGGGTGGCTGTGAGGTGCAGGGTGGCTGTGAGGGCTCCAATGGCTCTCCAACATCTTCAACACTACAACAAAGATGGTAAGTAAAACGGTAAGTTAGATGTAAGTTAGTTAGTAAACAAGTTATATATATTTGGCACAAAAGCAATATAGTATTGACAACAGTAAATGGTGCGTCATGCACTCATTCTATGCTTGTTTTGTTTATTCTCTAACACAAAAGCAAAGCATATTTCATGAATATATACTTATGTGTCCAGGCACCGATCTATTCCTTCAAGAAAGTCGGCTTCGTCCCCACTATAAACTGAATCGGGAGCAGATGAGCAGACAGAGCGTTCGTCTTCGTCAGACGCGAATAGTAGCTCCAAAACCTCTGTGTGCGTGTAATTCCGTTTTCTATATCGGCGTGCAGGCATAGTGAATGTGCTTGCATATGTAATGGTGCATTTGTGTGTATGTGTGAAAGAGAAATGACAAAGCAACAGAGCAAATAACGAGCAGAACGCAGCAGATTAGCATGTACAGCAAATAGAAGTGAAATGTCGCAGCTTGTGACGTCACCACATGCGACAAACAATGGGGTCATAGTGCACATGACGTGATTACGTCATATGAGTCGTAGGAAGATGTAACTAGCAACTGCTTGCCACCTCAGATCTATAGAACATGTGTGCAAAGACGTGAAAGGCATTTTAGTGTTTTTTGTTGTAAACGCATATAACGCAATTTGTGCAGACTCATTAGAGGGTGAAAACAACGCAACAGAAGCATGTTGGAGGCTTGATCTGAAAGTTTAAAGTCTCTGGTTTTGTATGCAAAAAGAATTTTTGTGCTACCTATATGGGTTCAATTTTTATTAGCTCTTAAAAAGAGACATGCAAACGGGAGCGCCGACGCTCCATCCGGTTTTAAGGGGTTAATAATAATTTAGCGGGCTGGATTATGTTTTATTTTTTAGATAAGTTGCAGGCCAGGTGGAGTGGGGGACGTAAATGGCCTGCGGGCCGGCAGTTTGAGACCACTGATCTATAACCTATCCTATCCTATGGATCAGGGATGGGCAGCTTTGGCTGCATTTACACTGCAAGTCTTAATGCACAGATCCGATCTTTTGACCATTTTTTGGCCAGCATGTTTACATTCACTTTAGATGCGACTGGTATCCGATATCTGTGTTTACATTACTTCCTGCCCCAAAATGATTGTCATTGATAGTTTTACATGCACATACTAGACCATCGGGGTTTGAATGGCCGCTATTAAATTTGCGATTAAAATTATTTATATATTTCATGTCGAGTGGCCATGATTACCTGAGTGGATAAGTTAACAGCTGTCAGTGTCATGGATGTTTTGCAGCGCGAATTCTGACTGAACAGATATAGACCGGAATCTAAAGATAATTTGCGTTTGATATTTTATCTACAGTTATTAGTTTTAGAATTCCATTTTTTTTTTTTTTTTTTGAATGAATGAATTTGAGCGAGCTAGGGAGAGAGCACACGTGTGAGAGAGAGTAGCTACAGTAAAGCTTTTGGCTTACAAGAAAAACAACAACACGCCGGTCTCTTTCAAATGAACCAGGCAAAGGTTGAAATTCAGCTGCTGAATGTATGTGTGCACGCAATTTCTTTCTACACACTGCAAAAAATGCTTTTCTTACTTAGAGTTTTTGTCTTGTTTCTAGTCAAAATACAAATCAAGAAGCATTTTCTTGACAAGTAAAAAATATTTTCTTGTTTTCAGGAAAAATAAGTCAAAATTAAGTGAGTTTTTCCTTAAAACAAGCAAAATAATCTGCCAATAATCTTATTTCAAACCAGAAATAAGCAATATAATCTTGTTTTCAGTTTGGATTAAGATTATTTTGCTTACCCCATTGGCAGATTATTTTGCTTGTTTTACATTGTTTTACATTTTTTCCTCATTAATGTACACACAGCACCCCATATTGACAGAAAAACACAGAATTGTTGACATTTTTGCAGATTTATTAAAAAAGAAAAACTGAAATATCACATGGTCCTAAGTATTCAGACCCTTTGCTCAGTATTTAGTAGAAGCACCCTTTTGATCTAATACAGCCATGAGTCTTTTTGGGAAAGATGCACACCTGGTTTTAGGGATTTTTAGTAGTTTTTCACACCTGGATTTAGGGATCCTCTGCCATTCCTCCTTGCAGATCCTCTCCAGTTCTGTCAGGTTGGATGGTAAACGTTGGTGGACAGCCATTTTTAGGTCTCTCCAGAGATGCTCAATTGGGTTTAAGTCAGGGCTCTGGCTGGGCCATTCAAGAACAGTCACGGAGTTGTTGTGAAGCCACTCCTTCGTTATTTTAGCTGTGTGCTTAGGGTCATTGTCTTGTTGGAAGGTAAACCTTCGGCCCAGTCTGAGGTCCTGAGCACTCTGGAGAAGGTTTTCGTCCAGGATATCCCTGTACTTGGCCGCATTCATCTTTCCCTCGATTGCAACCAGTCGTCCTGTCCCTGCAGCTGAAAAACACCCCCACAGCATGATGCTGCCACCACCATGCTTCACTGTTGGGATTGTATTGGACAGGTGAGGAACAGTGCCTGGTTTTCTCCACACAGACCACTTAGAATTAAGGCCAGAAAGTTCTATCTTGGTCTACTCAGACCAGAGAATCTTATTTCTCACCATCTTGGAGTCCATCAGGTGGGCTTTCATGTGTCTTGCACTGAGGAGAGGCTTCCGTCGGGCCACTCTGCCATAAAGCCCCGACTGGTGGAGGGCTGCAGTGATGGTTGACTTTCTACAACTTTCTCCCATCTCCCGACTGCATCTCTGGAGCTCAGCCACAGTGATCTTTGGGTTCTTCTTTACCTCTCTCACCAAGGCTCTTCTCCCCCAACAGCTCAGTTTGGCCAGATGGCCAGCTTTAGGAAGGGTTCTGGTCGTCCCAAACGTATTCCATTTAAGGATTATGGAGGCCACTGTGCTCTGCATAAGTGCAGCAGAATTTTTTTTGTAACCTTGGCCAGATCTGTGCCTTGCCACAATTCTGTTTCTGAGCTCTTCAGGCAGTTCCTTTGACCTCATGATTCTCATTTGCTCTGACATGCACTGTGAGCTGTAATACTTAGGACCATGTGATATTTCAGTTTTTCTTTTTTTAATAAATCTGCAAAAATGTCAACAATTCTGTGTTTTTCTGTCAATATGGGGTGCTGTGTGTACATTAATGAGGGAAAAAAAATGAATTTTAGCAAATGGCTGCAATATAACAAAGAGTGAAATATTTAAGGGGGTCTGAATACTTTCCGTACCCACTGTAAGACTTAGAAAGTAATAAGTAATTAAATAATTTTTGGAATAATTTGTACAGTAATCTAATTATTGAAGATGTTGAAGATTGAAGATTACTATTGAAGATGTAATTAGTAATTCATTACTTTTTTAGAGTAACTTACCCAACACTGTTAAAAGTTCATATATGCAATCAATTGTTCTATGATTTGAGACCCTGGACCACAAGACCAGTCATAAGGGTCACTTTTTTGAAATTGAGATTTATACATCATCTTAAAGTTGAATAAATAAGCTTTCTAGTGATGTATGGTTTGTTAGGATATGATACAATCATTTGAAAACCTGAAATCTGAGTGTGCAAATAAATCTAAATATATACCTGAAGGCATTTTTAGAGTTGTTTTTTCTGAGTGACAAACACAAAAGGAAAGACTCATAACTCAAACTATAGCAAGGAGAGTCAAAAGGTAGGTATTGTTTGATAGAACACTTTTTACTTATATATATATATATATATATATATATAAAAATTACATTACAATGGGATATTCTCATGCGGAGAAACTGCTGATAAAATTCAAATCAAAGATATTTCTTATAATTTTACATATCCTTTTTATTTGACATGCAATAATTAATGAAGGAAATAAGAAAGGAGAAAAAAATTTTGATCTGGGATCTGGATCAAATTTTGTGGTGATAGCATGAAGTAAGCAAAAGTTACAGCATTTGGAACCAAGTGAGCCTGTTTGTTTAGCACCTACAGTTAGCGCCTGTGCGCTGTTTTTGTTGTAAACTCAATTTGTGCAGAGGGTGAAAATAACACAACAGGAGCACATTGGAGGCTTGATCTGAGCGTGTAAAGTCTCTGATTTTGTATGCAAAAAGAATTAGTGTGTTATCTACTTGGTTTCAGTTACTAACTTTTAAAGAGAGACACGCAAACAGCAGTCCTTAACATACATTCCTTACAAAAATACATTTATATTTATGGTAGAAAATGTACAAAATATCTTCATGTAACATGATCTTTACTTAATATCATAATGCTTTTTGGCATAAAAGAAAGATTTATAATTTTCACCCATACTGTATTGTTGGCTATTGCTACAAATATACCCGTGCGACTTACGACTGGTTTTGTGGTCCAAGATCACATTTAATGGAAACACTGAATTTTAAAGTGATGTAGTTACACATTACTACTTGATTAACTCACTAGAGTAATGAGTTAATAATACTTACTCTAGCTCTAAAATAAGTCCACTTGAAGGAGTGAATGAACCGACTGAGTGAATTGGGACACTTTTCTGTAAGATTATACTTCTGTATATTCTCTATTTCTGTAGAGCTGGACATTTTAATAAGGATCAAATGACTGAGTTCAGCTTTGAGAATAAAACCAACCTGTTTGTTCTTCAGTATCTTCATGTTTCACACTGAATGTTTCTTCAATCTTCATGTCTTCAGTCTCCTCTTTAATAAACTCCATCTTTATGTCTTCAGTCTCATCTTTATTAAACTCAATCTTCATGTCTTCAGTCTCCTCTTTAATAAACTCCATCTTTATGTCTTTAGTCTCATCTTTATTAAACTCCACCTTCATGTCTTCAGTCTCCTCTTTAATAAACTCCATCTTTAAGAAGAGAATAATTAGGGGCCAAGCACCGAAGGTGCTTAGGCACCTATTGTTATTGTTGGCGTTCCGTACGCTTATTAGGGGCCAAGCACCGAAGGTGCGGAGGCACCTATTGTTATTGTTGGCGTTCTTTTTTTTTTTTTTTTTTTATTAGGGGCCAAGCACCGAAGGTGCGGAGGCACCTATTGTTATTGTTGGCGTTCTTTTTTTTTTTTTTTTTTTTTATTCTTCTTCTTCTTCTTCTTCTTCTTCTTCCGCTCTTGAAGTCTATGGCAACCCATAGAACCGCTTGCGGGAAAGTTTTGAAATTTGGCACACAGTTAGAGGACAGTCTGACCTTTGTCCACAGCAAATTTGGAGTCTCTATCTCAATCCCTCTAGCGCCACCAGCTGTCCAAAGTTGCACTTATTTTATGTAATAACTTTTGAACAATAAGGGCTAGAAACAAAATTCTTTTTTCCTCTGATTCCTTGGGTCAAGACGAACCCTATGACGTCATTTTCCGTCATGAAAATTTTTCCGCCATTTTGAATTTTCTGAAAACTTACTTTTTCGAACTCCTCCTAGGCCGTTACTCTCCGATTTTCATGAAAATTGAATCAGATCATCTTCAGACCATGCTGACAAAAAGTTATGGAATTCAAGTTGATTCCTCAAACCGTTTTCGAAAAACTCACGAACGAATTGTACGTAGTGCTTGCGAAAACAGAAGTAAGGCTGTATCTCCGCAACGCTTTATCGTATTCAGACCAAACTTGGTACATGTCATCACAAGCATGACCTGAGGTACCATGCAGTGTTTCGGCGCAGCGCCACCTACTGGTGCGGAGATATGAAAAATGGGTATTTTTGCTTATAACTTCTGATGGGTTTGTCCAAAATCATAATGTGGTCTCGTTGGATTCGGGGAATCATGCCGAGTCGAATGATATCCAATTTTCCCATATCGGCCATTTTGGCCGTCGGCCATTTTGAATTTTGTGCTAAAATGCTGTATTTTACGAACGCATTAACGTATCTTTACAAAACTTGGTATGGGTCATCAGCACAATGCCCTGAAGGATCCTGATAAGTTTCGGCACAGCGCCACCTTGTGGTCAAAAGTTTATAACAAAATTTACAAAAATGCTAATAACTTTTTGACTGTATTCACCAATTGTAATGAACTGGTCTCAGTAGATTCCTTGGGTCATGCTGAGAACATAGATATCACATTTGCTATAGTCAGCTAAACTTCCTGTCCGCCATATTGTTTTTCTTCAAAACCTACTTTTTCGAACTCCTCCTAGACCGTGCTCCAATTTCACCAAATTGAACCGTGTCATCTTCAGACCATGCCGACAAAAAGTTATGGATTTCAAGTCGATAAGTCAAACCGTTTTCGTATACCGGAGCAAAGAATTTGAGATGTGATGCAAAAATTACCCTTGAAGCTGTATCTCTACAATGCTTTGACATTTAGACCAAACTTGTACCTGTCATCACAAGCATGACCTGAGGCATTATACAGTGTTTCGGTGCAGCGCCACTACTGGAGTGGAGATATGAAAATTGTTATTTTGCTCATAACTTCTGATGAGTTTGACCAAAATTCATAAATTTGGTATGGGTCATCAGGACAATGCCCTGAAGGGCCTGAGAAGTTTCGGACCAGCGCCACCTCGTGGTCAAAAGTTATAACAAAATTTACAAAAATGCTAATAACTTTTGTCTATATTAACCAATTGTAATGAAACTGGTCTCTGTAGATTCCTTGGGTTATGCTGAGAACATAGATATCAAATTTGCCATAGTCAGCTAAACGTCCTGTCCGCCATATTGTTTTCTTTAAAAACCTACTTTTTCGAACTCCTCCTAGACCGTTGCTCCGATTTTCACCAAAATTGAACCGTGTCATCTTCAGACCATGCCACAAAAAGTTATGGATTTCAAGTCCATATGTCAAACCGTTTGTATACCAGAGCAAGAATTTGAGGCATGATTCAAAAATGACTCTTGAAGCTGTATCTCTTCAGTGCTTTGACATATTGACACCAAACTTTGGAAGTGTCTTGTCACCTCACTCTGACCATACCACAACAATTTGGACACAGCGCCACCTATTGGTCGAAGTTATGAACCAGTAAATCCTCATTTTTGATAATTTTTCAGCTCTTATGCCTAAAATGATCTTAATACGTCTTTAATTGTTCACTGTTGCAGTTGGTCTGATGCTCCCAGCCGTGTTGGCTGGTTTCTTGTGCCGTTTTTGTGCTTGGCCCCATAATTGCTGCTTGCAGCTATATTTAGGGGCCAAGCACCGAAGGTGCGGAGGCACCTATTGTTATTGTTGGCGTTCTTTTTTTTTTTTTTTTTATATTATTAGTGGGCCAAGCACCGAAGGTGCGGAGGCACCTATTGTTATTGTTGGCGTTCTTTTTTTTTTTTTTTTTTTATTCTTCTCTTCTTCTTCTTCTTCTTCTTCCGCTCTTGAAGTCTATGGCAACCCATAGAACCGCTTGCGGAAAGTTGTGAAATTTGGCACACAGTTAGAGGACAGTCTGACCTTGTCCACAGCAAATTTGGAGTCTCTATCTCAATCCCTCTAGCGCCACCAGCTGTCCAAAGTTGCACTTATGTTTATGTTATAACTTTTGAACCATAAGGGCTAGAAACAAAATTCCTTTTTTCCTCTGATTCCTTGGGTCAAGACGAATCGATCGCACCCTATGACGTCTTTTCCGTCATGAAAATTTTTCCGCCATTTGAATTTTCTGAAAAACTTACTTTTTTCGAACTCCTCCTAGGCCGTTACTCCGATTTTCATGAAAATTGAATCAGATCATCTTCAGACCATGCTGACAAAAAGTTATGG
Organism: Ancherythroculter nigrocauda; assembly: GCA_036281575.1. Taxonomy (NCBI): domain Eukaryota; kingdom Metazoa; phylum Chordata; class Actinopteri; order Cypriniformes; family Xenocyprididae; genus Ancherythroculter; species Ancherythroculter nigrocauda. The sequence continues at coordinate 19,109,265 of VTFQ01000001.1, forward strand.
AATTCAAGTTGATTCCTCAAACCGTTTTCGAAAAACTCACGAACGAATTGTACGTAGTGCTTGCGAAAACAGAAGTAAGGCTGTATCTCCGCAACGCTTTATCGTATTCAGACCAAACTTGGTACATGTCATCACAAGCATGACCTGAGGTACCATGCAGTGTTTCGGCGCAGCGCCACCTACTGGTGCGGAGATATGAAAAATGGGTATTTTGCTTATAACTTCTGATGGGTTTGTCCAAAAATCATAAATTTGGCTCGTTGGATTCGGGGAATCATGCCGATCGAATGATATCCAATTTTCCCAATAGCGGCCATTTTGGCCGTCGGCCATTTTGAATTTTGTGCTAAAATGCTGTATTTTACGAACGCATTAACGTATCTTTACAAAACTTGGTATGGTCCATCAGCACAATGCCCTGAAGGAGCCTGAGAAGTTTCGGCACAGCGCCACCTTGTGGTCAAAGTTATAACAAAATTTACAAAAAATGCTAAAACTTTTGACTGTATTCACCAATTGTATGAAAACTGGTCTCAGTAGATTCCTTGGGTCATGCTGAGAACCTAGATATCACATTTGCTATAGTCAGCTAAACTTCCTGTCCGCCATATTGTTTTTCTTCAAAAACCTACTTTTTCGAACTCCTCCTAGACCGTTGCTCCAATTTTCACCAAAATTGAACCGTGTCATCTTCAGACCATGCCGACAAAAAGTTATGGATTTCAAGTCGATAAGTCAAACCGTTTTCGTATACCGGAGCAAAGAATTTGAGATGTGATGCAAAAATTACCCTTGAAGCTGTATCTCTACAATGCTTTGACATATTTAGACCAAACTTGGTACATGTCATCACAAGCATGACCTGAGGCATTATACAGTGTTTCGGTGCAGCGCCACCTACTGGAGTGGAGATATGAAAAATTGTTATTTTGCTCATAACTTCTGATGAGTTTGACCAAAATTCATAAATTTGGTATGGGTCATCAGGACAATGCCCTGAAGGAGCCTGAGAAGTTTCGGACCAGCGCCACCTCGTGGTCAAAAGTTATAACAAAATTTACAAAAATGCTAATAACTTTTGTCTATATTAACCAATTGTAATGAAACTGGTCTCTGTAGATTCCTTGGGTTATGCTGAGAACATAGATATCAAATTTGCCATAGTCAGCTAAACGTCCTGTCCGCCATATTGTTTTTCTTTAAAAACCTACTTTTTCGAACTCCTCCTAGACCGTTGCTCCGATTTTCACCAAAATTGAACCGTGTCATCTTCAGACCATGCCGACAAAAAGTTATGGATTTCAAGTCCATATGTCAAACCGTTTTTGTATACCAGAGCAAAGAATTTGAGGCATGATTCAAAAATGACTCTTGAAGCTGTATCTCTTCAGTGCTTTGACATATTGACACCAAACTTTGGAAGTGTCATTGTCACCTCACTCTGACCATACCACAACAATTTGGACACAGCGCCACCTATTGGTCGAAAGTTATGAACCAGTAAATCCTCATTTTTGATAATTTTTCAGCTCTTATGCCTAAAATGATCTTAATACGTCTTTAATTGTTCACTGTTGCAGTTGGTCTGATGCTCCCAGCCGTGTTGGCTGGTTTCTTGTGCCGTTTTGTGCTTGGCCCCATAATTGCTGCTTGCAGCTATATTTAGGGGCCAAGCACCGAAGGTGCGGAGGCACCTATTGTTATTGTTGGCGTTCTTTTTTTTTTTTTTTTTTTATTATTATTAGGGGCCAAGCACCGAAGGTGCGGAGGCACCTATTGTTATTGTTGGCGTTCTTTTTTTTTTTTTTTTTATTCTTCTTCTTCTTCTTCTTCTTCTTCTTCCGCTCTTGAAGTCTATGGCAACCCATAGAACCGCTTGCGGGAAAGTTGTGAAATTTGGCACACAGTTAGAGGACAGTCTGACCTTTGTCCACAGCAAATTTGGAGTCTCTATCTCAATCCCTCTAGCGCCACCAGCTGTCCAAAGTTGCACTTATGTTTATGTTAATAACTTTTGAACCATAAGGGCTAGAAACAAAATTCTTTTTTCCTCTGATTCCTTGGGTCAAGACGAATCGATCGCACCCTATGACGTCATTTTCCGTCATGAAAATTTTTCCGCCATTTTGAATTTTCTGAAAAACTTACTTTTTCGAACTCCTCCTAGGCCGTTACTCCGATTTTCATGAAAATTGAATCAGATCATCTTCAGACCATGCTGACAAAAAGTTATGGAATTCAAGTTGATTCCTCAAACCGTTTTCGAAAAACTCACGAACGAATTGTACGTAGTGCTTGCGAAAACAGAAGTAAGGCTGTATCTCCGCAACGCTTTATCGTATTCAGACCAAACTTGGTACATGTCATCACAAGCATGACCTGAGGTACCATGCAGTGTTTCGGCGCAGCGCCACCTACTGGTGCGGAGATATGAAAAATGGGTATTTTTGCTTATAACTTCTGATGGGTTTGTCCAAAAATCATAAATTTGGTCTCGTTGGATTCGGGGAATCATGCCGAGTCGAATGATATCCAATTTTCCCATATCGGCCATTTTGGCCGTCGGCCATTTTGAATTTTGTGCTAAAATGCTGTATTTTACGAACGCATTAACGTATCTTTACAAAACTTGGTATGGGTCATCAGCACAATGCCCTGAAGGAGCCTGAGAAGTTTCGGCACAGCGCCACCTTGTGGTCAAAAGTTATAACAAAATTTACAAAAATGCTAATAACTTTTGACTGTATTCACCAATTGTAATGAAACTGGTCTCAGTAGATTCCTTGGGTCATGCTGAGAACATAGATATCACATTTGCTATAGTCAGCTAAACTTCCTGTCCGCCATATTGTTTTTCTTCAAAAACCTACTTTTTCGAACTCCTCCTAGACCGTTGCTCCAATTTTCACCAAAATTGAACCGTGTCATCTTCAGACCATGCCGACAAAAAGTTATGGATTTCAAGTCGATAAGTCAAACCGTTTTCGTATACCGGAGCAAAGAATTTGAGATGTGATGCAAAAATTACCCTTGAAGCTGTATCTCTACAATGCTTTGACATATTTAGACCAAACTTGGTACATGTCATCACAAGCATGACCTGAGGCATTATACAGTGTTTCGGTGCAGCGCCACCTACTGGAGTGGAGATATGAAAAATTGTTATTTTGCTCATAACTTCTGATGAGTTTGACCAAAATTCATAAATTTGGTATGGGTCATCAGGACAATGCCCTGAAGGAGCCTGAGAAGTTTCGGACCAGCGCCACCTCGTGGTCAAAAGTTATAACAAAATTTACAAAAATGCTAATAACTTTTGTCTATATTAACCAATTGTAATGAAACTGGTCTCTGTAGATTCCTTGGGTTATGCTGAGAACATAGATATCAAATTTGCCATAGTCAGCTAAACGTCCTGTCCGCCATATTGTTTTTCTTTAAAAACCTACTTTTTCGAACTCCTCCTAGACCGTTGCTCCGATTTTCACCAAAATTGAACCGTGTCATCTTCAGACCATGCCGACAAAAAGTTATGGATTTCAAGTCCATATGTCAAACCGTTTTTGTATACCAGAGCAAAGAATTTGAGGCATGATTCAAAAATGACTCTTGAAGCTGTATCTCTTCAGTGCTTTGACATATTGACACCAAACTTTGGAAGTGTCATTGTCACCTCACTCTGACCATACCACAACAATTTGGACACAGCGCCACCTATTGGTCGAAAGTTATGAACCAGTAAATCCTCATTTTTGATAATTTTTCAGCTCTTATGCCTAAAATGATCTTAATACGTCTTTAATTGTTCACTGTTGCAGTTGGTCTGATGCTCCCAGCCGTGTTGGCTGGTTTCTTGTGCCGTTTTTGTGCTTGGCCCCATAATTGCTGCTTGCAGCTATATTTAGGGGCCAAGCACCGAAGGTGCGGAGGCACCTATTGTTATTGTTGGCGTTCTTTTTTTTTTTTTTTTTTATTATTAGGGGCCAAGCACCGAAGGTGCGGAGGCACCTATTGTTATTGTTGGCGTTCTTTTTTTTTTTTTTTTTTTTTTATTCTTCTTCTTCTTCTTCTTCTTCTTCTTCCGCTCTTGAAGTCTATGGCAACCCATAGAACCGCTTGCGGGAAAGTTGTGAAATTTGGCACACAGTTAGAGGACAGTCTGACCTTTGTCCACAGCAAATTTGGAGTCTCTATCTCAATCCCTCTAGCGCCACCAGCTGTCCAAAGTTGCACTTATGTTTATGTTAATAACTTTTGAACCATAAGGGCTAGAAACAAAATTCTTTTTTCCTCTGATTCCTTGGGTCAAGACGAATCGATCGCACCCTATGACGTCATTTTCCGTCATGAAAATTTTTCCGCCATTTTGAATTTTCTGAAAAACTTACTTTTTCGAACTCCTCCTAGGCCGTTACTCCGATTTTCATGAAAATTGAATCAGATCATCTTCAGACCATGCTGACAAAAAGTTATGGAATTCAAGTTGATTCCTCAAACCGTTTTCGAAAAACTCACGAACGAATTGTACGTAGTGCTTGCGAAAACAGAAGTAAGGCTGTATCTCCGCAACGCTTTATCGTATTCAGACCAAACTTGGTACATGTCATCACAAGCATGACCTGAGGTACCATGCAGTGTTTCGGCGCAGCGCCACCTACTGGTGCGGAGATATGAAAAATGGGTATTTTTGCTTATAACTTCTGATGGGTTTGTCCAAAAATCATAAATTTGGTCTCGTTGGATTCGGGGAATCATGCCGAGTCGAATGATATCCAATTTTCCCATATCGGCCATTTTGGCCGTCGGCCATTTTGAATTTTGTGCTAAAATGCTGTATTTTACGAACGCATTAACGTATCTTTACAAAACTTGGTATGGGTCATCAGCACAATGCCCTGAAGGAGCCTGAGAAGTTTCGGCACAGCGCCACCTTGTGGTCAAAAGTTATAACAAAATTTACAAAAATGCTAATAACTTTTGACTGTATTCACCAATTGTAATGAAACTGGTCTCAGTAGATTCCTTGGGTCATGCTGAGAACATAGATATCACATTTGCTATAGTCAGCTAAACTTCCTGTCCGCCATATTGTTTTTCTTCAAAAACCTACTTTTTCGAACTCCTCCTAGACCGTTGCTCCAATTTTCACCAAAATTGAACCGTGTCATCTTCAGACCATGCCGACAAAAAGTTATGGATTTCAAGTCGATAAGTCAAACCGTTTTCGTATACCGGAGCAAAGAATTTGAGATGTGATGCAAAAATTACCCTTGAAGCTGTATCTCTACAATGCTTTGACATATTTAGACCAAACTTGGTACATGTCATCACAAGCATGACCTGAGGCATTATACAGTGTTTCGGTGCAGCGCCACCTACTGGAGTGGAGATATGAAAAATTGTTATTTTGCTCATAACTTCTGATGAGTTTGACCAAAATTCATAAATTTGGTATGGGTCATCAGGACAATGCCCTGAAGGAGCCTGAGAAGTTTCGGACCAGCGCCACCTCGTGGTCAAAAGTTATAACAAAATTTACAAAAATGCTAATAACTTTTGTCTATATTAACCAATTGTAATGAAACTGGTCTCTGTAGATTCCTTGGGTTATGCTGAGAACATAGATATCAAATTTGCCATAGTCAGCTAAACGTCCTGTCCGCCATATTGTTTTTCTTTAAAAACCTACTTTTTCGAACTCCTCCTAGACCGTTGCTCCGATTTTCACCAAAATTGAACCGTGTCATCTTCAGACCATGCCGACAAAAGTTATGGATTTCAAGTCCATATGTCAAACCGTTTTTGTATACCAGAGCAAAGAATTTGAGGCATGATTCAAAAATGACTCTTGAAGCTGTATCTCTTCAGTGCTTTGACATATTGACACCAAACTTTGGAAGTGTCATTGTCACCTCACTCTGACCATACCACAACAATTTGGACACAGCGCCACCTATTGGTCGAAAGTTATGAACCAGTAAATCCTCATTTTTGATAATTTTTCAGCTCTTATGCCTAAAATGATCTTAATACGTCTTTAATTGTTCACTGTTGCAGTTGGTCTGATGCTCCCAGCCGTGTTGGCTGGTTTCTTGTGCCGTTTTTGTGCTTGGCCCCATAATTGCTGCTTGCAGCTATATTTAGGGGCCAAGCACCGAAGGTGCGGAGGCACCTATTGTTATTGTTGGCGTTCTTTTTTTTTTTTTTTTTATTATTAGGGGCCAAGCACCGAAGGTGCGGAGGCACCTATTGTATTGTTGGCGTTCTTTTTTTTTTTTTTATTCTTCTTCTTCTTCTTCTTCTTCTTCTTCCGCTCTTGAAGTCTATGGCAACCCATAGAACCGCTTGCGGGAAAGTTGTGAAATTTGGCACACAGTTAGAGGACAGTCTGACCTTTGTCCACAGCAAATTTGGAGTCTCTATCTCAATCCCTCTAGCGCCACCAGCTGTCCAAAGTTGCACTTATGTTTATGTTAATAACTTTTGAACCATAAGGGCTAGAAACAAAATTCTTTTTTCCTCTGATTCCTTGGGTCAAGACGAATCGATCGCACCCTATGACGTCATTTTCCGTCATGAAAATTTTTCCGCCATTTTGAATTTTCTGAAAAACTTACTTTTTCGAACTCCTCCTAGGCCGTTACTCCGATTTTCATGAAAATTGAATCAGATCATCTTCAGACCATGCTGACAAAAAGTTATGGAATTCAAGTTGATTCCTCAAACCGTTTTCGAAAAACTCACGAACGAATTGTACGTAGTGCTTGCGAAAACAGAAGTAAGGCTGTATCTCCGCAACGCTTTATCGTATTCAGACCAAACTTGGTACATGTCATCACAAGCATGACCTGAGGTACCATGCAGTGTTTCGGCGCAGCGCCACCTACTGGTGCGGAGATATGAAAAATGGGTATTTTTGCTTATAACTTCTGATGGGTTTGTCCAAAAATCATAAATTTGGTCTCGTTGGATTCGGGGAATCATGCCGAGTCGAATGATATCCAATTTTCCCATATCGGCCATTTTGGCCGTCGGCCATTTTGAATTTTGTGCTAAAATGCTGTATTTTACGAACGCATTAACGTATCTTTACAAAACTTGGTATGGGTCATCAGCACAATGCCCTGAAGGAGCCTGAGAAGTTTCGGCACAGCGCCACCTTGTGGTCAAAAGTTATAACAAAATTTACAAAAATGCTAATAACTTTTGACTGTATTCACCAATTGTAATGAAACTGGTCTCAGTAGATTCCTTGGGTCATGCTGAGAACATAGATATCACATTTGCTATAGTCAGCTAAACTTCCTGTCCGCCATATTGTTTTTCTTCAAAAACCTACTTTTTCGAACTCCTCCTAGACCGTTGCTCCAATTTTCACCAAAATTGAACCGTGTCATCTTCAGACCATGCCGACAAAAAGTTATGGATTTCAAGTCGATAAGTCAAACCGTTTTCGTATACCGGAGCAAAGAATTTGAGATGTGATGCAAAAATTACCCTTGAAGCTGTATCTCTACAATGCTTTGACATATTTAGACCAAACTTGGTACATGTCATCACAAGCATGACCTGAGGCATTATACAGTGTTTCGGTGCAGCGCCACCTACTGGAGTGGAGATATGAAAAATTGTTATTTTGCTCATAACTTCTGATGAGTTTGACCAAAATTCATAAATTTGGTATGGGTCATCAGGACAATGCCCTGAAGGAGCCTGAGAAGTTTCGGACCAGCGCCACCTCGTGGTCAAAAGTTATAACAAAATTTACAAAAATGCTAATAACTTTTGTCTATATTAACCAATTGTAATGAAACTGGTCTCTGTAGATTCCTTGGGTTATGCTGAGAACATAGATATCAAATTTGCCATAGTCAGCTAAACGTCCTGTCCGCCATATTGTTTTTCTTTAAAAACCTACTTTTTCGAACTCCTCCTAGACCGTTGCTCCGATTTTCACCAAAATTGAACCGTGTCATCTTCAGACCATGCCGACAAAAAGTTATGGATTTCAAGTCCATATGTCAAACCGTTTTTGTATACCAGAGCAAAGAATTTGAGGCATGATTCAAAAATGACTCTTGAAGCTGTATCTCTTCAGTGCTTTGACATATTGACACCAAACTTTGGAAGTGTCATTGTCACCTCACTCTGACCATACCACAACAATTTGGACACAGCGCCACCTATTGGTCGAAAGTTATGAACCAGTAAATCCTCATTTTTGATAATTTTTCAGCTCTTATGCCTAAAATGATCTTAATACGTCTTTAATTGTTCACTGTTGCAGTTGGTCTGATGCTCCCAGCCGTGTTGGCTGGTTTCTTGTGCCGTTTTTGTGCTTGGCCCCATAATTGCTGCTTGCAGCTATATTTAGGGGCCAAGCACCGAAGGTGCGGAGGCACCTATTGTTATTGTTGGCGTTCTTTTTTTTTTTTTTTTTATTATTAGGGGCCAAGCACCGAAGGTGCGGAGGCACCTATTGTTATTGTTGGCGTTCTTTTTTTTTTTTTTTTTTTTATTCTTCTTCTTCTTCTTCTTCTTCTTCTTCCGCTCTTGAAGTCTATGGCAACCCATAGAACCGCTTGCGGGAAAGTTGTGAAATTTGGCACACAGTTAGAGGACAGTCTGACCTTTGTCCACAGCAAATTTGGAGTCTCTATCTCAATCCCTCTAGCGCCACCAGCTGTCCAAAGTTGCACTTATGTTTATGTTAATAACTTTTGAACCATAAGGGCTAGAAACAAAATTCTTTTTTCCTCTGATTCCTTGGGTCAAGACGAATCGATCGCACCCTATGACGTCATTTTCCGTCATGAAAATTTTTCCGCCATTTTGAATTTTCTGAAAAACTTACTTTTTCGAACTCCTCCTAGGCCGTTACTCCGATTTTCATGAAAATTGAATCAGATCATCTTCAGACCATGCTGACAAAAAGTTATGGAATTCAAGTTGATTCCTCAAACCGTTTTCGAAAAACTCACGAACGAATTGTACGTAGTGCTTGCGAAAACAGAAGTAAGGCTGTATCTCCGCAACGCTTTATCGTATTCAGACCAAACTTGGTACATGTCATCACAAGCATGACCTGAGGTACCATGCAGTGTTTCGGCGCAGCGCCACCTACTGGTGCGGAGATATGAAAAATGGGTATTTTTGCTTATAACTTCTGATGGGTTTGTCCAAAAATCATAAATTTGGTCTCGTTGGATTCGGGGAATCATGCCGAGTCGAATGATATCCAATTTTCCCATATCGGCCATTTTGGCCGTCGGCCATTTTGAATTTTGTGCTAAAATGCTGTATTTTACGAACGCATTAACGTATCTTTACAAAACTTGGTATGGGTCATCAGCACAATGCCCTGAAGGAGCCTGAGAAGTTTCGGCACAGCGCCACCTTGTGGTCAAAAGTTATAACAAAATTTACAAAAATGCTAATAACTTTTGACTGTATTCACCAATTGTAATGAAACTGGTCTCAGTAGATTCCTTGGGTCATGCTGAGAACATAGATATCACATTTGCTATAGTCAGCTAAACTTCCTGTCCGCCATATTGTTTTTCTTCAAAAACCTACTTTTTCGAACTCCTCCTAGACCGTTGCTCCAATTTTCACCAAAATTGAACCGTGTCATCTTCAGACCATGCCGACAAAAAGTTATGGATTTCAAGTCGATAAGTCAAACCGTTTTCGTATACCGGAGCAAAGAATTTGAGATGTGATGCAAAAATTACCCTTGAAGCTGTATCTCTACAATGCTTTGACATATTTAGACCAAACTTGGTACATGTCATCACAAGCATGACCTGAGGCATTATACAGTGTTTCGGTGCAGCGCCACCTACTGGAGTGGAGATATGAAAAATTGTTATTTTGCTCATAACTTCTGATGAGTTTGACCAAAATTCATAAATTTGGTATGGGTCATCAGGACAATGCCCTGAAGGAGCCTGAGAAGTTTCGGACCAGCGCCACCTCGTGGTCAAAAGTTATAACAAAATTTACAAAAATGCTAATAACTTTTGTCTATATTAACCAATTGTAATGAAACTGGTCTCTGTAGATTCCTTGGGTTATGCTGAGAACATAGATATCAAATTTGCCATAGTCAGCTAAACGTCCTGTCCGCCATATTGTTTTTCTTTAAAAACCTACTTTTTCGAACTCCTCCTAGACCGTTGCTCCGATTTTCACCAAAATTGAACCGTGTCATCTTCAGACCATGCCGACAAAAAGTTATGGATTTCAAGTCGATAAGTCAAACCGTTTTCGTATACCAGAGCAACGAATTTGAGGCATGATGCAAAAATGACTCTTGAAGCTGTATCTCTGCAATGCTTTATCATATTCAGACCAAACTTGGTATGTGTCATCACAAGCATGACCTGAGGCATCATACAGTGTTTCGGCGCAGCGCCACCTACTGGAGTGGAGATATGAAAAATGGCTGTTTTTGCTTATAACTTCTGATGGGTTTGACCAAAATTCATTAATTTGGTATGGGTCATCAGGACAATGCCCTGAAGCAGCATGAGAAGTTTCGGACCAGCGCCACCTCGTGCTCAAAAGTTATAACAAACTTGACAAAAATGCTAATAACTTTTTTTTCTAATTGCTCACTGCTGCTGTTGGTCTGATGCTCACGGCCATGTTGGCTGGCTTCTTGTGCCGTTTTTGTGCTTGGCCCCGTAATTGCTGCTTGCAGCTATATTTAGGGGCCAAGCACCGAAGGTGCGGAGGCACCTATTGTTATTGTTGGCGTTCTTTTTTTTTTTTTTTTTTTTATTATTCTTCTTCTTCTTCTTCTTCTTCCGCTCTTGAAGTCTATGGCAACCCATAGAACCGCTTGCGGGAAAGTTGTGAAATTTGGCACACAGTTAGAGGACAGTCTGACCTTTGTCCACAGCAAATTTGGAGTCTCTATCTCAATCCCTCTAGCGCCACCAGCTGTCCAAAGTTGCACTTATGTTTATGTTAATAACTTTTGAACCATAAGGGCTAGAAACAAAATTCTTTTTTCCTCTGATTCCTTGGGTCAAGACGAATCGATCGCACCCTATGACGTCATTTTCCGTCATGAAAATTTTTCCGCCATTTTGAATTTTCTGAAAAACTTACTTTTTCGAACTCCTCCTAGGCCGTTACTCCGATTTTCATGAAAATTGAATCAGATCATCTTCAGACCATGCTGACAAAAAGTTATGGAATTCAAGTTGATTCCTCAAACCGTTTTCGAAAAACTCACGAACGAATTGTACGTAGTGCTTGCGAAAACAGAAGTAAGGCTGTATCTCCGCAACGCTTTATCGTATTCAGACCAAACTTGGTACATGTCATCACAAGCATGACCTGAGGTACCATGCAGTGTTTCGGCGCAGCGCCACCTACTGGTGCGGAGATATGAAAAATGGGTATTTTTGCTTATAACTTCTGATGGGTTTGTCCAAAAATCATAAATTTGGTCTCGTTGGATTCGGGGAATCATGCCGAGTCGAATGATATCCAATTTTCCCATATCGGCCATTTTGGCCGTCGGCCATTTTGAATTTTGTGCTAAAATGCTGTATTTTACGAACGCATTAACGTATCTTTACAAAACTTGGTATGGGTCATCAGCACAATGCCCTGAAGGAGCCTGAGAAGTTTCGGCACAGCGCCACCTTGTGGTCAAAAGTTATAACAAAATTTACAAAAATGCTAATAACTTTTGACTGTATTCACCAATTGTAATGAAACTGGTCTCAGTAGATTCCTTGGGTCATGCTGAGAACATAGATATCACATTTGCTATAGTCAGCTAAACTTCCTGTCCGCCATATTGTTTTTCTTCAAAAACCTACTTTTTCGAACTCCTCCTAGACCGTTGCTCCAATTTTCACCAAAATTGAACCGTGTCATCTTCAGACCATGCCGACAAAAAGTTATGGATTTCAAGTCGATAAGTCAAACCGTTTTCGTATACCGGAGCAAAGAATTTGAGATGTGATGCAAAAATTACCCTTGAAGCTGTATCTCTACAATGCTTTGACATATTTAGACCAAACTTGGTACATGTCATCACAAGCATGACCTGAGGCATTATACAGTGTTTCGGTGCAGCGCCACCTACTGGAGTGGAGATATGAAAAATTGTTATTTTGCTCATAACTTCTGATGAGTTTGACCAAAATTCATAAATTTGGTATGGGTCATCAGGACAATGCCCTGAAGGAGCCTGAGAAGTTTCGGACCAGCGCCACCTCGTGGTCAAAAGTTATAACAAAATTTACAAAAATGCTAATAACTTTTGTCTATATTAACCAATTGTAATGAAACTGGTCTCTGTAGATTCCTTGGGTTATGCTGAGAACATAGATATCAAATTTGCCATAGTCAGCTAAACGTCCTGTCCGCCATATTGTTTTTCTTTAAAAACCTACTTTTTCGAACTCCTCCTAGACCGTTGCTCCGATTTTCACCAAAATTGAACCGTGTCATCTTCAGACCATGCCGACAAAAAGTTATGGATTTCAAGTCCATATGTCAAACCGTTTTTGTATACCAGAGCAAAGAATTTGAGGCATGATTCAAAAATGACTCTTGAAGCTGTATCTCTTCAGTGCTTTGACATATTGACACCAAACTTTGGAAGTGTCATTGTCACCTCACTCTGACCATACCACAACAATTTGGACACAGCGCCACCTATTGGTCGAAAGTTATGAACCAGTAAATCCTCATTTTTGATAATTTTTCAGCTCTTATGCCTAAAATGATCTTAATACGTCTTTAATTGTTCACTGTTGCAGTTGGTCTGATGCTCCCAGCCGTGTTGGCTGGTTTCTTGTGCCGTTTTTGTGCTTGGCCCCATAATTGCTGCTTGCAGCTATATTTAGGGGCCAAGCACCGAAGGTGCTTAGGCACCTATTGTATCTGTTGGCGTTCCGTACGCTTATTATTATTCTTCTTCCGTTTCTTCTTCCGCTCTTGAAGTCTATGGCAGCCCATAGAACCGCTTGCGGGAAAGTTGTGAAATTTGGCACACAGTTAGAGGACAGTCTGAACTATGCCCATAGCAAATTTGGAATCTCTAACTCAATCCCTCTAGCGCCACCAGCTGTCCAAAGTTGCACTTATGTTTATGTCAATAACTTTTGAACCATAAGGGCTAGAAACAAAATTCTTTTTTCCTCTGATTCCTTGGGTCAAGACGAATCGACTGCACCCTATGACGTCATTTTCCGTCATGAAAATATTTCCGCCATTTTGAATTTTCTGAAAAACGTACTTTTTCGAACTCCTCCTAGGCCGCTACTCCGATTTTCACGAAAATTGAACCACATCATCTTCAGACCATGCCGACAGAAAGTTATGGAATTCAAGTCGATTCCTCAAACCGTTTTCGAAAAACACACAAACAAATTGTATGTAGTGCTTGCAAAAATAGACATAAGGCTGTATCTCCGCAACGCTTTATCGTATTCAGACCAAACTTGGTACATGGCATCACAAGCATGACCTGAGGCAACATGCAGCGTTTCGGCGCAGTGCCACCTAGTGATGCGGAGATATGATAAATGGCTATTTTTGCTTATAACTTCTGATGGGTTTGGCCAAAAATCATGAATTTGGTCTCGTTGGATTTGGGGCATCATCTTGAGTCGAACGATATCCAATTTTCCCATATTGGCCATTTCAGCTGTCGGCCATTTTGAATTTTGTGCTAAAATGCTGTATTTTACGAACGCATTAGCGTATCATTATGAAACTCGGTATGGGTCATCAGCATAATGTCCTGAATGAGCTTAATAAGTTTCGGACCAGCGCCACCTTGTGGTCAAAAGTTATAACAAAATTTACAAAAATGCTAATAACTTTTGACTATATTAACCGATTGTAATGAAACTGGTCTCAGTAGATTCTGTGGGTCATGCTGAGAACATAGATATCAAGTTTGCCATAGTTAGCTAAACTTCCTGTCCGCCATATTGTTTTTCTTTAAAAACCTACTTTTTCGAACTCCTCCTAGACCGTTGCTCCGATTTTCACCAAAATTGAACCGTGTCATCTTCAGACCATGTCGACAAAAAGTTATGGATTTCAAGTCGATAAGTCAAACCGTTTTCGTATACCAGAGCAAACAATTTGAGATATGATGCAAAAATGACTCTTGCAGCTGTATCTCTGCAATGCTTTATCATATTCAGACCAAACTTGGTACATGTCATCACAAGCATGACCTGAGGCATCATACAGTGTTTCGGCGCAGCGCCACCTACTGGAGTGGAGATATGAAAAATGGCTATTTTTGCTTATAACTTCTGATGGGTTTGACCAAAATTCATAAATTTGGTATGGGTCATCAGGAAAATGCCCTGAAGGAGTATGAGAAGTTTTGGACCAGCACCACCTTGTGGTCAAAAGTTATAACAAACTTGACAAAAATTCTATTAACTTTTTTTTTCTAATTGCTCACTGCTGCTGTTGGTCTGATGCTCCCAGCCATGTTGGCTGGCTTCTTGTGCCGTTTTTGTGCTTGGCCCCGTAATTGCTGCTTGCAGCTATATTTATTCTTCTTCTTCTTCTTCTTCCGCTCTTGAAGTCTATGGCAACCCATAGAACCGCTTGCGGGAAAGTTGTGAAATTTGGCACACAGTTAGAGGACAGTCTGAACTGTGTCCATAGCAAATTTGGAGTCTCTAACTCAATGCCTCTAGCGCCACCAGCTGTCCAAATTTGCACTTATGTTTATGTTAATAACTTTTGAACCGTAAGGGTTAGAAACAAAATTCTTTTTTCCTCTGATTCCTTTGGTCAAGACGAATCGATCGCACCCTATGACGTCATTTTCCGTCATGAAAATTTTTCCGCCATTTTGAATTTTCTGAAAAACTTACTTTTTCGAACTCCTCCTAGGCCGTTACTCCGATTTTCATGAAAATTGAATCAGATCATCTTCAGACCATGTCGACAAAAAGTTATGGATTTCAAGTCGATAAGTCAAACCGTTTTCGTATACCAGAGCAAACAATTTGAGATATGATGCAAAAATGACTCTTGCAGCTGTATCTCTGCAATGCTTTATCATATTCAGACCAAACTTGGTACATGTCATCACAAGCATGACCTGAGGCATCATACAGTGTTTCGGCGCAGCGCCACCTACTGGAGTGGAGATATGAAAAATGGCTATTTTTGCTTATAACTTCTGATGGGTTTGACCAAAATTCATAAATTTGGTATGGGTCATCAGGAAAATGCCCTGAAGGAGTATGAGAAGTTTTGGACCAGCACCACCTTGTGGTCAAAAGTTATAACAAACTTGACAAAAATTCTATTAACTTTTTTTTTCTAATTGCTCACTGCTGCTGTTGGTCTGATGCTCCCAGCCATGTTGGCTGGCTTCTTGTGCCGTTTTTGTGCTTGGCCCCGTAATTGCTGCTTGCAGCTATATTTATTCTTCTTCTTCTTCTTCTTCCGCTCTTGAAGTCTATGGCAACCCATAGAACCGCTTGCGGGAAAGTTGTGAAATTTGGCACACAGTTAGAGGACAGTCTGAACTGTGTCCATAGCAAATTTGGAGTCTCTAACTCAATGCCTCTAGCGCCACCAGCTGTCCAAATTTGCACTTATGTTTATGTTAATAACTTTTGAACCGTAAGGGTTAGAAACAAAATTCTTTTTTCCTCTGATTCCTTTGGTCAAGACGAATCGACTGGACCATATGACGTCATTTTCCGTCATGAAAATTTTTCCGCCATTTTGAATTTTCTGAAAAACGTACTTTTTCGAACTCCTCCTAGGCCGTTACTCCGATTTTCATGAAAATTGAATCAGATCATCTTCAGACCATGCTGACAAAAAGTTATGGAATTCAAGTCGATTCCTCAAACTGTTTTCGAAAAACTCGCAAACGAATTGTACATAGTGCTTGCGAAAACAGAAGTAAGGCTGTATCTCCGCAATGCTTTATCGTATTCAGACCAAACTTGGTACATGGCATCACAAGCATGACCTGAGGTACCATGCAGTGTTTCGGCGCAGCGCCAACTACTGGTCCGGAGATATGAAAAATGGACATTTTTGCTTATAACTTCTGATGGGTTTGTCCAAAAATCATATATTTGGTCTCGTTAGATTCAGGGCATCATGTCGAGTCGATTAATATCCAATTTTCCCATATCGGCCATTTTGAATTTTGTGCTAAAATGCTGTATTTTACGAACGCATTAGCGTATCATTATGAAAGTCGGTATGGGTCATCAGGACAATGCCCTGAAGGAGCCTGAGAAGTTTCGGCACAGGGCCACCTTGTGGTCAAAAGTTATAACAAAATTTACAAAAATGTTAATAACTTTTGACTGTATTCACCAATTGTAATGAAACTGGTCTCAGTAGATTCCTTGGGTCATGCTGAGAACATAGATATCAAATTTGCCATAGTCAGCTAAACTTCCTGTCCGCCATATTGTTTTTCTTTAAAAACCTACTTTTTCGAACTCCTCCTAGACCGTTGCTCCGATTTTCACCAAAATTGAACCATGTCATCTTCAGACCATGCCGACAAAAAGTTATGGATTTCAAGTCGATACGTCAAACCGTTTTCGTATACCGGAGCAACGAATTTAAGGCATGATGCAAAACAAACTCTTGAACCTGTATCTCCGCAATGCTTTATCACATTTAGAACATATTTAAACTTGGTACATCTCATCAAAATCATGACATGAGGCATCATGCAGCGTTTCATCGTAGTGCCACCTACTGGTGCGGAGATTAAAAAAATGGTTATTTTTGCTTATAACTTCAGATGGGTTTGTCCAAAAATCATAACTTTGGTCTCGTTGGATTCAGGGAGTCATGTTGAGTCGAATGATATCCAATTTTCCCATTTCAACCATTTTGGCCGTCGTCCATTTTGAATTTTGTGCTAAAGTGCTGTATTTTATGAACGCATTCAAGTATCGTTACGAAACTCGGTATGGGTCATCAGAACAATGCCCTGAAGGAGCCTGAGAAGTTTCGGACCAGTGCCACCTTGTGGTCAAAAGTTATTATGAAATTTACAAAAATGTTAATAACGTTTGAATATATTTACCGATTGAAATAAAACTGGTCTCAGTAGATTCCTTGGGTCATGCCGAGAACACGGATATCAAATTTGCTATAGTTGGCTAAACTTCCTGTCCACCATATTGTTTTTCTTTAAAAACATACTTTTTCGAACTCCTCCTAGACCGTTGCTCCGATTTTCACCAAAATCGAACCGTATCATTTTCAGACCATGCAGACAAAAAGTTATGGATTTCAAGTCGATATGTCAAACCGTTTTCGTACACCGGAGCAACAAATCTGAGGCATGATTCAAAAACGACTCTTGAAGCTGTATCTCTGAAATGCTTTGACATATTGACACCAAACTTTGCGATTGTCATTGTCACCTCACTCTGACCATACCACATTAATTTGGTCACAGCGCCACCTATTGGTCGAAAGTGATGAAACAGTAAATCCTAATTTTTTTTATCATTTATCAGCTCTTTTGCCTAAAATTATCTTAATAGGTCTTTAATTGCTCACTGTTGCAGTTGGTCTGATGCTCACAGCCATGTTGGCTGGCTTCTTGTGCCGTTTTTGTGCTTGGCCCCGTAATTGCTGCTTGCAGCTATATTTAACATTGTTATTGGTCTACTGTCCCGGTTAGACAAAAAACACAAAAAACTAACGCTGCAAATTAATAAACGTAATATTTAGGCATTTATGACTGATGAAAACATGATTAGTTAGTTTGTTAGTGTTTGTTGTTCTCGTTCATGTTCACTGTTTGAGCAGCATGTGTCGTGATTCACTGAATCATTTCTCAAAGTATTTGATTCAATTGACTCAGAGTTGAAAAGTTCAGTTTCTCCATCATGACTCTCCAGAGACTGAACTCGTGTTCATGATAAACTGATTTATGATATATAAGCTGTGTCTCATTTCATTTAATTTCGAAGGCTGCATCCTCAAGAGGACGAATCCTGTGAAGGATGCAGTATATGGAGTGTCCTTAGCCAGAATTAAACAAAACATCCTTTGTGACACACAGGCAGGAAAGGAAACAGGAAATATATCGTTGCTATGCCAACACGTTCACTGCAGCCTCGTTGCGCTCTCAGCAAATGAATGAAAATTATTAATGAATTTGTATGTAATTTGAAAAGAAAATGTATTTACTTGTTTTATTTTGGTTAATGCTTGAGGAGCTGGCTTATGTACAACAGATCTCTGTTACAGAGACAAAGGAGGAGGATATTAGGAAGAACAAAGTTTAAAACAAAAACAAGCTGCACTGGCCGTGGCCGCCAAATAAGGAAAGAAGAAGTGGAAGAGTAGGAAGAAACCAACAGCAAAGACGTTAGATAGAAGAAGCATAGAAACAAACAAACAATATGCATAACGCGGCCGCTGGTAAAAAAACGGAAAGAAAAGGGTGGGGCTGAGAAGGCGAGAGAAAAAAAATTGCGGAATTTAGATACTGAAGCCGCTATATGAGTATTCAAGTTAATCTAGAATAATATGCTTTTAACACACATCTAGTCAACATCAGTGCTATGCTATAATTTGGATGGTATAGTATCATGAGCCACAATTAAAGTCTTGTGACACTCATGCCAGGCATTATTGTTGTTGTTGTCGAGTTTCCGCGCGCCGATTGCTTTGGGCCGGGCCTAGTCAAAGTCCAGGGCCGTTTTTAGTCCCAGTCCGTGTCCGTCCCTGATAAACAGGGTTAACTATGTAAAATCAAATCAATATTTACTGCAATAAAATAAGCTACCATCAATACTAAAACTGACACGGAGGTATGTATAATTACAAACTAAAGTCACTGTTAAATGACTGTTATCTATTTCTAAAGTAAGCTACATAAATGTGAGTGACAAAGTTTCTGCGACAGCTCTCTGACGCGATTTGTCAGTGTCCGAATTCCTCACTTCATTTCGTTCACTCCTTGCTTAGTGCACTTAACCATAGACATTATGCACTTAACTGCTATGCAAGTGAGCTATTTCGGACACAGCAGCAGAGTCGACACCGAGAGACAATTCCTGTGCTGGAGTCGACCCCGAGGGTGCTTCTCAATTCTCATCCTCATATCCTTTCCTTGCGTCTTAGCTCCATCCATTCAGGATCCCAGGGAAGGACACAAGAAAAAGACGCCAGGACAGAGGAATTGAATCAAGTGAAATGATATATCCTCACTCCCTTTAGCGTCACTTCAAAGCGTCATCAGTTGCACGCGAGGGATCTACCCATATGTTGTTAAAGTTTGGTTATTTAAAAAAAATATAATATTAATAAAACAAGATGCCCCGTTGAAATATGTGAGATGTAAAGTTTATTTAAACTACATACTTTAAAGCATACATTTATATTATTGTGACAGATATGAAGGTGGAGGAGAATTTATGCGTGCGTCACGTTTCTTGATGAGAAAGACTTCCGCAAAGGATGCACCTCTGTATCCTCGCTCATGACTCCTCGGGAAGCCTCCTCACTCCTCGATCCTCACCTCCTTGAGGTGCAATTAGAGAATTGAGATATCCTTCAAGATGGCTGAGCTCGATCGTTTTTCGGGTCATAGGATGGAGGACGGAGGAGCGAGGAAACGAGGAGGGATATTGAGAAGCACCCCGACACTGGCCCTGCGTCCCAATGTCCATACTATCCATCCTAAATAGTATGTGAGATTAAAATAAGTGTGTCCCAAAGCATAGTATGTTGAAAAGAGTATGCCAAAAGTCCCTGGATGGTCTACTATTTCCAGTAGATTTTCGAAGTGTGGATCCGTGCACACTATAAAGTCTAATATTGCCCACAACCCATTGCACGTTGGATGAGGATTCAGTTCAGAACTACAAACACGAGCAAAAAGTGTTAAACTACAAAACATGGCGGATATGCGTGATCGACGCTGAGAGGTTTGAGTGACTAATAATCAGTTCAAAATGCTAGAAAATATCTATTTAATGTTATATGTGTTATTTTTCATCTGCAAATAACAATGTGGACTTTTATAAAGATCCGATTGGCCATTAACTTTTAAATGCATCATTATGCATTAATAAGAGGAGAGTTCTCCACATGAAAGACTCGTGATTGCAGATCAACATGGTACTGCATTTCTCTCCGATATGGCAGGAAATTAGCAAAATGAAATGTGGAGGATGTAAGATGATTGACAGGACAGTTTATGGTGACATGATGCGACGGAGAGCAAAGACGCAATTGTATGACGTGATAGTATGTCCCAAAGCTTGTCTACTCTTTTGCTACACACTCAAAAGTAAGTACTTTTTGTTCACAGGAAGAGTACATACTTTTAGGGCGTAGTACAAGTAGGCGAATTGGGACGCAGCATCGGGCTATTCAGAGTCAAGGAATCGACTCTTTTGGAGTCGACTCCCCATCACTTCACCTCATGCATCCTCCGAATTCCTGTGAAAGAAGGACGCATTCCAAGGTGTGCAACCTTCGAATGCAACCTCCAGAGGTGACTTTTTTTTTTTTTTTTAATAAGAAACAAATGTACATACAAAATAGGTATTGAACAAACAATATTAACAACTAACAATTCTCAAGGCAGACATAGTTGCAATTACAATATGTAACAACAAAGTATTACATAAAATTAATAAATAAATAAATAAATAAATAAATAATAATTTTAAAAAATATAAAAAAGGGTAAATTCTTACAAGGGGTAGAAAGGAGCTATAAGGTACTTAGTTCACTAAAGAAATTGGCAACTATAGTAACTTTTTCATTTGAAAGGGCATCAAGAGAAGCAGCAAAAATTTTAAGTTCGTTACAAAAGTGAGGACTTATGAATGAAGTATTTAGCAACTTCAAAAAGGTTGTTAATCAAGTAATGCTGTGAACAATCTTTCTTAAGCACACCAAACTTAATTTGCTTGTATTCAAGGGGATTTACACATGTAATTATACATGATATTTTACTACACAATTGGGTCCAAAACAACTTTGAATAATTACAATTAAAAAAAATATGTTCAGTGGTTTCAATATCAATTTCACAAAATTGACAAGAGTTTTCTCCAATATCAAATTTTGATTTGAGGAATTCTTTAGATGGGTATATGTCATTTATTATTTTAAAATGAAGTTTTTTAATTTTTGGGAGACTTGGAAAGGTAAGATAATTCATTCTCATTTCCTTCACCTCTTTAGGGTTAAAATCTTTGAAAACATAATTATGTTTAATTCTATTTGGATGAAGTTTATCAATAAAAACACTTCTTATATGTTTGTTGTTGCATTTATGATCCCTAATAAACAATTCACCCAGACGAGGAGATGGGAGAGAGAATGTCACAGAGTAATGTGAAAGAATCCCTTTTACCAATAATACCATGCTTTTAGGTATGGCATTTACAACATTGTAAAACTCTTTAGGATGACATACAAACCCATGTTTTAAACAAAAATCATTGTAACTGAGAACATTACCATGGTCGTCCATCATGTCCAATATGGAAAAAATGCTATATTGAAACCAGTTTTCATAAAATAAAGATTTGTTATGGTGCAAAATAAAACGATTGTTCCAAATAAAATTGTTTTGTGTGGACTAAAGTTATGAGAAAATGCTAATTTCCAACACAGGAGAAATTGTTGATGGAAAGCAGACAATTTAAGAGGTGATTTGGACAAATCAAAGTCACAACTGATTAAAAATTCCAAATATTGAAGAAGAGACAGTGAACCATAAGCAATTTGTATTACAAAGAAATGATATTAACCATTGAGTTTTTAAAACGCTATTCATTATTTCTCAGTCAATCACATTTAATCCCCCTTCTTTGTAACTGCGAACTAAATCATTTTTTGTTAATATAGTGATGCTTATTTTTCCAAATAAAGTTAAATAATGCAGTATTACATTCGTTTAGTAAGTGAGGTGGGATAGCTAAGGAGGAGGCTGGATAAACAAACCTGGAGAGTAATTCCATTTTAGTCAATAAAACTCTTCCATAAATTGAGATATCTCTTTGTATCTAGTTACTGAGAATAGTTTTTGCTTTTGAAAGATTTTTAACAAAATTTTCTTGGACACTTTGATTACTATCTCTAGTAATAGTTATCCCCAAGTATTTTACAGGTTTTTTATCGGTATGTTGCATAAAGTGTCTAGTTCGCTACCATGAATTGCAAGTAATTCACATTTGTTTAAATTCAAGTGCAGGCCTGATGCTTTGGAAAAGAGATTAACTAGTTGAATGGCTTTAACAATTTGAAATTGGTCCTTTAAAAAGATCACTGTATCATCAGCTAATTGACTAATACCAATTTGTCTTCCAAATACAATGAGTCTATCAAAGTTGCTGTTTTTATCTATCAAGATAGCGAGCATTTCTACTGTTAAGATAAATAGAAAAGGGGAAATGGGACATCCTTGTCTTATTCCTTGTGAAATGTTGAATCTCTGGGATGTTCCAAATGAAAGGGATATAGAGCTATTGATGTCTTTATATAACGTTTTTATAAAAGAAATGAATTTATTGCCAAAATCACATTTTTCGAGGGAGCTAAATATGAAATTATGTTCGATCGTGTCGAATGCCTTTCAAAAATCTAAAAAGAGAATATAGCCATCATCCTCAATACATTCACGATAATCTAAAATATCTAAGATCAATCTGATGTTATTATGTATTGATCTGCCTTTTATAAAACCAGACTGTGATTCGCTAATTATTTGATTTATGTTTCTTGAGTCTATTGGAAAATATATGAGCTAGAATTTTATAATCACAGTTGAGTAAAGTGCAGGGCTGCCAACTTTTGAGTTCAGCTTAGAGTGAGATTTTGGGGGGCGGGGCTTTGGTTATGGGGGGAGGGGCTTGTGGAGGGGCGTGGCTTGCTTTTGTACTGGTTTTTTATGATAAAGTTATGTAAAATAACTGCTCAGTGCTGCAAAACAAACAACTCTGCTAATGCTAACTTAATTCTATATAAACTATAAGGGTGTGACGAGAGGTATCTCACGAGACGAGACTCGAGATTGAGTTCACGAGAAGAGACAAGATGGCGAAATACATGACTAGAAAAAGTAGTCTGCAGGTGTATTTGAAATGTTTTAACTAATCATCTTGTAATGAATGTCATTTCAGTTCTACTTTCTGAGACTGAATTATCTTATGCAGTAAAAGACAACAATACTCAAGCACTGTAAAAGGTTTTACCACAAACTCAAGTGACTGGCTTCTCTTCTGTGTGATTTCAGTCTCTTCAGAACTTACTGGACATGATTTATGAGCTACAACTTTTGACCTCCTAACTGAACTCCTTTCCACAAACTGATCATATAATAAAAACAGTATAAATAAAAATGGTAACACTTTACAATAAGGTCTCATTTATTAACATTAATGTATTAACCAACATCAACTAACAATGAGCAATATATGTGCTACAGTATTTATTAATTTCTCAGTGCATTAACTGATGTTAACAAATGAAACTTTATTGTTTGTGCTTAATAAGATTAAGATAAAACTGATATTCATTTCTATGGTAACACTTTACAATAAGTGTAACCATAATCGCACTTTCTCAATATTCAGTGCAAATAAGTGCAAAATAAGACCACATTTTTCTCTGATACAGAGCTAAGAGATGGTTACAACTACACTGCCCAGCCTAAGATAGCTTTCATATTGAAAGATATGTGTATTCATCAGGGAGCCGCTTTCAAAATGCGGGGTATTGAAATCGCGTTTGAATGCGCGCTGGCGTTTACTTTCACTTTCGTGATCGCGCGTAACTCTGTGAATATGGAGCGGCGGCGACCGTTATCCAGCTGAAATGTTTTTTTATTTAAATACAAAGCAAAACGATAGTGGAGGCGTAATGTAAACGTAGCAGTGGCATATTCTTTCCTAATCATCCTAACACTCTGTCATGGCAACATCACAGACTACTTTTCGCCTCGACAAGAAATCTCGTCACATCCCTATAAACTATAACAGCATATTAGGCCTATTAGTTACTAGCCTAAACTGGACGGAGACACGGAGCGCCCTGTAACTCACTGACCTGCCTGCGTTCACAATTCACATGGTGCAGATGGGAGGGAGAACGGCTGACTACACAGTTTATGGGAATAAATTGTGTATTTCCCTCACAATTGTCACAAAAACTCACTGTACACGGTCTCTCTGTGCGTTGCTTTGCGAGATCATGCGGCGCGATATTTTTTTTCCTCACTTCTGCACGAGTCTGCGTGAGAATATGGGGGTGTGGCGTGAGAGCGTGAGAATTGTGTCAATTGCGCGAGTCTCACGCTGAATGCGTGAGAGTTGGCAGCTATGAAAGTGATAGGGCGAAGCTTATCTACGTCGTGCATCTTTACATGGTTTGGGGATAAGAATAATTAGACCTTGTTTCACAGTCGAAGATAGTGAATTATTTTGGATACATTAGAGAAATGCTTGAAACAATAGTTCTCTCAAATCTCCCCTAAAGAATTTATAAAATTCAGAGGTAAGGCCATCAGGGCCTGGAGATTTCCCTGAAGATAATTTATCTATTGCTTTATCCATTTCCTCTATTTTGATGTCAGTCTCGCATAAATCTTTAAAGTCCTGGTCTAACTGCGGTATGCTAGTGTGTATATTATCAAAAAGAATATTACAGTCTGATACAGAAAAGGATGACTTGGGTAAACCCAGCTAACCAAAATACGTGACTGTTACGTAACTTCAACGTAATTTGGTGACCAAAGTTTCGTCGTGGCGACGTAACTAGTTACGTTGTCTCAACCGGAAAAGTGAAATTCCCGGATACGTTGCCACAACGTAACTTTGTGACGTTGCCAGTTAGTAACTGCGACGTCGTGGCAACGTTGTGTATCATTGGTTGTGTATTGGTAATCAGTTGGTAATTTTTATATTTATTTATTTTTCTATGGGCGGACATGCAGTAGTTTAACCTAATTTATGTCCTCATTTGCCCAAATTAATTTAAAGGCTATTCCAACAGCTGTGAACAATGAATGTAGAGCTCAAAATGAATTCAATTCATTTATTTTGAAAAACATGCAGAACATGAACAAAAATCCAAATAAAAATAATGAAATACACCCAAACTATAAATAAAAACATATCGCCTACAGCGAAACATAAAATAAAAGCATTCAAGACGTTTTGCACTCAGTATCATTAAAAACATATGCTATGCTAGCGTACCATTTTGCCAACATATATTTCAGACGTTCAATCACAGAGGTGAAAATATTAACATAAAGTACTTAAGGTAGACTGTGGGTAATGTTACTTAACCAATCTGATGCAGTTGTTGAACTTATTGCTATAAAACTGACGAGAAACACGGAGAAACGTCGACGCCGACCTCTCCAGCAGCTTGAATGTTTTCCCGGTTGCCATGCCAACTCTAACGGCCACCAGCACTAACGTAAACATAACAATAAAAAAAGGTTTTGCGTCTTTCCAAAGTTAACTTTATACATTTTTATAAAAGCCATTTATTCGTTGTCACCTCGGAAAAATAAATTCTTCTCTCAGAAAAATTAACTTTACTCTCTTGTCAACATACTGTGCGCGCTGCGCGCACTCCATTTGTGGAGACGCGCGCTGTATGTCACGTCACAATATATAAAAAGCAATCATCCATATTCTGACTTGGTGAAAAGAAACTTTTTTTTTTCTTAGGGGACATTTCAGTCTTGTGTCTGACGTTTAATTACACAGTTTAAATGGCAAATTCTGGTAATAATAACATATAAAGAACGCGTAAATGATGGTAATGAAATTACCAGCACATGACGTTGCTGTAACATTGCCAGTAAGTCATGGAATGACCATTATATTACGAATAGAGTACGTATCTGGAACGTCCTTGGTTTTCTTATAACGTTAGGAGATCGTACTGACAACGTTGTGATATGGTAATTTGATGGTAATAATATTAGGGGCATACAACGTTGTAGTTACGTTACTAGTAAGTCATGGAATTACCAATATATTACGAATAGAGTACGTATCTGGAACGTCCTTGGTAATCGTATAACGTTAGGGGGTCGTACTGACGACGTTGTGAGATGGTAATCTGAAGGTAATGAAATTACTGGCATGCGACGTCGTAGTTACGTTGTCAGTTAGTAAGTCATGAAATTACCAAAAAGTACGAATACATTACGTAACTGTTACGTCGTGTGTTAGCTGGGAAAGTTGGTTTTATAATTCGCACATTCAGACTTCTGATAAATTCAGACTTTCCAATAAATGTGCAATAAATTAATGTTTGCGAATTTTAAGCAATGACATGATATTGACAAACCAACGATTGTCAACTTACAACATTTTTCACAGTCGATCAGAATAGGCAAGTATTGTTTTAATGGCATATTTACTTGTGAATGTCCACTGAATGTCCAATGTAGTCCCAGATAGCAAACTGACATAGAATCAACGTAGAAACGACGTTTCTCGTGACATCGAAACGACGTTGATCTCCGACGTTGATCCGGCATCAGTTTGCTCATCGGGGTAATGTTGAATCAACGTCAGACACTCCATTAAAATCTAACGGAAAATCGACGCAATTGGTTTGCTTACCGTTGAAACGATGTTGATTTTCGGATGGTTGAAACGACGTTATAGAATCGACACATATTCAACATAAAATCGATCTAATTGGTTTGCTTACCTAACGTCGAAACGATGTTGATTTCAGTTGAGTGAAACGACGTTGTAGATCAACACGTATTCAACATGAAATCGATCTAACTGGTTTGCTTATACCCTGATGTTGATTTCATTTGGGTGAAATAACTATACAATTAACACATTTTCTACTTGTTTTAAAAATCTCAAACACTTAATACTAAAAGATAAGCATGTTTACAAAATAATCACACATCACAATCAGTTAACATTGCTTTTAATATTTACAAAATACAGTTACAAATAGCCTACATCGTTAGAGCATACAAACCTTCTACAAGAATGACAAAGAAAAGGCATTTACACTCAAATACACACAGAGGTATAAAAGTTAATTATAGGCTATTATAAATAATAAGTTACAAATTAAAAGCAATAATTACTCAAGTATAAAACTGGTCATGTTCTTTTGTACCAAATATGTTATTTTTATTGGAGCACAAAAGGAGATGTAAGGCAGAACATCAAGAGACTGACAGCCTGAGTCAGAATTCACTATCACTTCTTCTTTTCTAATGGTGACTGAGACTTACGACTCTCTCCTTTTGTGTTCAACAAAAATAAAGACATATGGGTCAGTAGATGATTTATAAAGAAATCTTACCTTTGAAAATGGAGGACAGAAGAATATAGCAGATTAATTGGTTTTCCTTTGCAATTAAAATGTAAGTTCCATGCTCTTGTAACAACAGGGATGTAAACTCATCAGGGGTGAAAATGGTGACAAAGATGTAACCCACAATTTCAATACCATGGAAAATGAAATATATTTTTTAATTTTTTAATTTCAAAGTTTATGAATATTTTAATTTATTTTATAATTATTATTGACATATCAAAATTAAAATATTTCATTTTTATCTAAATGTAAACCAGTGTCAATTCATGAAGTGCCCCAATGATTTAACGGATTCACTCCTGTAATTGGATAAATGCGAATGTATATATTTATTATAATATTGCTCATTTATTATAAGTCTATAGCCCCCAGCTGTTAGAATAGCGACTCAATTATGCACATGCTGTATTTTATCTGGCATTATTGTAGTGAAACTGAGCAACTGACAGTGGAAGGTGTAGACAATATTTCAGTGAAGTCATCAAAATGTTTTAGGAGTTGAAAACTTAACTCCTTAAAAACACAACACAACAGTTACACCTTTTAAATTTCAGAGTGTCTATTTACATAAAGTGCAAATAGCGTCCCTTGTTGGCAAACGCTATTTACACTAGCTTTTGGGCCACTCAAGTTTTAAAAAAGAAGCACAGAAGGCAACGTCTTCAGTGACACAGCAGTAGGGAGTTCTGGCTTTTGATGCAGGTTCAAATCTGCCTTTTGCTAAGCTCGCATTTATTTTCAATAAAAATGAAAATAATGTTCTAAAAGAGGAAATAAGCTGCAAATGAGTGTTTAATAATATTAAAAGTGCTTATTGGGTAGTTAGGAGAAGGTGTAGGGAGGGTTTTATTCTACCAATAAGACAGCATCCATTTAATAATTTTAATAAATACAATCATTTACACTCTATATTATTGCATCCTGTTAATGTACAAAAATACTGAGGTGCAAATAGTATCTGCCAATATAAAGTAGGCCTATAGATAGCATCTGTTTACTCTTATTGCAAAGAACTGATACATTACATGGTGTAAACAGAATCTATCACTATTTTCACCTAGTGTAAGAAAATGTGCTATTTTCACTTAGTGCAAATACAAATCACAAAAACTCATAGGCTCTTTTTTTTTTTTTGTAGATCAGAAAAATTTGGCCAATCATGCATATTTCTTTGTGTATGATTTTGTGAATCACCTACACTGTTTGGCTGTTCTCATGTGGTAACATTAAAGAAATATTAAGTGCTAGCTACAAAAAACAAAAAAACATCATCCATAAAAGAGACTTGTATCCCTTTAATATAGACTAAAATATTGAATGTCAAATAGTAGCATTTATAATAAATATTTAGCTACTGTTCATTTCTTGCCAAAACCATACTTCTACAGTGCATGGTAATTTCAGGGTGGTGCAGTGTTGATTACTGATTGATTAATAATGACAAGATTAGATTGTCAGATTGTATATTTTTACATTTTGAATATATTACTGTTTGTTAAAATTTGAATTCACGTTAATAAAAAAGATGCTGCAAAGTGTGACATCATATCAGGACTGTTACAGTGTCTGAAGAACACGGCTCAAATGTGAGCATATGAATTTCTTAATTTGTGAAATAGGATTTGTGCACCTCCAATGAAGAATTTGAAAAGGTGTAACAGCTGTTTTTGTAACTGGAGAAAAAAAGTTTGCAACTTTTAAAAATTCTTTAATTTTTTAAATAAAAATAAATAAATAATAATTTACTGATGTTTGGCTATTCTTTAAAATTAGAAATCCCACTATCACAGGTGCTCAGTTTTGCTATAATACTACCCTCACAAAGCATGGTAGTAATCAGCCATCCATTTAAAAGCAGAGGTCTTTGTGGTGTACTGTTGGTACATCTGTCCAGGCCAACATCTGATGTCCTGATGCCTTCAACTGGGGATCCCTGAGAACCTGCAATAGAAATAGTACAGATCAAAATCATACATCATACATACCCATTACAAAGTATCTCATCTGGTAACACAAATTATCATTCCAGGATTAGTTTGTTTAGCTCAATATACAATATTTGTGGCATGATAATGCCCAAAAGAAATTATTTTAACTCGCTCCTCTGAATATTCCTTTAACCTGGCATTTTGTGAGAAGACCAATGACCTTGTGACATCTTCTTTTACATTGTAATTTTCATATAAGATAAATAATTAATGCAAAATACGAAACATCCATGTATTTACAAACCTCATTTGGATAAATACGATGGTGAAAACCTTGAATCAGTGATACACAGGAAAGCCTGTCAGTGATGTGCTGTAAAGTAAAAGGAAATAAATAAATAAATAAATAAATAAATAAATAAATAAAGGTGAAAGACACCGATAACACTGTAAAACTGTATTTTCATAGTGGGTCCTTTTATAATAAAGTCATTATATTATGTTTTTAAAAGATCTTGTTAATTTTGTTTAATAATATGAACAATATTAATAGTAGTAATAGTAGAAGTATATATAAATGCTAGAAAAATTTCACCATGACCTGTTTACATGAACATAATGAGAACAGAAAGTAAAAAACAGCTCCATCTGAAACTTTTCAATCAAATCAAAGGAGTACAAGCTCCTGTTCTAAAATTATAGTACACATGGCACACAAATGAGAGGTACAGTCTCTCCCTACTCTTACAAAATAACAACCATCCTGACAAACACATGTTCTATGAAGACTAGAGTTGGAATAAAACACCCCTCCTAGTCCTCACATATCATATAAAAGTGAATATGAAAAAGAGTTATTTTTGTTTCCCCTCCTCAAGTCCATATTGTCCTTTCATCTTCAGGGAGCCATCTTTCAGCCTCCATGCAGTGGTTGGGTAGAGCTACATTAGGTTAGGACAGCCTTAAGAAGTTATTTCATGTGACTCATAGAAGTTATGTCAGTTATGTCATATGGGTAGGGATAGGTATCGTTACAGTTCTAACGGTATTGCTACTGTTACTTATTGATCGGGTACTTCAACGGTTTTCTTATCGGTTCTTTTTATTATATACAAATTAAGAACATAATTAACATTGCTTTATAGATTAAATCAACTGAAGATAAAAGACATTAAATCTCTCAAGATCTCAGCAGAGGAGGATTAAACAACTCTACACAACAACTAACACTTTTCTTGTGTCGCGCCTCAACAGCTAAAAGCTGACCGACTGTTGCAAAGCACTTGGTCTACGTCAAAAATTGAATGGGGAACCTGCTTACTGTCGGGAATTTGTTGTGTTGCGTCACTCCTCATCCAGTGTAGACAATATCACAGATTATAACGGGTTCTATTATTAAACATGCTGAGATGTTACTGTTTATGTGATCACAGATGTCCCGTACATCACAGCACACATGAGCTTTGAAGCAGTCTGTCTCAATCGAGATGTGTTATAGGCTGCCCACGATAGGCGTGGCAATATCCATCTGCAACTGTAACAGATTTTAGAATTTTGATTTTTCATCTTGGGATTTCAAACAGAAACAAGATTTTTCTTACGCCATATGCAGATAATTTTGCTTGTTTTAAGCAAAAAGTGTTTTTTTATTTTATTTTTTCCCCCCAGAAAACAAGAAATATTTTATGTAATTTTAATTATCTAGAAAAGGCATCTTGATTTAACAATTTCTAGATATTTGGAATATAAACAATACAAAAATACTAAGTAAGAAATTTGTTTTGTAGTGCAGGACATTTTTAAATATATCTCCGATTGTGTTCATCAGAAAGAAGAAAGTCATTTACACCTAGGCTTGATGGCTTGAGGGTGAGTAAATCATGGGATAATTTTCATTTTTGGGTGAACTAACCCTTTAAGGCAGTGGTCTCAAACTGCCGGCCCACGGGCCAATTACGGCCCGTCCTCCCCCTCTACCCGGCCCGCAACTAATCTCAAAAATAAAACATAATCCGGCCCGCTAAATAATTATTATTCCCTAGTTGCAACCTGACTGATATGCAAAGAAAAAGTCGCCGTTCTATGGGGGCATTCACATACCGCATTCTCCTTTCTAATGCGCT
The DNA here is from genome assembly GCA_036281575.1 of Ancherythroculter nigrocauda. Lineage (NCBI taxonomy): Eukaryota > Metazoa > Chordata > Actinopteri > Cypriniformes > Xenocyprididae > Ancherythroculter > Ancherythroculter nigrocauda. The sequence goes on from VTFQ01000001.1 coordinate 19,140,661, forward strand.
TTCGCTCCAGTGGCGTCTGTCATTGCTATGCAACCATGAGCCACGCTCTCAACCGCGTCGATTCTATTATGAGCGCGCTTGCCTAAATCACAGTAAAAGCACTCGACTTTAAGTCAGGAGCGTCGATTTAAAACCACCGAAACGCGTCCGATGCAGAAGAGTGTACAAACGTATTCAGGGATTGTATTTGTTCAGTACAGTGTTGTTCAGTGCAAGATTTTAATGTTATTTAAGCTAACATAAAGTAAGGGAAAATACTTCCACTAAATGTTGTTTCCCATTAACTAGACTGACGACGTGGTGCAGTTATGACGTCTAAACTCCGCCCCTCTGGTTCCCTCTAGATCTTTCAATGGGGTTTTATAACTTATGAATAAATTTATGTAAATTACACACATCCATACCGAAAACATGAATATTGAAAACGCATGAGCTGTTCTGTTTTGGGAAAAAAGATTTGAAGCATCAGAAATGTTGAAAAGTGCCATCTTGTGGCAGGTAAAATTTATAGCAGTCATAATTCCAAACGTGTACAGCTCGGTTTTCTGATAATGCAATACACAAAATAAAGTGTTGCAATACAATTAGTGTAATAATACAAGTGAATGTTGGTCTAATTATTTTAGTTTATATTTATACATTTAACATGGCTTCATTCTTTCACAGTCAGAGTGGAAAGACTAGAGCTTTTGTGAGTTTGTTGGTCAGGAATACCATAAAAAAGAAAAAAGATCTTAATGGCTCATATGTTTGCTGGCTGTCCATGCTCCCTGCCATTGAAAGAGTGCTGCAAATATATGAGCCATTAAGATCTTTTTTTCTTTCTTTCAGAAAACAAATGCTCTGTGTACCTATGAACAATCTTTGAAGATCCACTGACTGAACTTTGGCTGGCCTTTGTATATGGGAACTTAACTGTATTCCATGACACAATTACGATGCTGGAAGGACAGAACCGTTGTGCTGTTGAGTCTGCTGCAGTTCTAAGGAACTTTGAGGCCAAACTGACAGCAAGATGTGATGAAAACTTCATTCCTGTTTTGGTGAGAGGACTACTCAAAGAGCGTGTGGAAAATGGAGCAATTTTTTTAAAGAGTCTTTTCTCAAAACATCTAAATCATTCTTCACAACTGCAGTAACCTACATAAAAGCATTGGGCAAGCACACCGATGATCTCAAAGACCTGCTATGTCTCCTTTTGAAAAAGCAAATTCAACGTGAAGAAATTCAGAAGGCAGTAACCACACTGCAGGAGAAATGTCTAAATGTGACCATCAGTGAGGATGCACTATTTGATGAGGTCACTTGCCTGCATGAGTTCTTAAAGGGGGAATCACTTGAAAAATGAAAAAAAAAAATTAAAAAAAATGAAACACCACTTTATCAGAGATGGAGCAGTGTTCACCTTCTTTCAAGACAATGACATCCAGCACCCTAACCTGTCCAAATTGTTATCAGTTGTCATTTGTTTGCCAGGAAGTAATGCACCAGTCGAGAGAGTGTTCTCTCTGATGAACGATACATGGGCAGCATAAAGAAACAGATTCACTGTTTCTTCTATTAAAGTCATGCTTACTGTGAGGACAAATTTCAACCTCCCCTGCCAGAAGTTCATGGAGAAACTGGCCAAAGACAGAGCAATCCTGAAAAAAATCCCTTCATCTGAGAAATATGCAGACTAGGATTTACAGTTACTTCTTTTACTAGTGAAATGAACTGATCACAACATGGGACTAAGCATTTTGTTTTGTGCATATTCATTGTAAATATGTTTACATTTAACATTATTCCTTCTATTTCACACTCAAAAATATTTTAGTCTAAATTTAAGTGTTATGTATTTGAATTACATTAATGATAAACACCTGCTGTTAACAAGCAGAATGACTGAAGGAAACAGAAACAACAAGAACTAGAAATGACTAATGTTCATCACTAACGCTCAATCATCACTTAATAATCTTATTAACTCCAACACTGCTTCAATGGTACCTTTAACTCTGTAGTATGCACACACATGAACACTAGGCAGTGTTAATTTACCATGAGCATTTTGCTGTGTATTATTACATAAACCTTACCTATTTTATTTATGTATGACTGACAAATATCATGTTAAGTTTATCAGTTATGATAAAACTATGCAATCCAAATGGATGAATTTTTTTTATTTAATTCAAATACATAAAACTTAAATTAAGACATATTTTTGAGTGCACGTTTAAGATGCTATGAAATCAGCTGATGTAGTTCCTTTTTCTGTTAACTTTTTAACCTCTTAATGTCCTCTGTGCATTGTTGAAAAGAACTGAATTAAAATTACAGTAATTCATTTTCTAATTTCTAATTGAATTAGAAACCCCCAACAATAAAAAGACAAAAAACATACAAAATGTTTTGTCCCCGTTTTTTAATTCATATGTAGGTGTAACCTAGGTTACTATAGCCCATGTCAAACCTGTATAAAAAAAGAGAGAACTTAAAATGCACATGTAAACAATTTAATTGATTTATTTTAATGTTTAAAGAATTAAATATTGTTGAAGAAATGTAGAAAATGTCACAAATTGAAAAAAATAATGAAATTAAACAATTAAGAATAGCTCCGCCCTTAGTGTGTTGTGTCATCTCTCATGCTGAGCAGAGGTGAACAGTCTCTCGTCACAAATCGTCCAACACTTAACCTGTTTCTTTGGACCCATTTGGTTTGTGGTTTGTGGTTTGTGGTTTGGCGATGTGAGACCAAGGGCGTTGAGGAATGGGTAGCGGTTGCAGTAAACCGGCAGGTGATTGGTGAGATGGTTTGGAGGTCTGACAGGCTGTACAGCGATGAATGAATTGCGTGATGTCTTGTGGCATAGACTCCCACCAGAAGCGATTCTGTACTGTAGTAAGTCAAGGGTGGCAGTGATACCGGGGTGACCAGAGCTGAGTGAGTCATGTACGTGATGGAGAACCCTTTCTCTCAGATGGGCAGGAACGTACGTGCGATTGGGTGGACAGGTGGAAGGTGGAGTGGTTGGCTGTTGGCTTGTGACAGTTCAGTCATGATATTCCATTGAACGGGTGCGAGAAGGAGTGACTCAGGAATGATGTGTTCTTCGGTCTTGGGTTGTTCAATGTGTTCAGATTGGCGTGATAAAGCGTCCGCTTTGGTGTTCTTTGAACCAGGCCTGTATGTGACATTAAACTGAAACCGGGTGAAGAACATAGCCCAGCGGGCTTGGCGTGGGTTCAATCGTTTGGCTGTGTGGAGATACTCAAGATTCTTGTGATCGGTGAATACAGTGAATGGATGTTGTGCTCCCTCAAACCAATGACGCCATTCCTCAAGAGCGGCCTTCATGGCCAATAGCTCCCGGTCCCCTACGTCATAATTCCTTTCAGCAGCTGACAACTTATGAGAGTAGAAGGCGCAAGGATACATCTTCTCAGGACTGCCTTGGCGTTGGGACAGGATAGCGCCTATGCCTGTATTGGAGGCATCCACCTCCACAATGAACGGCCGCTTGGGATCAGGATGGCGGAGAATGGGTGCTGTCGTGAATCGATTCTTGAGTTCTTGGAATGCTAGATCCGCTTCTTTGGACCAGTGGAGACGAGAGGATGAACGTTTGGTCATGGAGGTCCGGGGTGCGGCTACACAGCTGAAGTTTCGAATAAACCGCCTATAGAAATTGGCAAAGCCCCGGAATCGCTGTAGCTCCTTCAGAGTGTGTGGTTTAGGCCATTCCAGTACCGCCTTTACTTTACCATCGTCCATGGCGACCCCGTCTCTACTGATGATGTACCCCAGGAAGGCGGTGGAGGTTTGGTGGAATTCACATTTTTCTGCTTTGGCGTATAACTGATGCTCGATAAGTCTCTGCAGTACAGCTCTCACGTTGAATGTGTTTGACTAGGGAGTTTGAATAAATCAGAATGTCGTCGATGTACACTATGACCCAGCGATTTAGCATGTCTCTGAACACGTCGTTTATGTATGATTGGAACACAGCTGGACTGTTGGATAGACCGAACAGCATAACGAGGGTTTCATAGTGACCTGAAGTCATGGAGAAGGCTGTCTTCCATTCATCCCCTTCTCGGATGCGAATGAGGTTGTAGGCGCACCGGAGATCTAGCTTGGTGAAGTACTTTGCCTGTCTTAACTGCTCGAGGGCTGCTGGCACCAGAGGTAGGGGGTAACGGAATTTCACAGTTATGTCATTTAGTACAATACAAGGTCTCAAACCTCCGTCCTTCTTCTTGACAAAGAAAAACCTGGCGGATGCAGGTGAAGTGGATGGCCGGATGAACCCTTTCGCTAACTCCTCCTCTATGTAGGCTTTCATGGCAGTAGTTTCGGGCTGAGAGAGGGGGAAGATTCGACCCTTGGGAGGCGCCGTTCCGGGTAATAGTTCAATTGCACAGTCACTAGAGCGGTGCTGGGGAAGTTCGGTGGATTTCTGTTTGCTAAAGGCCACTGCAAGATCAGTGTATTCGGTGGGAATGTTTATTTTCTCAGGGGTCTCAGCATGCAGTTCTACCGATCGGAGTGGCAGTGGTTTTACCGGTTGCAGACAGTGGCTGAGGCAGTGGTTGTCCCATTGGAGTATTTCCCCCTCTCTCCATGATACGTGCGGGTTGTGTGAGCGAAGCCAAGGCAGACCCAGGATGATGGGGTTATGTGGTGAATGAATGACATAGAAACGGATTAGTTCCTGATGAAGGATGCTGACTTAAAGTTGAAGTTCAGACGTGATATGTGCTACTTTTCCTCCTCCGATTGGCTTTCCATCTAGCGCCTCCACTGTCAATGAAGAATGACAGTTGATTAGTGGAATGTTGTGTCCCAGAGTCCAAAAGCGCGTGTGTGGAGATGATTTGGTCATTAATGGAGAGTTGAACAGGAATTTTGAGGCAGTTAGATGAGTAATTATGTGCTTGGAGGGAACTCACCGATTTGGAACTTGTGGTCTCCGGCCGAATCGGGCAGTTAATCTTGATGTGGCCCGATTGGCCGCAGTAGAAACAGAGGTGCATTTGGCGTCTCCTTTCCCTCTCTTCAGGCTTGAGAGGAGTGAAACCGAGTTGCATGGGTTCAGGGTTCGAGCTGTTGTGGGCCGTCGAGTGCGTAGTAAATTGTCAATGTGAATGGCCAATTCGATGAATGAGTTTAGCGAACTGCCCTCGTCTCGACATGCCAGTTCAGCTTGTAACTCCATAGACAAACCTCGACGGAACAACAATTTTAGGGTGTCCTCTACCCAGTTAGTTTGTGCTACCAGAGTGCGAAATTGCAAGGCGTATTCTGCCGCCGTGGTTTTACCTTGGGTCAAGGAGAGCAGTTGGTCACCCGGGCTCAGGCCGCCCGCTGAGTGTTCAAACACTTCTCTGAATCGCTGTAGGAAGTCAGTGAATGAGGGGAACACCGAGCCATCGTCTCGCCAGATGGCCGTCGCCCAATCCAGCGCCTTGCCAGTCAGTAGAGAACAGACGAAGGAGATACGACTGGTGTCCGTGGAATACAAGGAAGGTTGTTGATTCACATATAGCGAACATTGCAGCAGGAAGCCCTTACATTTGGTTGGTGTGCCATCAAACTTCTTCGGGAGAGCCAGACGTGGATTCATGGGTGGCGGACTGGTGAGCGTGGGTGTGGCAGGAGCAGCAGGAGGCGGCGTGGAGGCCTCAGCGGGATTGAGGCGTAGGCCCTGCAGCATTTTCACCAGCTCCTCTGTGAGTGAGGTGAGGTGCGTGAGCTGGTGGCGGTGCACAGCTAGTTGGCTGGCTTGAGCTGATAACTCCGTGGAGAGCTGCGGGCCTATGGGAAATGGAGTCCAGATAGATGTGAGTCAATATTCGGGTGACGGCTCCCTCCGGTGGTCCGGAGGATGTTCCGGGGAGCTGTATTCGTGACACCGGCACATAAGCTTAAGACTTTCCTCGTACATTGTCAACAATATAGGCTATAATCCAAGCAATGATGCAAAAGCGTTGCCTTTGTAGCGCAATAATACTTGAGGTCCGCCCCTAAAGTTTACAAAATTACGTCAGAGCTTAAAAAAAAAAAATCTTTGAAAGCTTCATTCACAGGGCAATCAGATAGATGGTTAATGCTCCCGCCACTTTTGGCATGAACTGTAGCCTACTACGTAAGGTTTCGTTTAATTTATGGTTTTATTTTACTTTTATTTTTTTTGCACTTGTATCATACAAGAAGTTCGTTTCCTATTGATGATCCGATCTCAAAGTTTCAGAGTTTACAGATGTGTGAGGCAAAGAAGAGGAAGCTTACAGACTACTTCAAAAGGTAGGCTAGGTTTGCATGAACAAACCCGCGCGACCAACATGACTCAAAATTATTAATCTATTTAGCTAGCTCTTGCTCATTGCAGCAGTCTAACAGCGCACGTCAATGTCAAAATGTTTATGACGGCCAATCAAATTAAAGACGGCGGGGTTTACTGTTCACTGGTCGAGCTCAAGCAGTAATTCAGCGCGGCGCTTTTTAACGCTTAAAAAAATATCTGAATACTGCAATATTTGCCAACAGTTTAAAATAAAATGCTAAACAGGGTGGCCATCTGTCAAATTTTAGGTAGGACAGTCTGGTTTTAAAATAATGTACTATGTTCATCTACCGGCATAGTCTTGAGCCAGATGCTCCATTGAGGTTTTTTGGTCCAAAATAGTTTCAAACAGAGAGTCACAGAATGTTTTTTTCTCCGAACACAGGCGTTTCGTTCCTAAATGATTAATTGAATTAATCAATGATTACATGCTCCATTCATAAAGATAGTCACTTGATTCGTTCCTGAATGAATCAGCCATTCTGAACGAATCGATTGAATGAATGAATGACTCACTTATTAAGACGGTGATTTGTTGCCACCTACAGGCAGTTTCAATTTAAATTTATTATATTTATAATTTCATGTTTATATATATATTTTATATAATTTAAAACATTACTCTTATTACAATATTTATATATTTGAACAGTCTGTGTTAATACATCTAAATGCCACTTCTGCAGTACAAAGATGGATTTGGTCTGATTTCATTTGATTGGTAAAAGCCCTATAATGTTTTATCATTCTAATTTGCATTTGTTTATTATTCATTTAATGATTATAATAAGAACAAAAAAAAAATAATTTCAGTTAAAAATTGTAAGTATGTTTCTTTGTTACAATTTTAAGTGAGTAAGTGGTGCTAAATAATTGCTCTGTTCAAAATGAGCTTTTTAGTCCCAGTCCGCCTCTGTATGGTGTATTCAAATGATTTAATCCTTTTTTTGACAGACAAATGCCAACATTTCTTATATTCAGTCATTTTTTATTTTTTGGTATAAATGTGCCAAACTGAATAGACAAGCAAATTCTAGTTTGTTGTTCCTCAGCATATTTTAAATCTGTTGAAATCATTTCAATGCAGAGTCGAGCAGAACAGGGCCAGTGATGAGGAAGCAGCAGAGGAGTTTGAAAAAGAGCGAGGAGAGGAGGAGAGTGGACAGAAGAAGGAAGCATGAGAGTTTGAACAGGAGAGAGGAACAGGAAAAGGGAGCAGTGTAGAAGGAGTTAGGGAGGACTTGCCAGACTGCTGGAACACCAGTCAATATGATTATTTCACCAAGACATATCCATTTCTCACAATAAAAAATTGGGATGTAAAACGTGTTGTGAAGCAAGATCACTTGGGGCACTGAGAATGGGGAAACACAGGTACACATTTTCCACTGAATGGCAAAACTGTAAGATAGCCCCATATGGTGATGTAGCAGACTTCAAGTGGTATCTTCCAGACACCACGGAAACACAACCACACCACAAATGGGATGATGGACTCAGATGGGTTTATTCCCCTTAAACAGAGTAGCGTAAGGCAATATTAGTATACACACAATCAGGCCTACTCTCTCATTCCTGCATGGAAAAATACACGTGCAAACTTTTAACACGGTTAAAAGTACTACTTTCAAAGAAAATACGCTAATCACTCGAATACAAGTTATGACAGAAACTCTTAACAGTGTTTTAACATCATAAATGTAGCGATCACACTATAAAGAGACAGTTAATGCAGGATTTATGTCAGAGAGAAAACTACCTGCTTCTCAGTCCGCATACACTTTGCGTCTGAGCACGAACTAGGGATGTGCACATCGATGCTGCAGTATCGATATATCGATACTCAGAACCTACTATTTTGGTATCGATATTTTCTGCAAAGTATCGATACTTAATTATAATAATAATTTCTGCATAACTAAATGTTTTTAGCCGTGTGTGCAAGTCGATCGCGACGGTGTATGTATGATATATATATAAAAAGGAAAAGCTCTCGCGGACGCGGTGACGTTACACACCGATCGGTCTGCGGCTGCGCACAGTGCAGTGTGCCACAGTCACAACCTATGGTCACAACACGGCACGCAAGGTCTCACGAAAAATGGCATGATGGCAGAGAGCAGAAAACGTAGCGTGGTGTGGTGCTACTTCTCAACAGCTGAAAAAAGTATTGCCCGATGCAATATTTGTGATAAGAGAGTCACACACTGCAACAATACAAGCAACCTTTTTAAACATTTGCAAACAACACATCCTGAAACGTATAAAGAGACTTAACAAAAACAAGTTGCCCAGTTTTCAGCTGCCCAGTCTTTCTCTGCCCAGCCTCCCTCTGTCCGACAAAAGACGTTACAGGAGAGTTTTCAGGGAGGCAAACCCTATCCAGGTACAAAGAGCACAGTCATTAGTTAACTTATTATAACTCACTGTCTCTGTCGTAACCATTAGACGAATAAGAAGAACAAATATAAAGTGCGTAGGCTATTTGTGTGGGGTGTCCTGGTATTCCTTACGTTATGGGGGACAAAACGTTACCACAATCATAATCAATAATATGTTTTTTGAAAATGTTACAGTGTTTTCAGTGACGTAGATTTAGAGGAATATGTTTGTACAGTATAAAAATCAGTATGGAATGTCCCCTTAATGGTAGGAATACCAGTATGTGTTTATATGTATACTGTGTGTGTGTGTGTGTGTGTGTGTATTTTATATATATTAAATTTTATATATATTAAAAAAATAGTACAATAGAATTTTGAAGAATAAGAAAAAAAAACCTGCCAGTTAAAAAATAAGAAATAAGTAAAAATATGCAATTTATGTTGTTGGTATTTTTGTTTTATTAAGATTTATGTTATTTAATCATTATTTTTATAAGAAGGCTGTTTAAACATTTTTATTTATTTGTTGTTAAATTTGCTTTTCTAATAAATGAGTTATTAATGGCCAGAATGTGTATGTAATTTGCCTTTAAATTAGCCTTTAAATTAAAATAAAAAAAATGCCTTAAAATTAACATTATTTTGAAAAAACACATACACAATTAAATTTATAAGCAGTATCGGTATCGGTATCGTTAAAATTGTAACAAAAAGTATCGGTATCGTATCGCATGAAAAAAATGTGGTATCGCCCATCCCTAGCACGAACGCTTAAAGGAGAAGCAATATATTTCCCTTCGGTGTCTCACTAATTAAGGCCCCACCTACAACAATTGATAGGAACTCCCGATCGGAACCACTGAATACAGAACTTAATGAAAATTAATTTGATACAAGTTTTGCTGAAGTTAACTAAATTTACAGAACATTTCTCTTTGGAAAAAAATATCAAATTAAATAGATGTCTCAGGTCAACCGGCTACAGTGACACAGGTGAAAAACAAAAGAAATCATTGAGAAAAAAAATTAATGAACACAGTTTGTCACACAGTCACAAATTAGCAGAAGACATTGTGAAAAAACAAGGAGAGAAAGCTCTAGAATCAAGCCTTCTGAAAACACAATGTGATATTTTAGCTTCAACCCACAATGTCTTCAAAACAGCATACTATATTGCAAAAAACAACCAGCTTTACTCTGATTATCCAGGATTAATAGATCTACAGATGATAAATGGTGTGAATGTTGGCCGTGTTCTTCACTCTAATGTCACATGTACAGACTTTGTGCATTTTATAGCCAAAGAAATGAGGCAAGCATTATTGACAAGCATCAGGGTGACTCGAGCAAAGCTAACTCTTATTGTGGATGAAAGCACCTCATTAAGCAAGAAGTCTTGTCTAATTGTGTACCTCAGAACATCAGTTAATAGCTCAGAGCCATTGACCTTCTTCTTAGATCTTCTTGAGCTAGAGAGTACAACAGCAGATGGAATCACTAGTACACTAATCAACTGCCTGCTGAAACATGGTCTTGATGATACCTTTCTTAAAGAATGCCTGGCGGGATTCTGCTCAGATGGAGCCTCTGTAATGGTAGGGGGAAAAAATGGAGTATACACAAAATTGAAAAGTATGTTCCCAGGCCTCATTGGCTGGCATTGTCTAAACCATAGGTTGGAGTTGTCTGTATCAGATGCAGTAAAACACTGCACAGAGACCAACCATTTAACAGCTTTCCTTGACAAGTTATACTGTTTGTATAATCAGTTACCAAAAAACCTAAGAGAGCTTGATGCTGTAGTCTCTGAATTACAGTTGTGTTCAAAATTATTCAACCCCCAATGCTGTAAATGGTTTTAGGGAATTTAGTGTACATTTGTAATTGTATTTAGAATGAAATCCTACAAGGACTTCTTAAAGAACCATATGCAACTAAAATGACATCAATTAATTTTGTAATACAGTAGTAAATGTTTCTTTTGTGAATTCTTCATTGACACAATTATTCAACCCCTTAAAGACTACCACTCTGAAGAACAGAGGTTCATTGAAGTGTTTTCAATGAGGTATTGAAAACACCTGTGGATGTCAGGGAGCAGCAATAAAGCCTAATGAGCACCAATTAGGCAGCTTTAAAATGACTGTGATACTCAGCTCCTTCTAGACATTTACTGGTGTGGTTACAAACATGGTGAAATCAAGAGAATGGTCCAGGAAGACAAGAGAACAGGTGATTACTCTTCACAGTAAGGGCAATGGCTATAAGAAGATTGCAAAGATGTTAAACATACCAAGAGACACCATAGGAAGCATCATTCGCAAATTCAAGGCAAAGGGCACTGTTGAAACGCTACCTGGTCGTGGCAGAAAGAAGATGCTGACTTCGACTGCTGTGCGCTACCTGAAGCGTAGAGTGGAGAAAAGTCCCCGTGTGACTGCTGAGGAACTGAGAAAAGATTTGTCAGATGTGGGTACTGAAGTTTCTGCTTAGACAATACGGCGCACCCTGCGTAATGAAGGCCTCCATGCCAGAATTCCCAGGCGCACCCCCTTGCTGTCTCCAAAGAATAAGAAGAGTCGACTGCAGTATGCCAAAAGTCATGTGGACAAACCACAGAAGTTTTGGGATAGTGTTCTGTGGACTGATGAAACAAAATTAGAACTGTTTGGGCCCATGGATCAACGCTATGTTTGGAGGAGGAAGAACAAGGCCTATGAAGAAAAGAACACCTTGCCTACTGTGAAGCATGGCGGGGGGTCAATCATGCTTTGGGGCTGTTTTGCTTCTGCAGGTACTGGGAAGCTTCAGCGTGTGCAAGGTACCATGAATTCTCTTCAGTACCAGGAGATATTGGATGACAATGTGATGCAGTCCGTCACAAACCTGAGGCTTGGGAGACATTGGACCTTTCAACAGGACAATGATCCCAAGCATACCTCCAAGTCCACTAGAGCATGGTTGCAGATTAAAGGCTGGAACATTTTGAAGTGGCCATCGCAGTCACCAGACTTAAATCCGATTGAGAACCTCTGGTGGGACTTAAAGAAAGCAGTTGCAGTGCGCAAGCCTAAGAATGTGACTGAACTGGAGGCTTTTGCCCATGATGAATGGGCGAAGATACCCGTAGATCGCTGCAAGACACTTGTGTCAAGCTATGCTTCACGTTTAAAAGCTGTTATAACTGTAAAAGGATGTTGTACTAAGTACTAAGATTGAATGTCACTTGGAGGTTGAATAAAACTGATAATGATGTGAGCTCAGAAAAGGCATTTGTGGTTATTTCATTATAAATGTTATGTTATATTTGTCTGACCTACACGTGCCTCTTTGATTTAATTGTAAGCAGGATGACTGAATGATCAAAATCAATGTCAAACCGACCAAAACAATCAATTTCAGTGGGGGTTGAATAATTTTGAACACAATTGTAGGTGTATGTTTGAGAAGGATTGGTAGAGTCCTAGGGATAAGGTGGGTGGCTTCATCTTTCAGAACAGTAAAAGCTGTCTGGACAATGTACGCTGCCCTCTACAATCACCTCACAGCTGCAAGTAAAGATGTGAGTCGAAATTCAAGTGAAAGATGTATGTATGATGGGCTAGCAGCAAAGTTGAGTTCAATTGCTTTTGTGAAAAACCTTGGTTTGATGATGGATGCACTTGAAGAGCTTAAAGATCTGTCTGAGGCTCTGCAGGCCAGAGACATTACACTGTCTCATTCAGTGAATTTGATTAAAGGGCAGCTAGATGTTTTTAATAGCATGAGCAGGAACCCAGACAGTGGTCCATTCTACAAAACAGCTTGTGTGGCTGCACAGCAAGGTGTTTTTAATGGCATAACACTACAGAGTGACAACAGGCAGAAAATAGTAGATCCCACAATGTTCTACGAAGCACTATGCAAAAGCATGGAAGCAAGGATGGTCACAAATGAAGAGGAATCACTCTTTCATAAAATCAATGTGTTGGATAAAAACACATGGCCAATCCCTCTACCTTTAATGTATGGGAAAAATGAAGTGAGAGAACTGTGTGATATTTTGAAAATAGGATTCTCTGGTGTTAAGCAAAGTTATAGGGACTATAAGGAGAATGCCAGGGTATCAATGCACGAGTCCCTTCTGAAGCTTAAATATGCAGTGGAGACAATTGCTGTGAGCAGTGCAGAGTGTGAGAGAGGTTTTTCAGAAATGAATACAGTTTTGACACCATTACGTTCACAACTGAAAATTGAAAATGTCTCTGCTCTAATGTTCATTAAAATGGTTGGACCTCCTCTTTCCTTTTGGGACCCCACAAAATATGTGGGAAGTGGGTAGCTACCAAAAGGTCAGCAGAGCATTTAGCTTGTAGGCAGAGATGTAACACCCTACAGGCTTCCCCATATCAGCCCATCTGGGATCTGATGAATTAACAAGTCATACTGATAGAGGTTTGTGCATTTTGATTTTTTTTTGCCATAGGCTAAATTCTGTGTTCTCTATGCTTGACTTAATGTAATGAGTTGAGAACACATTTTTAAGGTATGGAATTTGTTGAGCTCCCTTTGACGGAACTGTGTAAAACTAGTGTATTGACATAACAAAATTCCAGTTTAATTTACTGGTCACTGATAGAGGTTTATGCATTTTTATGTCATAGGCTAAATTTGAGTTGAGCACGTTTTGAAGTTATGGAATTTGTTGAGCTCTCTTTGATGGAACTGTGTAAAACTATTGACATAACTCAATTCCAGTTTAATTTTCTTAATAAAAAGACTGGTCTACTCCTAATATTTTGTATTTATATTCTCTCTTTTAATGTTACAATATTACCATTCCTATATTTGATACTGACATATCAGGACAGGAGAGGGCACAGGCCTACAGAAAGATTTTATTGTCATCAGATGTAGCTTTGCACACTGACAACAGATGATTTTGATCAACTTTCAATTTTTAAAGCAGAGGGCTCTATTAACTTGTTATATTTTACAGTATGTCAATTGATATGATTTTCTAGGCTTTTCTACATAGGCTACACATGTGTGAAAGCCTGAAACCACAGAGCCCCCCTACATAACAAATCCCAATTTAAGCCCTGCTTACAACTGTAAGGTTTTGTGCTTATTTTTGTTGGCAAATTAGAATGATTTGCGTGCTTCATCATGGTTTTACCTTGGTTTCACCATGGAGCTTGCAGATGATGTTCACGTCGCGTCATTACGTCACTTCATAAGGTTCCCATGGCAATAGGGGGGAAATAATGGTGCTTTACTCGTGTGAAGTAAATGCAACATTTTTCAACTTTCTGCTAAGATATATGTGACTTTTTTGCAACAAAAATACAGGGATTATGAAATCATGCTAGCCCCGCATATTTTGCTTGCTGAAATCGCCAATTTATGCGGCGTATTTGAAAAGATGCGACCCCCGCATAAATATGTGGACTTTGGCTGATTATGCATTAAATCAGGCGATCGCATAATCTCGTTTTTCTGGAGGGACTGATAACTACCACCAGGCCCCCAGTTCCACTTACCCCCAGTGTCAGTGTCCCAGTGTCTGCCACTCTCCAAGCAAGTAAAGCCATTCAAAGGTCATCTACCTCCATCCAGTCAGACAGCCATGAATCACAACAGGGTACTGCATCCAAGATTGTAAGGAAGATAAATGTCAATGCTGTGAATAAATACTATTCAGATTGTTTTCGGTTGTTTATTTATTTTTTTATTCTGTCTCTTCCCTCAGAAATGACACACAAAATGACATTATTGCTACTGGACCTAACAAAAACTCATCAACAACTGTACTTCAGGAACAAACTGGCTTTCTATCAGAAACTTCGAACGGCATTCACAAAGCTATCAAACATGTTGACAAACCTACAAAAGGGTGAAGGACAGACGACGTGCAACTGGGGAGGGGAAGAATGCCTGGGAGTACTATACAGAAAGTGTAAAACCATATTGTATTACTAAGTGACTGAAGATTAGAGATTCATTGTGCACTGCTTTTTTTTTCCTACAGCTGGATGAGTTATTTGGCTCGTCAGGGATTGGCACTGCATCACCTGGTACAATTTACTCCATGCTGTTATTTTTGGAAGAGACGCAATCCTGTTTTTGGAGGCGTATGAAGCGCATGCAGAAAGGAGGACTGCTGTGCTCGAGACACTGGTGAGGCCTGACTTGGAGAGATAGCGCCGACTAAAGGAGAGGCGAAGGCGATCCTTTGAAAGAAAGATGTTGACCAGTATGGAAACCATTGTGGAAGAGCTAAAAAAAAAAAAAAAAAGTAAACATCAAGAGCAAATTATACACCTATTACAAAACCAACCTCAATAAAATGTTTTCAAAAATAAACTTTGCATTTTGACTTTCTTAAATGTCTACTACCTGTGCAAATGTTATTTCTTCACAGGTTTTCTTTTGTTGGAATTGTTCCCATGTTACACAATTTTTAAAGACAAAAACTATATCAAAAAATATACAGTACTGACTAAATGCTTACTCATTCCTTATATTTTTTCCCACTTTTCAAGTAGTAAACGCCTCAAAATTGGCAGAACTGTAAATGGAAATTGTTGACAAAAACGGTTATATTTTAGGAGTTTTCACCCTTTGACTAATGTTCAAACTCATTCCCTGGGCATTTATACGACTTCTGGAGCGTCACGAAGGGAAGCTTGTTAGAGTATTGAAATTTCCTTCTATGCAGGGCTACATTTACATTTCGCAGATGCTTTTGTCCAAAGCAACTTACAAAGATTAGGAAACAAAAGCGATGTGTCATAGCGAGGCAATAGAACAAAACGTGCTTATAACAAGATTCAAGTTTTCACTATTTCTAAATGATACCTGTTTGAGAGAAAAGAGTTAGTGTAGGTTTGACAGGGCTCTTATTAGCTGATTTATGATTTGGTCCAAGTCTAATAAAAGAACTTTGTTGGCACAATTACATTTTTGTCTAGAAAAATAAATTAACCCTCTACCGCATAGTGTTGCCATATGGCAACATACTCTTTATGTTCATTTCCTTGCCACCGTCTCTTTAAGAGAACATTCTAGTTTTTTTTATTGGTAAGAGAAGACCTTAATTTAGCCAATGATGTGCTTTGGTTAAGTCACATGACATGCATTTTTTTTCTGTGACGCGATATCTGACAGACTGCCATCTCTTGTCGGTAGTTGCTGAAAGCAAATTAAAACGTCAGTAACAAACAAGGACCTGCCCATGTCACATTCACAAAAAAAAATGTTAACATCATCTCAGGTAAGGTATGATGACATATTCACCACTCAAAAATGTTTTTATGAAATTAGTTTTTGGTAAATCGAGAAAATGTCTGTGTTGCCATATGGCAACACTGCGCAATAATGGAATGGCATTATTATAATAGGTTAGATAGCTAGCAAAGATCAGCTGCAGTCTGTTAAGCTATAACAATAAAAACATTAATGCTAGTGATATAATGTTGATTAGTCGTATGTTAAGGACTGCCGTGGCATTTGTATTATGGATTAAATCAACATCAGAGATCTGCCATCACAGCCATGTATACTGGCCCAGACCTACCACTTTCCTATCATGGTGTCTCAAAAAGACAGGTGCAAGTGGCTTTAAGTGTATTGTAAGTGTGAAGAGCACCAAATGTGATGTCTACATGTGTCTCACCTTTGGAAAAAAAAAATGCTTTTTGAAGTTTCATACAGAAAAAAGGTGACATTTAAAGAATATAAAGCATTATTCAGCAAAAGAGAATGGAAAAACACAAGATGTTGGAAAATAAGTATAAGGTATTGTTTATAATTACTGCTAAAACTTATAATAGTACTAATTGATTCAATACAAACAACATTTCTGAGGAAAAATATGAACTATATACACTTACACTTATTCTAAGTTTTTCCACTATTGTACGTTGTTGCCATATGGCAACGTATCATAAAGTACCTTAAAATAATATTTTTTTCCAATTTTTTTTTTTACAGCACTTTAAGTTAAGCCATTCTAAGAAAAGAAAAAGAGTCAAATATTTTTTTTAATAAATTTATCATAATGCATGCGGTAGAGGGTTAACCTTTTGACCAGTAGTATACACTGTTCTTTTTATCATTACAATTCTTTTTTTTAATTTAAAATGGATGTGTAATGTCACTGTGTTAACTTTACTCCACACTCCCAACTTGTCTTACAAATGTATCTAAAATTCTATGTTAAATAATTGCAGTTAAAAAGACTAAATTGCCATAATCTTTTTTACCACCACTTAGACCTGTTAAACGGAGCTAAATTTCTTTAGCTAGTAAAGTCACTAAAGTCTCATACACATCTTTCATAACTCCAAGGGTATCTTTGTAGAAATTGTTTTCCTTACAAAATAAATGCATCAATTTGTTCTTTTTTTAATGTTAGATCTGGTTACAAATTATGTCTCTGTAAATGCTTGCAGTAGTGTTGTGGGGTTGCTGGGGAGGTGGTTCATCATCATCTTCCACAACAACTTGGTCACTTGGCTCTAAACAAACATTGTGTAAAATGCAGACCACACGAGCAGCATCGAGTTTCCTGTTAAAGTGCCTTTGCCTAGCTGTTAAGTGGCCATTGTCTCTGTAAGGCCTCATAAGTTGAGGCAACAGAGGGTAGGCCGAATCCCCAATAATATGGAACAAGGGAATGAGGATCCTCTTCAAGAACCCGACCAACCTCTGTTAGGCGCAATGCCCTTGCCTCATGCCAACTCCCAGGGTGACCCACACTGATGTGAAAAAAAGCACCACTGACTGTCACAAAACCCAGTTAGAACAACAGAATAAAACTGTTTCCTGTTTAGGTATGCTAAAGGATTACGACAATGGGGTCTCATTATTGGAATGTGACACCCATCCACTGCACATACAGTGTTGGGGAATCCTGCTGCATCAAACGCTAACTTTGATATCTGCAGCCTTTGGCCTCTGGGCCAGGAAATGTGGTAGTTCATGTGAGTAATAAGGAGTGAACATCTCCATGAGTTTTCTTTGGAAAGAGTGGATTTTGCCAAGTTAAATCTATCTGCCACCCCTCGATATGACTCCTGATTGGCCAATGTCCAAAGGCAGGCAAGAACACTGTTTGTGAGTGGCAGTTTAGTCTGTTGTAAATTCATGTAATAAGGACCAATGGTGGTAATGACATCCTGGACAGATAAGAAATAGGTTTAAGAAAACTTTCTAATAATTGAAATAGTTAAATGACTTTTATAGTTTAGTACACACCTCCACTTGATCTCTGGAAAGCCTGAAATGACCTTTAAATTCTGAAGGACTGTAGAGAGGCATAACATCTTCCACAAAATGCAGTATTTTTGGAACTATTCTAAATATCAGAAATAGAAATATATAATCAATAAATACATGTAGATTGAGACACATAGTAAAATTGAATATCAATGTTTTATGTTAAACTGGGATTGTAGTCAAACAAAGAGTTAGGCGTGAAGTTAAATGTGTTCGGTTTTTAACACCCATTAAAAGTCCAACAGCAGAGTTTTTGACTTTTTTTTAAAATAAGAACTAAAGTTAGATATTTGGCTTATTCCTTTTTATAAGGATATACATAATTTTAATTCAGTTAATCGTATGATTTGGTTATGTAATTTTTATGTAGGCCTAGTATAAAATTTTTTTTTTGACATTTTCTTTTGTAAAAAGAAATTATTGCATTAAACCTTTTACTAACCTTTGGTGATCGTTGTGCTCAATTTCATGCAACAATAATGGAATTTCTATCGCTTCTACTTCGTCTGCTATAAAGAAAACAAACACCACGTGATCTGCCATGTCTGAAGTAAACGCAGGAAACTACGGGAGCCAGGTTGTCCGACTTGATGGCTCCATCTTCAGCTCCTCCCTCAACTGCAAACGGCAAACCTCGCCGATCGGTCTGCGCAGCGCAGCATGAGCTCGAACACACCTCTTCATTTGAGTCCAGCTGTGTTTATACTGATTGAACTGGATTAGGAAAGCCACACACCTGTCTATATAAGACCTTACAGCTCACAGTGCATGTCAGAGCAAATGAGAATTATGAGGTCAAAGGAACTGCCTGAAGAGCTCAGAGACAGAATTGTGGCAAGGCACAGATCTGGCCAAGGTTACAAAAAAATTTCTGCTGCACTTAAGGTTCCTAAGAGCACAGTGGCCTCCAAAATCCTTAAATGGAAGACGTTTGGGATGACCAGAACCCTTCCTAGAGCTGTCCGTCTGGCCAAAATGAGCTATCAGGGGAGAAGAGCCTTGGTGAGAGAGGTAAAGAAGAACCCAAAAATCACTGTGGCTGAGCTCCAGAGATGCAGTCGGGAGATGGGAGAAAGTTGTACAAAGTCAACCATCACTGCAGCCCTCCACCAGTCAGGGCTTTATGGCAGAGTGGCCCGACAGAAGCCTCTCCTCAGTGCAAGACACATGAAAGCCCGCCTGAAGTACTCCAAAATGGTGAGAAATAAGATTCTCTGGTCTGATGAGACCAAGATAGAACTTTTTGGCCTTAATTCTAAGCGGTATGTGTGGAGAAAACCAGGCACTGCTCATCACCTGTCCAATACAGTCCCAACAGTGAAGCATGGTGGTGGCAGCATCATGCTGTGGGGGTGTTTTTCAGCTGCAGGGACAGGACGACTGGTTGCAATCGAGGGAAAGATGAATGCGGCCAAGTACAGGGATATCCTGGATGAAAACCTTCTCCAGAGTGCTCAGGACCTCAGACTGGGCCGAAGGTTTACCCTCCAACAAGACAATGACCCTAAGCACACAGCTAAAATAACGAAGGAGTGGCTTCACAACAACTCCGTGACTGTTCTTGAATGGCCCAGCCAGAGCCCTGACTTAAACCCAATTGAGCATCTCTGGAGAGACCTAAAAATGGCTGTCCACCAACATTTACCATCCAACCTGACAGAACTGGAGAGGATCTGCAAGGAGGAATGGCTGTTGAAGCCATTTCTATGGAATTAATAATATTTTTTGGTTTATTTTGTAAAATCTGAGAAAAACCTGTGTTGCAAATGAAATGTAGAAATTGGAACGTAAGCATAGCCAGTGATTTAGTATAATGTAATTTGATTGGCTGTTAGATTTAGTATAAAAGAAATAGAACCCTGTGAAACAGTCAGAAGCCACTGGACTTTGGAGCAACACAGTCTTTTGACCTGCACGGAACTGCAGTTAATTTGTTAGAAAAGTAAAGATCCTAAGTTTTTATTTCTTATTATGTTTTGAGATTCATAATTAAACAGTCAAACGAAGAACTTTGGATTCAAGACTTTTATTCACTGACGTTTTGTGTTGAGTACAAAAGAACTTTGAAGTCCTACGCTAGTGAGTAAGCTTGTTGCACTCACATCCAAAGTCAAAAGACTGCTCGACATAGTCAAAATATCGAGTAAGTTCAGAAGATCGCTCGACAAAGCCGAAAGACGAGCCGCGTGAGAAGATCGCTAAAGAAAAAGACACTCGTGATGACGGCGATCTAATCGACTGGGCGAATCTGAGGGAAACACGCTAGCGGCTGCTAACAACAGACAAGGGACAAATTCGGACGAAAAGTACGTCGCAGCAAAAGAATACAGAAAGAAAGCCAGAGGTAGCCTATCTTGAGAGTGAGTCGTTGGCTGAATGAAACTTTCCCTGGAACAGTTATTCTGATATTTTCTTCATGACTCTATTAGCCAACGTCTAAAAGTGAAAGTAAGTGTTCACTGGATATTTCATTCTTAAAGTCATAGAGCTTGACATAAATCCTGCACATCAGTGACTATTTTAAACGAGTGTTTATAAGAAGATTAAAAGCTGTGGAAAATATTAAGAATTGTGACAGTTTTGCGTTAAGATTTTTAAAGTGACATGACATGGCAGATGAAAGCGCAGCTGCGTGTCTTGACCAAAAGAGGGCGCCAAAGCCCACAGAAAAGGCTGTAGAGGAGAAACTACACAGGCTGAAAGGAGAACGCAAGGGAAAGTTGGCACAATTAACCAAACAGAAGAATGATTTAGCCAAATTGAAGGAAAATGAACACAATGTTAATTTCATTAAAGATGAAGAATTGCTACGTTTCGAAAGATGCTTAAGACAGTATGAACGGATTAATGAAGAGTTGTGTGAGTTAATAGATGAAGATGATAAGAAAGCGGATCAAGATGCTTATCAGAACAGATATTCAGAATTTCAGCGGTTTATAGAAGACACAAACAAATGGATTGCAGATGTCCTAAAAGATGAGGAAGATGATATTAGGCCACATGATAGTGTATCCAAAGCTAACTCCGTGGTAAGCCATACTTCCAGTACGACTTCTGCAATGCTGAGAATTAAAGCTGAACGCGAAGCACTGTTGGCAAGAGCTGCAGCAATGAAAAAGAGAGAAGCAATAGAACAGGAAGAAATTCGCTTGAGAATTAAAAAAGAGCAATTGGAGCTTGAAACTGAGCTTGCTGCTTCAGACGCCAAACTGAAGGTGTACGAAGATTTTGAAGATGCTCATGAATCTAAATATGATTTATCAGAGCTACCTTCAGGACCCAGATTTGAACCCCTGATGTGTAGACAAGAAAAACACAATGTAGATGATTATGTGTGTCGTGGAGCTGGTAAGATATCCCTTACATTCGATCCAAAGCCAGCCACTCAAGTTGGTGCTTCAGATAGAAGAAAGTCATCGTCAAGGTTTGATGCTGTCAGCAGCACGCCACATCTTAATCATCATGATCACACTGATTTTTCTACAGATAGCCTGCACGAAGTGTTACAGCGTCAAAACGAAGTCACAGAGATGCTAATTAAACAACAGAGTTTGTCTCAACTCCCTCAAAGAGACATACCCACGTTTACAGGAGATCCTCTGACTTACAGATCATTCATAAGGGCATTCGAGCATGCTATCGACAGTAAAACAGACAGTCATCAGGACCGGCTGTACTACCTCAAACAGTTCACGAGCGGAGAGCCACTTGATCTCATTCGGAGCTGTGAGCACATGAAACCCGACAGAGCTTATAAAGAAGCCAGAGAACTGCTTGATCGTCACTATGGAGATGAAATGACCATCGCTACAGCTTATATCAAGAAGGCCATGGAATGGCCTCAGATAAGGCCAGAAGACAGAAAAGGATTGAATGCTTTTGCTTTGTTCTTAGTTGGATGTTGTAACACAGTGAATGATGTGGACTACATGGAAGAAATGAACAATCCTACCAACATGAAGTCCATTTTATCCAAACTTCCATTCAAACTGAAAGAAAGATGGAGAAGTTATGCTTATGACATTCAAGAAAGAACAAGAAAAAGAGCCAGATTTCCTGATTTAGTGGAATATGTGTACCGACAAGCAAAGGTTGCCAATGACCCGCTGTTTGGAGATATCCTGGACTCCACTTCAAGTGATCAGACCAGCTCAAAAAAGAAACCAAGCATTAGAAAAAGTGAGTCTAAAAGAAGCAGTTTTGCTGTGAATGTATCTGCTACCGAAAATAATGTCAGTAAAAGCCAACCTGAGAAGAAACCTTTTGCAGCCAAGTCAGCAAGTGTTTTTCAAAGTCCCTGTCTTTACTGCCAGAAGAACCATGCACTGAATGCATGCAACAAGATTCGAGAACAGCCTCTAAAAGAAAGAATTCAGTTCTTGAAAATGAACGGCCTTTGTTTTGGGTGTCTGACGGCAGGTCATATGTCCAAGGACTGTAAAAAAAGGGCCTCTTGTCCAGATTGTTCATTCAAGCACCCAGCTATCTTGCATGTTGTTAAAGAAGATGCTTCATCAAAGAACAACAGTGCAGACGACAAGTTACAAAGCACGAGTGAGGTCACAAGTGCTCTTGCTAGAAAAGGTGACCATACTGGGGCCGGGAACAGTGAGTGTATTCTTCCCATCGTACCTGTGCAGATAAAACACAAGAAAGACACAAAGATAATCAAGACCTATGCTTTCCTGGATCAAGGAAGCTCAGCGACTTTCTGCACTGAAGAATTGGCGAAGAAGTTGAATATGCGGGGCAGAAAGACAGAGTTCCTGCTTCGTACTATAGCGCAAGAACAGAAAGTGAATAGCTATGAACTTACCGATCTGGAGGTGTGTGGTTTAGAGGAGCAAGATTACATTCAGCTTCCCAATGTGTATACTCAGCCGGATATACCTGCAAAAAAGGCCAACATCCCACAGAAGAAAGATTTAGAGAAGTGGTCTTACCTGAGTCCAGTCCATCTCCCAAAACTTGAAGCAGAAGTTGGTCTGCTCATCGGTGTCAATGCGTACAAAGCCATGGAGCCATGGGAGATCATTAATAGCCAGAACGACGGACCATACGCTGTGAAGACAGCTCTTGGCTGGGTCGTCAATGGGCCAATCAGCAGATGCCAAGAGAAGGAATCAGATGATGGCAAAAGACAAAGTTTCCTTGTCAACCGTATTTCTGTGATAAGCGTTGAAGACATGCTTATGAAGCACTACAATGCAGATTTTCCAGAAAGAAGATGTGACGATAGACGAGAACAGTCGCAACATGACAAACAGTTCATGCATACGGTGACAACATCAGCTCAGCTCGTGGATGGACACTTCTGCATCAAGTTGCCTCTGAAGGATGACAAGGTGAAGATGCCATGCAACCGTGGTATTGCTGAACAGAGGCTTAACTCTTTGAAGAGGAAGTTCAGTAGGAATACAGACTTCTTTCAAGAGTACAAGGCTTTTATGGACAACATACTGGTAAAAGGCTACGCAGTAAAGATTCCAGAAGAACAGTTGATTCGCAGTGATGGAAGAGTATGGTTCATTCCACACCATGGGGTTTACCATCCAAAAAAGAGGAAACTCAGAGTCGTCTTTGACTGTGCGGCAACTTACCAAGGTGTGTCGCCAAATGACCAGTTGTTGCAAGGGCCTGACTTAACTAACACCCTCATCGGAGTATTGTTGAGATTTAGACAGGAGCCTGTAGCCATGATGGCAGATATAGAGTCCATGTTTTACCAGGTGTGGATTCCAGACACAGACGCAGATATGCTGCGCTTTCTCTGGTGGCCAGGTGGTAATCTGAATGTGGAAGCAGAAGAGTACAGAATGTGTGTGCATTTGTTCGGTGCTACATCATCTCCTAGTTGTGCGTCATATGCATTAAGAAGAACAGCGGAAGATGCAGCATCAAAGAGTACCCCAGAAGCCACACAGACAGTCCTCAAGAACTTCTACGTGGACGACTGTTTGAAGTCAGTAGCCACAGAAGATAAAGCCGTTGCTCTTGCAAGGGAACTGATGACATTGTGTGCCAGTGGTGGTTTCCATTTGACCAAGTGGGTCAGCAACAGCAGAGCCCTGCTGAGCTCCATTCCTGACCACGAACGAGCGGCTGAAGTGAAAGATCTTGATTTGGAGCATGATGAGTTACCAGTGGAACGGGCATTAGGCATGCAGTGGTGCACAAGTTCTGACAGCTTCAGGTTCAAAATACATTTGCCGGACAAGCCATGCACAAGACGGGGCATTTTATCTGTAGTCAGTTCGGTGTATGACCCAATGGGTTTTTTGGCACCACTCCTACTACCCATCAAACTCATTTTAAGAGATCTCTGCCAAGAGAAGAAAGGTTGGGACGAAGAGATCCACGAAAAGGAATGCCGGACATGGATGAAGTGGCTGACAGACTTAGACAAGCTTTCAGAACTCCGTCTGAACAGATGTTTCAAACCCCCTGCATTTGGGCCCACAAAAGCTGCTCAAATTCACAATTTCTCAGACGCTAGTCGAGACGGATATGGCGTTGTGTCGTATCTCTTGCTGACAAATGACCGAGGTGAGAAACACGTATCATTTTTGATGGGAAAGTCTAGAGTCGCTCCGCTCAAACAGATCACGATCCCGAGAATGGAGTTGACGGCAGCAATGATTGCAGTCAAGATCGATCGGATGTTGAAAGAAGAACTTGAAGTTCCCCTGATGGAGTCGGTCTTCTGGACGGATAGTACAACGGTACTAAAGTACATTGAAAATGATGCCCTTCGTTTCAAGACATTTGTAGCCAACCGTGTCTCTTTCATTAGAGAAGCGACTACATCTTCTCAGTGGAAGTATGTCAACACCACACAAAACCCAGCAGATCAGGCTTCCAGAGGTTTGAAGATCCAGAGCTTCATGGAAAGTAAGAGCTGGTTTCAGGGGCCTAGTTTTCTGCGAAAAGAAGTTGAATGGCCAAAACAACCTGAACAGTGTCCTTACCTGACTGAAGATGATGTTGAGGTGAAGACATCTGCTGCAGTGTCATGCACAAACTCAAACGAGTGCACAGATCCACTGAATCAGCTCGTTGAGTATTACTCCAGTTGGCATAAGCTGAAAAAGGCGGCAGCCTGGATTTTGCACTTGAGAAGGATGTTGCGGCACCTGAGCGAGAAGAGAAAAGAGTTTGAGCAGAACATACAGCAGAATGAAAATGATCCAGAGAAATGCAGATCTATAGTTGAACAGCAAATGGTGGTGTGCAAGAAAAACCTAGAAAAAAGAATACTTACCGTGGAAGATCTATCCAGAGCTGAAATTGAACTGGTTAAATACAGTCAGAGACAAACTTACATGGAGGAGATAGAAGCCTTGCAGCTGGCAGGCTCCCGTGTGAAAAAGAACAGTTCTATCTTCAAACTGGATCCATACTTGCAAGAGGATGTGTTGAGAGTAGGAGGACGTTTGAACAGATCGGCGATGCCTGAGGAGGCTAAGCATCCTGCCATTCTGCATAAAAAGCACAGAATAGCTCACCTCATTCTCCACCACATCCATCAAGAGTATGGACATGGAGGTAGAAACCACGTCTTAGCCATATTGCGACAACGGTATTGGATACCAAGAGCCAATGCAGCAGCAAGAAAAGTGATTTCAGAGTGCAACCTCTGCAGAAGAATGCATGCAAAGGCAGGAGAGCAGAAAATGGCAGATCTGCCACAAGACCGTCTGCTCCCCGACAAACCACCCTTCACCAACACGGGTGTAGATTATTTCGGACCTTTCGAGGTCAGAAGAGGACGTGCAAAGGTTAAGCGTTATGGAGTGCTCTTCACATGTTTAACTGTCAGGGCAGTACATATAGAAGTAGCCCATTCTCTTGACACTGATTCATGCATTAATGCCATACGGCGTTTTCAGGCCAGAAGAGGTCAAGTGTCAATTATTCGTTCCGACAATGGCACCAACTTTGTCGGTGCTGAACGAGAGCTGCGCGAGGCATTGGCAGAGCTGGATCAGTCTCGCATTAATGAAGTCATGATGAGGAAGGGTGTGCAATGGATTTTTAACCCGCCTGCTGCGTCTCACCACGGCGGTATCTGGGAGCGCCAAATCCGTACGGTGAGAAAAGTGCTGAGCTCTGTTGTGAAACAACAGCTCTTAGAAGATGAAGGACTACACACTCTTTTATGCGAAGTTGAGAGCATCATCAATGGGAGACCTTTAACCACGAACACAGATCATCCCAATGACCTCGAGCCGCTGACGCCGAATCATCTGCTCGCGTTGAAAACACAGCCTAGTTTTCCACCTGGTGTGTTCACTAAGGATGATGTCTACGCCCGCCGGCGCTGGAGACAAATACAATATATGGCGGATCTTTTCTGGCGAAGGTGGACTCACGAATACCTACCGCTTCTGCAAGAACGCCAAAAATGGCTCAGCTTAAAGAGAAGTTTCAAGGTTGGAGATGTTGTCCTCGTCGCAGATTCGTTTCTGCCAAGAAACTCCTGGATGTTAGGCAGAATCATGAGGGTATTGCCTGATTCCAAAGGCATTGTCCGAAGTGCTGAAGTTCGGACGAAGACCAGCATCATTCAAAGACCCATAACTAAACTTTGTTTGTTGCAGGGAGAAGACTGAAGATGGAAGAGAAAGATTTTAATAGAATAGAAATTACCAGTTAATGTTTACCTTTAAACACTTTCCTGTGAAGAGAAGAAGATTCTTGCTAAAAGAAATAGAAAAAGTGTTAAATGTAAGTGTAAATGACTTCAGTTTAAATTTAAGTTGATAATTGATATGTTAAGGCCTAGTCAATTAGGGACCGGGATATGTTGAAGCCATTTCTATGGAATTAATAATATTTTTTGGTTTATTTTGTAAAATCTGAGAAAAACCTGTGTTGCAAATGAAATGTAGAAATTGGAACGTAAGCATAGCCAGTGATTTAGTATAATGTAATTTGATTGGCTGTTAGATTTAGTATAAAAGAAATAGAACCCTGTGAAACAGTCAGAAGCCACTGGACTTTGGAGCAACACAGTCTTTTGACCTGCACGGAACTGCAGTTAATTTGTTAGAAAAGTAAAGATCCTAAGTTTTTATTTCTTATTATGTTTTGAGATTCATAATTAAACAGTCAAACGAAGAACTTTGGATTCAAGACTTTTATTCACTGACGTTTTGTGTTGAGTACAAAAGAACTTTGAAGTCCTACGCTAGTGAGTAAGCTTGTTGCACTCACAATGGCAGAGGATCCCCAAATCCAGGTGTGAAAAACTTGTTGCATCTTTCCCAAAAAGACTCTCGGCTGTATTAGATCAAAAGGGTGCTTCTACTAAATACTGAGCAAAGGGTCTGAATACTTAGGACCATGTGATATTTCAGTTTTTCTTTTTTAATAAATCTGCAAAAATGTAAACAATTCTGTGTTTTTTTGTCAATATGGGGTGCTGTGTGTACATTGAGGGGAAAAAAATGAACTTCAATGATTTTAGCAAATGGCTGCAATATAACAAAGAGTGAAAAATTTAAGGGGGTCTGAATACTTTCCATACCCACTGTATATATAGTGAAGAGGAAATGGAATTTTGATTATCACCCTTCAGTTCTCCAAGGCTTTTTCGTGTTTTTAATGGCTAAATGGTTATATTTATATATTTGATTGTGTTTATTGATATGCCATACTTTATTTTGCTGTTGCCTACAGACAAAGTTAATACACTAAAAAAAAAGTCCAGTTATGGATGACAAGAACAAACAAATGTCAAGTTTTTTAACTTCGAATCTCTTGTCTTCATTTTCTGGCCTCTTAGTGATGTGAAATAAGAGCGGGAGTTAAATCAGGGTGATTAATTTGACTTTATTTTGTATTTTATCTTCAGTAGCCTCGTGCAGTGTAAATGAGGCTTAAGGCTTTTCTCCAGTGTGAGTTCTCATGTGTACTATAAGGTTTCCTTTGTGTCTGAAACTCTTTCCACACTGTTGGCAGGTATGAGGCTTTTCTCCAGTGTGAATTCTCATGTGTTGCCTGAGGCTCCGTTCCTGTGGGAAGCCATTCCCACACAGAGTGCAGATATAAGGCTTTTCTCCAGTGTGAATTTTCATGTGGGCTATAAGGCCTTCTTTTCGACTGAAACTCTTTCCACACTCTTGGCAGGTGTGAAGCTTTTCTCCAGTGTGAACTCTCATGTGGGCTTTAAGGCTTCCTTTTACAGTGAAACTCTGTCCACACTGTTGGCAGGTATAAGGCTTTTCTCCAGTGTGAATTCTCATGTGGGCTGTAAGGCTTCCTTTCTCACTGAAACTCTTTCCACACTGTTGGCAGGTGTAAGGCTTTTCTCCAGTGTGAACTCTCATGTGGGCTTTAAGGCTTCCTTTTACAGTGAAACTCTTTCCACACTGTTGGCAGGTGTAAGGCTTTTCTCCAGTGTGAACTCTCGTGTGGATTTTGAGTTTTCCTTTTCCAATGAAATTTTTTCCACACTGTTGGCAGGCGAATGGGTTCTCTCCAACGTGAATTCTGATGTGAGCTATAAGGCTTCCTTTATGACTGAAACTCTTTCCACACTCTTGACAGGTGTAAGGCTTTTCTCCAGTGTGAATGCTCATGTGGATTTCAAGGTGTACTTGGTGACTGAAACTCTTTCCACACTCTTGACAGGTGTAAGCCTTTTCTCTAGTGTGATTACTCATGTGGACTGTAAGGTTTTCTTTTCGACTGAAACTCTTTCCACACTCTTGACAGGTATAAGGCTTTTCTCCAGTGTGAATTCTCATGTGGGCTACAAGGCTTCCTTTTCGACTGAAACTCTTTCCACACTCTTGACAGGTATGAGGCTTTTCTCCAGTGTGAGTTCTCATGTGGACTATAAGGTTTCCTTTGTCACTGAAACTTTTTCCACACTGTTGGCAAGTATAAGGCTTTTCTCCAGTGTGAATTATAATGTGGGCTATAAGGCTTCCTTTATGACTGAAACTCTTTCCACACTCTTGACAGGTGTAAGGCTTTTCTCCAGTGTGAATTCTCATGTGAACTTTAAGGTGTTTTTTATGTTTAAAAGTCTTTCCACACTGTTGGCAGGTGAAATTACTTTTAGTTCCTGCCTTTTGAGCTCCTTTTTGTGAGGAAACCTGTGATGATTTTTCTCCAGTCATGGAATTATAATGTTTTGTCTCTTCTTTTTCATCAAGTTCATGGCTAGCCTCTTTCAGTGCCGTTAGGTCTAGGGCAAAAATAGACATAAAACAATTTAGACATTTAAAGCATTAAAATCAACAACATGTATGATCTATACCCTATCCTATCTTATGGCTCGGGGATGGGCAGCTTTGGTACTGGAGGACCACTCTTTTGCAGAGTTAAGTTTCAATTTTCAAACATTCCTGAAGACTTAAGGCTGATTTATACTTCTGCGTTGTGTATGCCGTAGGTAGGGCGTAGGTTGAGCAGCCTGTACAATGCAGCCTGACGCGCACTTCTTTGAAAATGTTACGTGTCTATGAACATGTACACAATGTACATGACAAGCTGCTGCTTCTTTGGCTTTAGCCTTGATCCTCAACATGACCATGGACACTGCCTACCAGTGGTCTGCATGCATGTCAACATGGACAACGGCAGTATAAATGAAAACAGTCGCATAGACTACGGTGCAGAGGCTCCGGCGTAGGTCTGACACAGAAGTATAAATCAACCTTTACGATTAAATAATGGGGTTGAGTTAATGTTGCAGGTGTGTTTGATCAGGGATTGAGCTAAACTCTGCAGAATAGTGTCCCTCCAGGACCAGAGTTGCCCATCCCATCTATAGACCTTATACTCAATACACTAGTGGTTTTCAAACCAGGTTATGACATGTGTTTCCCTCAGCACAAAACTTACATTTTATGGTTATACTCTTACCTGTAAATGTTATAAAATCATGCAAATGTGCATTTTCTGACAACAGGCTCCATTAAACTTCACAGACTTCAGTGAACGAATACCAGTATGAACACGTACATCAAACAGACGGAGCACATTTGAATAGAAATGAAACACTAGACAACCTTTTTCTGGAGATCTACCAGAGATTGTATATTATAGGGAGATGAGAGGGTCTGTGTCTCTTACCATTGGAGAAAGTGTAACGGCTAACTTAATCACATGCAGCACCTCTCAGCGTATCGTATAATGGCAGTGACGTCAGTCGCAACATTCCCTAGTCTGCCTTCTCTTAAAAAAAAAAACATTTTAATCAAGCTAAAATCTACATATAGTTCCCAAAGAAAGCATTGTTTAGTGTAAAACATGCTGAAGACTGGCAAACAGGCTGTAGATAAATTAAATGATTAGCTATTTCCCCACAAAAGCTGTTTAATAAGCATAGTGAAGCCATCCATTCAAAAAACAGCCTCTGGTCTCATTCCCTGTGTACCACGAGGCAGAGCTTTAGCATTAGCCGCTATGCTATTTTGGCTAAAGGTTGCAGGCTTGCCTTCCAGTGGCTTTGGATCTACATTTCCAGCAGAGTTCAGCTCCAACCCTGATCAAACACACCTGAAGCAGTGAACGTCTCAGGTTACGCATGTAACCATGGTTCCCTGAGAACAGGGAACGAGACTTTGTGCTGATTGCGCTTTGGGGAACCATCACTCGTGACAGGTGTTCGAAATGCCAAGAATCACAAAACTCCAATCCTATTGCCCGTCAACAGCCTATGACGTCATACGGCGCGAACCGTGACATATAAAGGGAGCGCCTGAGGAAGCAGTCAACACCTTCTCGTCCTTGAGGGACTGTTCAGCAGGCATCCCGAAGCATGGCAGGGAAGCACAGAGTCTTGTTCCCTGTTCTCAGGGAACCATGGTTACATGCGTAACCTGAGACATTCCCTTTCGAAAGGGAACTTCAACTCTGCGCTGATTGCGCTTTGGGGAACGATATACCAACGCTGCCATGCTAGAGGAGAGTGCATGCCCAAAAGGTCTGGACAAACGTCAGGCAGTTCCAGGGAAAAACCGGGAGCAACTTCTCCAAGGCTGTCAGTGACAGCATTCCCTACGGTCAACAGCCCAAGAGGCCTTCCGTTAAAGGCCTGACAAGGCTGCTAGAGCATCTGGCACCAACAAACCATAGAAAGTGGTCCCTTAAAGGGAATGTGGCCAGGAAACCAAACGGAACCCCGGCCAGTCACTAGGGGGGGACAAAATCACCCCCGACGCCACCAAGGAGGCCTTACTAATCTAGCGGAAGCCAAACATAGCCTAGCCAACCTTGTCTGATCTACAGAATCTCCAAGCACAAACTCCAAAAGAGGAGAGCAGGAAAGAGCGACTGCAAAAAGGCAGTAAGCAACTCAAACCCACACGCAGAGATGGGTATCCCGGTGAGCGTAACTCAGCTGAGCACTATAAACCCTCATATTGAGGGGAGTAAAACCACTCATCCTAGGATCTGCTCAGCTTCTGAAAAGCGCTGAGGAGGCTGTGCGCTAGAAAAACCCTGGTACAGGGGAGCACAAACCAGCCTGGGGCCAGTCTGAATGGGAGACTTCACAAGTCTACAACCAATGACCAGCTTAGGGAGCTAAGCACAATTATGCAGTCAACCCAAAGGGACGTACGAAGCTCAACCTAACGGACAGACCACACTGAAGTCACATAGCCATGGAGGCCGACCAGAAGGGGCCTTCAACATAACTAAGAACAATGAACTAATATCACAACATGAACCCAACACACAGGGTGGTATTCAGAATGACCCATAAGGCCATACAACTGAAAACATAGCATGCTGAGCGCATGACCAACCAAGTAATTAGGTAGCTGTGAGTGCCCACGAAACAGCCCATCCAACACAATCCGATAAGCAGTGTACTCGGTAAAAGCACCCTTCTACTCTTTAAGCAAGAGGAGTACAACGTACGCCATCATGTGCTAAAGAAGGCCCCATGGGCCTATAACCTCAGCAGACACATGGCATCAGCTCGTGCCAGTGTTATCAAGGTTCAGGCTAAACAGACCGACTACAAAGGAGGTCATCAGTCAGCCCGAGCCCCGGCCAGCCAGCAACACAAATCCTTTTTCACAAAAAAAAACCTTGAGAAAGGTAAATGCCAGCATGCTCCCAAAGGAGGCCCTTAAGGCCTACCTGTAGCACGCAGCGTCAGCTAGCAGCCACTAAAGTTCTAGGAGCAAATTAGAACCGAGTAGCAAACGAGGTAGCTACTTAGCTCAACTAGAGCTAAAGGAAACCAAGCTCAAGGAAGCAAATGCATAAAACCAGACAAACAGTTGGT
This sequence comes from Ancherythroculter nigrocauda, assembly GCA_036281575.1. Classification (NCBI taxonomy): domain Eukaryota; kingdom Metazoa; phylum Chordata; class Actinopteri; order Cypriniformes; family Xenocyprididae; genus Ancherythroculter; species Ancherythroculter nigrocauda. The sequence continues at coordinate 19,172,895 of VTFQ01000001.1, forward strand.
TTTACTACAAGAGCTCACCTCGAGAGGCAAGCCACTCAGAAATGTACTCAGTAAAAGCACCTTTCACTCTGTAAGCGAGTGGAGTACAAAGCCAAACTCCAGCGTGATACCTAGGAGGCCTGTGAAAGCCTACGACTCGTAAAACATGCGGCGTCAGCTAGTGGCATCATGACCCATCCATGGTGATGAGTCACATAGAAACCCACACAAAGCTGTGCCAACATGCAGACTGATAGGAGGCCCTGATGGGGGCCTACAACCTCCATGAACACATGGCAACAACCAGTGGTAGCTTCATGACTAAGGCCAGCCAGCAGGCCAAGTACTCAAGAAATCCTTAGGTAGGAGAAGTACACACTACGACACAGAACTCAACGAGAGGCCTGACCTAGGGCCAATTCATACGGAGGTGGGCGTGGCCGATGGCGGCATAAGCCATAAGACATGACTCAACCATGGAACGAGTCTAGATATAACCAACCCAGAGGCTACAAAAGAGGCCTGGCAGGCCTTGCTTTACTACTTTAAGCACCATGTGGCACCAGTCGGTGGTCATAACAGGGCCCAAGCTCAAAGGGGACCACAAACCCTAACTGGGGAGTACAACAAAACACCACGTTCATAGATAGAGGCTAATCACAGAAACAGGCGTTAACCTGTAGCAGCACTAGAGTAAGCTCACATATGTATGTAGGGCTAAAGCTTAGAACCCCAAAGCAAACGCGAGTGCTTTGTAATACATGCCATCCAAACAGGATAAATGTTTCACAGAATAGATCTGAGATCTGTAATGAACCCTTAGAGAATGAAAGCTAGAATATTTAGCATCGTAATCTCAAACTTGAGTATAATTCAAGGGGCTCAAGTGAAGACATTATAAGCATGACAAAAGTTCTAAAAAGTGGGGCCTAGCAGCACTGCATAACTCATCTTCTCGAAGATAAGGGCCTACCACCTGGGAAAAACAGCACCAGGAAGGCTAATAACAGCCTATAACCTTAGCTGTTTAACCTCAGCCATAGCACCTACATTTTCACATCGAAGGGGAAATGGGCATACGGCCCGCAACTCCCTCAGGAGGAGGCCAGAACTAGGAACTATACAACCTCACAGGGATAGTAACAATAAGGGCGATGTAACAAATACCTAAACCTAGCTCTAGCCTAGCCGTTAGCTAAGGCCTACTGGGCCAAGCAAAGCTTGGGCTTCATTTTGAAACCTTCAAATATGAGGAGAAAATGAAGCACTGCAAGCAAACAGTGTCAGGCGGCAAATAACTGAAGCGACGAGTGCTAACTCGGCATATTAGCCATTTTAACTAAGCAGAACTGGTGGTGGTGCTTAAGATATTGTTTGTCATTCAGTGTTTATGTACAAAAAACAGATTAGTAATTATTATTAAAAGAAAATAATACTACTAATTCTACCACTAATGACAACACACTAAAGATTGATGAGCTGCTTGGTTCATGAATATTAATCACGTTGTAAGAGTTGTGATCATCTTGTCTTTAATTGACAAGATTATATTAAATTAGAATTAAACAAAATTAGAATTGATAAGTGTCTGTGAATCATTAAAAAATCCCAGGGGTTTAGTTTTAACCTACATGAACAAATAGCAAAATAAACAACAGAACATGAGGGTTCATCATCATCACGCTCCTGCAGAGCTTCTGTGAATGAAAAAAAAAAAGGATTACATTAGGCTATATAAAAGGAATTAAATAGCCTATGTCTACGCGCAAAATGTATTTCACTTAAATAATTATCATATTAAAAAAATGAAAGGGGAAAAATGCGACAATAGACTAGGCCATATGAGTTTCGGTTCATTTCTGAGAAATTCACAGAAAGGAAACCGAGACGGCAGAAAATTCTTTGTTTATTTTACGAGAGATAGATTTGGAATAATAACCCTTTTAGAAATAATATTGTCATCTGGAAAAGATATGTGGATGTTTTTTGTATTTTTAGGGATCCCAGAAACATTTTTGATGAATTCATTGAGTTTTTAAATAATATGGTGAATTCCATTAGTTTTAATGTGGAAACAGATGCCCATTCTGTTGCTTTTCTTGATATCAGGATCCAATTGAAATCAGGGACTTTATTTACTTTATGTTCTTATTCTAAACCAACGGATAAAAATAGTATTCTTCATGCTGTGAGCGCCCATCCATCTTTTTTAAAGAAAGGACTTCCCTATACTCAATTTCTTCGATTAAAATGTATCTGTAATGTGGAATCAGATTTTGAACAACAAGTGGTGATAATGAATAAGCGTTTTATCCTCAGAGGTTACCCAAAAAAATGGTGTGATGCTGCTTTGAAGAGAGTACGAGAAGAGTCTAATACATCGATTAAACAAAAGAAGCCTCATTCCGTAGTCTGTAAAACCACTTTCTCCGCGCATAGTGAAGTGATTAAGGATATCATTAAGAAACATTGGTACGTACCTACAGTGGTGCTCAAAATTGTTGGCACTCTTGATAAATATGATCAAAGATGACTGTAAAAATAAAATCTGCATTGTTTATCCTTTTGATCTTTAATTCATAAAATTAGCAAAAGTCTAACCTTTTATTGAAGAAAAAGAATTGAAAGTGGGGGGAAAGTCACATTATGAAATAAATGTTTTTTCTCCAAAACACATTGGCCACAATTATTGGCACCCTTTTATTCAATACTTTTTGCAACCTCCGTTTGCCAAGACAACAGCTCTCACTTTTCTTCTATAATGCCTGATGAGTTTGGAGAACACCTGACAAGAGATCAGAGATCATTCCTCCATACAGAATCTCTCCAGATCCTTCAGATTCCCAGCTCCATGTTGGTGCTTCTTCTCTTTAGTTAACTCCACTAATTTTCTTTAGGGTTCAGGTCAGGGGACTGGGATGGTCATGGCAGAAGCTTCATTTTATGATCAGTGACACATTTTTGTGTTGGTTTTGATGTTTGTTTTGGACCATTGTCCTGATGGAAGATCCAACCACAGCCCATTATAAGATTTCTAGCAGAAGTGGTCAGGTTTTGAATTTTTATCTGTTGGTATTTGATAGAATCCATGATACCATGTATCTGAACAAGATGTCCAGGACCTCTAGCAGAAAAATAGGCCCACAACATTAAAGATCCATCAGTATATTTGAGCGTGGGCATGGGGTACTTTTTATCCCTGTGTGCACCAAACCCATCTGGTGGGTTTGCTGCCAAAAAGCTCTTGTTTTAGTTTCATCTGACCATAGAACCAGGTCCCGTTTGAAGTTCCAATCTTGTCTGACAACTGAATATGCAAGAGATTGTTTCTGGATGAGAGCAGAGGATTTTTCTAGAAACCCTCCCAAACAACTTGTGGGGATGTAGGTGCTGTTTGATAATTTTTTTAGGCTTTCTGAGACTCAAGACTCAACTAATCTCTGCAATTCTCCAGCTCTGATCCTTGGAGAGTCTTTGGCCACTCAAACTTTCCTCCTCACCGTGCATTAGGACAATTTAGACACACATCTTCATCCAGGCAGATTTGTAACTTCAACTACTGGAGTTGATTGGAACTTCTAAATTATTGCACTGATAGTGGAAATGGGGATTTTCAATGCTTTACCTATTTTCTTACAGCCACTTTCTATTTTGTGAAGCTCAACAATCTATATTTTACTCTAGGGGTAAAAGGGGGTGCCAATAATTGTGGCCAACGTGTTTTGGAGAAAAACATTTATTTTTAAAATGTGCTTTTCCCCCCACTTTCAATTCTTTTCCTTCAATGAAATGTTAGATTTTTGCTAATTTTATTAAAGATCAAAAGGATAAATAATGCAGATTCATTTTTACAGTCACTTTGATTATATTTACCAAGGGTGCCAATAATTCTGACCACCACTGTATGAGCGATCCAGTGGGGGAACGTCTTTTTTTCACATTATAGAGCCAGAAATGTTAGAGATTTTTTGGTCAAATCTGGGCCCGCATGTAAAATTTTAGTCTTAACCCTTTCGATCGTGAGTTTAAAATATTCTAACTGTCCCTCCAGAGTGAGTTTTTTTAAGGCGACCGTTATTTTAGAACGTTTGCCTTTAATGTTTCCATGGCGACGCGTCTTGCGTGTCACGAGCGCTGAACGCAGCAACAATAACAGTGTTATGACAGATGGATCGCTATTATTTAGTTTTTCCTTTTATATTTAAAATATTCGCAAAATTGCTTACCATGTCATCAACTATATGATATTCCGATTCTCAAATATGTGTAAGTGAGTGTGCTTTGTCGTTTTAAAACCTTTATAAATGATCTTTATCTTGATCTATAATGCGAGATGGGCGCCGCCATCTTCGTTTGCGCTGCAGTTCACAGAATCCTGTCAGTCGGATTTACAGCAGGTGAATTCATCAATTTCTCCCGAAATATATGCAAGTAAGTGGCTGGTGAACTGGAAGAATAATAGAGTAAACTTTATAGTTACTTAGGCCCATTATGTGCGTCTGATATTAATAAATGTCGGCAAATATATTTGTTATTGCTGCTTCCACTGATGTCGGACATCAGTGTGTATTTTATAAAACTCTTAATGTATTGTTTTAATGGTGATTATGCATATTTAAATGTCTGAAACCTTAAAAGAAACATTATGTGGCTGAAAACGCTGCATAGCTGTGATATATGACAAGAGCTGCGCGTGTCCGTCTCGCAGCCAGAGCGCGAAAGCACAGTTTGAATCTGGCAGTTATGTGACGTCGCTGAACGTTCGAAATCCCATATGTGGTACCGTACGCCCAGGGGCACAGAAATAAAAATCCCATATGTGGGACCGTACCGCTCAAAAGGTTAAGTACTCTTATTCTTAGACTTAAGAATAAATGTGATTTATAAAGGTTACTAAGTGTCAAGACTAGATCTTAGCTTCTAAATTAATTAAGAGAGCTGTAGAGGTGTCTTAACCTAGTTAAAGGTTTAGTTCACTTTCAAATTAAAATTTCCTGATAATTCACTCACCCCCATGTCATCCAAGATGTTCATGTCTTTCTTTCTTCAGTCGAAAAGAAATTAAGGTTTTTGATGAAAACATTCCAGGGCCCGTATGTATAAAACTTCTCAGAAATGCTCTTAAGAATAGTCTCAAGTTTTGACTTAAAGGTGCCCTAGATTGTTTTTTTTACAAGATGTAATATAAGTCCTAGGTGTCCCCTGAATGTGTCTGTGAAGTTTCAGCTCAAAATACCCCATAGATTTTTTTTAATTAATTTTTTTAACTGCCTATTTTGGGGCATCATTAACTATGCACTGTTTTTTTTAGCACGGCCCCTTTAAGAGATGCGCTCCTTCTGCCCCACGAGCTCTCGACTATATATACACATCGCATAAACAAAGTTCACATAGCTTATATAACCCTCAAATGGATCTTTACAAGATGTTCGTCATGCATGCTGTATGCATGCTTCGAATTATGTGAGTAAAGTATTTATTTAGATGGTTACGTTTGATTCTGTGTGAGTTTGAGGCTATGCTCTGTGGCTAAAGCTAACATTACACACTGATGGAGAGATTTATAAAGAATGAAGTTGTGTTTATGAATTATACAGACTGCACGTGTTTAAAAATGAAAATAGCAACGACTCTCGTCTCCGTGAATCACTGGTGTCAAAAGTATTCACATTCAATACTCAAGTAGAAGTATAGATACTAGGGTTTAAAAATACTTCTGTAGAAGTTGAAGTATCAACTCAAGCTTTTTACTCAAGTAAAAGTGTAAAAGTACTGGTTTCAAAACTACTTAAAGTATAAAAGTAAAAGTAATGTAAGGGGAAAAAATGCCATTAAGGACAAAAGCTTAGGCCGCGCCACAGGGGTCTATTGTGCACTCCACCTCCTCAAAATGTCATCAGTAACCTTTACTGGAATGTAAATGTACATCCAAGCTTAACTGCAGGAATCTGTGAGGGCAGCGGACAAGAAAAATGTGGGTAGTTTTGGTGTACCCAGGGCAGGCTTAGTAACAATCAGGGCTCGACATTAACACCCGCCAAAGTTTTCAGCTGTTTCAGTTCACACCGCACCGACAAATGCCAACAAATTAGTCTGTTGGAGCTTGTTGGATAGGTGTTGGCGTTGGCTGGAGTCTGTTTTTACCAGACTGAACATGTTTAATCGGCGTTTGTTTGGTCATCTGAGCATCCAACAAACGGCAACAAACTCTCGGTGCGTTCCAAATGGGATATATCGCCCTCCGAAGGGCACTTCGGAGTGAAAACAATCATGGCCGCCATATTGAAAGGTCGTTCCAAACCGAAGTGTTCAAAACTGGCCACTTTAAAGGGCCCTTCGGAATGAAGGATTTCGAAGGGTATAACTGATGGACACTTCGGACCCCCATGATCCTTTGCACAGTGAAGTTGTTTGTCTTCACAGAATGGTTACAGGAGGCTCGGAGTTCGATTTTAACTATAAATATATGTATAGTATTTTCTATACTACTGTAATATTTATACGAGTTAGATTTAGTACATTATTATGGTCAAAACGACATTGTACTTCAACAAAAATACTTTACAGCTCCCTTTATCAGTCCATTCAAATGTTTCAAATACATAGACACAATATACATTATGGTGCGATAAACCAAAAAATAAAAAATAAACTAACGTTAAACAAAGGGCGCAACTTGCGCAATCTATCCTCCTTGATTGTCTCGTTAAGATGACGCAGAAGTGCGTTCTAGTGATGGGAAGTTCGGATCATTTTACTGACTCTGACTTTTGAGTCCCGTTCAACAAAATGAACGAATCTTTTTTCGAGTCATTTCGTTCATTTTAGCAAAATGTAATTAAAATGTTATGTGTTACTTCCCCAACACATCTACTACTTATGCAAACGTTGATCCCACTACAAACAATCAGGGTTCCCACTCTTTCATGAACACCAGATTCAAGGACTTTCAAGGACTTTTCAAGCACCGTTTATTTTATATCAAGCACCTATCAAATGCACATTACATATGGAGCGTCATGAAAGACCTCTACAATACTTAACATTTTAATCATCCAATTGCATTTGCATCCATTTTAACCCGGAAGAGGAACAGAATCATTTGTATATTAATTTTGGAAATATATTAAAACTGTTTGCAGCTTTCTTATCCCTAATCTTAACAATTATTCCATACTAGTTTTGGTTTTCATTTTTTAATTATCATTACTTCAGTAAAAACATTATAATATAGAGAGAATATTATAAAAATACATTTTGCAATTGAGTGAAAAAAAAAAGGATTATATGGATTGTAATTGTGGCTTAAAGTCAGAATATATACAATATATTATAGTTCACATATCCATATAATTAAATACAGTAAAGTTATGCGTATTTGGCGTGCTGTCCGGGGAGAGGGCTCCAAGCTCGAAATTTTGGCCCAAACCCAGAGTACTCCCCCCGGTGTGGTAAAAGTAGATAGAACTATAAGTGAGGAGATGGAGTGGAGGAGGGAAGCTGATAAACTCTCAGATGAACAGAGGTAAGTCTGCTGAATTTATACCTCTTGACAATGGTTGAGTTGATTAACTGAATGCTCTCCACCTGTGCTAATTAGGTTAATTATATGAACTTGCTCCTCCCGAACTTTGTTAATAAAACATCATATATAAGCTTGCAATTCTGAAAAAAAAAAAAAAATCAGAATTGTAATTTATATATCACAATTCTTATGAGTTTCTTGTTAAACCTACTGTAATTGAAATTGAAAAAAAAATTGAAATTGAAAAGAAATTGAAAAAAAAAAAAAAAGAAAAAAAAAAAAGGAAATTCTGTCATTATTTACTCACCGTAAGAGTTATTTAAAACCCAAATACATTTCTTATGTTGAACATACAATTTTTTTTTTGATGAATGTGGGTAAGCAAACAGCTGGTCCCCAGTGAGTTCCGTAGGAAAGAAAATATTATGGATGTCAGTGGGTACTAGCAAATGTTTGGTTACCCATGTTCTTCAAAATATGCTCTTTTGTGTTCAGCACAAGACAAATTAATACAGGTTTGGATCAACTTTAGAGTGACAGAATTTCATTTTTGGTTGAACTATCCCTTTAAGGACAAGTCGCAGCATTTGTTGTCTGTCCCTTTAAGGCTCTTGCGCGCATTTAATATATTGACACAGATTCGATTGTCTCTCAATTGTTTAACTTTACACTTAAACGATGGTGTAAACCTTGTGTATATTGACAGTATTAGTAGAATAAGATGCGAATGATAACTTTGTCCAGCAAATGCAGTGTCTGACAAGGTTTTAGAGTGCGCGCGCTTCGGCTCAGAAAAACCTGTGTTAGACGAGCACAAGTGTTTAACCGGCAAGGCTTTAAAACGCATGAAAATAATAAACTTTTGTGATTGTAAATAACTGCAGTGTTCCGTGAGTATAACTCTACCGCTGTGTTAACATGTGATGTGAATGTATGTCGCTTTGTACTACACAGTATGTTGAGACAGAGGCGCCAGGACTGCAACTGACAGAAAGCGATATAGCACGATACAACAATATTTCTTCAAAAGCAGATCGTGGAGACCTTTTAATCGTCCACGATCAAAATCGCACATCCCTATAAGAATGTTCATTTCGGACACAGCAAGTGTCACAGCTCAAACCCCGCCGAATAACAAGCAAGGGGAAATACCGCAATGGAAAACACTCGGAAATTGATTGTAAAATAATATTCCAAAACAAATATACTAGGACTAAGAGGGGCATCTTATAATAAATTTTCACAAAATTTATTTCAAATTTAATTCAAGCACTTTCAAGGACCAATATTGTTTTCAAGTACTTTCCAGGCCTTGAATTCATGTGTCTGAAATCCAAGTACTTTCAAGTACTTTCAAGAAGCGTGGGAACCCTGAACAATACAAAACTACAATGCTATAAGATTCAGAAATGATTAATTCATTCTTTACCTGGGTCTCACCTCACCTCTTGTCTGACAAGTCTTCGGGTTTAAGTCATTCCTTAATGACGTGACAGGCAGTCCCATGCTAAACCAATGCATTCTGAGCGGGAAAGAGAATTGATTAGTTCATCTCATGAGTCTTTCGGGTTTTTGAGTCGTTCCTTAAACACGTGACAGACCCATACACTATTTCTGACATTTCTGTCATGTTTGTGTTACTGTTTCTTGAGGATCTGTGGTGTGTTATTATAAATAAATAAAGCCCTGTTATAAATAAAGTATTGATTAATTTATCTTTTTGACTGTCTATCTGTAAATAAACACTAGGCTATATAATAATATAATAATCCAAGCCTACAATACAAAGTATTTATAGCCTAGTTTGTTCATTTTTACTCCAATTTTGAGTTTGCTGTTATAATAATTGCTTTTCCTAGTCAGACTTGACATATTGGTCTAATATATGTATAAGAAGATTGCTCAAAAAGGACATAATGACATAAATTAAAAGCAAATAACATTTTGAATTTGAATTATTAATGTTAGTTTCAGTTAGACATCAAGGTTATGATAACTTCAGCTTTAACAGTTGTAACACAAACTCAAACAAAACTGGAGAGTTAACGTTATTTACTAATAATGTGCTTGGGTCACACAGCATAGCGTATGGGTCTGTCACGTGATTAAGGAAGGACTCAAAAACCCGAAAGACTCATAAAAAGAACTAATCAATTCTCTTTCCGGCTCAGAATGCATTGGTAGCGTATGGGTGTGTCACGTGATTAAGGAACGACTCAAAACCCGAAAGACTCATGAAATGAACTAATCAACTGCATCATCAGGTGAACTACTACTAGCAGTACAGAACCTGTAGAATATTGCACATGCGCGACTGAACGAATCACCCCCCGAGACGACTCGTTCTTCCCGAGTCACATTAAAGATTCGTTCAAAATGAACGAATCGTTCAAGAACGACACATCACTAGTGCGTTCCAAAAAAGGAGTATTTTTGACCTCTACACCCTTCATCCCTTCGAAGCTCTCACTCTGGAGGGTAAACACTTTGAAGGGATTAGGGCATAGGGATGAGCCCTTCCGAATGGAACGCAGGGCCTGACGTAATCTGACCTGGCCACGAACCGTTGCCATGACGATGAGGCAAGTCCCCTGCAAAGACAGCTGTTTGATCGCGCCCGCGCCTCACGCACACACAGTGTTGCCAACTTAGCGACTTTGTCGCTAGATTTAGCGACTTTTCAGACCCCTTTAGCGACTATTTTTCAAAAAAGCGCCTAGCGACAAATCTAGCGACTTTTTGGACAAACCTCAGTAACTTTTCAAATGTCACCAGCACTGTCCTGTGAGCGTGAGGTCTTGCTTTCCCGCTGCCGTCACACCTCTCTCCCTCTCTCAGCGTCTACTCTGTTTATTGGATGAGAGAAGCAGCAGCACGAGTGCACGCTGACAGACGTGAATGAGCGAGCTACACACGAGCACACAGTGTTGCACGGACCAAACTCTATTTCTGATCCTTTGTTTTATAATTAAAGAATTTAGTTTGATGGTTTTGATTTTCATTTTTCTTGCGTGCTTATCACTTATATTACTCACTATCACAGAGCCTTAGTTCATCCAGTTTCCGAACTCTCTGAATTCATGTAATTTACAAATATATAAAAATGTCATTCATTATATCATACTCGTTCTGTTGCCGGACAAAAAAATAAACATTTATATATATATATATATATAGGAAATGAGAACAGCTTTATTTGACATTCGGCTATATTATATTATATTATATTATATTATATTATATTAAAATACAGTATGTGAGCACGGATTAGGAGAGAAAACACATTAGGCGGCAGAATGCAACAGACGTGATGACGTCACGAATATGCAAATTTACGCATAACGTCATCTAGCGACATTTAGCGACTTTTTGGGCAGGCTTTAGCTACTTTCCTTTGAAAATAGTTGGCAACAGTGCGCACACACAACAAAGCACTGGAAACGTGACATCGCAGCTTGTTCGTTATAAAAAATAAAATACAGTTAAAAAAAAAAAAAACACATATAAAAGGAACAATAGTCCATAGTGCAATCTGTGCCATTCAGCAAGAGCACTGCTCCACTTCACCGAAAGAGAGAGGTATAACACCATGAGAGCAACGCAGGTTTACCTTCAGTTTCGTTTTGGCTTGTTTAGCTACATGGTTGTATATGACTATGGGTCACATAAATAAAAAGGGTCGCGCTAAAAAAAAGTTTAAAAACCGGTGTATACGCTAATTTATTCAAACGTCTCTCTACCGAACTACCTAGCTTAATTTGCAGAGGACGAAGAGAAAGCACCCGTTTGATAGACTAATTGAGCCAGTAGTAGAGAAATAATAACTTTTAAGAAATAATCTTTTTCGAGTAACGACCCCCAGCACTGTCGTCTTTGCTGGAGTGTGATGTGATTTGTGATATGACGTGATTTGTGACGTGCAGGTGCGCTGGATCACGTACAACCCAATAGGGTGTCAGAATTGTATATGTTTATTCTCATCCAACCACAATCAAATTCACTCTATCCAGATGGCGCGATTTATCTGGATAGTTTTTTTTTCCAAGCCGGAATGAAAACAAGCCGAAATGAAATAGGAGTAACGAGGCTATTTTTAAAATGTAAGGAGTAGAAAGTACAGATAATTGCGTGAAAATGTAAGGAGCAGAAGTAAAAAGTCGTCTGAAAAATAATTACTCCAGTAAAGTATAGATACCCGAAATTTCTACTTAAGGTAACGAAGTATTTGTACTTCGTTACTTGACACCTCTGCCGTGAATACAGTAAGAAACGATGGTAACTTTAACCACATTTAACAGTATATTAGCAACATGCTAATGAAACATTTAGAAAGACAATTCACAAATATCACTAAAAATATCATGATATCATGGATCATATCAGTTATTATTGCTCCATCTGCCATTTTTCGCTGTTGTTCTTGCTTACCTTCCTAGATCCAGATGTTAATATTGCCTTTCCTTGTCTAATGCGTCGAATGGGCTGGCATTATGCAAATATTGGGGTCATACATATTAATGATCCCGACTGTTACGTAACAGTCGGTGTTATGTTGAGATCCGAGTGTTTTCCGGAAGTCTTTTAAACAAATGAGATTTACATAAGGAGGAAACAATGGGGTTTGAAACTCAATGTATGTATTTTCCATGTACTGAACTCTTGTTATTCAACTATGCCGAGGTAAATTCAAATTCTGATTCTAGGGCACCCTTAAGTGTCAAAAAATGACACTTAAGGGTGACTTTTATAAAGAAGCTAAAAGCAACTTTTAGTAAAGTATAAGACGGATTCTTAAGTGCTGAATTAAGTGTTGTGAACTAAGGACTACAATGATGTCAACTCAAAATGGCTGCCCTTAACCTCTGAATCAGCCAATAGCAAGCCTGGAAGGGTGAAGCCACAGCAGCACAATACCAATCATTGAAAAAGACACTGAAATGTTTCAATATTTTAAAATTTTTATTGCTTTGCATTGTGCAAAATTATCACAAATTAGTATTGATGGTGTGGAATCTTTTTCTATTGATATACGTCTCCTCATTTATAGTAAGAGTAATGATGTGTCATGAGTTCATCAACGGATCCAACAACTCCAGGGAAGCCCACAGTCAACATTAAAGTGGCTTTCTTTTGCCACATGGTTTGATTGTCAGTCAGACAGTCAATGAGTAGTGGCCAAATGTGATGTCCAGCTGTATGAAAACTGACATCTTCAACCTTAATTCAGATATTTTTAAAAATGTGTTAAAAGGTGTAAGCATATTGTGTAACTGTGCTTGGAGTCAATTGTTTCATGTGTGATAATGAAATGAAATTTCAAATTATTTTTGGCCAGGCTGTCATACAAAGAAATTATGAACTCATGCAAAAACAAGAGAGGACCAATGAAATATTAAAAACTGATTATGTTGTAGTCAATGTCATTTTTTAAAAACATTTTAATAAAATAAAAATAAATATTTTCCTCATTTTGATGGTTTAAGCAAAAATTTTTGAGATTAACATGAAACTCTTGTTTGAATTCACTCTTGTGTACTGTATGTTCATCTTTTGTGCTTCCTTGTCATTCGTTCATCATCTGCGCTTTATTTTTCATGAAGCATTTTGTTGTGCGTCAGCCGTGATAAACAGACATCCACTCATTACGTGTGTAACAGAGGCCAGATAATATGAGTTTTGCAGGTAAACTGCTGCATTCGCCTCACATGACAGCAGTAATTGGGCCGAGGTTCGAGACCAACTCAGAGCAGGGTGGTGTGTGTTTGTTTGGGTTGGTTTCAAATATGAACAGTGTTCAAAAACGAATGTGAGAAATCACATACAGCACCTTTAAATGTATGAAAATGCATTAAACATAATAATTGTTGTTTAAGTAATATTTATTAAGTTGTTATATTTCTTATTAGGTCAGTTACAAAAAGAATTGACAATCAAGTTTATATCATTTTATCAACTTCTTCTCTGCTGCCATCTTGTTACTCTTAACTAGGTTAAGACACCTCTCCAGCTCTCTTAAACAATTTACATTCAAAATCGGCCTTACAATCGTTAACCATGAATGCTCATCTTGAACTAGCTCTCTTCTTCTAATTTCTTTTCGACTGAAGAAAGAAAGACATGAACATCTTGGATGACATGGGGGTGAATGAATTATCAGGAAATTTTAATTTGAAAGTGAACTACTCCAGAAAGAGTAACAAGATGGCAGCAGAGAAGAGGAGACACATGCTTTCCAATGAAGATATGATGTATTGGAGTTATATGATTACATGGAGTTGATAAAATGATATAAACTTGATTGTCAATTCTTTTTGTAACTGTTGTTTTTGTTGTTTCAGATTATTTCCAGTATTGCACGCTTAACTTTAAACCTGGATGATGTGACTTGTTTAACACGATCAACCCAGTTATTTTTCAACTCTGGAAGTATTTTTTTATTTGATCAAAGACTGGAGATTGCATCGGAAAGTAAAGTAGCCTAAGTGAGTGATGGCAATAAAGACATAGTTTAATTTGTCTCATCTTTACTCTTATCTGGTGTCGTATAGCCTACACTTGTTTAGTTCTAATTAATGTGATGTGTGTTCTTTTATTTCATTAATACAAAGTGTTCAGATTCTGCCGTTACATATTACACAAACAAAACAAATGCTTGCGCGCTCCTTTCAATCATGAAATGTGTTTAAATATATTTTTTTCACCATACAAGATTAATGTTGGGAAACTTAAATTGGTAGATTAACTTCTCTATTTGTGATTGATTTTTTACTTTTGTGGGAGGCCACTTTATGTGATCAAATATGAACGTGCTGTGTCCTGATTAGCTAATGATCTGATCTGCTTGATCGGATCACGGTGAACGCATATTAATGCCAAGTGTAAACGCAGCCATCCATGAACTCATGACACATCATCGCTCTAACTGTAAATAAGGAGATAAAATTTATCAGTAGAAAAAGATTCCACACCATCAATAATAATTTGTGATAATTTTGCACAATGCAAAGCTATTGCTTTTAAATCAATTTAAATATTAAAACATTTGTATATATATATATATATATATATATATATATATATATATATATATAAAATAACATTAAATGATTGGTATTGTGCTACTGTGATTTCACCCTTCAAGGCTCGCTATTGGCTGATTCAGAGGTTGAGGGCGGCCATTTTGAGTTGACATCATTGTAGTGCTTAGTTCACAACACTTCAGTCAGCACTTAAGAATCCGTCGTATACTTTACTAAAAGTTGCTACGTTTTGCATTTGCACTCTTTGGCCTCTGGACAATAAATATTGGAGCTTTGTGGACTTGTTCTCGTGTGCAGATCTTTCATCTTTTTGATCTTGGATTGATTTTTTGGATCTATGCACCACCAGAAATATAAGTATTGTTGTTTGGACTGATCTGGCGCTACGCTTCTCCATCTTTTCTTATTTTACGATCAATGTTTTGTTTATATTGTGAGTGTACAAAAATAATAGGCCTATTTAACCCTTCACAGATTCAAATGGTGTTACATCTCTGTGACCATAAATGTCTGAGTAGCCTATTTTAGAGTTGTTTCCACTTTTATAAGAAAATTCAAGTGATCGCGCCGGCGCCTCGCGTACACACAACATATATCAGTTTTAGTAACTTGACATTGCAGCCTGTTAATTGTAAAAATAACATACATTCAACCAAATATATAAAAAGTTATAGTAGTATTTGTACAATAAAAGTGTTTAAATAATATAGTTTAGCCTCCAAATCGTGCATATGGAAACATTTGGATTTGTGCCAAATTATAGGTTATAACGCCGGTTTCAGTTTCAGTTTAGCTTTAAATGAATTAGTTTTTGCTTAACATTTATATATTATTTTTTTCATAATTAAAATAGTAGTGGTTCCCCCCAAATATACAAATATACCCGTGCGACTTACGACTGGTTTTGTGGTCCAGGATCATATTTAATGGAAACACTGAATTTTAAAGTGATGTTACACATTACCACATTTACTCACTATAGTAATGAGTTAATAATGCTTAATTACAAGTAACCAAACCCTAACTCTAGCTCTATAGTAAGTCCACTTGAGTGAATGAACCGATTGAGTGAATTAAGACACTTTTCTTCAAGACTATACTTCTGTATATTCTCTATTTCTGTAGAGCTGGACCTTTTAATAATGATCAAATGACTGAGTTCAGCTGTGAGAATAAAACCAACCTGTTTGTTCTTCAGTATCTTCATGTTTCACTCTGACTGTTTCTTCAATCCTTATGTCTTCAGTTTCCACTTTAATAAACACCATCTTTATATCTTCATTCTCCTCCTCTTTAATAAACTCAATATTCATGTCTTCAGTCTCCTCTTTAATAATCACCATCTTTATGTCTTCAGTCTCTTCCTCTTTAATAAACTCAATCTTCATGTCTTCAGTCTCCTCTTTTTTAAACGCCATCTTTAAGAAGAGAATAATTAACATGGTCTAATGACCCGGTTAGACAAAAAGATTTCTAAAAAACTAACGCTGCAAATGAATAAACTTCATATTTAGGCATTTATGACTGATGAAAACATGTTTAGTTTGTTAGTGTTTGTTGTTCTCGTTCATGTTTGAGCAGCACGTTCACTGCAGTTAGATAAAGCATCACAATGTTACATTAAATAGTAAATAAACTAACTTAACATCGCTTGTTTAAAACAAAACACACAACTATAGATCATTGAACTTTCTATCGATTAAAACAGCTTAAATTCTTAAAACAAACCTTTCTTCAGCAGATGCAGGATCGCAGTCTTATGACGTCATGTCGTCACTCCAAAATAAAAGTCCTGTTCAGACACTGCATTGACTGTTTTACCAGATAATATTTCTATTAAAATTAAAACAGTGGCAAATATGATACAAACAATCATGGTAAAAAGGTTTTATGAGTTCATAAAGCAGAGTTCATTCATGTGTCCGAATTGAAACATTAAAAGTTCAAACATTAAAGTTCATATATATATATATATATATATATATATATATATATATAAAATGTGAACATTAATTAGTTAATTTGAGTTTTGAGTCTAAAAATGGGTATAAAATGTGTAAAAAGTTATCTTTCAAGGGGACCTATTATGCAAAATTTAAAACTATAGGGGTGGCCAGGCAGGGTCCAGCACCCAGTCTGGGGTGGCACAGAAATCTTCATTATTTCAACATAAAAATGAGTCTGACTATAATGTACTGGACTGTGCCTAACTAAATACAGTTAATTTGTACTCAATACTTAACTGTAATTGAGATCATGGAGTGCTGAATGAATTTGACCTTTTTTTCTTCTTTTTTTAAAAAAAATCATTCCTCACTTGCAGGCATATTAATAAGGGGCTCACACTTGTTGTGAACACCAGTCAAGATGGCTTTCTAGGGACCAGTTTATGACAGGGCCCCTCTCTAACTGCCGGGGTGTAGGAAGATGTTCCACACCGTGATTGGATCTTTGGTCAATGAACATTAATAAATGTTCAGCAACATCAGATAAGATGTTGGGACAACTACCAGACACCTCTTCCAGAACAGGAAGGGGGACCTTCTGCACCCACCAAAACCAAGGAGAAGACTTCTCATTGGATGACACATTGACTCTAGCCATTAAACTCATTCCTAAGGTTTAGGCAAGGACTGCCATAAAAATTCTTTCAGGACCTCCTGGATGGAGCAGCAGAGACTAAAATAAAGAGAGGCCACAGAGATCTATCTAAATCCATTCATACCTATGTTTGGAGGCCTTAATTTGATCTAAACTGCATCACATACACTCCATCTTCATGCAAAAGCACAGTTTAATGTTAATGGTTACTGACTGCTAAACCAACAGGTCATGGGACAGACCTGTTAAGAGATAAACAAATGCATGGACGATGATTTAACCATTTCATATCGTGTTTGGTGTCTATCTGTTCCCTACGATGCCTTTAATAATTTGAAAGAGGTTTGGTAAAGAAATAATGCATGGGTAAAATGTTAAAGACACTATTTTAACACTGTACTTTATGCTATGCAAATGAGTTCCACACTAGGGTGGGGAACACCGGGGCTGCTTCAGATAACAGTAGCCAATCACACTCCAGGATCGGCAAAGCGCCACATTTCAATCTCCTCCTCATCAGAAAGGGATAAATATGTCCCCCGGGTAGACACACCCTTGTTCTGCGTTTCCAACTTGATGGGGAAGGAGACATTAACAGACACTCCACGTCCTGAGTTTCTGACCTGACGAGGAAAGAAACTACAAGACGGTTAAGGTGAAGCTTTTGCGAGCAAAACCTTTTTCATTGCTTCCAGCTGCACTCTAGCTGCAAAAGGGCCCCAGCGTTGAGGGACTTCATCTGACCCTTACGGCTTCTACAGCAGCACAGCCCAGTCCGCAAAGGACCTCTGCATCGGCAGACATTGCTTGTACCACACGGCTCCTCAGCGACGCAGCCAGCCTGCAAAGGAACCTGTGAAGATTCATCTGACCCAGCTGCCCAGTCCATCCTAAAGGACCCTCTTGGCGCAACCGAAGTTCAGCATCCTCCAGCCCAGTGTGGCACGACTACTGGATCGCAACTCCGCACCCTCCCACTGCACGCAGCCTGCATCATCAGTGGAAGACGTCTCCGCTACCGGATTGATCACCCGACTGTGTGGAACGTAAATATAAACTTACCAAACCTCTTTTCTAGAGACCTTGGCATTAGTTTATACACGCAGCATATGTTTTTCTAACCTGTTTAGATAACAGTTACTTGAGGTCAGCTTGTTACAAATAATAGGGATATTATTTGTTGAATGATAAATAAGCAATTATTTATCACCATTTTACCAGAGCCATTAGGTGGCTTCCATAAGAAGCATTCCCATACAATTCTCTTCCATTCTACATTCAGTTCAACAGCATTGCATTTATCCATTCTGTGTTCCCTTCATTTATGTGTTTCTTTGATTTAATTCAGTATTCTCCTTTGATTATTATTTTACTATCTTTTAGAAGTGCATATTCATTATTTCATTATTAATCGTTGCGGTATTTACTCTTGCATGTTTATTGTTAATAAATTGCATTGATTTTTATTATAACTGTCTTCCTTGTGTTGATGATCAAAGACTCTACTAGTTGACCAGACTCACAAATCCTTCAGATAAATCAGTTGACCGACTCCCTCCATTTTATATTAATTCTGAATTATTGAACAGCTCCTTTGGAGTGTTCTTAAATTGTTAAGATAGTATTCTTAACTGGTGCCCCGTATTACAAAAGGAGGAAGGGGTCATCTGATACACTTATAACCACACCTTAAGTGACATGTGATCAAAAATCACTACGTCACTGGTGAATGGAGTAAAAATCACTACACACTATAGATAAATTTCAACTTTTTCAGTCAGTTCTTGTTCTCCATTGTTGCATCTCCATGGATGAGACATGCAGATAACTACATACTGTAGTTCAAAGATTATTCAACCTCAGTGGCGCCCCCAGAAAATTTTAATAGGGGTGGCCAGACGAGGCCACAGCAATTCTTGGGGTGGCAAACCCCCCAAAAATGTGTATGTGTGTATATATTACATTCAGTCGCGGTCGTTCCCATTTATTTGCATACACATACCTACACTGTTTTAGTCCAAAAGTGTGCACATTTGTATAAATACACATTTACCTCAAATTTCATTATGGTTTCATAATTGCCGTGGTCCTAAAATGTAGTTTGCTAGGGGGGTTCGGGGGCATGCTCCCCCGAGAAAATTTGGATTTCTCTGGTGTACATATGTGCATTTTTAAGACGTTTTAAAAAGAATCTAAACTCATCACATCAGAACAGCATATAGAAGAAGTTATAGTTTACAGGCAAATAAACTATCAATAAACTAACACACCTACAATTATTTAACATAAACACTGGGAAACATACATGCACATGTATATATGATGGGTACTTTTGGCACAGTCATATTTTGAGAATAACTGTACATACCATCTCTAGGCATGTTTGTGTGTGTCTGTGTGTGTTTGTCTATGTGTGTGTTGGTGTGTGATCTGGTACTGAGTCTCTGGACCCACAACAGGGGGTTGGTCCTTTGAAGTCCCAAGAGCTGGCAGTATAGCCACCTGGTCAGCTTCGGCCAGGTGGTAAAGTTGTCAAAAGGGCTTGTCTTTTGCAGACCGGCCGGAACCAAGGGGAGATTTTACCACACAGTCCAGCCTGCTAAAAGAGTTCTGAACAATCCAAAGTTTATTGACTACGAAAGGATCCATCCAGACGCTACACACCAAATTATCATTCAAAGGGATAAAATATCTTCTCTTCACTGCAAACAATACCATGAAGAATGTTAACATTTAACAAAGTTAAAAACAAAGTAAGCAGGTTCCATATTCATTTCAGTATCAGCAGACACAAAACGCTATAAAAGGTGACAACTTTTAAAGTTAAAAAAAGATACAAGTTATGTAAATGATAAAAGCTCATTGTGGTTTCTCAGTTTGATAGATTTGATCAGCAGTAAACAATGCAAAAAATAGGAATTTTGAGTTTGTGATAGTAGCGTAAGCTTTGTGAACTGTTGCGTCGACCTCAATTTATTGCATTATTGAGCTGTTCAATTTTATTTTGACATTACAAAATAATGAATCAAAGTTACAGGCTTTTCTCCAGTGTGAGTTGTCATGTGGACTTTAAGGTTTCCTTTTTGACTGAAACTCTGTCCACACTGTTGGCAGGTGTAAGGCTTTTCTCCAGTGTGAATTCTCATGTGGACTTTAAGTTTTGCTTTGTCACTGAAACTCTTTCCACACTGTTGGCAGGTGAATGGGCTCTTTCCAGTGTGAATGCTCATGTGGTCTATAAGGTGTTTTTTATGTATGAAACTCTTTCCACACTGTTGGCAAGTGAAGGGACTCTCTCTAGTGTGAACTCTCAAGTGGACTTGAAGGTTTCTGTCTTGATCAAAAGTCTTTCCACACTGTTGGCAGGTGAAATAACTTTTAGTTCCAGTCTTTTGAGCTCCTTTTTGTAAGGAAAACTCTGTTGATTTTTCTTCACTCATTAAATTATAATGTTCTTTCTCTTCTTCCCTTTCATTAAGTTCATGACTTGCCTCTCTCAGTGCCATCAGGTCTAGGACAAAAAATAGACAAAAAAAAAAAACAAAAAAAAAACAATTCAGACATTTAAAGCATCAAAATCAACAACATGTATGATCTATACCCTATCCTATCGTATGGATCAGGGATGGGCAGCTTTGGTACTGGAGGGCCAATCTTTTGTAGAGTTAAGTTTAATCCCTAATCAAATACACCTGCCCTTAATTTTCAAGCATTCCTGAAGACTTAAGGCTGATTTATATTTTTGCGTCGTGTGTACCCTGTAGGTACGCCTATCTATTCTAAAGTATTGTTTAGTGTAAAACATGCTGAACTCATGCTGAAGATTGGCAAACAGGCTATCCATTGATTAAATGATTAGCTATTTCCCCACAAAAGCTGTTTAATCAGCATAGTGAAGCCTCTCATCCATTGACATCCATTCGAAAAACAGCCTCTGGTCTCATTCTCTGTGTACTGTTAGCATAGCATTAGTCGTTACGCTTTTTTGGCTAAAGGTTGCAGGCTTGCCTTCCAGTGGCTTTGGATCTACATTTCCAGCAGAGTTCAGCTCCAACTCTGATCAAACACACCTGAAGCAGTGAAGTAAGATCTTCAGGGGCAGGTGTGTTCGATCAGGGTTGGATCTGAACTCTGCATGTATGTAGATCTCCAGGAACAGGATTGGGCATTCCTGCTCTAGGTTCAACTCATCAGCTCTGATACTCTGATCTGAGACTGATGGATTATTTCAAATAAATCTACAAAGTGTCCCGTTGAGGTTCTCCAGGGCTGCGCTCAAGTTCAGATTTTTATGCCCTTCCCTTGCTAACTTCCCTCCATCTTAAGGACTCAGATGTACATCATTGTTTACACTGAACTAACAGAATCTGTCTAGCTAATTTAACCCTTGTGCGGTCTTCGTTTGGGAAGTACACCCAGGCAACAAAATGTAATTTTGTAACATAATTGTTTTTTGTTTGTTTGTTTGTTTAAAAAAAACAAATGTAATTTTACTCTGTTTATTTTTTTTTTATTATTCAACATTTGTGCAGTTTCTGGAGGATAGTGAAGCTCTGCAGCATCTACTGGATAAGGTGATCATTTTTTACTTTTAAAATTGCACTTTCCAAAAGATGGGCAAAAATCTTACACTAAACCATGTCAAATTATCCATGTGATCCCCATGAATGAAATTTTGAAATTTGGGTCTTTTAGAAAGTGAATTGCACAAATAAATCTTTTTTTGAGTAGGTTTTTATACAAAAACAGCTTTTTATATTTAAATAAATTTAAAAGATATGATAAATCCTTTATAAAACTGCACAAATATGAAGTCAAAACATTAATAAACAGAGTAAAATTACGTTTGTTTTTTAAAAAACAATTATTTTGTTACAAAATTAGATATCACTCAATTTTTTTTTTTTTATTTGTAGATCTAGAGTGTTAACTACTGTACAAAGTTTCATGTCATTTGGACAAAGACTAAAAAGACCCTATAAGGGTTAATGTAGCTCTCTAAGCTTTTGATTGGTCTGAAATCCTATTCAAAAATTGTATTTCTGGAAGTCTGTTTCAGTCCGAGCGCTCTGATCAGATTTAGCGTGGTTTATTTGACTTGCTCACGCCTCGTCAAACATAAACGTCAGACATTGTTATAGGAAACATGTTTAAAGTCACTGCAGAAACAAGGCTGTGTTGTTGCCGAACAAGGAGAAAACAGAGACATATTTTGAAACCAGCGGAGATGATAGCACAGAATAAAGCTAGAACAAAAAATTATATATGATTCCACCAAATTAGCTTTTTTTGTAATATGGCAAAGCTCTTAACATCAATCAATCAAGTATTATTTAATTAATAATAGAACTTTATTAACGAGAATTAAAACTTGATAACCATGAATGCATATTTGTAATTTTAACTAAGCAGAACTGGTGGTGGTGCTTAAGATACTGTTTCTCATTCAGTGTTTGTAAAAAAAAAAAATATTGATAATGGTAATTCTTATTACAAGAAGATTAAACTACTACTTCCGCTTTTCCAGTCCTTAGTATGAGCAAAGAATATACTCTTTGGTATGAGGAAACACAGCTGTTTATCATATTAGATACA
The DNA here is from genome assembly GCA_036281575.1 of Ancherythroculter nigrocauda. Classification (NCBI taxonomy): domain Eukaryota; kingdom Metazoa; phylum Chordata; class Actinopteri; order Cypriniformes; family Xenocyprididae; genus Ancherythroculter; species Ancherythroculter nigrocauda. Next base: position 19,195,635 of record VTFQ01000001.1, read on the forward strand.
TTTGAGAGTGTTGAAAATGATATTATAACGTTACTCTGTGCGTTCGCTCGGCGGCTGCTGTGAGACACTGTTACACACTGCTGTAAGATAGATTGATTTTACAATATCATATTAAATGCTGGATGGCTTGTGTTGATAAATGACATGCAATTATTTTTAAAACGTATTGTATGATGGAGAAAAAAAATAAAGCTGCATCTGATTATGTTATGTTAGCTACTTTTTTCTCTGAGGCATGGTAAAGCATGGTACTCGCAAAAAAATTAAGATTTAAACAATAAGACTAAACGTGTTAAACTATATAATGATAATTAGTTTTCTGCCTATGAAAAAAAAAGTTGTTCCCTTGTCTATTAAAACGTGATTTATTAAAGCGTCTTTGGTGTTTCCATGGTTTCTACACAATAAAACCGGAAACCGAGGGTAATGCGGGTATGACGCCATTGACAGGCGACTCCTCACACGTCCCGAAGCCTTGGTTAAGATTGCAGTTTTCTCACGATTTACAAATAGTTGGAAACATTTGGGATATTGTAAGTACTGAAGTGAACAAAATACATAACACTGGCCTAGTGGTTTTTGGATATTTTACTGCAAAAATATTACATATTGCACCTTTAACCCTTCACAGATTCGACATTCGACATGTGACCATAAATGTCTGAGTAGCCTATTTTAGAGTTGTTTCTGCTTTTATAAGAAAATTCAAGCTATCGCGCCGGTGCCTCGCCTCAACATATATCAGTTTTAGTAACTTGACATCGCAGCCTGTTAATTGTAAAAATAACATACCAAATATGTAAAAAGTTATAGTAGTATGTGTACAATAAGTGTTTAAATAATATAGTTTAGCCTCCAAATCGTGAATATGGAAACATTTGGATTTGTGACAAATTATAGGTTATAATGCTGGTTTCTGTTTAGCTTTAAATGAATTAGTTTTGGCTCAACGTTTATATTATTTTTTTTTATAATTAAAATAGTAGGTTACAGTATAGGTGCCCCCAAATACACAAATATACCCATGCGACTTACGACTGGTTTTGTGATCCAGGATCAGATTTAATGGAAACACTGAATTTTAAAGTGATGTAGTTACACATTACTACATGTACTCACTCTGGTAATGAGTTAATAATGCTTAATTACAAGTAACCAACCCCACTTGAAGGAGTGAATGAACTGACTGAGTGAATTAAGACACTTTTCTTCAAGATTATACTTCTGTATATTCTCTATTTCTGTAGAGCTGGACATTTTAATAATGATCAAATGACTGAGTTCAGCTGTGAGAATAAAACCAACCTGTTTGTTCCTCAATATCTTCATGTTTCACACTTAATGTTTCTTCAATCTTCATGTCTTCAGTCTCCTCTTTAATAATTATCTTCATGTTGTCAGTCTCATCTTTAATAAACATTGTCTTTATGTCTTCAGTCTCCTCTTTAATAATTATCTTCATGTCTTCAGTCTCCTCTTTAATAAACACCATCTTTATATCTTCACTCTCCTCCTCTTTAATAAACGCCATCTTTAAGAAGAGAATAATTAACAGAGTTAATGGTCTTAAATGACCCTGTTAGACAAAACAAATCTCTAAAAACTAACGCTGCAAATGAATAAACTTAATATTAAGGCATTTATGACTGATGAAAACATGTTTAGTTTGTTAGTGTTTGTTGTTCTCGTTCATGTTCACTGTTTGAGCAGCACGAGTCGTGATTCACTAAATTATTTCTCAAAGTGTTTTATTCAATTGAAAAGTTCAGTTTCTCCATCATGACTCTCCAGAGACTGAACTCGTGTTCATGATAAACTGATTTATGATATATAGAGAGAAATGAGACGCAGGTTTACTGTTTCTCATCAGTGGATATCTTTTCTCACACAATTATCCTTCATTACAGTTAGATAAAGAATCACAATGTTACATTAAATAGTAAATAAACTCATTTCACATCGCTCGAACAAAACACACAACTATAAATCACTGAACTGTTTCTATCGATTAAAACAGATTAAATTCTTAAAACAAACCTTTATTCAGCAGAATCACAGCAGATGCAGGATCTCGACGCAGTCTTATGACATCATGCCGTCACTCCAAAATAAAAGTCCTGTTCAGACGCTGCATTGTCTACAATCATAGACGTGCATTGAGTGTTTTACCAGTTAATCTTTGTATTAAAATTAAAACTGTGAGAAATATGATACAAACAATCATGGTAAAAAGAAATATGATACAAACAAACACGTTGTATGAGTTTATTCATGTGTCCGAATTGAAACACATTAAAGGTCAAAGTATCAGTGGCGTGCGGTCCATATAGAGTCTGGGAACGTGACGTCAGCGACGCATTGCATTCTGGGACTTTAGGTCACCGTCAGTACAGTAAAGACTGGGAAATAGTGGAGGAAGATGTTAAAATTTATATTATACAGTTAAAAACATATTAGAATGGTGAACGCTGGCTGTGTTATGAACTATCTGCATATACTGACCAGCGTGGAAAACGGATGTGAAATGAAGCGCCATTTTGTCCCATTTTCGGGACATTCTAAGACGCTTAATGTGGCGTAATGTAAGTAAACATCATACTAATAGCCCAGAATTTGAACGCAACGTGTTTAATTTCACGTTAAACGCTTTCCTCCCATAGAAACTATGTACAGCAAAGCAGATGAGCCCAGAATATGAACAGAACCCGCCTTATTACACGTTAAGTCACTGTCCATTAAGCGTTTTCTTTATGGGAGGAAAATGCGTATGTGTTAAATGTGTTGCGTTCATATTCTGGGCTTATCTGCTTTTCTGTACACAGTAAACACCAAACTAATAAAGCATACTAAGTTTAGTTTGTTAATAACACTGTTTTAGTAAATTAAGCCACGTTATGCATTTTCACATTATGCGTTAGAATGTCCCTCATTTTCTGCCTTCCAGCTTAGAAACGACACAATGGTGAAAGTGAAACTCAATGAAAATAAACTTGAACAAAATGTGGCTTTGTCATTTTTATTTATTACAGATTAATAACTTCTGATCCACTTGAATATGTACGTGCTCACGTCATTAATAATGTACGAAAACACGTTTAGAAATGTTATTTGTGAAATAGCTCATTGCGATCACTCTCCGTGTTCATAAAGCAACACCTCTGATTCATTGTTAAGCTTCTCTCGGTAAGAAATTATGTATTTATTCTATTTAGGTCCAGTAAAACTTACTTGGTGTAGCGACTCCACAATATAATTCATTTCAGAGCTGCATTACAGTGGGGTCATACTCTTATGGCGATATGATGATATGCTGGCTGAGATCGGTCTATATTGTGTTTATTTTTTTATCTGGCAGATATATCGGTGCCATTTAGTTATTAAAAACTGCAACAGAGAAATCACTTTGGTCCTGCTTGTGGTCCGATAGGAGGCGGCAGTGTGATTTCTATGCGTGTCGTGTCCTGGCCACACGACCGGGCGATCGAATGAACACAAGAGATTCAAATATTAGTCCATTTATTCTAAGCAAGTGCAAGCAGCTCTCAAAAACATGAACGTAAATACAGTCGTTTTCTCATCTGGTGATTTGTATTTCTTGTCATTGTACGCTCCTGAGCGTGACCTAAAACATGGCGGTGACTACCCAGAATGCAATGCGCAGTGACGTAGTTTGCCAAGCTCTATAAGCTGCGAATGCTCTGCATACCCAAGCCATTCGTGGACTCGGCAACTAATATTAACATTATAAATTACTATTAAATCCCTTGTTTGAGGTGTATCATAAAGCCTACATGATTGGTAATGCATATGTAACTGTCCGTAATTAATTTATTTGCCAAACGACGGTAATTTTCCCTAAGTCTGCCAGTTACGGAGACTTCCGGGTAAGCTGATCTGCAGCAGCTTTTGCGCCTTCGCGCTTTTGTTATGGAACGTCATCATTGTCCCGCGTTCTCATTGGTTTGCTGGTCTATGCGAGTTTACATGGGCAGGATAAGCTATGAGCTGATAGCTCGCCCAAGAGGAAAAAATAGCTACTGCCAGATCTCGATCACAGAAAATCACATTGTATTTGATACAAAACTAACTAAACTTAGCCAAATGGGGGAAAACAATCATAACTAAAACTATTTTCATAGTATTTCATTTTCTCCATAGAGATTTTTTTATGAAAAATAGCCTAGTTTAAATAGTTTAAGGATGTTAATCAATATCATTTTTGTGTTTGCATAATTTCAACTTTTTTTTTTAAAGAATAGCCTACTGATATTTTTATTTATTATAGCCTATTTATATTTATTATAATTACATTTTATTTTTTTTTATTTATAATAGGCTGCTAATACTAATTGTTATACTTTTTTTAAATTATTAATTTAAAAGGTACTTCTGGCATACATTTAAATTGACGCCATGGTGTTTTTTATTTGTCGTGTCTGATTTAGATCTGTGTCCTAAACTGATACGTTGAAGTATGTCATTTCTTTGACACTAGCGGCACCTAGCGGATTACAAAAATACAGCATATTTTGCAACTTTCGCATGTTGCGCCTCCGTCGACTCAAACGTCACAAAAGCTCTTACAGGTGCTTGTGAAGGCACGTCCCCACAGGTAAATATGGGCTACTCTCAATAAAAGTTCCAACATATTAGAAATACTTTTCACTGTGTTGCTATTTGTCATGAGCAAGCAAATGAGTAAACTAACATTGTCTAGAGAGAACGTGAGCGTCTCGCATATTAGCTATAAACCCATTCAACGTAACTGCATTGGCAGACCTGCCAACCTTGGAAATTTTTTTCGAGTACCAGTGTGACGGGACAGGGCACGGGTTTTTTTTTGGGGGAGGTCATTTTTTTTTTTTTTTTTTTACATTTTTGAGAATACTATACACAAAGCACACACACCCACCCATCTTTGTTAATCTAATTTTGACTGTTAAAGTTTTATAATATGACACAATTAAAAATTTCACTACACCTGCTCAAAAGCATTTTTTTAATTCATGATTAATATTGCATTGCATAATGTGTGCAAACTGACAACCACAAGTGAATCGCATATATTTAATATGGACTAAAAAATTTTGTTTGCAATTTCAAGTAGGCTATATTTACATACAACTAACCTGACAGTCTTTTATACAGGTTTAGGTCTATACAGGTCTAAGATTAAGAAACCCTTAGAAAACAGTAAACATTGAGTTTACATGTGATTCATTTAAAATACTTAATTTATTATTCCAATATCCAAATATGATACTAAATCCCACAGAAAAAAAAAAGGTTTCTAGGCTATTTGTAACGAGCTGTTTTTGAACAAGACAAACATTCGCCGATTAAAGGTTAGCCAATACAAACATATTTATAGAAAACAGCTGACAATGAATAGAAATGACCAATAAGAGCAAAACGCATCGAGTATTCAAGAATATCAAGTAACGTTAGAAGTTAGCCCGACATAACGAGGGCCGGGGGTTGTCAACTAAAGCGTCCGTCATTTACCGAATCTTAAAAATACGGGTGGATAATTAAAAATGTTTTCTGACAAAAAAATAACACAAGCAAGAACAAATTTAAACCTAGAACGTCAATTTTCATTTTACAATGATTTTCCTCTGTGCTCGCGTTTGTGTATGAGAGAGAGCTCGCGCAGCTCTGATCAGCGGTACTTTTAAATGCATAAGTGCTAGTTTTCATACAAAATAAGTAGGCTATGTAACACAATTAGGTAGTTTAGTTAGTATTAACACAATAACGCAACACATGTAGGCGATACGTTTCTGAACACTGAGAATAAATAAATAAACGCCTGTTTCTCCAGACTCGCGCTTGTCAGTCAGTCACACATCACAACATTTTCATAATCACTAAACCATATAGCGATTTCAATTGTATTTAGATTTGTTGTTCAACATTACTTGAGCATTGTATACCCGTTTACCTTTAGGAGTCAGAAGTACCGTGACTGCTGTACTGTCCTCGCTTGAGAATTCAGTCAGTGTCAGACGGCGGGAGCGGAAGGAGGATCGAGCGGGGTTTTGTGTTGCTGTTGATTTGCAGTCTCTTTTTTTAATGATAGGCCGTATGCATTTGTCAATCATCCCCGCTTGCTATTTGGGGAAATGAACCCAGCGCTATGATTGGTCGAACTCTTTCTTTTGCTGGATTTGAGTACTACGCGTGCACAGAGGAGTCACCAGGTTTTTGCGTAGTATAGAGTGACAAATCGTACCAGCGTACTTTGATGTCAAAATGCGTTCAAGTGTTCAAGTGACAAGTCTTTAAAGAGGCTGATTATGCAAAATTCAAAACTGCTTGTTCTGTCTCCATGCAGTATATATTCTCAGTTTCTGACATTACAGAGAATACGAATCTGACGTCATTTATTCGAAACGCCCACTGCGTTTCGAATTATGGGTTGCACGGGTTTGTTTTCACATATAAATATTTATAATCTGTAAAAATGATGGAAATAAAATAGTATCACTTAATGCTGAAGTTCATGAACATTTTTATTATGGAACATATAATACATAATGCACATATATATCACTATAGTTATGTGTAACCCGTCCGTTATTGCTGTGGAAGAATCACGCTTTTTCATGGCCTGTTGAAAGTACCTTCTTGATGCTTTTACACTCTTAAAGGGTTAGTTCACCCAAAAATGAAAATGATGTCATTTATTACTCTCCCTTATGTCGTTTCACACCCGTAAGACCTTCATTAATCTTCAGAACACAAATTAAGATATTTTTGATGAAATCCGATGGCTCAGTGAGGCCTTCATAGGGAGCAATGACATTTCCTCTCTCAAGATCCATTAATGTACTAAAAACATATTTAAATCAGTTCATGTGAGTACAGTGGTTCAATATTAATATAATAAAGCCACGAGAATATTTTTGGTGCACCAAAAAAAAAACAAAATAACGACTTATTTAGTGATGGCTGATTTCAAAATAATGCTTCACATTTGATTTAGGGCTGCAAAAAAAAATGGTCAAACTGATAATCACGATTATTTTTGCTCAAAATTATAATCACGATTATTAATCATGATTATTCTATCAAAAAGAGTAATGTAACTATGGCTTTTTTGCAAGTTCTTTACCAACCTACACTTCACCCAAAAGGCCTGTAGGTGGCACAAAGACTTAATTTAACCAACTATGATAACTTCGTTAGATGGTAAATCAATACAAAACATGGTTTTGGTGAGCTCTTTGTAATATGTATTCACATTAGATTTTAAAGCAACACAATTCGTTTGCAATAAGACAAACCAGATTCAAATTGCCCGGTAAATTCGTAAAGCAAAGAAAAATAATTTCTAGCTGATCAACATTATGAAAACTGGTAAAACCTTTAGGAACTTCAAAAGATAAAACAGCGAAATTCCTAATATTACTTCCAATATTTCCAAATTATGTTCATTTTCATAGAGCGGGCCAATATCGTGACGATTATTTAAAATCAATCGAGAGAAGCAGATATCGTTATCGTGATAAAATACGATTAATCGTGCAGCCCTAATTTAATTTAATTTGACTTGACATTTGATATTCAACAGTATCCTTGACATTTATTCAACAGTGCTTTTGATCTGCCTGCATTGACACTATTCTTTAAAAGGAAAAATTATATACCAATTATCAATGTAAAGCTGCTTTGACACAATCTGCATTGTAAAAAGCGCTATATAAATAAGGGTGACTTGACTTGACTATTCCAACGCAGTACACTGTGCTCCGATGCTTCCTGAAGCAGTGTTTTGAAATCGGCCATCACTTTATAAGTCGTTATTTTGTTTTTTTTGGCGCACCAAAAATATTCTCGCGGCTTTATAATATTAATATTGAACCACTGTACTCACATGAACTGATTTAGATGTGTTTTTAGTACATTAATGGATCTTGAGAGAGGAAATGTCATTGCTCCCTATGCAGGCCTCACGGAGCCATCGGATTTCAACTAAAATATCTTAATTTGTGTTTTGAAGATTAATGAAGGTCTTACGGGTGTGAAACGGCATGAGGGTGAGTAATAAATGACATTATTTTCATTTTTGGGTGAACTAACCCTTTAAATGTCCTTTTAATGTTTGTTGGTTGAAGGGTGAGTAGAATAATGTCGTCTCATTGTACCCAGTTTAAAAATAAAACATATTATTGTGTTCATAGAGCGAGTCTTTCACTGACTGTTTACATCTTAACGGAAGTAACACCCGTAATTCGCGCAAAGCGTCATGGGGCGTAGGAATAGGGTGGATAGTGCGTCCTCCTGACTATAGACTGTAAAAAAATATGGACGTAGTATCCGTGACGTCACCCGTAGGTTTCTGAAGAACGTTTTTTGAAGCGTAAATGAGGCCGCTGCCATCTTGGTAGTGCGTCACAGCGCGTCACTCCCGGATAACTGAAAATGGACAAAGAGGCGGGACGTGGGTGGAGCACAGTCTATGGGGTGGAGCGGAGGTGCCTGGTTGCTAAAACCATGGATAAAACCAAGCCTGCTGAGCTCGACGTGAATGTCAAGTTGATATTGGCGGTTAATTTGATTTTTCTGGTAATTTTGAATTTTCTACCATCTTACTATTGAGGTAAGTTTACCTGATACTACACAACAAAAATTGAACTAACTATTTGTTATTGATATATACCACACAAGGTTTAAAAGGTTTAATATATGTGGTAACGTTCCTTTGCAACCAACATGACTTGCAGAAACGTGAACTGTTTTCATGAATCAACGAATCAACATGAACATAACATTACTTAATAATTTTCATATCAAACAAATAATTTGAAGCAAATCACTTAAAATCAATTAACCCGAATTTATGAGTGTGTATCGGTGTGTATTTTGATGTCACCTGATTATAACATTAACGATCCTTGTCATAACGTTAATAAGCTAGGGTTAGTTTCATTTTAGCTAATGGAGCTGTGGCCGCATAAATTAGGGCGTTGTGTGTCATATGAGTAGACCATCTGATTTAGTTATTAAATGTTATTACCACTTTACCACAGAGTTTTAACGGCTTATGTTAAATACTGTAATTCCCCACACTATATTGATTCACTACTATCCAGTGCTTTGTGAGATTGTCTTGAATATGACTTTTGAGAAGGAAATGCACTTTATATTTTTACAAGATGTTTATTTTCTTTTAGTGACACTGACTTCATTATGGCCAGTTGTGACCACAAACCCACATCCACCACATCTGCACACGGCTTAAACTGTAAGTACTAGTCTTGACTGCTTTACATTTGACAGCTGATATTACAGTGTCCGTCTTAAAATGACAACACAAAATTACACCATGAAGGAGGACCTGCACCAGCTTAAACTCCAGCACATTGGCATGAAGATCTTGATGTCGGCTGTGACCCAGAGGTGCCGGTGGAAGGCTGGTGTGAATCCGGTGAAAATAGACAAGGCCAGGAAGTTTGTTAACAGTGTTATGGCTACATTTGTTCGTAGCTTAAATGGTGCCATGATTGAGCACCCTCACATTAGACATGAGTTCATTTCACACCTAGGGGAAATATGTTTTTAAGTACAGTAGCTGACTGCCTTAAAGACCACTTACAAACGTGGTGAACTGCTTACAGTGGGCAGTGTCACTGCTTTTGAATTTGGCCTTTAGGGCCCATTTTGTTAAGCTTAAATATAGCCCTAAAGTTGAGTTTATGTTCAACTGTATGTAACACCTGTAGCAATAACACTGGTGCCAGCTCTGCTCTTCCTCTTCCTTACATTCCCACCCTTTATCCCCTCACCACCATCCATTACCATTGCCTACCTTCCTATGGACGCTGCAGCGATGACCTAAAGACTGAATGAACCCTGGCAGACTTGTTGCACTTTTGAATAAATTAAATAGATTCTGTCTTACACCATTGTTTGAGCACTTTTTAATGGCATGCATTGATGTTTTGTTTAATTGCTTTATGAGTTGAAAAATCTGAACTTTGGCAAATATTCACGTCACCTTAACAGGCGCCTTAACTTAATCAGGAGCTTGCTCTAGTAGTGATGCGATTACGACGTAGTGAGCGGAGACAAAAATGTGAAACAACAATAGAGGACAAAATCTTCACCGTATGTGGATACCCGGAGCTGTACGATACATCTTCATACTTTTATCAAAACAGGAATAAAAAGGATCTTGCTTGGAAGAAAGTGAGCGAGAAGGCGGACAATCTGGTAATTTGTAAAAAACACTCTTTACTCAAAAGTGAATTTCGCACACAAAGCGAGTAAACTCAAATTGTTCAAGCATCCAACTATGCGCAAATAGCACAATTTATTCATGCAAGTCGCATCTGGTGTGAACACCTCATAAGACTAGACGATGAGAGGTGATATAAATCATGTGAATTTTTTTTTTTTTTTTTTACAATTACCATGTCTCTGAAGTCATCTTCCACCCTGTTAGTAAATACTTTCTCGCCTTCCAAAACTGACTACAATTTCATTGAGACCATTTTCAAGAAGTTCACACTGGAATTCAACTGTACAAACTGAGGTAAGGTTAAACTCTCACTCCTAACTTTTTTTTAGTTTTTGAAATGTTATCCTTCTTGTCCCACCCTTAAAATTCTACCCTGTTAGGCTACATTATGGAGAATGTTTGTCCTATCAAAAAAATGTGAAAAACAAATCTGACATGGTTATAAAAGTTCTGTTAATCTAGTTTAGCTAGCTAAATGTTGATCACTCGAAGAGCTATGGCTAACTCATATATATATATATATATATATATATATATATAATGTTTCAGGGTCGTTTGCAAACAAGGAGAGGATGCAGGATCTAAATTGCAGCAACTAAGGATTATTCACAATACTAAAAAACTCTGGAACAGTAAACAAAACTAATGCAACCAACTATGCAAAGACGAGGAGTGAATCTTTAAAGGGAGTGCTGATGAGGATGTGCAGGTGTAGGTGTAGGGAATCCATGATGATCTGACTGGGTGCAGGTGTGAATCAGGAGGGATGCTGGGAATTGGAGTCCAGGGAAGGTGAGACTGACCCTGCGTCCCAATGTCCATACTATACTTCCTAAATAGTATGCAAGATTAAAATAAGTGTGTCCTAAAGCATAGTATGTTGAAAAGAGTATGCCAAAAGTCCCCGGATGGTCTACTATTTCCGGTAGATTTTCGAAGTGTGGATCCGTGCACACTATAAAGGATAATATTGCCCACAACCCATTGCGCGTTGGACGAGGATTCAGTTCAGAACTACAAACACGAGTAAAAAGTGTTAAAAAACTACAAAACATGGCGGATATGCGCGATCGAAGCTGAGAGGTTTGAGTGACCAATAATCAGTTCAACCTAAAAGAAAATATATATTTAATGTTATCCGTGTTATTTTTCATCTGCAATTACCAATGTGGACATTTATAAAGATCCGATTGGCCATTAACTTTTAAATGCATCATTATGCATTAATATGAGGAGAGTTCTCCACATGAAAGACCCGCGACTGCAAGTCAACGTGCTGCATTTCTCTCCGATACGGTAGGAAATTGAATTAATGAAATGTGGAGGATGTAAGATGATTGACAGGTCAGTTTATGGTGACAGGATGCGACAGAGAGAAAAGACGCGATTGTATGACGTGATAGTATGTCCCAAAGCTTGTCTACTCTTTTGCTACACACTCAAAAGTAAGTACTTTTTGTTCACTGAAAGAGTACATACTTTTAGGGCGTAGTATAAGTAGGCGAATTGGGACGCACCATGACTCTCTCTCTCTCTCTCTCTCTCTCAATAGCTATATATAAGATATTGTGCAAAACCTTTAAGCTTCCAGGTCACTGGTAGAAAACTCAAGCTTGGATGTACAAAAAAAAAAAAAAGACCACCTACTAGGGTGAGCAGGGAAATATTAAAATATTTAATACGATTAATGCAGCATCCATTTTTTCCATCATAATTTGTCTTGCATTACATTATCTGATGACACTCTTATTCACGCAAATGCTTTTAAACCATTCAAGTGCCACAAGAGAAATGAGAATGCGCTGTCTGTGTATGTCATGATCTATGACACAGAACATTCACAGACAGCGCATTCTCATTTTGTCTTGAGAATGAGTTTATTCATAAGCGCAGTCTTAAATGAGTTAAATAACATCTTAAATGAAGTTAAAGAGTTGTGAGAAAATGAGATGCGCATAAGATCTGTATAATTTACCCAATAATTTATGCAGTTAAGACTGTGAAGTGTTTGATAACTTTATTTCGGAATACTTTATTTATAATAAATTTAAATATTTCTATTATAAATGTATTATATTATATTATACATATTTAAATAATTATTTTCCTACACTCAGTGTTAAAGATGGTTCTTTACATGTAGCTCATATGCTAAGATGGTTCTTTGCATTATTCGGTTGTTAAAGGGATAGTTCACCCAAAAATGAGAATGTGATGTTTATCTGCTTACCCCCAGCGCATCCAAGATGTAGGTGACTTTTTTCCTTCAGTAGAACACAAATTATGATTTTTAACTCCAACCGTTGCCGCCTGTCAGTCAAATAATAGGAGTGGATGGGGATTTCTACTATAAGAATAAATAAAACTTTACGTGACGACACATTGATGTCCTAAGACATGAAACGATCAGTTTGTGTGAGAAACCAAACAGTATTTATATCATTTTTTACCTCTAAAACACCACTATGTCCAACTGCGTTCAGCACTCGTTTAGTGATGTCTGATCACGCTCCGACAACAGCAGTGATGTCTAGCACTCATTGAAGTATATGCTCGAGACATCACTGCCATCTTTTTTGTTTGCCATTTGACTTTATTATAGTGAAATTATAGTGAAAACTTGACAATTCTGAAAAATACCCTCATGCTGCAGTGATGCATTTTTAAATATTTGATATGTCATCTATGTTGTATTCTGAATAAAATATTGAAATTTGAAACTTCCACATCATTGCATTCTGTTTTTATTCACAATTTGTACAGTGTCCCAACTCTTTTGGAATCGGGTTTGTATCTCAACCATTTCTCTTTTCTGTCTATCCCTCCCACATTTTATGATTAAAGAGCCCGCCCTTAAACTCCTCATAGAAAAAAGTGAAAGAACAGACAGAAAAAAGTAGATACAAAAAGTGCAACAAGATCAAGGCTGACATCACTTATTTTTAGCTATAGCTTTTTTGCATTTCCTAGTTTTATTTGACTTGGTTAACTTTTTCAATGCAGTGACATGTTTCCTCAAACGATACCGCTTCCGTTCATCTAGCAAATCAAAACTGACCATTTTTTGCAATACTGCCACTGACCTAATAATTTTCTCTGTATCAGTAAAGTAATCATCAACCTTAACAGACTGTCCAAACGTTTCATCTAGGAAATGATTAATTTCCTCCAAAGAATACAAATCCTTCACCATCTGACTCATCCTGTTCCATCTCTCCAACATCACTTTTAACTTGATTGCTAACAACTGCCAAAGCAATCGCATCAATCTCCTTAGTTGTGTTCTGTTCAATAGACACACTTTCACCTCATCATCTCCTTCACCATCTCTATTTACCTCAACAGTCTCATTTACCACACTATACATTTGTTCTCCCTGAGTAATAGACTTACTGGTAGAAGGTGAAATAACTTCTTGCCTTGTTCAGTGTGGTTCTCTGCGCGTTCAGCTTGCGGGCAAGCAAGCCGCTTATGCCCCACATCCACACATTCAAAACATTTCATGCTCCCGGAACTGGCATACGCAGTATAATAACCTCCTCCATGCTTTATCTAAAAGGAGACATCTAAAGACTGTGTTGAAGAATCCAGGAACATGAACACTTGTCTATGAAGCGAGATTACACGTTTTAAATGCGCATCTTTACACCCAAGAGTCACCATCTGAAACCCACTTGCAAATTTTCCAAACCTACGTAGTTCTTGTTCTATCAGTTCATTAGGAATAAAGGTGGCACACCTGAAACAAGTACTTTTGTAGAAGGTACCGATAGCGGTGAAACTTGAACAAACAAATCATTGATGCTGTCAAAACAGCTTTTCAGCGCTCAACAGCGCACCGTTTACCAGCCGTGAGAATGGCTTTTCAGCTGGAAACTCACGCGTTGCTCAATGAAAGGCAAACAAAAAAGAAACAGAAAATAAAGAGAGAGATCGACCCCGCTGCAGTGCTGTCCGCCTGCACCAAACAAAGAGCAGTCTTCCAAAAAGGGCTGACTCGTTCTTACACACTCGCTCGTAGACACCATGAAAGGTTCGGCTCCGAAGCGAAAAGCTGAAGACGCAACCCACCTGCTGCTCATTAAATACCTGCGCTGCGAGGCGAGCAGCTGATGCATATGATTGCATGCCAATGTGCATTGGCTCATTTTAGTTACACTCGAAATAGATTGGCGTCTCTGGCGAGATTCCTATTCGTCAGTCTGTCTGACGTACGTTGAACGTGACCGACTGAGACATCCCCTGGAATTTTATCTTTAAAGTTTTTGTGCACTTCTCTTTCAAATGCCATATTTTGTTGATCTCGAAACCACTTATAATATGCCCATTGTCATGCAACACAGTTCTTGTTGCATGCTTGCACACTGTGCACCAGGATGGACGTGGCAAAAGAATTATGTCTTTGTTGAACGTTGTGTGACATTGCATCTCTGACCTAGAAAGGAATAATTTGGCCAACAATGTTACTCATTCTTCAAAATATCTTTAGTGTTCAGCAGAAGAAAGAGGTGAGTAAATTAAAAAGATTTTTTTTTTTTTTTTGGGTGAACTATCTAAATCCAAGTAGTTTCAAGTTTTTTTTAAGTGTATTACCTCTGTAGGCAGGTGTAGTAAACAGGATTACTAAAGTTTTTTGGTGATTTTTAAACATTTACAACTGTTTACAACTCTCCAAATCAATTAGAAGTAATTTGAGAAATGTGAGAAAATACACTGTAAATGTGCCAGCACAGAAACGTGATACTTCCCGTTTACTTTTCTGCCAGTATATCTAACGAAGGACACTGTATACAGCATCCTGCCGAGGACGCAGCCTACAAAATGAGAAAACTAGAAATGAATCGTTCACCTCCCGAGTCCCGAATCTCCTCCTGCCTGACTCGTTCATTTGTCGTGTGGCAGAGTGTGCCCCTGTTGGGGCCATTTGTGGGCCCACAGCAAGCCCACATTGTGGGCAGAGTGTGGGTATACTGTGGGTACACTGGGAAAAGAGTGGGCATACTGTGAACAATGCACAGAAGTGTTGGAACATACCTTTGGCTTTAACAAACAACAAGATTAGTTTGGTTCTACTTTGTATTTGCCACAACACACACAAAACAATTTCACTTGTTGAAAGAATAAATTTGAAATCATATGTTTCAAATAATTTAATTTACTCACAGTCATGTAAAAAAAAAAAAAAAATAATTATATATATATATATATATATATATATATATATATATATATATATATATATATACACAGCTTTTAGCTGTTGCTGTCGCGGCATGATGAGATGTGATAAAAGTCACGTCTGGTGTAGACACAGTGTTATAAAAATGTTGTAGCGAAAGATATAATTAAGAATCAAACTATATATATATATATATATATATATATATATATACAGCTATAGAAAAAATTAAGAGACCACTCCAAGTTCAGAAATCAATGTTAAGTGGTCTCTTAATTTTTTCCATAGCTGTATATATATAATTATATATATATATATATATATATATATATATATATATATATATATATATATATATATATATAGTAGATATAGTATAGCATTGTTTAAAAACTTATAACTGTCCATTACTTTTAACTTTTAACTGTATCCATTTGATTACACAGTTTCCATGATTAAACTGAATTGAGAATCCAGAAATGTAAAAGCACAAAATTGAATTTGGGGAAAAGTAAAACTGAATTTTAAAAAACAAAGCAGGTTGGAGCTGATAGCCTCATGGTCTACGCTTCTACTTATAGTATGGTCAGAGGCATCATGCCCATTCAAACCATAGGCCCCCCTAGATTTCTGAGCAAAAGTGGAAATGAAAATGAAATTTTTACATCTTATAACCAAGTTCCACAGTTTTAGTAGGTACAAAATTATTAGGGCACCAAGGTAATTGATTTTTGAGGATTTAGTCTAAAAGTATAAAAGTATAGCCAAAGTATAAAATTTAATAAAAAAGTGCAGGTAATGAATTAGTAAATAAGTGCTCAGTTTTATGTGGTAGTTCACTATTAGATAATCAGTAATTACTATTTTTTATTCCTCCCAGAGAACTACTAAGAACTACAATATACAGGTTCATAATAATTGTGAACAATGCACAATTAATTCTAAAGTAAAGATGATGTTAACCCACTAGTAATGACTTGTGTTACCAAATCCATCAGAAAGAATTAATAGTGAGAATTGGACCCTAAAGTGTTACCAGAATAAATCATTATTTGGATCAGTATTCTAACGTGAAGATCATGATAACTCATAAGGTTTTGGATAGTATTAATTCTATTAAAACACATCTGACCCCCATTAATACCATAGTATTTATTTTTCCTATGGTAGTAAATAGGGGTGAGATCTGTTTGGTTACAAACATTCTTCTAAATATCTTTCTTTGTGTTCAGATGAAGAAATAAATGTATACAGGTTTGGAACTACTTGATGGAGAGTAAATGATGACAGAATTTTCATTTTTGGGTGAACTATGCTTTGAAGTAATGTTAACAAATAAAACTTTTAATTTTAATAATGTATTAGTAAATATGGAAATTAACAAACTAACAATAATAGATTCTGTAGAAGTATTATTTCGTTCTTTTTTTCCAAGTTAACTGTTGTCTTAACAAATATTAATAAATAAAATGTTTTCGTAAAGTGTTACCAAAAGTGTCTATTAGTCATCGGAACAAAGACATTCCACACATATTATGTGATTGAATCCGTGATGTTGTATTTACTCTGCCTTAAACCTTGACATAATTGTTAATAAGCATTGGTAATTTGGTCATTTGTAGTTTTGTCCTCCATTTTATGGTGGTTGAGAAAGGAAAACATTTAGTCAAGTCAGAAACGAACATGAAACAATTTCGAGCTGTATTGCATAAAAATTAAAATTCAACTTCATATGGTTGATCACCTTGTCTACATCTCACAGATACAAACAACTGAGTCCGAGTGGAAGGCCATTGCCAAAGATTTTGCTGACAAGTGGAACTTTCCACACTCCTTAGGGCAGGGGTGCCCACACTTTTTTGCCTGATGATCTACTTTTAAAATGAAAAAAACGGCTTAAATTCAAATGCTTGTTGCTACTACTGCATGAATCTCTACATGGAATTCAGTAAAATAAAATTAAATGTTCATTGTTGAAATTCAATTTGAACAATTTTCAATTTCAATACTAAACTCAAAATATTGACACCACAACAGATTACATTAGCCAGGGACTCAGACAGTTTTACATAATCTTTGTCGACAAAACACAGCTGCTAATGCCTAAACTGGTCAATCAACACTGACGGAGCACATGCGTTCAAACGGATTCATTATTAAGTACAAGGAGGAGGATGCTTTTCCCGACTATCACTGTATTATACACTAACAAGCTCTATGTGCGAAAATGCAGAACATGAAAGAGATCGTGGATGTGTTCATGAAAATCGTCTGCTCAATACGTGCATGCTCACTTCAGCAGAGACGACTGTTTGTTTCGTGCGTATTTGGAGGAAGCTGACTTCGCGCTCTGTTCTCCGGCTAGTTGTCATGGCAACTGGACCAACAAAAATCTTGCCTGGGAAAAATTATTAGTCAAATGTAACTCAGGCCCGTCGCAACAAGGCAAGCAAACCAAGCAATTGCTTGGGGCCCCGAGCTGGCCTGGGGCCCCAAGACAACGACTGGTTAAGAATAAAATGCAATGACACTGTGTGAGCGCCTCTTTGATCGTCAATGCAGTAAAGTGCAATGACACTGTTATCGGGATCCCCCTCAAGGGGGCCCCTCTCAGTAGTCGCTGACAGCAGCCAGCCAACCACGTGATCTCTGCTGCCGGCAAAATACAAAACCTCCTCGGCAGTCATGAAGCGGAATTATGCTTCAGGAAGCCAGAAGAGAAAGAAGAGAAAGGAAGAGGAGGATAAGAAAAAACAAGATAGTGGTAAGTGATAAATTACACTGGATAAAATAGCTCTACTTGTCAGTCTTGTACAAATGGTGTCATTTTGCAGCAGGTACCGTAGGCTAGCAAAAATATGTTTATGTTAGCTACCTGCCTGATGGCAAATGCTGCTTGTAAGTTGCAAGTTGTAACGAATAGTTAGTGCAACTTTTTTTTCGAACGGATGGAATATGGTTACTGTAATATCCTCCTGAGACCCCGCCCATTGACTCGTGTCCTCTGTAGTGGACCTTTTGTTTTCATGAATGGTCGTTGAAATTTTTGATCTACTCTATCAATTCCTGTTGTACTGTTCAGAGGACATCCTGGGCTTTCTATTGATATGTAATTTGATTGGCTGGGATGCAAGGAACTACTTCTTACACTGCATCCAAAATGGCCGCCATAGGAACAAGCATATTTTATGGAAAGAAGAGAGGTATGTAAAATACTGCTTTTTAAATGTTTTTTTTACTATTATTATCATATATATAATTGTTTATTAAAGTGTCAGAAATAACAATCTTAGTTCTGAAAGCAGTTAAATTGTTTGTGTTTCAAAATATTATCCTTTTTATAAATGTCAATTATAGTGGACACCAGGACCATCTTAATGTACTTAATGACTCCATGTTGTAGGAGACAGAACTGAAGCAGAGAGGATTCTTTATAAGATAGTTGAGGGAGATTCAGACTTAGACCTTTCAGATGAGGAGAGAGATGAGGATGAATTTGAACCTGATGTACAAGAAGATGGTGAAGAAGAGGAAGAAAGTGCAAGAGACTCATATGAGCAGACAGAATCAGACACAGAGACAGAAAGGGATGAGCAGGAAAGACGTCGCCATCTGTGGACCAGGAGTAACACGTATGAATTAATTATGAATTATTTAGTTCCAGGATAATTTATTCAGTTCTAGTAGTTAGCCACCCACCCACAAACACACACACACGCACGCACACTATTGACTACATCCAGTGATAAATCATCAGTAATAAATATTAGTAAGGCTTGAAGATTATCCACGTGGTATCATGAAATATGCAAATTAGCAAAAATATTCTATGTCTTTACTTACGAGTGGTCAATAGGAGACCATATTACGTTCATAACACAGATATTCAAATAGATTTGTTTGAGGTTTAATTATTATTCCAAATTAACTTTCATTTATTGTGTTTTGTTCCCATCATAATAGATTCACACCTGTGCTACCTGGGCTTCCTGACTGTAAAGATGACCCTACTGCCCATGCAGACTGGAGTCCAATTCAGTACTTTACTCAGTACATTGACAACAAAATTGAGAATTTGGCTGAATTTACAAATCAAAGAGAGCTACAAATTAGAGGAGTGTCTTTAAATACTACTCCACAAGAAATGAAGATTTTCTTTGGCATTTCAATCCACATGGCCTGCCTAGGATATCCCAGAATTAAAATGTTTTGGGTCAAAAAAACAAAAGTGCCAGTTATAAGCAGCAAAATGACAAGGGATAGGTTTTTCAAGCTGAGAAGCTCACTCAAGATTGTGGATGACCTGGCTATAACAGAAGAAACAAAGAAAGCAGACATTCTTTGGAAAGTCAGGCCATTACTTGACCATGTGAGGCAAGGCTGCCTCAATCTCCCAAAGACAGAGAAGGTCTGCATTGATGAGCAAATCATCCCTTTCACAGGCCGCTGTCCAGTCAGGCAATATGTTCCAGGCAAGCCAAACCCTACTGGCCTAAAGGTCTTTGTTCTTGCTTCTCCAAATGGTCTGATGCTGGATTTTGAAGTGTACCAAGGGAAGAATACATTCAATGGCCAAAGACTGGGAGTTGGACAAGCAGCAGTCCTACATATGGTTGAGTCTATTCCCACTGGAAGTCACCTATTCTTCGACCGATACTTCACAACAATCAATCTCATGGATGCATTGCTGGCAAAGGGCCTTCCAGCAACCGGAACCATAATGAAGAACCAAGTCCCAAAGCAGAGCAAAATGCCAAGCGACAAGGTGATGAAAAAAGAGGGAAGAGGAGCATCAGTGTCTATGGTCAGAAAGAGTCCCGAGCTGGCAATCACAAAATGGTATGACAACAAACCAGTGCTAATGGCCTCCACAGTTCATGGGAAACATCCTGAAGATGTCTGCAACAGATGGTCCAAAAAAGAAAAAGTCCATGTCCCAGTGAGAAGACCAGCAGTGATCAGGGAGTATAATGACAACATGGGTGGCGTGGACCTCTGTGACCGCATGCTGAGCTTTTATCGCATGTCAAATAGGTCCAAGAAATGGACATTGCGTGTAGTTACTCACTTCTTTGATGTTGCCATCACAAACTCATGGATCCAATACAAGTCGGACAGCAAAGCACTTAACAGACCAGCGAAGAACACCAAACAGTACCTGGACTTCAAATTGCACCTGGCTGAGGAGTTGTTGGATTGTCCAGAACTTGATGACAGCAGTGAAACAAGTGAAGAAGAGTATGAGCCACCAATTAAAATGAGGATTCCGCAACCCGAACCATCTGTGCGCAGACTAGGAGCCACCCACATGCCAGAGATGGTAGAAATCAACCATGCTGAAAGGTGCAGAAATAAGGGCTGCAATAGCAAGATGTACATGAGGTGTACCAAATGCAGAATGTTTCTCTGCATTACCAAAAAGAGAAAATGCTTCCAGGAGTATCACCACTAAGCAAGTGAAACAATCCAGAATAATCATTACTTTTGATTTTTTTTATGTTGAATTTATTCTTGGATTAATATCACTCTACAGCCATGTTCTGTTCATTTTGTTGGTTTTCTGAGTTCGGCTGTCTATTCAAACTAAACTGTTCCAGGACTATCACCGCTAAGCAAGTGAAACCATACAGAATGATAATTTGCTTTTGTTTTGTTTTTATGTTAAATTTATTGTTGGATTAAAAGCACTCTACAGCCATATTCTGTTTATTTTTGGTTTTCTGAGTTCGGCTGTCTTTCAAACTAAATTGGTCCTGTGGTCCACTACAGTGTACATGCTGTAAAATGAAAAAAATAAAAAAAAATTAAAAATTCTAAATTGTAGAATGTTTTTTTTTACCCCAAAAATGTAGGAAATCACACAAAACAAAAACATTTGATGACACTTTTTTTCCTTGGGTCTCAGGAGGATATGTTTTTTAACGGGATAAGGAAGACGCAGATCTGTTCCAGAATCACTGTTTATTGTATTTAATGACATGACATTGCTGTAGCTTTGTAATAGGTTTTGATGAAAGTGGCATAGCAAATAGCATGCTATACTATTCCACCATGATAATCTATTTACCAAATGGGGGTTAGGAAGACCACACAATAAATTCCGTGCATCAAACATTAGCTTGGGATGTTTTTAAGCATTGGTAAGCAGCTGCCTGCATCCCTTCCCTTCTAATATCAAAATATGGAAATGCTAACATATCTTTAAGTTTTCGGTAAACTTTATAATAAGTAAAAATACTGTTTGCTAACAGTTAAATGAAGACTAAAGATTAATTAACTATCAATTTACCATCTATTAATGATTGTTATAATAAAGTGTTACCATCTTTTCTTTCTCCCTCAAGGTGCTTTGCTTAAATTTCTCAGCCCTCAGGCTCTTCCTAAGGATACCTCCACTGATGAAGGTAGAGTGAATTTCTCTTACTGAGCTGAGCTGTTAATAGTGACCTCTTTCAATATGCTAACAGTGAAATGGTAAAACGTACTTCACAGGTAATTTCAGATTTTTTTTCAATTATTTTCCCAGCTACACCATCAACTTCATCCTCAATATCAACAGATGCATCACTTCTCAGTGCTGATGTTTCCTCTATAGCACAAGGTACCACAAGCTCTATAATTATAGCTGATATCCTGCACAGCCCAGAGTTTAAACTGATAAGTGTGTGCTGTCATATTATTAGAAAAAAAAACAGTGCAAATCACTATGGAATTCCCACCAAACTGTGTAAATACCAGTCACTTTTGCCCATGGACATTTCAGAATTTTTAATATACAGTAGTGCCTGTCAAATTTCTAGGTGTCAGACACTCAGTGATGCATTCTGTACCTGAACAGATGGATTATATTTATAAAAACATTACTTTTCCAAAGCTACACAGTCAATACCATCTCTCACAGTGGAAGACACTGCATCCAGAACAGAAATTGAGTCTGCACCACTTCCCAACACTGAGGTTTCCTCTACAGCTCAAGGTACCACAAGCACTGTCATTATAGCTGATGACTGTCATGAAGCAGGACTCAGACAGAGATCCATGTACAAGCTTTATTAAAAGATGAGAATGGTCGTACAGGCAGAGTCAATCAGGAGCAAACAGGAGCAGCAGAGGACAGGCAGGGTCATAGTCAGGGTACAGGCGGTAGGTCAAAAGGCAGGCAGATATCAATCACAACAACAGGAAACAATAAACAATCCAAAGGGTCCAAGGGCAAGCGGCAGAGAATCAAAAACGGGAAAACAGACAAGGTCGAGAACAGACAGGCAAACAGGGAATAAACGCTCAGAAATTGCAACAGGATGTTAACAATACTTCGCGGTGAGGTGGTGTGTGTGGAAGTCCTTTATAGTCCTGATAATGAGCTGCAGCTGGGTGTGGTGATCAGTGTGGTGTGCTAGGCTGGATGTGGCAACAGGTGATTGGTGTGACGTGAACATGACTGACAGGGAGGATTGTGGGAAGTGTAGTCCGGGAACTGACAGGAGCAGGCGGTGATCGTGACATAATGCCCCCCTCCCGGAGGGGGCGTCCTCGCGGCGTAAACGGAACAGCTAAGGAGGGGGGGTGGGTGCATTGGAGATCTAATAGTGGGCCGGAACGGATCTCCAATGCAGGTTCTAGGAACTTGGGCAACCACGGAGGGTCAGATGCCACGGGCAGCCACGGTGGGTCAGGAGCCTCGGGCAGCCACGGCGGGTCAGGAGCCTCGGGCAGCCACGGCGGGTCGGGAGCCTCGAGCAGCCACGGTGGGTCAGGAGCCTCGGGCAGCCATGGCAGGTCAGGGGTGTCAGGAGGCCATGGCGGGTCCGGTGGCTTGGGCCGCCACGACAGGTCATATGGCTCAGGCAGCCACGGCAGGTCAGGTGGCTCAGGCAGCCACGGCAGGACGGGTGGCTCAGGCAGCCACGGCAGGACGGAGTCCATAGGTGACCCTAACAGATCAAAGGCCATTAGTGGCCATGGTTGAGCAGGGTCCCCACCCACAAGCTCCCCACCCTCAGGTACACTGCCTTGGGCGGCGCAGGCAGGGCAAGACGCTTGGGAGGCGCCGGCAGGGCAAGCAGTTCGGGCTCTGGAGCGGACTCAATGGCTGGAATGACCCCCTGTATCCCAGACACAGAAGGGGCGGCCATCTTGCCCGTGGGCACTGGCAAAGCAGCCATTTTGTCCATCGCCTCCAGGGCACTTGAATACGTTGTAACCGGCGAACTTGAGTGCGTTGCAACAGACGAACTTGAGTGCGTAGCAACAGTCCGGAGACTTGTCCTATCTCACAAACAAGATTTTTTTCATTTCCCCAACTAGGCTTTTTTTACCCTATTGAGCAAAATGATCCCTTCAGTCTTTCTCTCCACATTTTGGACATAATGTATGTGTGTGCTTTCGCATATGTATTTATTGCATTGTTTTACTGTCTTGTCGAGGTGAGCAGAGCTGGCATCTTTTCCATTGACGCTTTTATTTTGAAAAAATAAATTGACAAATTGTCAAATTGACCCACAACATAATAGGAGTGTTAAGCTTATTGACTGGTAATATTCTAGCTGTTAAAACACATGCAATGGTACAAAACAAAAAAAGCCTAGGCTATATGAAGTAAAAATTACAAGGTGAATCACCAGTATATGGGAACAGCTTTAATTAGCCCTCTGCAAATCAGTTGAGCTGATATGTTTATTAGTTTAACAAACATTAAATAAATAGCAAAACTGAAATTATACTTAAACCTTCCTCTCTTCTACATGTTGTACAGGCTCGGCACTACTGTGCCATCAATGCCAGGGTGCCAGTACTGCAGCGGTACTATGGAGGGGAGGACACTCGGCCAGACTTCAGGCTGGGCAGAGAGGTGATGGTGGCCCTGAAGACTGACAGGCAGCACGGATGGGGCCCGACCCTGGAGACACTCGTGTTCCTGTTCTGGCTGGCAACGGGTTCAGCCTACAGAGTTGTCTCCAGGGTCTTTAGCATGTCTCTTCCCACAGTGCACAGAGTTGTCCACAAGATGGTGGATGAGGTGGTGGCTGTGCTACCCCAATTTGTGCACTTCCCTCGCACACAGGAGGAGCTCCAAGTGGTTAGGGATGGTTTTGCTCGCTTGGCTAATCACCAAGCATTTGGCAAGGCAGCAGGGGCAGTAGACGGCTGCCACATAAGAATAAAATGTCCCGGCGGCCCTGATGGTCACGATTACAACAACAGAAAGCTCTTCCCTTCAGTGGTGCTCCAGGCAGTCTGTGACCATCAGGGTCGCTTTATTGACATCTTTGTGGGTTGTGTGGCTGTAGGCAGTGTGGCTGATGGCCACTTGTGTTCTTCTCGTCTTGTTCTATATAGTTGTAAATGTTTAAGTTGTTGTATATAGTTGTAGATATGAGAATGTTGTTTAAATGAATTTGCTGATTCATGTATATAGTTGTCAATATAGAAATGTTTAAATAATTATTTTTTTTTATGTAACATAGATGAAATTAATGATTTTAGTAGAGCTTGGAATACCGAATCACAAAACGTTGTAAATAAGGGTGAAGATATTGTTCAATACATTGTTTTGTTTTTCTATTGCAGTCTAAAGAACAAGGTTTTTAAAAAATGGATATACAGTTTATATTAAGTAATTAAGGGGCAAAGACAAAACCAGTTCAATTTAATTGACTTTATTTTTCCGCCAACCGGTTTGCCCTCTCTCTGGCCTCTGCTTCCTTTCTCTCATCTGCCTCCCTCTGGTATTTAATATCCTCCTTTAGAAGCTGTAGGATTGAATCCTCTCGCTCTCTTCTCTCCTCTTCTCTCCTCTCCTCTTCTCTTCTCTCCTCTTCTCTTCTCTCCACTTCTCTCCTCACTCCTCTCTCTTAGCTCCTGTCTCTCACTGTCTCCTCCTCCTCATCCTCGCCTCTCCCTTCATCTACCTCTTGTGCAGTGCTTGGCCCTGGTTTTTCCTCTTGGATCGAGGCAGTAAGGCAAGGGGGCGAGACTGCTGCAGACTGCCCTAATGCCTTGTCCATGAGGGCAAACCAGGGCCAATTTGCTGCGGTCGCCTTGCCATCCTCTGTCCCTTGACCTGTGGCAGGACACTTACATTCCTAAACAGTGAAGATCAAAAAGTTGTGATGATGTACACTACCATTCAAAAGTTTGGGGTCAGTACGATTTTAAATGCTTTTAAAAGAATTCTCTTCAGCTAACCATGGCTGCACTTATTTGATTAAGAATACTACAAAAAACAGTTATAGTATTAAATATTATTACAGTGTAAATCAGCTGTTTTCTATGTGAATATACAGTAAAGTGTAATTTATTCTTGTGATCAAAGCTGAATTTTCAGCATCACCAGTCTTCAGTGTCACATGATCCTTCAGAAATCAGTATAATGTGAAGATTTGATGCTCAAGAAACATTTATTATTATCAATGTTGGAAACAGTTGTTAGTCTGTCAGTTGTACAGTATTTTTTCAGGATTCTTTGATGAATAGGAAGTTTAAAAGAACAGCATTTGTTTGAAATAGAATCTTTTGTAACATTATAAACATTATATATCTTTACTGTTACGTTCGATCAAATTAATTATTCCTTGATAAATAAAAGTATTGATTTCTTTCCTCCAAAAAATAAAAATAAAATTCTCACTGACCCCAAACTTTTGAACGGTAGTGTATTAGTACTATTGTACACTACACTGCATATACTTGCTGGAAGCAGGCCCAGGTCTGTCAGGTTTACATTCAAGACTTACTTCAAAAATCACAAGTTGCATTAAAATGTGGATAAACAATAACAAACCCGATTCCAAAAAAGTTGGGACACTGTAGAAATTGTGAATAAAAAAAGGAATGCAACAATTTACAAATCTCATAAACTTATATTTTATTCACAATAGAATATAGATAACATATCAAATGTTGAAAGTGAGACATTTTGAAATGTCATGCCAAATATTGGCTCATTTTGGATTTCATGAGAGCTACACATTCCAAAAAAGTTGGGACAGGTAGCAATAAGAGGCCGGAAAAGTTAAATGTACATATATGGAACAGCTGGAGGACCAATTTGCAACTTATTAGGTCAATTGGCAACATGATTGGGTATAAAAAGAGCCTCTCAGAGTGGCAGTGTCTCTCAGAAGTCAAGATGGGCAGAGGATCACCAATTCCCCCAATGCTGCGGCTAAAAATGGTGGCGCAATATCAGAAAGGAGTTTCTCAGAGAAAAATTGCAAAGAGTTTGGAGTTATCATCATCTACAGTGCATAATATCATCCAAAGATTCCGAGAATCTGGAACAATCTCTGTGTGTAAGGGTCAAGACCGGAAAATCATACTGGATGCCCATGATCTTCAGGCCCTTAGACGGCACTGTATCACATACAGGAATGCTAATGTAATGGAAATCACAACATGGGCTCAGGAATACTTCCAGAAAACACTGTCGGTGAACACAATCCACCGTGCCATCCACCGTTGCCGGCTAAAACTCTATAGGTCAAAAAAGAAGCCATATCTAAACATGATCCAGAAGCACAGGCGTTTTCTCTGGGCAAAGGCTCATTTAAAATGGACTATGGCAAAGTAGAAAACTGTTCTGTGGTCAGACGAATCAAAATTTGAAGTTCTTTTTGGAAAACTGGGACGCCATGTCATCCGGACTAAAGAGGACAAGGACAACCCAAGTTGTTATCAGCGCTCAGTTCAGAAGCCTGCATCTCTGATGGAATGGGGTTGCATGAGTGCGTGTGGCATGGGCAGCTTACACATCTGGAAAGGCACCATCAATGCTGGAAGGTATATCCAAGTTCTAGAACAACATATGCTCCCATCCAGACGTCGTCTCTTTCAGGGAAGACCTTGCATTTTCCAACATGACAATGCCAGACCGCATACTGCATCAATTACAACATCATGGCTGCATAGAAGAAGGATCCGGGTACTGAAATGGCTAGCCTGCAGTCCAGATCTTTCACCCACAGAAAACATTTGGTGCATCATAAAGAGGAAGATGCGACAAAGAAGACCTAAGACAGTTGAGCAACTAGAAGCCCGTATTAGACAAGAATGGGACAACATTCCTATTCCTAAACTTTAGCAACTTGTCTCCTCAGTCCCCAGACGTTTGCAGACTGTTATAAAAAGAAGAGGGGATGCCACACAGTGGTAAATATGGCCTTGTCCCAACTTTTTTGAGATGTGTTGATGCCATGAAATTTAAAATCAACTTATTTTTCCCTTAAAATGATACATTTTCTCAGTTTAAACATTTAATATGTCATCTATGTTGTATTCTGAATAAAATATTGAAATTTGAAACTTCCACATCATTGCATTCTGTTTTTATTCACAATTTGTACAGTGTCCCAACTTTTTTGGAATTGGGTTTGTATTTCCATACTTGTCTCCCACCTTGTACTTGGTTTTTAAATTGTCCCACTTTTTTTTTGCCTGGGCGTGGGAAACCCTCACTTCGAGCCCCATCTTCTCCAAAATAAGCCTATGTGAATGACGGGGGAGAAATAAAAAGAAGATTACACAGCTATCACTTCTGAACATTAAATAATTTGCTTCTCACCGATATCCGTTCGCCACGGTGTCTCTCCCCCCGGTAAACAGCTGCTTGTTTTCTACACGGAGATGTATGAATGCCTCCGTTTGTTCCTTGGTCCCTGTTAAAAAAGACGAGAAAGCTATGAATAACGCTGTGAATGGTGTAATATTAACGTTAAATTACTTTGGACAACTTAACTAGTTATTTATAAAAGAAATGCCGGTGACGGCAACCAAGCTAACAAGTTTTTGCTCAACCACTAAAAGTGGCAATTTTAACATGCTATAAAAAATTATCTGTGGGGTATTTTGAGCTAAAACTTAACATACACACTCTGGGGTGTGGCAGTATAGATATTTTCTGTACTGCCTCTGTTCATGTTCTTTGTCACCGCCCGTTACCTAAACCTATAAGCATTAGGATTGGAGGAAAGGACTAATTAAGGGTATAAAGTATATATGGGCGTATACTTTCATATATATATGAAAGTATATATGGGCAAGGATTAGAGTCTGGAGGCAGGTTCAACTGACCAGTGACGTTACGTTCCCTTTGGAGGCAGTCCTTGCGGGTGGATTTACGTTTTCGGGAATCATGGTGAGGAGGTGGGGTGCTACCTGTTTAGCCTGTCGCTAGCGGGCGTTGTCAGCCGGTGAATGCTCTTTCTCAAGTTGGGGACTGGACTGGAGAGTTGTACTATATTCCAAATTCGTCTGCTTGGTGGTGCATATAAAAGAAAAAAAGACGGGCTGACGCCGCCGATGTACCCGAGTCACTTAGACCCCACCCGTGCTGCCAACTTGGTCAGTGTTGCGTTGCTTTAATCCCAGGCATACATTTTTTCTTTCATCTTTCTCCCTCTCTCTCTCACACACACATATACACAGCATTATTTTTTTTCCCTGATGTTTGTATATTTGTTTTGTTTTGTTTTCTAAGTTGATTTATATTGAATAGTAATTCAAAGTTTTTTTTTCTCTCTTTTCTTATTTACAATTTCCCTATTCTTTTGAAGTTGAGTGTTTGTAAAATTTGCCAACCTTCTAATATTTCATTAAATCACAAAGAAATCGCATTAAATTTATTGTTTTTCTTTATTATATAAATGTATGTAACGGATGGTTTTTCTTTTGTTTATTTTATCTATCCGGGGTGATTAAATTATTATTATATGTGGCAAGTACATACTTGTCTGGCGCCCGAACTAATTTTTTTTCTTTCCCTCGAGGTCATTTTAGGTCTGCCATCAATTACTATCAGTATTAATGTGGTCTCGTGGTTAGCACTTAGCGCTACCACGCTGAGGACCCGGGTTCGATTCCCCCGGCGGACGTTTTTCTTTTTGTTGTTGGGCACCACCGTTACAGAAGTGGCGCCCGAACAGGGACTTGAACCCTGGACCATCAGACAATCTAATGGAATCAATGAAAAGACACGAGAAAACTGTACATGAGCTTACCAAGGTACTGAAAGCCAACTCTTCCCATCATGAGAGCCAGATCAATGATCTTGCAGCCAAAGTGGAGACCAGCAAGCAACAGCTTGTCACCCTCCTGACAGCAGCTAAACAACAGGAAGCAGCAGAGGCTGACCAATTGGTAAAGGCTGTAAAATTGATTATCTCAAAGGAAATCCAGAAACTGGAATCAAACCTTACTTCTGTGGTCCGGGATAAGGTGGAACAGCTACGGGTTGAGGTTCAACAGGATATCAAAGCTATCCAACACACATTGCAGGGTAACCTGGATCATGTTACCACAAACCTTCAACAATGTGAAACACAAATTGACAAATGTCATACCTGAACTGAACTACGAAATGAATTTCAAGTGTACAATAAGAAAAGTGTTGACCCACAAATGAGAAAATCAACAGCTGAAGTTCCCAGTACAACACTTCCTATATCCCAGGCACCAGAGACTGTTTCACCTCTTCTACCGACCCCTATGGTCACTTTTGAAATTAACTTTCCCCACTTTTGGACGGCCTACAGATGATACTGACCCTCTGTTGTACTTGTCAAGATTTTCTGGCTTTGCATTCTTTGACAGATGCAGACATCTTGGCTACCTTCCGCACAGTACTGCATGGCACCGCACGTGACTGGTGGGAAGTAAGTCGTTCCAATATAACTACTTGGAAGGAATTTGAGACTGTGTTCCTCTCTGCTTTCCTGTCTGAGGATTATGAGGATGAGCTCGCTGAACGTGTCCGCACAAGAGTTCAAGGGGAGAAAGAATCAGTTAGAGACTTTGAATTCACTTATCGAGCACTGTGTAAAAGATGGAAAGCTACTCTAACTGAAAACGAGATTGTCAAAATGATCTTAAAAAACATCAAGCCTTACCTTGCAAGCCAGTTGCGTAGTCGTGTGTACACTGTTGAAGACTTGGTTAAACTTGGCCACCAAATGGAAAAGGATTATGAAGAACAGCTTCGGTACGAAGGACGTGTGGGCTTTAACCCCTTACCAGTCACCCCCATTTTTGGCCAGGTAGTGAAAAATGACATACCCAAAATAAAATGGTTGCTGCGAACAAGTCCTCCGGACTACACACAAAACCAAGGTAACATTTGAAAGCTGACACTTGACAGTTTACTATGAAAGACTCAGAATTACTCTAGCAATTACTAATAGAGAGAGAAAAAAGCTCAAACACAATGGATAATTTTTTTTTTTCATAATAATTGTTTATGGATATTAAAAATGCAAAAGGCAGATACATAGGGGCCTGGAAACATAAGCAAACTAAAGCCATATGTCTAATCAATATATGTTTTATTTATTTATTTATTTATGTCCCAAAGGGACACTTGGTAACCACCTTTTACTGTGAAGTATAAGAAGTCTATTTGATCATTTCCAAACATTTTATCATTACAATATGACAAAGCACAATTTATATACTATATCTGGTATATTTTTTTCCTCTTAAAAGTTTAGAAAAACGCAAGTATGTTCATTTTTTGAAAGAGCTCCAAAAAGACCCCAAAGTAACACTTGGTAACTTGCTAATGTAAGGAATGTAACAAAGTCTTTGTTCACTTCCAGTCTTTTAATGGTTTAGAAAGACACATTATTTAGCAAATAAAGTTTAAATACAAAAATTAAATAAAAAGTCTATAAATAAAATAAAGTCTATAAAATTAGGAACAGTTGTTCATAGCTATATACTAAGTTATAACCAATCAACACAGTGATAAACATTTACCCAAAAATATGTATGTTTTGTATAAAACATAAAAAAACTAATACATATATAAAAAAATAAATATATACCTATACTTTGCATAAATGCTGTACATATACTCTGAACATAATCTGAATGCAGCGGTACAAAAAGACAGGACATGAGGGACATTCAGGGCAAACAGAACAACTTAGACAAAGTGCATGTAAACATATGCATTACCATGGTGAGTCTGGGTATCAGTGTGAATGGTAAAGTGTCCAGTATGCATGGGGAAAAAGTATTACCACTGGATTAGATGGTTTCTTCAGCCCACTCATCCACCTGTACATACATGTACTCTCTTTCCTCTGCCCTGGAACTTCTGAAGGCAGCTGAAGATGCTGCAGCCAGTGAAGGACACTTTGCCTGCTGTCCAGAGGCATGTGGTGCCCAGTCACTATCTGACATTCCATCACTGTTGAATTACACAAGTGGATTAGAAATGCACCCAACACAACAGATAATCTTGCACAAAGTATAAATATTTTTGCCTTTTCAAACCTGAAATTAAAATTATCATTCACAAAGCAATGTGCCTTCATACCCACCCTGGTTGTTGCCCTGATGGCACATTTACACCAGCTTACAAATTTTATATTCAAATTCCAAGGATCATTTACACAGCAATATAAAGCAATACCCACCCTGTTGTTGCCCTGATGGCACATTTACGCTATCTTACATTTTCTATTCAAATTCCAAGGATCATTTACACAGCAATATAAAGCAATACCCACCCTGTTGTTGCCCTGATGGCACATTTACAGTTACAGTTTACATTTATCTATTCAAACACAAAGGATCATTCACACAAAGCAATTTAGCTGCTGTCCAGAGGCATCATCTGAAGTTTCATCATCACTGTTGAATTACACAATAAGAATTAGAAATACACCTAACACAACTGATAATCTTACACACCAAAAATTACACATATTATTTCATATTTTTCCTCAGATACATTTGTCTGAACTTTGTCTTGCTTTCGACATACATAACTCAATATTCATAAAAGTAATATGATCAAGTTACGTTGCATTGTATACAGTTTGTTTATAACTCAGCAAATGAATAGGGAATTTCATAGCAATTTGATATATTCGTAAGATGAAACAGTGGAGAAACTGAAAACTAGAAAACAACGAAGAAAAAAAAACACTACAATGTTTAGACACTTACCGATCTAAATCAGGGTCGAGACCTTCCAAAAAATATCCTCCGCTTCCGAGTCGACGCTAGATACAGCACTCTCCTCCGAATAATCCACATTTTCTTCATCACTGCTTCGCATAAGTTCCTCCGATGCAGCAGCAGGATAAAACTACTTATGTGCACGAGGCTAATGCATGGCTGGGGAATGCTGGCTGTGCGAGTGCTAGTGGGCAGCAGGTGCGTCCCTTGTATTTGCGTCACCCAGCGGGCGTGCGTAAATTTTCCAGGAAGCAAGTTGTTACGCACACTAAACAACAATGTTTTACACGCGAGATTATGCAAATCAACACATTGGCGTTATCGTTATGGCATAGGCTAACGTTACATGACAACACAATAGTTTGTCATTGCTGTCTTTTTACTTTTTTCCCCACTTATGTTTGCCTGTGCGTAATCGCACGTCACTGAAAGCGCCTGTCCACTTTTTTTTATATACTTGTTTATGTGTCCAGTTTTCATCGGACATCTTCTGGGCTGTTCTCATTTATTTACAGACACTCTACTAAATGCAGTGATAAGTTATATTTCATTGAATAAAGCGCTAGATGTGGACAGTTTGTCGAATAAACACGACAGCGCCCCCGTGAACAGCGCTTGCAGGATGTAAACAATGGAAGTTATATCGATTTTTATACCAGTTTGCATGCTTTTGGACAAATATTTACTATGGAAATCGTGTATTGGACTCTTACCATGGAAAAAACGTCGATGTCACCATTATATTGGCAAACATTACAGTTCCACGACACAAAAAGGTAAGGACCCCCCTCCACTTTTGTTGTCTTAGGAAATTGTTCACGGTCATACAGAATAACAAAAAACTACTATAAAGTTATCTTGATTGTATAATGCTTGCACAGGTTGAATCAGCATTCTTGTATCTTTCACACAACTTGATAAATTTAACTCAACTTGATCATTTTACCTGATAAAATGTATTGTAAACCAGCGATCACTGTAAACAATGTCACACGTGGGGCCGTCACCGATCTTTGACCGCAAAGGGGTTAAACAACAAGCTAATTCACAAAAACCCTTAACCAACCGAACTGCTGAGAAATCGCAAGTTCAGTGTTGGAGATGTAATGGACCACATCCTCCAGGCAATTGCTCAGTGTATGTACAGCCATCTTCGCAGCAGTCTTCTGGTCAACAACATTTCACTCATGGAAAGTATTCTCACCACTCTGCAAAGTCTGGGGGACGACCTTCCAATAATGCAGTAACAGCCTCTGAAATCACTGAAACACCCCAGTCACAAGCAGAAACTCAGAGGATCTCAATTCCTTCAAGACCAAATGCATTAATGACCATACCACAACAATTAGTTGTCCCAATCAGCATTGGATCCTGGCTGGGAAAAGCCATTGTGGACACTGGAGCGAGCTACACGTTAATCCACGAGAGTCTCATGAAGCAACTTGCTCCTCCTGTCCAGCTCCACCCATGGTCCTGTGGACCTCTATATCTGGCTAATGGAAAAGCTGAGAGTCCTTTAGGATGGATAAACATTATTATTAATCTACATGGTAAATCCATTATAATACCTGCTGTTGTCCTTCCTTCTCAAGCTCTTGCCTATGCCATCATTCTGGGTTTGGACTTTATCTTTTTCAGTGGCTTGCAAATTAATGTCAGTGAACAAAAATATTCTTTTAAGTCTGACCCTGCAGAAGAACATCCCTTTCAACCTGGAAATGCCACTGAACCATTAGTTAACTCGCCATCCCTGAAGGGATGCAACAGAACCGGCAAACTAAACTTGACTTTGTTAAGTGCTGTTCCTCCTCCTCAACCCTCTTTGACTCTGTTACAAACTGACAGTGTGGATGATGCAACACTAATTAGGGATGCTGTAAGTAAGGCACATCTACCTATGGAAGGAAAACAGCAATTACTTCAGATCCTAGAAAGAAACTCACGAGTATGTACTCACCAAACTGGGCGAACGGATGTCCTGCAACATCGCATCTACACCACCTGTCAGGTACCTATTAAACAAAGGCCATATCGGATGTCTCCTGTAAAACAACAGGCAATGGAGGAACAATTGGAGGTAATGTTAAGGGAAGGAATTGTGGAGCCATCACATTCTGGTTGGGCCTCACCGGTAGTCCTAGTTCCAAAGAAAAATGGAAAGTTACGGTTCTGTGTAGACTATCGTAAAGTCAACGCAACTACAGAAAATGATGCTTACCCTCTCCCAAATATCACAGAAATCCTAGAATCACTCTCCGGGGCATCCATTTTCTCTACTATAGACCTCAACAGCGGATATTGGCAAGTGATAATGGACCCTGATAGTAAAGCCAAAACTGCTTTCATCATTCCTGCAGGTCTATATCACTTCAATGTTATGCCTTTTGGTTTAAAAAATGCACCTGCTACTTTTCAGAGGCTGATGGAGACAGTCCTAGGGGAGCTGAGAAGGAAGATATGCTTTGTCTACATTGACGATATCATTGTTTATTCTCCCTCAGTGGCCCAACATTTCTGTGATCTTCAAACTGTCCTCCACAGGCTGGAAACTGCTGGTTTGACTGTCAACGTGTAAAAGTGCAAGTTTTGTCTTTCAGAAATCACTTTTCTGGGTCATGTGGTGAGCACTAAAGGCATCACGGCCGATCCAAGCAAAGTTGAGGCCATTCGTGCTTTTCCTGTTCCCAGCAATTTGAAGGAAGTTCAGCGGTTCCTGGGATTAGCCGGCTGGTACCACTGGTTTGTGGAAAACTTTTCAAAGATTGCTGAGCCCCTCAATTCACTGAAGAAAAAGGGACAGGTGTTCAAACGGACGACACAGTGTCAACAAGCGTTTGACCAGTTAAAAGCATATCTTACCTCCCCACCGATTCTCGGCCACCCTGATCTTCAAGTTCCTTTCATTGTGTATACAGATGCCAGCGACACTGGGCTGGGTGCGATTCTCGCACAGCGGAAAGATCCAGGCACAGAGGAGGTGATTGCTTATGCCAGCAGAACCCTAACGGGGGCAGAAATCAACTACACAGCAAAAATTCAACTTCGTCATTGAGTACCGTAAAGGCAGTGGTGTAGTCGGGGCGATACGCACGCATACGCCGTATG
Source organism: Ancherythroculter nigrocauda (assembly GCA_036281575.1). Taxonomy (NCBI): domain Eukaryota; kingdom Metazoa; phylum Chordata; class Actinopteri; order Cypriniformes; family Xenocyprididae; genus Ancherythroculter; species Ancherythroculter nigrocauda. The sequence continues at coordinate 19,231,127 of VTFQ01000001.1, forward strand.
CTTACTTTTTGCTCAGGGCTGTTTGCGTATTACGACTTCTAAGGATCAGTATTTGCGTATACCCACTTGTTTTTGCTTCGAAAGTCCATAAAATAATGTCCTGTTGTCTTCTCCTTTAACTGTGTGTCCAATGCTGTTGTGTAAACTCGCGATTCTTTGTTGTAATTGGTGCATGAGCACTTCTGTCATTCTACCTTTTCCCGCTCATCATCGGCTAAAAACCAGGCTTCACAGTGCGTGTTCGCGCTGCAGTGAGAGACTCCGATCAAAGCCGCTCGGTGTTTTGAGCGGCGCATTGAGCGCAGTTCTCTCACTGCAGCGGTCTCGGCGTGAGAAATATGGTGGTGAGGAAATAAGACTATTCATTAATTATATAGCCTACATCATGCGTTCAGAGCTTTTATAAGCGCTAAGTTCCCGTACAAACTGAAAAGACCATCAGCGCAAATGAAGCCTTGTTTATTTAATGCATTAGTGCGCGAATCAAAAGCGAAACATACTAGGCTGCTACTATGAATCTTATTAAGCTCCAAAAGTGTGAAAAGATTTCCACGAGCCATCCCGACACTGATGATAAAATGTGCGATCCATTTGAATTCTATTGAGAGTTAAACACTTTATAACGCTATAGAGAAAGTCAAACGTGATCTAGACTGATGGACAAAATGAACAAAAGACTGAAAAGAGGACAACAAATCTTGCCCCAACAATTATTAGGGAGCTTTTTAAACTATTCATGACCCTCCCTTACTAGAATTTATATAGTTTTATAGTAATTATGGTAAATTTGGCTAACTTGTAGAATTTATAACCTATTAAGGGAATTCACTAGATTTATATTACATCTGTGACATCTTGTTTCTATAGGCTATGTGTATAGGCTATTTTTCATAACAAATGCTTTTATAATGGAAAATGATAGTTTGACTTCTTATAACACAATGAAGTAGAAAATTCTGTCAAACTGATAAGCTTACATAGTCATAAATAATATAAAACTGAGTTTACAGAGGTTACCGGGGAAACAGCTCTATTTCTGCTGCTCCATAAGCGCCACCTACTGACAGAGAGTGGTTTAAATTTTCATTCAGTCTGATTACTGTTTTTGTTTGTTTGTGACCACATTTTTATAATGTTAATAAATTAGATTTCGAATAATTGGCTTTTTTAACACCCTTTTGAATAAAATGAAACTTTAATTTCAGATATCACTTTTCACAGTGAATATAATTCCAAAGCAACATGTTTAAATAATAGTCAAACTGTAAAGCATTAAAAATGTCAACCAATTTTAGAATGCACTGTATTTATTTGTTTTTAATGAAGCATGTTACTAGTGAACAACAACATAAAATACAATTACTGTTGTGTTTTTTTTTTTTTTGGGGGGGGGGGGGGGGTAATAGTACACCACTTATTTTTTTAGGACTACACCACTGCGTAAAGGGAAATTGAACGTGGCTCCTGATGCTTTGTCTAGGTCACCCATCACAGCAAATTCTCCCATCACAGCAATTTACACCAAGCAACACACGGATCAACACCAAGAGCTTCCAGTGTCTGATGTTGTCCTGTGGGAGGAACAGCATAAAGACTGTGAAACAACAAAGCTATTACAGGCAGTAGCAGACAAACAAAGCCCTCAAATGGACCAATATGAAGTAGTAGAGGACAAGTTGTATCACAAAACTCACCTGAAGAATGATCAGATACACTACAGAGTGTACGTTCCCAGCAGTCTCAGGCCAACTCTCCTTCTGCATTATCATTCTCACCCCTTAAGTGGACATAGAGGAATCTATAAAACCTATAAACGGCTCCAGGAAGTACCATTTTGGCCAGGGATGTGGTCTGATGTAAAATATCATGTCAGGAGTTGTGTGAAATGCCAAACCCTTAGACACGATAACCAGAAACCTGCAGGGAAACTCCAACAAATTACCACCACCCGTCCAAATGAAATGCTAGGAGTTGACATTATGGGTCCACTACCACGGAGTACACAGCAAAATGAGTACTTACTGGTTTTCGTTGACTATTACTCCCAATGGGTTGAGTTTTTCCCCATGCGTCATGCCACAGCTCAAAGTGTTGCAACAATCCTCAGAAAAGAAATCTTAACACGTTGGGGGGTTCCAGACTTCATTCTTTCTGACCAAGGCACCCAGTTTGTCTCATCTGTGTTCAGAGAAGTATGTGAAAAATGGAGTGTAGCCCAGAAGTTAACTACAGCATATCACCCTCAGACAAATATGACGGAACGTGTGAACAGATCTCTAAAAAACATGATTGCGTCATATGTGGATGACAACCACAAAAAATGGGACCAGTTCTTACCAGAATTGCGATTTGCAATGAACTCTGCCATCCAGGAAACCATTGGAGTAACTCCTGCAGAATTGCAGCTCGGAAGGAAACTGCAAGGGCCAATGGATAAAATACTTCATGGCCAAAATCTCACTCCTGATGCCACCTCCTATGACGTGGTTTGTCACATAGAACAACTGCAATCTCAAGCCAGAGAGAGCTGCAGGAAAGCCCAACACCGACAACTCCGGAACTATAACAAAAAAAGACAAGACATTACTTTCAAGATCAAAGACAGGGTATGGTTACGAAACTTTCCTCAATCCAGTGCAAAACACAATTTTAGTGCAAAATTAGCACCAAAATGGAAAGGACCTTACCGGATTTTGAAGCAATTGGGACCTTTGAATTACTGCATAGCGTTGGAGGCCACTGGCGAAGATGTGCGCACCGCACATGTGTGCAATCTTAAAATGTGTTTTCCAACAGCTGAGGAGTTGGAGGACCAAGCAAAGAGAAGACTTCACAACTTATTTCAAGAAACCTCGGATGAGGAGGAGTTTTTGGGTTTTTGATCTTTTTTCTCCTAACAACCATGGGTTGTTTCAGCCAGGGGGGGAGAGTGTGGCAGTATAGATATTTTCTGTACTGCCTCTGTTCATGTTCTTTGTCACCGCCCGAACTATTTTTTTTTCTTTCCCTCGAGGTTTGGGGAATTGAGTCATTTTAGGTCTGCCATCAATCACTATCAGTGTTAATGTGGTCTCGTGGTTAGCACTTAGTGCTACCACGCTGAGGACCCGGGTTCGATTCCCCCGGCGGACATTTTTCTTTTTGTTGTTGGGCACCACCGTTACAGGGGACATCAGAGACTTATTTTACATATTGTAAAATGGGACATAATAGGTCCCCTTTAAATTTTAAATATTGTTACACAAGTACTGTAAGTAATAAAATAGCAACAAATAATCAAATTATGAGTAATAACACAAATAAATACAACAGAATAAACAAATGAAATAAACAGTGCTTTTCAAGTTTATGTTGGCTTAACAGGAGAATTTCAGGTAAAGAACAGGTATCAAACTCATTCAGAATCAAATTTTAACAAACATCCACAAAATACATGCAATACTAATGTGATCTGATATGCTGCATCACGAAGAGTTTGTAAAGATCAATTTTGAGAGTTATACCCTGGACCTCTGTAAAGCCAAACATATCAGTAGTGTGTCAGCCCAGTCCTCCACAAGCCTGCCCCAAGAGTGGCATATCCAAGACTCAGAAAAATAACACAGCAGCCAGTGACAGCTGTTGTGGTGGTGAAGACCAAGACAAACCAAAAACGGAAACCCTTCTTCTGTCACTACAGCAATGACAGGTGAGTTGTTTTTATACTTTATAAATACCAAATATGATAAACCATGTAACATACTGTGGCATTGGAGTACCAGTCCTATGACACAAGTAGACAAGAATTTTGCATATTGCAGAGCCTTGACTGAAGTGACAGATGAGGATTGGGAGTTACTGAGAGGATTGACAGGGACACCTATGAGCTACAGAGCAAACAGGCCACCAGTAGATGTAGCAGTAGGTCAGGAAAAGAACCCTCTTGGAAGTGGTTTGAGCTACCAGGTAAAGCAGATTATAACTTGATACAGATTAAGATTCATTTATTATCATTTGTGCGCAGACACAGTTTACAATTTACAAAGAAAAACATTCATAATATAACACGAGAAAATGGTATACAAAATGCAACTGTGACAGGCAGAGAGAAATCATGGTCACATGGGTTAACTCAAAATCTCTCTGTTTACTCAGCAGCAGTAGAGAAGTCCATAACCTCCCGATCAAATATACTCTTCTTATTTCTCTAACTATTGCCAAAAAAATAATTCTACTAAACTGGAAATCCAAAACTTTTATACATATTAAACACTGGATTAATATTCTTACAGAATACATCACATTATATACATACACCAAAAAGAAAACTATGTCCATATTTACCAACATCTGGAACCCATTTCTACAATATTTAATTCATGAGTTCATATGCCCATATAATCTTAGTGTAAGTGGTAAACAGATTTGGCTTGCTGTCTGCTATAGAGGGGCTCGGAATGGATATTCTACTCGAGCTCCTATTGCCCCACTAGAACAGGCAAAACTGTACAAAAAGGAGGAGTAGGGGGGATGCCGAAAGAACTAACAACAGGAAGAGGGAAGATGCTGGTTTTATACCTTGGTATTAATTGGAAGATTTCACAGTTTTTTGTTTCATGGTCCAGGCTGCACCAGTTTGTTTTTGTTGCCGTTTTTGGAGCTTGTGGCGACTACAGAGACCGTGTTTTTTTACAGTGTGTTCAGGGGACAGGCAGCTAGCCGATAGTGAGTAGATGTTTGCTGTATGTGACAAAAAATGTTTTGGCCTAAAAACGCGTGACATTGCTTAGAGCGCCTTTAAAGGAATAGTTCAGTTTTAAATAAACTTTTCCTGAAAATTTACTCACCCTCATGTCATCCAAGATGTCCATGTCTTTCTTTCTTCAGTTGAAAAGAAATTAAAGTTTTTGATGAAAACATTCCAGGATTTTTCTCCTTATAGTGGACTTGAATGGGCACCAAACGATTGAAGGTCAAAATTAGTTTCACTGCAGCTTCAAATTGTTCTACACGATCCCAGATGAGAAATAAGGGTCTTATCTAGAGAAACCATCGCTCATTTTCTGTAAAAAATTGAAAATTATATAAGTTTTAACCTTAAATGCTCATCTTGAACTAGCTCTCTTCTTCTTCTCCTCTATTTGAATTCCAGCAGTGTAGACGCTGCTAAGCGTATTACTGCCCTCCACGGGTCAAAGTTTGAACTAATTGTTATATACTATTGAACTAGCATATTGCATATAACAATTAGTTCAAACTTTGACCTGTGGAGGGCAGTAATACGCTTAGCAGCGTCCTGGAATGTTTTCATCAAAAACTTTAATTTCTTTTCGACTGAAGAAAGAAAGACATGGGCATCTTGGATAACATGGGGGTGAGTAAATTATCAGGAAAAGTTTATTTAAAAGTGAACTAATCCTTTAAGATAGAACTAGGCCTTACTTCTATTATGATATTTATTTAATTTTTAAGTTGTCAGTGAAAGTTATTTTAAGTTATAGGGATAATTCAAAATAAAAAATTTAATTTATAATGTACTCACCCTCAATTCTAAACCTGTAAACATTTCTTTGCTGAACACAAAAGAAGATATTTTGAAGAATGTTCGTAACCAGTTTTCGAGCCCCATTGACTTCCACAGTAGCCTGGAAGTTTCTAGTATCCAAGTAAGAAGTTGATTATCTGGTTCAGGTGAGCTCAACTCTGTAGGATAGTGCAGGCCTCCAGGAGCAGGATTGGACACCCCTGGACTCGGTTCTTAGTCACCAAGACTGACAGAATTAATAATTAGTGAATTACACGCACTGTTTGCTGACACTTGAGTGATTCACAATGTATTTCCATATTTCGTGTTTCTGCAGAAGTCAGTCATGTGGGCAAAATCATGAGGGTGAGCAAATAAATCTCATTCTTCATTGTTCATTTAAGCAACAGAGCAGAATACCATTAATCTTTAGATACTTAAGTTATGTTTTAACAGCGGGGGGCAAGCACATGTGGGTTTGGATTTTATTTTCCCTTCATAATAAAAACCTTCATTTAAAAACTGCATGTTGTGTTTACTTGTGTTATCTTTGATTCATATTTAAATTTGTTTGATGATCTGAAACGATAAAGTGTGACAAACATGCAAAAAATAAAAAAAATCACTTTTTCACACCACTGTATTTATTGACATGGTTTTAAAGCTATTTGATATCCTGTTTGTTGGCCTTAAAACATCTTAAAAATGCACATATGTACACCAGGGAAATCTAAATTTTCTAGGGGAACATGCCCCCGTACCCCCCAAACAAACAAACATTTTCTGACCAGGGTAATTATGAAACCCTGCGTACGGCCCGGCTTATATTCTATCTAATGAAATCTGAAGTAAACGTGTATTACTGTGATCAAAAATAAATGGGGCCAAATGCGATTGAATTTAAAGGTTTGTGTCTCGTTATTCTATTAATAACTATCTAATACCATCTAATACTTCAAATCTCAAGGTTAAATCAGAAGATTTTTTTGTAAAAATGTTTCTGTAACAGCTGTCAAAAAATAGAATAGCTCCACTGTGGTTTTTAAAAAATAAATAAATAAATAAAAAATATTCAAAACATCCCCCTTCTGTTTTTTCACAAATATTTTTTTTTAAACATTGTTTGTACCATATTTGTTACTGTTTTAATTTTAATATACAAAAAAATCTGGTAAAATTGTTGGATTTCTATGCACTTCTGTGATTGGAGACAATGCGTGACTTTTATTTTGGAGTGACGACATGACGTCATAAGAATGCGCCGCGCTCCTGCATCTGCTTGGATTCTGGTGAAAAAAAGGTTTGTTTTAAGAATTTAAGCTATTTTAATCGACAGAAACAGTTTTGTAGTTTGTTTTACCAGCGATGTTAAATGAGTTTATTTACTATTTAATGTAACATTGTTATTCTTTATCTAACAGATATTTGTGTGAGTAAAACTCATATCCACTGATGAGAAACAGTAAACCTGCGTCTCATTTCTCTCTCTATATATCATAAATCAGTTTATCATGAACACGAGTTCAGTCTCTGGAGAGTAATGATGGAGAAACTGAACTTTTCAACTCCGAGTCACTTGAATCAAACACTTTGAGAAATGATTCAGTGAATCACGACTCGTGCTGCTCAAACAGTGAACATGAACGAGAACAACAAACACTAACAAACTAAGCAGGGGCGTAAATTTCATCTGACAGTAGGGGGGGACAATAAACATAAAATTTCTTAAGAGCAGTTTTTGAAGGGGACACAAATAACACAGCCAAAATTTTACTTTTAAAGAATATATGTAATGTTACACAGAAGAAAACCTATTATTAGTGTAGCATGGAGACTGCCATTATGCTCATTGTTTCTCTTTGGTTCAATGAAAAAACTGACTAAATTGGCCAAAATATTCTTCAAAATCTTTATATATTTATTTATTTTTTTAAAGTTGTTTACAACCAAGTCACCAAAATACGATGAATACCAAAGTCACACTGAGCATAACCGAACACACAACAGTAAATCTATTAGCCTTATTACAGTTCACATATTCTTATCACAATGTTAATTGTTGTTGGTGTGGGTGACTTATCTTATAATATCCAACAAGCTATGGTAAACAAGCTAGGTAACATTAAGGCAAGGCAAGGCAATTTTATTTGTATAGCACATTTCATACACAATGGTAATTCAAAGTGCTTTACATAAAGAAGAAGAATAAAAATAAAACATAAGGAATAGAAATAACAGTAAAAACAGATAATTTTGCTATTTGGATTTAAAATGCATTAAAAGTCAGAATCATGATGATACATAAAAGATATAAAAATACATTAAAAATGAAATAAAAACAGGAAAAGAATTTAAAGAATAAAAAGATAATACGTATAAAATAAAGTGCAAACAGTTCGGACATAGCACAGTGCTCAATCAGCAAATGCATAGGTAAAAAGATGTGTTTTGAGTCTGGATTTGAATGTGGCTACTGTTGGAGCACACCTGATCTCTTCTGGAAGCTGGTTCCAGCTGCGGCTGGCGTAACAGCTAAAAGCAGACTCTCCCTGCTTTGAGTGAGCCCTTGGTATTTTTAAGTGAGTTGATCCTGATGATCTGAGTGATCTGTTAGGTTTATATTCTATGAGCATATCTGCAATGTATTGAGGTCCTAGGCCATTGAGTGATTTATAAACAAGCAACAGTACTTTAAAATCAATTCTAAATGCAACTGGAAGCCAGTGCAAGGACCTGAGGACTGGTGTGATGTGTTCATGTTTTCGGGTTCTGCTCAGAATCCTGGCAGCAGCGTTCTGTACAAGCTGCAGCTGTCTTATGGTCTTTTTGGGAAGACCAGTGAGGAGCCCATTACAATAATCCACCCTGCTGGTGATGAAAGCATGAACAAGTTTCTCTAAGTCTTGACTGGAGACAAAGCATCTAATTCTTGCAATATTTTTGAGATGATAATATGCTGATTTAGTTATTGTCTTTACATGGCTACTGAAACTCAGGTCTGACTCCAAAATCACACCAAGATTCCTGACTTGATTTTTAGTTGTTTGACCCCTAGAGTGAAGGTACATGTTCACTTTGAGAACTTCATCTTTGTTTCCGAACACAATGACTTCAGTTTTGTCTTTGTTTAACTGAAGGAAGTTTAGGCACATCCAGTTTTTAATTTCATCAATGCATTGACACAGGGAGTCAATGGGGCTGTAGTCGTTGGGTGATAGGGCTAGGTAAATCTGGGTGTCATCTGCATAGCTGTGATATGCAATTTGGTTCTTTCTCATTATTTGGCTCAGTGGCAGCATATATAGGTTGAACAGAAGGGGTGCAAGTATTGAACCTTGAGGGACTCCGCATGTCATGGATGTCCACTCAGACTTATGGTCACCGATACTCACATAATAACCTCTCCCTTCTAAGTATGACCTGAACCATTTAAGGACCATCCCAGAAAGCCCAACCCAGTTTTCGAGCCTGTCAAGAAGAATGTTGTGATCGACAGTGTCAAACGCAGCACTGAGGTCGAGTAGAACCAGCACTGATAATTTACCTGAATCTGTGTTAAGGCGAATATCATTTATTATCTTTATGAGTGCTGTCTCTGTGCTGTGATGCGGTCGGAAACCAGATTGAAAGTTATCAAAGTATCCATTAAAGCTTAAGAACTTGTTCAGCTGATTGAAAACAACTTTTTCAATGATCTTGCCTATGAAAGGAAGATTTGAGATTGGCCTGTAGTTGCTCAATATGGTGTTATCCAGATTGCTCTTTTTCAGGAGGGGCTTAACAACTGCAGTTTTCAGGGATTTTGGAAAAGTCCCAGAGAGAAGTGAGGCATTTACCATTTCTAGGAGATCTGCTTCTAAACAGTTTAACACTCTTTTGAAAAAAGATGTGGGAAGTGTGTCAAGGGCGCAGGTTGATGTTTTAAGGTGCTGTACTGTTTCTTCCAAAATTTTACCATCAATTGCTTTGAAATCAGACATAATAGCTACTTTCTGAGGTTGTGATCTGATCTGTTTTACCCCAGTGCAGCTCAAGGATGTGCTGATCGCCTTTCTGATATTATTAATTTTCTCAGAGAAGAAGGAAGCAAACTCACTACATTTGCTGTCTGAGAGCATTTCACTGGGAATCTGACTTGGGGGGTTTGTTAGTCTCTCTACTGTAGCAAAAAGAGTGCGGGTGTTGTTTAAGTTTCTGTTTATAATATTAGAGAAGAAGGTCTGTCTAGCTTTGCCTAATTCCACATTGAAAGCATGAAGAATATCTTTATAGATGTTATAATGGATTTTGTCTTTCACCACATGCGCTCAGCTTTTCTGCATTGTCTTTTCATATTTTGCACTGCTGTTGAGTTTCTCCATGGTGCTTTTTGTCTGCCACTCTTCTTCCTGACTTTCACAGGAGCAATGTTATCAATAACATTCTGTACTTTTGAGTTAAAAGAATCAAGGAGAAAATCAACAGAGTCTGCAGATAGCTTGGTGTTAAAGATATAGCCTTCATAAACAGTGCACTAGTGTTCTCATTTAAGCATCGCTTTTTGACCGAGACAGATCTAGCTTCAACAGTCGGACAGATCAATATTTCAAAGAAAATACAGAAATGATCAGATAGCGCTACATCCTTAATGACAATGGATGAAATGTTTAGACCCTTACTGATAATTAAATCTAGAGTGTGTCCACGATTGTGTGTAGATCCATGTACATGCTGAGTCAGATCAAAAGTATTCAAAACAGTTATGATTTCTTTTGCCATATTGGATTCTGCATTTTCTATGTGGATGTTAAAGTCCCCAGTAATAGCAAAACAGTCAAACTCTGAGGAAATTGCTGATAACAGTTCTGTAAAGTCCTCCACAAAGGCTGGAGAGTATTTTGGAGGCCTGTAGATAACTATAAGTAGAATGCGAGGAGCACCTTTTTAATACAATACCCAAGTATTCGAAAGACAAGTAATCACCAAATGACACTTGCTTGCATTGATAGACATCTTTAAATAGAGCAGCTACACCTCCACCTCTCCTAACAGCTCTGCAGACACTCATAAAAGTAAAGTTAGGAGGGGCTGTTTCATTCAGGATTGTTGCACTGCAGCTGTCTTCAAGCCATGTTTCATTTAGAAGAATAAAATCTAGGTTGTTTGTGGTTATTAAGTCATTGACTAGAAGTGATTTATTTTTAAGTGAGCGTATGTTTAGAAGTGCTAACTTAACAGTCTTACTTTCTGTCTCTACAGTAATCTTAGTTTGACGTGTAATAGGTAGCAGATTAAATGGGTTTGCCAAACGGTTTGAAAAGGCCTTAGGCTTTCTATAACGTAATAAAACAGAAATAGAGAAAGCTGCAGGCACACTGGGTTCCCGCTTGTTCTGTAAACATTTGATAAAGTCACTGTTATCATAGCGGGGACCCGACACACATCACTGAGAGCTGTTATCGGTTGTTTTTGATTCACCTAGAACAGATGAAGGAGGGTGAGGGCACTGGCGTTGTGGCAGGGGCCGAAGAGCTCTCACAGGAGGAGGAGGAGGGCGAGCTGGGCCCACAGGCTTTGGTGGTTTCGGGGCTTGGCGCTTTTTTGTTGATATCTGGGGGCTCGCAGCAAAAGAGTGGGAGAGTTTGGTTCCAGCGTACACCAGTTCCTCCATTTTCTCTGAGAAGCACAGAAGAGGGAATGCTGGAGAGAGGGATAACGTGTCCGGTGAGAGGGGCTGTTGCTCTGGTGTTACCGGAGGCTGTAATATGTTGTCCTGGCTTCCCTGGCTGTTTTCCCGAAAGTCGTCCTTGGGTGCTGAATCTTGGAGCAGTTCTAACACGTCACTGTCCCTCAGTGAGCTCTGTGGGCAGGGCTCAGTCAAGATTGTGTCCGTGAGCAGTGGTTGTTGTGGCTGCGTGGTGTTATCATTGACCTTGTGGGAAGTGTCAACCGCATGTCCATTCAGCTGCTGAAATGAAGTCCTGTGGTCAGTTGTACTCTGTCCAGGTGTGTTTGTGCCATTCAGGTTGAGTGGATTTGCACACACTGCTGAAGTTTGTTTGGGTGCAGGCCATCATGAGTGAACAGTTGTCTCTGACTCCAGAACAGATTGAAGTTGTCGATGAAATTCAGTCCTTTTAAGTTGCAGGTTTTTTGCAGCCATGTGTTAAGTCCAAGCAACCGTGTAAATCTATTTGTTCCTCTTGCTGGGAGTGGTCCACTGATGAACGACTGAACTTTTAGTCTTTTAAGCATTTCAAAAAGTTCATTGAAATCCCTCTTAAGGAGTTCTGACTGCTCCTTCCGAATATCATTCTTTCCCACATGAATGATTAGTCGATTTGCAGTTTTATATTTCATCAGAATACTCTTAAGTTCCCTGTTTACATCAGAAACTGTTGCTTGTGGAAGGCAGCATGTAGTTGTATCCCTGCTGCTAATGTTTCTGATAATAGAGTCACCCACTATCAGAGTCCTGGGCTCGGCTGCTCTCTGAGCTGAGTGGCGCTGACTGTTCAGCCTTGAGCGGCAGTTAGCATCGGTGTTAGCTGCTGGCTGATTTGATCTGTGTCCGATCATGTTTGGGGATTCCTCACCCACATTAGATTCCTCACCCACATTCATTAACACTTCAAATCTGTTCTCCAGATGTATTGGCGGTGGTAGGGAGCTAGTGTTTGGGGTAGAGGATGCTACTGCATTAATATGTGATACTCGTGACAATCTGATGTCTCGAGTGCCTTTGGGTCTCGCTCCCTGTGTGTGCCATCGATTAATATGCTGATCAGTTCCGGCACCGAGTACGGTCTGTTTAGGGGCATTAGATTCATGGGACTCACCGACTGTGTGCTGAGGACGTCCATGACAAAGCTCTGTTGTGTGTTCCTTCTAGTTTGGTAGTCCCGCAAGTAACTTTGTTTCAAGAACTGCAATCCTTTGTAGAAGTCTGTGGCAGTTTGTGCAGCAGGTAGATTCTTCAACCAGAGGAGGCATATTATTTCTAATCCTTTTGGATGTAGGCAGCTGTGTTTTCCCTTCTCCGGAATGTAAGCTGATGGCTGCCGTCAGTGGGAGGCTGGTTGGATAAAAATTCCCCTTTTTTGTAGCAATTCTTCCAGTTAAAAAGATTGTTGTTGCCAAGATTTGTCGCTTGAGCACTGTGTTGATTTGCTGAAGTTAAAATTAGGAGATAAAATATAAAAGCAATAGAGCAAAGCGCGGAGCTGTAAGCAAGAGCGTCCGAACAGTAGCGAAGCAGGAAGTAGAAGTAGATTATAATCACTAAAATAGCGGACTCACGAGAAAAAAAAAATCATCAGTTACCATCTTTTTTGTTGTTGTTATGACTAATTACTCAGCACCATCAGCATTAAAGAGAAAATAATCACTTCATCCGATGTTTTTGAAAAAAATAGCCTTGACTGTTCTCTCCCGACGGCGCCGCCGGACTTCTACAGAATCTACTACACACACGCGTGTGTGACGTGCGCGGTGGACCAAACCACTGTGAGGCAAGGGAGGGGGTGACTCAAAATGTTTCTAAACTTAAAACGCCCGTTTGCGTTTGTATTGCTTCACTACTTACATAATTATTTTAAGTTTATATAATTTATGTACAATACTTAGCGTGGTTATTAATTATAATTTTTTTTGGGGGGGACAGCACTCAGATAGGGGGGGTCCTGACCCCCCTGTCCCCCCCGCGATTTACACCCCTGAAACTAAGTAATATTTTCATCAGTGTAATCATTTAAATATAATCTATAATTAATTAAATACCAAATGTAGATCATAAATGCCTGAAATAGGAAGTTTATTAATTTGAAGTGTTAGTTTTGAGTGTTGGTTTTGTCCAACAGGTCATTGAAGATTTTTAACTCTGTTAATTATTCTCTTCTTAAAGATGGAGTTTATTAAAGATGAGACAGAAGACATAAAGATGGAGTTTATTGAAGAGGAGACTGAAGAAATAAAGATTGAAGAAGCTTTCAGTGTGAAACATGAAGAAACTGAGGAACAAACAGGTTGGTTTTATTCTCACAGCTGAACTCAGTCATTTGATCATTATTAAAATGTCCAGCTCTACAGAAATAGAGAATATACTGAAGTATAATCTTACAGATAATATTACAGAATTCATTCCAGCATAATATCAGTCAGGTATAAATTCCTGTTTAATTGATCATGAAATGGTTTAATTAAGGTTTGCACATGCTGAATGAATTTCCAGTTTCAAATGATTATTGAACAGCAGCACAAACTCTGTGAAATCAGCAGCCCTTCAGACGCACTCAGTGTCTGGATTCACTCAGTCGTTTCATTCAAGTGGACTTACTGTAGAGCAAGGGTTAGGGTTTGGTTTAGGGCTGGTTACTTGTAATTAAAGGGTTAGTTCACCCAAAAATCAAAATTCTGTCATTTATTACTTACCTTCATGCCGTTCCACACCCATAAGACAACATCACTTTAAAATTCAGTGTTTCCATTAAATATGACCCCAGACCACAAAACCGTAAGTTGCACGGTATATTTGTAGCAATAGCCAACAGTACACTGTATGAGTCAAAATTATGCACTTGGGTAAAGTTGGTTTTATTCGGACTTCTGATAAATTCAGACTTTCCAATAAATGTGCAATAAATTAATGTTTGCGAATTTTAAGCAGCGACATGATATTGACAACCAACGATTGTCAACTTGCAACATTTTTCACAGTCGATCAAAATAGGCAAGTATTGTTTTAATGGCATATTTACTTGTGAATGTCCACTGAATGTCCAATGTAGTGTGATTAACAAGGCTATTGAATACAGATGTGCGAATATAAAACCAACTTTACATAAGTAAATTATGCAACATTAAGTAAAGATCATGTTCTATTAAGATATTTTGTCCATTATTTTAGTCCATTATATTAAAACAAATCATGTATGAGCTCTCTCTCTCTCTCTCTCTCTCTCTCGGTGCACTGATCACATGTTGTATTTCTGCACAAACACATTTCAGTACATTCACATTGTTTTCACACACATTCAGGACAATGTTTGGATTTGTCCTGTGTATGTTTCTGTGCACTTCAGTATATATGCAGGTCAAGGTTGGTTTAGGGTTTTTTGGCTTCTCCATGTGGTCCTGTTCAGTATCGTAACACTACAGTATCTCTTTACTGTTGCCACCATGTCCATCCCTTTATGACCACCATGTACCCATCCTCTGATGGCTACTTCCAGCAGGATAATGCACAATGTCACAAAGCTTGAATCATTTCAAATTGGTTTCTTGAACATGACAATGAGTTCATTGTACTAAAATGGCCCCCACAGTCACCAGATCTCAACCCAATAGAGCATCTTTGGGATGTGGTGGAACGGGAGCTTCGTGCCCTGGATGTGCATCCCACAAATCTCCATCAACTGCAAGATGCTATCCTATCAATATGGGCCAACATTTCTAAAGAATGCTTTCAGCACCTTGTTGAATCAATGCCACATAGAATTAAGGCAGTTCTGAAGGTGAAAGGGGGTCAAACACAGTATTAGTATGGTGTTCCTAATAATCCTTTAGGTGAGTGTATATAATTGTTCTAAACACAGTATTTAGTTCAGAAGTAACTGTAATTAAATTACAGAAAAAATTGGAGTAATGGATAATTTGACATGGTTTAGTGTAAGATTATTGCCCATCTTTTGGAAAATGCAGTTTTAAATGTAAAAAAATCACTTTTACCAATAAATGCTGCAGAGCTCCACTATTTGCTATTTGACTGACTGAAATACATTTTCACAAGTATTGTTCAGTTGGATTTATATCTAAATATTATGTAATCACAATTATAACAATAAAAGCTACTCTTTGTCAAAGTTTAATACAGTGGGTACGGAAAGTATTCAGTATTGCAGCCATTTGCTAAAATCATTTAAGTCCATTTTTTTTCCTCATTATTGTACACACAGCACCCTATATTGACAGAAAAACACAGAATTGTTGACATTTTTGCAGATTTATTAAAAAAGAAAAACTGAAATATCACATGGTCCTAAGTTTTCAGACCCTTTGCTCAGTATTTAGTAGAAGCACCCTTTTGATCTAATACAGCCAGTCTTTTTGGGAAAGATGCAACAAGTTTTTCACACCTGGATTTGGGGATCCTCTGCCATTCCTCCTTGCAGATCCTCTCCAGTTCTGTCAGGTTGGATGGTAAACATTGGTGGACGGCCATTTTTAGGTCTCTCCAGAGATGCTCAGTTTGGTTTAAGTCAGGGCTCTGGCTGGGCCATTCAAGAACAGTAACAAAGTTGTTGTGAAGCCACGCCTTCATTATTTTAGCTGTGTGCTTAGGGTCATTGTCGTGTTGGAAGGTAAACATTCGGCCCAGTCTGAGGTCCTGAGCACTCTGGAGAAGGTTTTCGTCCAGGATATCCCTGTACTTGGCTGCATTCATCTTTCCCTCGATTGCAACCAGTCGTCCTGTCCCTGCAGCTGAAAAACACCCCCACAGCATGATGCTGCCACCACCATGCTTCACTGTTGGGACTGTATTGGACAGGTGATGAGCAGTGCCTGGTTTTCTCCACACATACCACTTAGAATTAAGGCCAAAAAGTTCTATCTTGGTCTCATCAGACCAGAGAATCTTATTTCTCACCATTTTGGCAAACTCCATGCAGGCTTTCATGTGTCTTGCACTAAGGAGAGGCTTCCGTCGGGCCACTCTGCCATAAAGCCCAGACTGGTGGAGGGCTGCAGTGATGGTTGACTTTCTACAACTTTCTCCCATCTCCTGACTGCATCTCTGGAGCTCAGCCACAGTGATCTTTGGGTTCTTCTTTACCTCTCTCACCAAGGCTCTTCTCCCCCGATAGCTCAGTTTGGCCTGACGGCCAGCTCTAGGAAGGGTTCTGGTTGTCCCAAACGTCTTCCATTTAAGGATTATGGAGGCCACTGTGCTCTTAGGGACCTTAAGTGCAGCAGACATTTTTTGTAACCTTGGCCAGATCTGTGCCTTGCCACAATTCTGTCTCTGAGCTCTTCAGGCAGTTCCTTTGACCTCATGATTCTCATTTGCTCTGACATGCACTGTGAGCTGTAAGGTCTTATATAGACAGGTGTGTTGCTTTTCTAATCAAATCCAATCAGTATAATCAAACGCAGCTGGACTCAAATGAAGGTGTAGAACCATCTCAAGGATGATCAGAAGAAATGGACAGCACCTGAGTTAAATATATGAGTGTCACAGCAAAGGGTCTGAACACTTAGGACCATGTGATATTTCAGTTTTTCTTTTTTAATAAATCTGCAAAAATGTCAACAATTCTGTGTTTTTCTGTCAATATGGGGTGCTGTGTGTACATTAATGAGGAAAAAAATGAACAAATGATTTTAGCAAATGGCTGCAATATAACAAAGAGTGAAAAATTTAAGGGGGTCTAAGATCTGGTAGAATTACTTCTACTTTAGCAGTAGTTGAAGA
Source organism: Ancherythroculter nigrocauda (assembly GCA_036281575.1). NCBI lineage: Eukaryota > Metazoa > Chordata > Actinopteri > Cypriniformes > Xenocyprididae > Ancherythroculter > Ancherythroculter nigrocauda. Next base: position 19,248,079 of record VTFQ01000001.1, read on the forward strand.
TGAGTGTCATTAGTGTTTGTTTTTGTGTTAATGTTTTATTCATGTTATATCATCAGAAATAACAGTATTGTCTTTCAATAGAGCAGTTTTATAGGATTTTCTCATTTATTGTAACTCCAATAATGTGTAATGTGTATCAGCAAACACTCAGAATAAAGTGAGATGATGTGAATGTGTTGTTGAATGAGTGTTGATAGTCTGAAGATCATCAATATTAACAGAGAAACTGCTGAAAACACTCTTTATTTCATGTCAATAGTTCCTGTTTTCACCTCATTTATTATGCTGATGTCTTCAGATCTGCTGTAAATTGACACTTAACCCTTTAACTGATTTCTCAACCGTACAGTAGACCTTACTTTGAGTGTGAAAAAAATCAGTCAAATGAAGGAGATGAGACAAAAATCTACCACAGCTCTATTGTCCCACCCCATTATTTGCTTTTGTCATGGATGGATGGACTTTTCAATTTTCAGGTGACCGCATCAGTTTGCACACTTCAGTCGGTCACACGAAAGAATGAACTTGCTGAACGGTCATCGAATAATAGGGTCAAACATGGTATCAGTTAAGGAGGGAATCAAACCACAATGTTGTAGTTAGTAGGGTAGAGTCTAAACAATAGAAATATGGCAAAATATAAGAGAAATACAGAAACACCTGTTTGCCATGACTTTCCAAAACTATGCGTGACCGTACGGTTGATATGTCTGTAAAGGGTGAAAATAGCCACATGGTAGGAACTGAGGTGTGACAATAGGGTGATCTAAGAGTGGATTATGAGGATGTCCATGGGGATATTTTTTATTTTTTTCCTCAAGCAGACATAGTAAAAACTTAATGGAATATAAAATACAATTTCATAAATGTTACTCACACATACATTTATGCAGTATTTTATTTTGCGTATAGTGGAAAGGAACTGATCGGGTAATGAAAAGTGAGTGTTACATACATACAAAGACACTTTACTATCCCATTAGGCCTTGGAAGAGGACTTGTAAATTGCATGGAAGCAACACAATTTACATTGCAATGCCAAAAAAAGGCAGATATAGCATGTTTGGATTGCATTCATATAGAACAGGGGTGGGCAAACTCGGTCCTGGAGGGCCACTGCCCTGCAGAGTTTAGCTCCAACCCTAATCAAACACACCTGAACCAGCTAATCAGTGCCTTCAGGATTACTAGAAAACTACAGGCAGGTGAGTTTTATCAGGGTTGGAGAGCTAAACTATGCTGGGCAGTATCCCTCCAGAGTTTGCCCACTATATAGAACATATTTTTATATTAGTGGCGAACTAAATTCTTCTTCAATTGTAGTACTTTGACAGAGATTTTGCAAGTTTTTAGAGAAAATGATGAAGAAGAAGACTATTATGGCAACAGCAATAGTGTCCATTTTGCAAATATTGGTAATTCATTTCACAATGTGTGAAATCAAGCAAGTGTAGCTAGTATTTGCATTCACACTTCTACATATGGTATGATTTTTTTTTCAAACCACAAGCTTCAGCAGAGCATTAGAGAGTGCTTATAAAGTAAAACAACCAACCATTTTAGAGTGCTTTTATACATGTACCTGTCAACCAAACCAAAAAATTAGAAAAACTCTGGTTTGAACATTCAGGAGCTCAAGTAAAATGACTAAAAATAGAATTTATGGACGATAAATAGACTTAGATATTTTACAAAACTTGCAGTATTCCTGTTGTGAAAAATGCTTTAAATTGCCATATTACCTGAATTTACTTAAATTTGCTGAATTTATTGAAATGGTTATGAATTAAATTCACTGAAAATGGTCTGGATATTATATTGACCACCATAAGACAATACGTAATGTATAATTTTATTTTTTTTTAAATAAACTTAATTTCATGTGAACCCTGATAATTATGGAAGGTATCTAAGACATATTAACACTGTTACAGGTATGTTTATTATTCAGAAAAGCCCACAAATGAAAAAAAAATAGTACCACAAATGTAAAAAATGTGGTAAAAAGATTTACCATAAACTGACATCTCAACCGTACGGTAGAGTTTTATATCTTTTCGATAAAAACATAAATTGACAAAAAAAACTGCTTGAGGTCATTTTTTATATGTTCAATAATAAGAAATTTAAGAAAAAAAATTTTTTCATTGGCTCCATCTAGGGGTGAAAGTTAAAGGGTTAATGCTCATTTCATTGCTGTCAACAGACTGGGGGGGGGGGATTTCTTGGTTACAGATATGTTTATTTCTGTATTCATGGCATAAATGTTTTTCTTACAGTTCTTTACTACTTTTCTAGATATTTGCCTTTATTTTTATGAAGAAACAAAAAAAAGTTAGAACGAGAAACAAAATGTTCTGAATTAGCCTCATTTGCCTTAAAATAGATGGATATAAATGATTAATGCAATTAGTTTAAGGGTGAAATACAAAAGAGATTAATATAGCAAAAAAAAGTCACTTGCATTTAATGGGTTTTCTATTTAAATTCGTTTTTGTACATTTAATTTGATGCGGATACTAAAATTTGATTTCTGGTCTCTTTGGGCAGATCAGCTCCTCCAACCAATCTGTAGTTCAGTCAGTTAAGCTCCGCCCACTACAGGTCACTACCAGTGAAGCTCCTCCCACAGCAGTCACATCATCAGTAAAGCTCCTCCCACAGCACTCACATCATCAGTGATTTGCAGTTAATTTGCAGTTAAACTATGAAATGATACACAATTTTCTTTTCCAACAGAAGCTCAGTAAAGGGAAGTTTGAGAAACTTCATACTGATTTTCAACATCAGATCAAACTAAATATTTACGTATTTTACATTTGTTTCATATCTGCTTCACAATTTCCAGGAGTGTTACCAGAATTTAGGGATTTTCAATACAGTTTACAACATTGCTAATTTTAGGAATAAACTGTAAACACCAAAATGTATGAAGTAAATGAACTTTCCAGAATGGCTGACAGGGTTGTGAGTGTAACTTGAGCAAAATTTCTTCTTACAGTAACTTTGATAACAGGGTTGATGAATGCAGTCATTCATTTGTGTAAAAACTGAGACAATGGATTGAGATTATTTTCTTGTCCTCCCATCATGCTGTAGAAAAGATCCCAGATGATGTCACTTCCTGGGTGTCACAGTTTTAAGAAATCTTCTGTTTTCAAAAGAAGGAAAATGATGTCAGAAGTAACAGGGTTGAGTGAATCATGTAGGACACTGATAATAACACATTTAAAGATGCAGTCAGTCTAGACTTTGAGCATGAGAACTTTCTACAGACACGGCAACCATCAAGATATGACGTGATATATTTTTAGAAACATAAATAACAAATAATAAACTACAAAATGTAAAAATATACAGTCTACTCCACTTTACTGCAAACTTCACTTGATCTTTTGTTTCCAGTGTCTTACATTCACATATGTATGAAAGGAAGTCAGTGGAAGGAGAAGTCTGCTGTGAACGGCCCTTAATAATTTCACAGTTTTAGGAAAATAAATTAAATATCAAATGTAAAAATATGGCTGTTAATATCACATTAGATCATTTTGTCATTGATTGAAAATATTTCAGAGCAATGTTTTCTTTATTTTCTTAATATTATTTATAAATTATTAAGAATTATTTAAGGGAAGATGACAGAGCAGCGATTTGGGAAATTCTGTAGCCAGAAGACGTCCATTCAGTGCTGATTGTCTGAATTCAGTAAATCTTGATGTAAAAACATTTGAAATTGGAGTCAGATTAAACGAGCAGCTAAAGTAAATTCTAAAATTAAGTGAACTTCACAGGAGCGCTGAAAAGACGTACACACATTATACCTTCACCATACCACTGGATTCTGTCGCTGGAACGACAGCTGGTCCTTTACGATTGGAAGATTAATGTTAAAGTTTCAGGGACATATGTAACTAATTTATGCAAATGCATCAAAATGATCGTAATGTTTTGTAGCAGTTGTCTATCACAACAAGTCTCAATTTAATGACCTTTAACTTCATATTTCTCTCTTTATTTTGATTTATTGAAAATGAAATGAATTTTTTTCTTTCATTTCAGAGCTGATGAAAGTGAAGGAGGAGAGTGAAGAACTGAGTGAAGTGGAGGAGGAACATCATGACAAACCTGGAGAAAAACCTTTGAGTTGTTCAAAGACTAAAAAGACATTTTTAAAGAAAAGAAGAGCCAAGAAATCTACAACCTGCACTCAGTGTGGAAAGAGTTTCACAACCAAACAAAGTCTTGAGATTCACATGAGAGTTCATACAGGAGAGAAGCCGTTCACGTGTGATCAGTGTGGGAAGAGTTTCAAACAAAAAGGACATCTTAAGGAACATGTGAAAGTTCACAGTGGAGAGAAGCCGTTCACATGTGATCAGTGTGGGAAGAGTTTCAGTCAATCATCAAGCCTTAAAGCACACATGAGGATCCACACTGGAGAGAAACCGTTCACATGTGATCAGTGCGGGAAGAGTTTCTCAACCAAACAACATCTTGAGATTCACATTAGAGTTCATACTGGAGAGAAGCCGTTCACATGTGATCAGTGTGGGAGGCGATTCACAGAAAGAGGAAATCTTAAGAGTCATATGAAAGTTCACACTGGAGAGAAGCCACACACATGTGATCAATGTGACAAAACATTTCTAGGGTCAACAAACCTGAAGAGACACCTGAGAGTTCATACAAAGGAGAAGCCACATTCATGTTCTGTGTGTGGAAAGAGTTTTTCACAACTGTGTAGTTTACAAGAACATGAGAAAACACACACTGGTGTGAGAGAGTACATGTGCTTTGAGTGTGAGAAGACTTTTACTACAGCGAACAATTTAAAACTGCACCAGAGAATTCACACTGGAGAAAAACCTTACAAGTGTTCACAGTGTGACAAGAGATTCAGTGTGTCATCAAATCTAAAAACACATGAGAGAATTCACACTGAAGAAAAACCTTACAAGTGTTCACAGTGTGACAAGAGATTCAATCAGTCATCATCTCTGAAATCACATGAGAGGATCCACAGCAGAGAGAAGCTGCACACGTGTGACCAGTGTGGAAAGAGTTTCTCTATTAAAAGTAACCTGAAGATACACATGAAGATCCATGCAGAGGAGAAACCACATCACCACAGTCTGAAATGAAGTAGTTCATTTTTTTGTGCTGAACAAAAAAGTTAGCCACAGCCAAATCTATCCTCTCCAGCTATAGTTGGCACCATGGGCAACAAGTTTTATTTATTTATGTTTTGCAGTTACAAAACGTCTTTTTGTACCTGCATCTGCAAATTATTCACAAAAATTTTAAGCAAACTAGATGGAGCAGAACGTGGGAAATGACATATACCCGGGCCTTAACCACTCCTAATTGTAGTGGACTGGAGCTGACGGCTCACTTTGGGAAAAATATCCCCCCAATGTCCCCCATGTTATTATGTCTTGACATGTAGTTTAACTGTTGCTGGTTGATGTGAGAGGCATTCTGGGATACCTGGCTCCCACATGTACCCTTGATGCATCCTCGATAAAAGGCAGATCAAGAACACATTCGGGGATTTGAACTGTACTTGGCTAGATGTGAACTTTGAATTGGATCAGTACTCGAGCAGCAGCTGAAGACGTTTCAAAAACAGACAAGAACGCATATTAAAAATGGATAACTAATGAATGAATGAGGCATTTATATAGCACTTTACTATGTACTACTGCACATCGTAAGTGCTTCACAATCACATCAGGGGTCGCTCCTCATCCACAACCTGGATAATTCAACTGCAGACACAGAGCAACAGCACCAAGATCAAATCTGTGGTTTATTGATAAAGGAAGCACCGGTTTGAAAATTTGATCTGACGTTGTCGGAGTTGTGAGATCCAGATGATCACTGGGCGTTCAGCGCTCATGTACCCCGCCGAGAGCAGCCTTACCTCGGCTAGTCCTTCTGATGTTTGCCGCTGACTCTGATGACTCTGTAGTGGTTAAACATGAAATATAATTCATCTTTTGTAACAGACAATCTTTGGTCTCATTAATCTATAATTTTTTCCCTGGAAAATCGTTTTGGCTGAGGGTAAAGTAAAGTTTCATAACTTTATATATTTAGGCTATTTAACTTTACTTTTGTAGTCTATTAGAGCGCTGACTTTGAACGTTTGACTGAACTGTTTGCTTTAATTTTTATTGTAGCTTCTTACACCTGTAAATGTAAATGTACCTTTTGCTTAGATTTTTATAATGGCTGTTATTGATCATTAAAACTGACATTTAACAAAATGAGACAGAGTTGAGTTTTATGATTGCAAACTATATGCACATATTGCCTGAACTACATATGTTTGTTATTTTTAAAATGTAAATTAAAAGAGGTAGTTTTATAGTTCTGTTTTATACCATTCTGGTGTTTTATAGTTTGTTTGGTTGTAAATATACATGCAGTGAAGATAATCATTGACTGCGTTGCCTAAAATATACATACAGAGATAACTGGAGTGGCCAGAATATCAAATGTCAAGTGTCCCCAACTAAGCAAGTAAAAGGCGACAGCAGCAAGGAACCCAAACTCCGACAGGTGACAAACAGGTGTTAAAATTGAGAAAAAAACCTTGGGAGAAACCAGGCTTAGTTGGGGGGCCAGTTCTCCTCTGGCGAACAGTGCTTTGTTACGATTCAGGTAACTATCATAAGTCCGATAGGATCGCAACATTTAAAGTATTTAATCCAGTTCCATCTAGTTGAGGATAGTATTCATCACGCCGGTATGGACGGTCTGTTGAGGAACTGTGGCACTGGCTGTTGTGTCGATGAGGCCTTCACAATAGATGATCTAGTTGGCTCAATCTCTGCTGATACTTCAGGGCTGCGTTGTGGTTGTGTCCAGGTGCAGGTCCTCGATCTCACCTGAAAACCGCCTGGATCTGGTTGACTACGGTAAACCTCTGGATAAAGAGAGAGACTAATATTAACGTAGATGCCATTCTTCTTCTGATGTAAGGAGTACATCTGGTGTTAGAGGAAGTGTTCCCGGTTCCGGCTGACCTAATATATGCAGCCTAATAATCCTTTAATGGATTGGAAATATAAATTGATAATGTGTTATTGTCATAGAGACGAACTCCGTGGTTCCCTCCTCTGACCATCGGAGGGAGCCATCACCCGAATACTAACACACACACTTGCACTACATTTCCTACAAGCCCATACCTTGGACTGATTGCACCGCCAGCTGTAACCCATAACCTGGACTATAAAAGACTGTCTTACACCTTTGTACATCGCAAAGTCTTGTTTTGCCTAGGTGAACATTTCTGAGCATTATTTTCCTGTTTGATTGCCTGTTGCTGACTACCTCTGACCCTGTTTCCTGATCCTTGCTGCCAGCCCTTTGATCCCTGCCTGGTTACTGTTCTGTGAGTGATATCTGCCTGTCCTGACCTTCTGCCTGTTATTTGACCACGATTCTGTCTGCCTCTGTCACCCCTGTTTGCCCCTGTTTGACCCAGCCTGTACGACCACTCTGTTTATAATAAAAGCATGCAAATGGATCCCAGCCTAAGTGATGATTTATACAGAAGACTTCGCCAAACCCAGATCCAGCTGCTTTCTCTCACCTGTGTGCCAACATGTCTGCCCAGGCCAGTCAGCTGGCTGCTCTCTAGCACCAGCTCAACTGTCTCACTAATCTCACGGAGGAACTGGAACTGAAAGCGCTCCAGGGCTTGCAGCTCACCGCTCCCGCAGCGTCTCCACCGCCCGCCGCCATTGCAAACGTGGCAGGGAGGCTGCCGACGACTAATCCCCGCCTTTCTCTGCTTGAAAAGTTTGACGGCGATCCAGCAAGATGTAAGGGATTCATCCACCAGTGTTCCCTCTTCATCAATCAACAACCTGCCTTGTTTAGTACTGACACCGGTAAGATCGCTCTAATTTGTTAATTGTTTATGGGGAGAGCGCTTGACTGGATTACAGCAGTGTGGGGAGACGATGGATCTGCTTTTCCCTCGTATGAGTTTTTTCAGATCAGCATCTTTCACACAGAGCGCATCCAATTCCATGTCCTGCACACATCCACCTCCTCCATCATTCTGGGATTACGGTGACTTCGCACTCACAACCCACACATCTGTTGGAGAGAAGGACAAATCATCCACTGGAACAAACATTGCTAATCCAAATGTCTACCTCACTCACCTCCTTTTTGTATTAGAACCATCCAGGCTACCGAACCCACTAAAATCACCTCTGAGTCGGCAACGGAAATTTCCCCTGGCTTACAATGCCCCAGCGAATTCCAAGATCTGGTTGTAGTCTTCAGCAAGGTACGTGTGTCCCAGTTACCTCCTCATCATCCGCACGACTGTGCGTTTGATCTTATTCCAGGAACATCACCACCCAAGGGTCGCATCTTTCCGTTATCTCAACCTGAGATACTTGATCCGCATCAGAGAGAGTGAAGAGTGGAAAACTGCGTTCTCTACGGCTACTGGGCACTATGAATATCTGGTTATGACCTTCGGCCTGGTCAGTAGCCCATCTGTATTTCAAGCCTTTATTAATGACATATTCAGAGACATGCTGAACAAATTTGTGATCGTATACATTGATGTTATCTTGATCTATTCAGATAACACGGAGGAACGTATAACCCAGGTCAGACAGGTTCTCCAGAGGTTAAACCAGTACCAACTCTACGCCAAAGCAGAAAAATGTGAGTTCCATAAAGCACCCACGTCACCATGGACGAGAAGAAGGTAACCGCCATCTTGAACTGGCCCTGTCCCAATACACTAAAGGAACTACAAAGGTTTCTAGGGTTTGCCAACTTCTACCGCCGCTTCATCCGAAATATCAGTACCATAACCTGTCCACTTACTAGCATGGTGAAGAAGGGGCAAAATCAACTCAAGTGGTCTACACCTGCCATTAATGCTTTCCAGGACCTTAAAGAACACTTCACCTCGGCTCCCATTCTCCACCATCCAGATCCCTCTCTCCCGTTTGTTGAAGTGGATGCATCCAACACTGGTCTCGGGGCTATACTCTCTCAAAGACAAGGTAATCCACGTCTGCAGAGTGCAACTGCGATGTCGGTGATCTGGAACTGCTGGCCATGAAAGCTGCCTTTGAGGAGTGGCGCCATTGGCTGGAGGGGGCTACACAACCTTTTGTTGTCTTAACTGACCACAAAAACTTAGAATATTTATGAACTGCCAAGAGACTCAACCCACGTCAAACTTGCTGTTCACTGTCACCTATCATCCTGGATCCAAAAATTATCCATATTATAACGGAACTGGAGCAGGCCAATGCTGGAAACGAGACACCTCCTGACTGTCCCCCAGAGAGAACCTTTGTGCCCGTAGACTTCCGCAACCGCATCCTGGAGATGGTGCACTATTCCCCTTTGTCTGGTCATCCGGGCATCACAGCTACCAGGCAGCTCATTCAGAATCGGTTCTGGTGGCCATCTCTTCCCAAGGATACAACTCAGTTTGTCAAGTCATATCAAGTCTGGCAACGAAATAAACCCTCACAGATTGCAGGGACAGATTGCACCGCCAGCTGTAACCCATAACACGGATTCAAGACTGCCTTACACCTCTGTACATCACAAAGTCTTGTTTTGCCTAGGTGAACATACAATTGTAAATGTACAACCTTTAACAGAGTTTTATGATTCAACCTCAATTATCGCCCCTCATGAACAGTTGCAGTGCTTTACAACTATTGGACATGAAGAGCTAAATAAACTTATCACTGCATCTAAACCAACAACATGTTTATTAGATCCAATACCCAATAAACTACTGAGAGAATTGTTACCTGTAGCAGAAGAGCCTCTTCTCAATATTATCAACTCGTCTTTATCTCTAGGTCACGTCTCAAGACCGTTCAAGCTAGCAGTTATTAAGCCTCTCCTTAAGAAACCACAATTAGATCCAAATGTATTGGCAAATTACAGACCAATTTCAAATCTTCCATTTTTGTCTAAAATACTAGAAAAAGTGGTGTCGGCCCAGTTGAGCTCCTTCTTGCAAAAAAACACTACCTATGAAAAATTTCAGTCAGGATTCAGGCATCATCATAGCACAGAAACTGCGCTCATTAAAATTACAAATGACTTACTTCTAGCTTCTGACCAAGGCTGTGTCTCAATACTAGTGTTACTTGATCTCAGTGCTGCGTTCGACACTATAGATCATAACATACTCCTAGATCGACTACAAAATCACACTGGTATTCAGGGCCAGGCATTAAGGTGGTTTAGGTCGTACCTATCAGACGGTCACAATTTTGTCTATTTAAATGGGGAAAAATCTAAGATAACGATAGTAAACTATGGAGTGCCGCAAGGATCGGTGTTAGGCCCTCTGCTATTTTCAATTTACATGCTGCCACTCGGCAATATAATAAGAAAACATGGAATTAGTTTCCACTGCTATGCCGATGATACTCAGTTATATATTTCAACACAACCGGATGAAATCTCTAAATTATCCAATCTGACAGAGTGTGTTAAAGAAGTAAAACATTGGATGACTAGTAATTTTCTTCTATTAAATTCAGATAAGACTGAAGTATTACTCATTGGGCCAAAGACCTGTACACAGAATCTCTCAGACTACAATCTGCATTCAGAAGGATGTACTGTTACTCCATCCTCAGTTGGAGACCTGGGTGTTATATTAGACAGCAACTTGTTCTTTGAAAATCATATTTCATATGTTACAAAAACAACCTTCTTCCACCTCAGAAACATTGCTAAGATACAGAATATGTTATCTATTTCTGATGCAGAAAAGTTAGTTCATGCTTTCATGACGTCTCGACTAGATTACTGTAATGCATTATTAGCTGGTTGTCCTGCTTCCTCAGTAAACAAGCTACAATTAGTACAAAATGCAGCTGCTATAGTTCTTACCAGGTCAAAAAAAATATGATCATATAACACCAATTTTATCATCTCTACACTGGTTACCTATTGAGTTCTGTATCGATTATAAAGTATTGCTAATGACCTATAAGGCTCTAAATGGTTTAGCTCCTGTGTATTTAACTGATCTTCTATCGTCCTACAAACCTTCACGCTCTTTAAGATCACAAAACTCTGGATTTCTGGTTGTACCTAGGATATCTAAGTCCACTAAAGGAGGGAGAGCGTTTTCACATTTGACTCCGAAACTCTGGAATAGCCTTCCTGATAATGTTCGGGGCTCAGACTCGCTCACCCAGTTTAAATCCAGATTAAAGACGCATCTCTTTAGCCAAGTGTTCACATAATGCATCTCATATCAGATCAATTGCACATGATTATCTTTACTTAATGTTATGAACAGCAGCTACGCTAATCACTCTCCATTTGGTGACTAGAGAGTTCATCAGCTTTAGTTGGATCCAGCCTCTTAATGGTCACCTCAGATGACCAACACCTATGAAGAGACGGCAGCAACTCCTGCGAGGACTTCAGAAGACGCAATCATCTGGATCAACATGTACATTCCCAAATTTCTATATATCCTAATTATTGTTAATACGTAATTCATTTTTCCAGGAGCTCATTGCTTCTACCTTCAGTTAAACTGCTAACAGTGTTTGTAAATTAATTGCTTAAATTATTACATTATTTGGTAACTGCTTTCTTTAAATTGTAATGTTGACATGCATTCTCTATAAAGCTGCTTTGAAACGATATGTATCATGAAAAGCGCTATACAAATAAGTGAAGTTAATAAACGTAATTTCGGGAGGAGTACGCCCTTTACAATCTTCCAATTAATACCAAGGTATAAAACCAGCATCTTACCTCTTCCTGTTGTTAGTTCTTTTGGCATCCCTCCTCCTCCCCTTCTCCTCCTTTTGTACTAATTTTGCCTGTAGGGGGCAATCAGAGCCTGAATAGGATATTCTTTCCGAGCCCCTCTATAGCAGACAGCAAGCCAAATCTGTTTACCACTTACGCTAAGATTATATGGGCACACAAACTCGTGAAATGAGAATTGAATTGAATTATGAAACATATATGACATCACTACTCGGATATAGGGACATATATGTACATATATTACATTTCTGTATGGGTCTACTTGTGTGGTGATCATATGACTGTAGCAGGTGTATATTTGCCAGAGTTTCTTGTGTTTTTACAACTGAGGCCAGTGTTAGTTGAACACCAAAATGTCTTGTCAACTTGTTTTTATGTAGTCCAGTGACTTTTAATAAAGAGATTGTTTGAACACTGATAATTTCAATGATTTTATTTCTAGAATTAAACTGCATGCAGGAAATTTAATAAAGAAATTATTAAACAGTAATGTTCTTGTGCGCAAAAGTACAGCCTATAGACTGTGTTCAGATCAGATGTGTGTTGAGCCAGTGTGAATGACAATATGAACTTTATCACACTGAAGAACAAGTTTCACAACTGCTGTCCTGTCAAAGCCTGATCTCTCTTATGTTAGTGGTTATGGTTATGGTTAGGGCACATCACCATAGATGCTGAGGGACAGTTTCTATTACAGTATAAATGTACTGTAAATGACATTTAAGCATTAATGAAAAAGACATATTTGTACTGAAATCTACTTCTTTATCATGCACTGCTACAGTGTCATTATATATCAACTCTAGCAGGATTTCAAACTTTAGTTGGTCAGACTAGAGGAAGTTCACAACCAGTGGAGGAGCTGATAGTTTTTAGAGGAAGAGCTGTAACTATATATAATGAAGAGGAAGACTGACAGAAACAGAAAATGTCTGATAAGTGTGATCTGTGTCTGCTGGGACTGATCATTCTCTCTTCACTTCTCACAGGTAACAAAATCTGAATTTTCTCTAAAGACATTTAGTGGAATTAGTCTGGAAAGAGTTGATTTAAACATGCTCAGTTTATTCTTGCACACATTTACGTTGTGATCTCAGAGTTGTGTATTGATACATACAGATCATACTGTATTATTCCTGATACTGGACATAGAGTCACTCAAACATCTGATGATCAAAAATTATCTTCATATTCAGAGATTTTAACAGCTCTCTGATCAAGACAAATACTTCAATCTGGAGAATGTGATGTTTGTGTTAATGAGGAAAAAGGCTTTGAATCTTCTGCACTTTATGTTGGTATGTTTTGCCTTCATTTATTAATATATAGCATTATGATCGATTAGATGTACTTGTGTTTCAGGCGCCAGTGGAGTGAATTATGATCATGTGTTCATCAGTTCTGGTGAAAATGTGCGTATGTCCTGTAATAACGCTCTTTCTGACTGCAAATCAACTACATGGACCTACTATAACAGATTCAAACATTCAGCAGTAGTTGAACTGATTGTTAAAGGGATAAAGAATAAAGACACAGAGAGATTTGAGAGACTGAGTCTGGGGTCTGACTGCTCTCTGAACATCAAGAACGTCACAGAAGAAGATTATGGATTATACATCTGCCAACAATATGTGAATGGAGGAAAACAAGGAGCTGATGCACTTGTTTATCTGCATGTTCTTTATGGTAATTTTATGATTTTGTGATCAATTTAAAAGGGGCAGATTTGTACTTAGTTGATTATTGTGTCTTATTTTCAGTGTCCCCATCATCATTCTCACAGACTGAGATCAGTCCAGGTCGCTCTGTGACTCTCTCCTGTCAGTTGTATTCATATACTGGATCCCCCTGTGGTGATTTGGTTCGTCATAAAGGACTTCAGCTGTTGTGGGTGAATCAGACTGGTGTTGATCTGAAGACAGACTCCAGATATCAGATATTATTCTCATCAGATCCCTGTATCATCACTCTGACTACAACACTCCTGAATGAAGATGACAACAGAGAGTGGAGATGTCAGCCTACTCTCAGAAATCAACTCCAGACCTCAGTCAGATACACTGTCAAGTATTCAGGTGAGAAAATCTCATGAATCAGTTATGGAAGAGTTTTTATTAGTGAGTGTGTTAAAATATGATTGTCATATTCTACAGTAATGAACAATTATCCTTTACAGCTCAGGATGTGCATGAATCTACAGTCAGAGGTCACATTCACATTCGGTGCTTCGATGGATGGCTTTTGTGTTTGTCTGTAATTGTCTTGATCTCTTCTTCAGTCACAGTGATTTCTGTCGCTGCAGTCGTTGTTTTCCTTCTGGCTGTTCTCTGGCTGATCTGCAGAAAAACAGCTGGTGAGTTTCAGATTTACTCCTTTAGAACAATTAAAAATCTCAGATCTCACTGTAATGATGAGCAAACAATCACATGTTCAGACTGTGTGTATCATAGAAACATGTGGATTATATCAAATTATCAAACAGAAGTTTATTTCCGCCGAGAATTCCTGTAATGTCAATCTCAAAGAGTTATCAAGTCAAATTTATCATCCACTTTAATGCTTCAACATCATCTTATTGTTACATTCTGTGTCTTTCATGTGTGTTTTATCATAAATTCTCAGGTAATAAAAGAGGGACAGTCGACTCTGCGGTGAGTTCAGTAATGCAGTGATTTAGATCTGATTACTGTCTTTAAAGCTCAATAAAGTGTCATTCATGCAGTTGAACTGTTTGTTGTCTGAAGGTCAAAGATGAGAATGAACATAAAGGGACGTATGAGACGATCAACATGTCCACTCCTCCTGCTGCCAGAGCCAATGTGAGTCAACTAAATCATCAAACATCACATTCACTGTCTGTTCTCTAATGTGATTTACTGATCGCTTTAGTGTTAATCTACCTATTATGGTGAGAGATATGTGTCTGTTGTGTGTATTAAACTTGATTCTTTGCACGTTTGCATTTATGTTTAGGAGCAGACAGATGATCATGTGACTTATTCTGAGGTCACTTCCTCCAATAAAAAGCCAGTAAAATCATTCATTGTGAGTAGATACCAGCACTTTCCCTTGTTCTTCATCACTATCCACTGACCAGTCCTATTCAGAGAAAATCACAGCAGCTTTTCTCATCTATACGCTGCTGAAATGAGTTTGACTCTCAGATGAATGAAGCTTGTGCTCTAATAATAATAATAATCAATTTTAATGGACAGAATCTGTTCTTTCAGGATCATAATGATACAGTGACTTATGCTGCCATCAGAGGAACAGAAGATGAACCGCAGGATGAACTTTATTCTCTGTGAACAAGAACAAGACCTTCACAAATAAACATTAATGAAACGGATCATGAGCTCATCATATCAGGAGCAGACGGCACATTTTCATCTCTCTGGTGTTTGGAGGAATTAACTTAATTCAGATATTTGTTGAATGTACAATCAAACAATTAAAAAGCAAAGTACGGTAATGTTTCCTAAATTTTCAACCCAAAGCAGCAGAAACTCTTTCTTTATAAGTCCTCTACTTGAGAATGTTTATTTAGGTAACACTTTATAATAACTGCACACTAAATGATTCTTTAATCCTACTTAATTCAATTATGGACAGTGGTTTCACACAAGCAAATTGTTTTTCATGAACATTAATGGAATTTTTTGAGTCTATGTAAACTTCACGTGTTGTGACAACACAACTGAATGAGGGCGAGTTTATTTAAAATAGTAATGTCCAACCAAATCCATGTAATTGCTTCCCTGTAACTTAAACTGGTTAAAGGTGCCCTTGATTCAAAAATTGAATTTACCTCGGCATAGTTAAATAACGAGTTCAGTACATGGAAAAGACATACAGTGAGTCTCAAACCCCATTGTTTCCTCCTTCTTATATAAATCTCATTTGTTTAAACGACCTCCGAAGAACAGGCGAATCTCAACATAACACCGACTGTTACGTAACAGTCGGGGTGAACGCCCCAATATTTGCATAATGCCAGCCCACGTTCCCAACAATAGACCATTTACACAAAAAACGGAAACACGTCAACGAAGCGTAAACCCAGTTCCGGTGTGAGCTTTGTTGGCGGAGAAATGGCAGCTAGAGTGTTTTCGACGAGCCTGAGTTGTCTTCCGAAGTTCACCAGCGCCGATGTGGTGAAGAGTGTGGAGATGCATTCGTCTACTAAAGGGAACAAATTGGACAAGGGATATAAATTCTTCCACGAAGAGTGTATCCACAATTACCAAGGTAAGCTTTAGCCATAGCCGTATCACCGGTTATAACTTTGTTTACGTTAACTGTAAATCTTAGGTGTTGTGAATTTGTAATATAAGGTATAACACATCGCACTGAATATGTTGTGTGTATGTTTAAGTGAGAAGGCATGAGATTAACATAACAACCAGTAATTTGGTGAAGCTGTACTAGGTAAATGTGAAATGTTACTGACATTGTCTTGTAAAGTTGTGTATTTCTCTGTGAGATATCACGTAATGTTTTCTTGTTGCATGCGGTTATAGTATCAAATATACTCCAGGGACAGGTAGTAGTGAGAGGTAGATGCTTCAGGTCAATGAGAAAGAGCGAGGAGCCTCACAAACTGGAGGTTTGAATATAGACAGAATGCCGGTTGGCAAAAGTTACCCGTTCTTTCGTGTTCACTCTTCTTGCTGCGGTTGCGGCACTTTCTTCACTTACTATTATTTTACTGAAAGTAGGGTGACCAGACGTCCTCTCTTTCCCGGACATGTCCGCTTTTTTGATACCTATATAATAAAATAACATTGAACATACATGAAATGTAATCATATTTGCATTATGTACGCAGCTCTGCACACCCATTACTCTCGATGAAATATCTCACAAACTCACTTCACTCCTCTTTTTTACCAACTCAAATCTGGTCACCCTACTGAAAGTTATAGTTTCATGTTATTATGAACATTGATGTAGCAACATAAGTATGACTTAATTGTAACCTATTTAATCTATTGTGTCTAGATATCACTGGATGCAGAAAGTGCCAACCTGAAAGCTTTCTCCTGCAGTTGTGCGGCTGGTAAAGGATTCTGCAATCACATAGTTGCCATCCTGTACCAGACCGCACATTATTCACAGCTGGGTCTGCAGGCTGTTCCACCCCCCCTGGCCTGCACAAGTGGCTTGCAAAGATGGCACAGACCAAGAACACAGGTGGGTTTGTGATAAACATGTCATTATGATTTAAGAACCGATGTGTATCTATAACAACTGTAAATTATTATAAAAACACCCCCAGTAGTGACTACAGACTGTAATTGCTTTTTGTCTTTTACTTTTAAGGGAATCCATCCTGAACCGGTTAGTGAGCTGGTGGTGCAAAAG
Organism: Ancherythroculter nigrocauda; assembly: GCA_036281575.1. Lineage (NCBI taxonomy): Eukaryota > Metazoa > Chordata > Actinopteri > Cypriniformes > Xenocyprididae > Ancherythroculter > Ancherythroculter nigrocauda. The sequence goes on from VTFQ01000001.1 coordinate 19,265,257, forward strand.
CCCAAAACAGTTGGCAAGGACGGTCTGAGGTCCACACTGAACAAGGCCTATACAGGTGATTAATTTAACTTTTTGTTGCTTTGTGAGAGCAAGTTAAGTTTTTTTTTAATGTTATGACTAACCAAATTATGGTTACCGCAGATATAATGAATAAAATTTAAATGTAGTTATGCACTCATGTCTAACTTTTCTTTTGTGTGACCAATAATCTTGTGTTTCTCTTGTCTAGGACCACTGCCAGATCCATATATGATGGCATCTGGAAGCAAATTAAGCCAGGTGCAGCCCCAACCTCTCATGGCTGTTGTATTGGATGGGGTTTCTGAGATGGAGCTGACGCCATCTAAATTTGGGTCTGTCCCTCGTGGATCCCCCATGTCCTATCACTGTCCACCCAAGAAGTCCAGTGACCTCCTCCTACACCACATGGCTCCAGAATTTCCATCCCTACCTGTGATGCAGCACACTTTTCCCAGGTTGCATTTCGTCCCGACCTTGCATCAGTTAATGCATCTTCAGTCTCTTGAAGTGTCACCGCAGCTGTCCTACGAGATAGCAAAAGAAACTCAGCAGCAATCCAAATGTCCTGCGTGGACACAGCTACGGCAACCAAGGCTGACTGCTAGTCGTTTTTGGGATGCTTGTTGTAGTAGGGCGTGTCGTGCAGAGCTGGAGTCTGCAGCTATTCAGATGATCAGAGGCTCCACAAAGCAAACAGCTGCAATGAAGCGTGGTCTACTAGTGGAGCCTGAAGTGCTGGCAAACTATGCTGAACTGTTGCGAGTTAATGTGTTACCAGCCGGGTTCGTCATTCACCCTGACGCACCACATCTCGGGGCCAGTCCAGATGGTCGGGTGTATGACCCTTCAGAGTCGCCTCCTTTGACCTGGTTGAGGTGAAGAGCAGCACAAAAACTGATCCATCTCAGGTTGCTCACCTCAAGGTGCAGGAAGGCCACGCTAGTCTGAGGCGTTCACATAAGTACTACTGGCAGGTTCAGGGCCAACTGGCAATCACAGGACTGACATGGTGTGACTTTGTTACCAATACCCTATCAACTTTAACTGTGGAAAGAATTTGGCGTGATGACTCTTTCATAGCGGAAATGAAAGAGAAATTGGATATATATTATTATGGCACATACATGAATGCATACCTTGAATTACATTAATCTTGTCTTTACCAATCAGTTTAGCCTTCTGTCTTACTGTTGATAATCTGTAATGTTATTTTTTATTGTAAATGTTTCATGTTATTTGAGTTGTGTCACGTAGTCGTGATCCATCCTTACTGCCTTAGCCACCATGTCAACATCAAATTAACCTGAACTAAACAATAGCCTACATTCATTCATACGTTTGAACTATACAAACCTGCATAGAAGGCACAAGTGGATACACCATGGACACAGACACGTAGTTTTCGCCACCCAGTGCTTCACTTGCTGTTTTCAGAGACTGGAGGACAGGTAACATCTCCTCAATTGTCTGCCAATGATCATCAATTAACTCCAGAGTTTTAGCATCCGCCAGTTTGGTTACGGTCCTGTCAGAGAGCACAGCAGTGGTGGCCCAGCGCTGTTCATGTAAACGTGCAAGCATATCAGCAACCGAATTCCATCGCGTTTTGCAGTATTGCACAAGCTTGTGCAGAGGCAATTCCAACTGCCTTTGTTGCTGCTTGAGTGTATTTGAGGCCATGGTACTATGGTGGAAATGTCCTACAAGTCTACTACATTTGCCAATGAGCCTATTTATGCTTGCAGCTTTAAATCCATCATTGATAGCCAACTGAAGTGTGTGCGCAAAACAAGGTACAGATTCCCAGTTTGCGTCTCTGTTTGCAGGTATCATATTGCTAGCGTTATCATGCATGCACGCACGCACGTGACCACTTTGCCATCCGGGCCCCATTGCTCTACAGATGTCACCAAATGATCTGCCAGGTTGGCAGCCGAGTGTCGCTCTTCAAATGCTCTGGTCTGCAGAACATAACTGTTCACCTTGCCATCAGCAATAAAATGGCATGTTATAGTGACATAGGACTCTGTGGTTAATGCTGTCCAACTGTCAGATGTAATGGCTACGAAGTCTACTGTCGCTAAAGTAGTTTTGAGTTTGGAAACCATGCTGTCATGTTGAAGCTCTATTCTCGCCGTGATGGTTTTCCATGAGGGAACGTCGTAATCTGGCTCAAGAAACTGCAAGACTTCCTTAAATCCTTCTCCCTCGGCGAAACTTAAAGGAAACATGTCTTTTGATATCATTTTTGCTATGAGCTGAGTGGTCTTCTCGGCTCACTCGGGGGTACATCTCTGCCTACCTCCAGTCGCGAATGCTGTGATGGGCAGCTGTCTGTCTTCATTCGCCAGGTCAATAATTATGTTTTGGTGTTATGACTTCATTTGATTCCTCATTGTCGTGGTGCTATTGTGATAACTTAGTTTCACCTGACAAATTTTGCACATGACATGCTGATCATTTTGATCAAAGTAATTCCAAACTTCGCTACGTTTAGAGGCAGAGGACGCCATTTTTGTCATCAAATGCAATGAACTTCTTTCCACTGCACTGCGCTCCACAGCTCCACCCAGTGCATATAGGTGTAACTGTTAGTTTTAGTTTTGCGCTCAGGCTTCATTACTTCATTTATGGCCAGTAAAAAAAGAACAGCTAAATTCGAATAGTGTTTTTATTTTTCGAATAATTATTGCAGAATGAATATTCGAATATTCGACTATTTGTATATATATATATATATATATACACTACCATTCAAAAGTTTGGGGTCAGTAAGATTTTTTTAATGTTTTAAAAGAAGTATCTTCTGCTCACCAAGCCTGCATTTATTTGATTAAAAATACAAACAAAAACAGTAATATTGTGAAATATTCTTCCAATTTAAAACAGCTGTTTTCTATGTCAATATACAGTAAAATGTAATTTATTCCTGTGATCAAAGCTGAATATTCAGCATCGTTACTCCAGTCTTCAGTGTCACATGATCCTTCAGAAATCATTCTGATATGATGATTTGATGCTCAAGAAACATTTATGATTATTATCAATGTTGAAAACAGTTATTTACATTTTTATTTCATGATGCTATGATGAATAGAAAGTTCAAAAGAACAGCATTTGTCTAAAATCTAAATCTTTTGTAACATTAAACACTACCGTTCAAAAGTTTGGGGTCAGTAAGAATTTTAATTTTATTTTTGGGGGATAGAAATAAAATTAATCAATACTTTTATTCATCAAGGATGAGTTAAACTGATCAAAAGTTACAGTAAAGACAATTATAATGTTAGAAAATATTCTGTTTAAATAAATGCTGTTCTTTTGAACTTTCTATTCATCGAAGAATTTTGAAAAAAAAAAATGTACACAACCGTTTTCAACAATTTATCTGTTCTAAACAAGTCAGAGTCGGTTGGTTTTTGAATTGAAGATGTTGATGTCATAAACTCATTTAGCCTATCTGTTAGTTCTCATTCAAACAAAAGTTGTTATTCCTGTCATCTTTGTCAAGTCGTTTTTCTTTAAATGCATCATAGATAGCGGGTTAGCCATTTTTTAACATATAAATGGCGCTGCTGGTTGAAATCTGGATATTTGCGCGAAGAACATAACAGGCTACTACTGGCGTGTGACGTAACTGAAGAAGAGATGAATTAGCATATTCTTACTAAGAGTTAATGCATGAAAAAAAATCTAATTTAAAAAATGTATTGAAGAATTGTTAAACGTTAGATTTTTTTCTAATTATATATTTCCCTGGATCTGACTGGGTGGGCAAGCTGTCAATCTGAGTGGGCCAGGCCCACCCGTAGCTCCGCCCCTGGTCCAGCAAACCGTTAGCTCCTCAGAATATTATCAAAAGGAAGGTTTTTCTCTGGCCACGAGAAAGACTTCCTATTCTAGCATCCAAACGTAAAGCAAGGATAGGATCGAAACGTTAAAGTGACCTGGATTTTATGAATGAGCAAACAGAACAATCGAGCATGAATATAATGTGTTTAATATATGAAAACTACTACTACTATAGAGGTTATATGTCTAAATATATATACAGAGTATATATGCACATATATATAAGGGTGAAAGTGAAGAAAAGTGAAAAGAGAGGAAGCAAGTAGCAAAACTTACAGTCCTTGATCAAGCCAGCACAGAAAGCAGTTTCATTATCTAAAATAAGAAACGGTTAGTTGCATCGGTGTGGCGTGTCGAGTTTCGGTTCAGCGCGGCTGCAGTTTCGTTGGTTTCTTCCGTTTCCGCGGGAAGGTTTGAACTGAGGACTTGAAAGTTAATTTTTGCTGAAGAAGATGGTAGTCCCGAAAGAGAAGCGCGATGGAGGCGCGTGGTCACCGGAGACGTCCGGGAGAGACGTGCACGAGGTAGTCGAGAGACAATCGGGAGACACAGAAAAGTTGTGTGTGTCTTTGCTTTTATGGAAACAAAGCTAACACACCTCTTTGGCTGGACGGCCAACAGATGCGTTGACATTCCAAAGCTGGTTGACTATTGACAGATCTATCCAGATGCTACAACAGTTCCAGTAAAGATGTTGTGGTGAGGTGTAAGTAAATCAGAGGACACTTAATGTGGGAACTAGAAACTTTTATTTTCAAGCTTCAAATGATGACCTTAAAATGTCTCGCCATCTTAATCATACTTACATATTATTGTAATATCTACTCAAAATACAACAAGTGGATCAATCCACAGCCCACAACAAACTTCAGTGTCCATTTAATTATTCAGTGGTGACCATAATAAGCTGTGTTATTTACAGGAATAACCATTTCTTTTTGAACCATTCCTCTTGAACCAGCGAGTGTATTAATGTGTGCATCAAGTCGCTCTAAGGCAGCTCTGTCCAATGTGAAGAGACTTTGAGGAACATCTGCTCAAACACTGGTGTCTCCTGCTCTGATTCTGAAGAACACTTTTATTTGCTGTTCGGACAAACATCTCTTCCATCGCTGTGCTTCTCTGTCCTTCCAGACAGCCTCGGACAAAAATCTGCAGGGGTGTCTGGTGTCGCTCTGTTCTCAAACCATGGCTGTTCCAGTGTCGGGTAAAGGCTGATAAACGCCTGTGAACAGATGAACCCATCGATACCACCGTCAAGGACAATTCTCCACCTGAACTCTGTGTCTTTGTACACGAATCCACCTGCCCCTAACTGTGCTCCGACAGCCTCCGATCCCACAATGTCCGTGATCATTATTCCTGAATACGTCAGAGAGCGATTTAAACTGAACTTCCTGGAACAAACATATGTAAACATAAGTGTTATTGCTTATCAAAGTAATGTTGAACAATTCACTCTAAATGCTCTTTTCATGCATAAGTCATAAAAAGCACTTTAAAACCAAACTTACTTCATGCGGCGTTTGACTGTAGTCAGAGAAACCTGCAGAATCTCTGCTATTGAAGGAAGACTCAAACCACATGACTTCAGGAAATAAAGTTGCTCTCGAGTGATGCTGTAATGGGTGAAGCTCGATCACCACCACAGGTAAGTGGAGCCTGATAACTGGAACTGGCTGCAACAATAACACTATTGTATCCCTATCATTTGTTTTAGGCCACTAGAGGTTATACAATATTAGGCCAAAAGAAAGAAAAGGATTTTAAATGTACCAAGATGTTTAAAGGGTTAGTTCACCCAAAAATGAAAATAATGACATTTATTACTCACCCTCATGCTGTTCCACACCCGTAAGACCTTTGTTCATCTTCAGAACACAAATTAGTTTGATCAGTGAGGCCTTCATAGCCAGCAATGACATTTCCTCTGTCAAGACTAAAAACATATTTGAATCAGTTCATGTGAGTACAGTGGTTCAATATTAATATTATAAAGCCACGAGAATATTTTTGGCACACAAAAAGTATTCTTGTCCCTTTATAATATTTAGATAGATCCACTGAACTCACATGAACTGATTCAAATATGTTTTTAGTTTTGATTTGTTTGTTTTATTAAAGCCAAAATATATGTATCAATGCAACTTTCACAAAGTCACTAAAAGCCTTCCTTTTTTGTTTCCGCCGGAAACAAAACAGTCCCTGTCCGTGAACAGCAACAGAAGTTACATTATTAGGCCATTAGATGGCGGCAAAGACTGTGTTTATGAGCGAGTCACTCAGTTCAAAGACTTTTATACTGTCTTTAGATCAAGAGAAAATACTCAGCAATGATGTTGACTTATGAATTTGCACATGGTTTGTCTTAAAGCATATTAAAAACACCACATAGACACATAAACAACATTAAAAACTTTAGCTCTTCACACTAAGAATCCAAACTAACTCAAACGAAAGCACTTGTTTCTTACTTGAACGAACGCTCTCTTACCAGAAAGTGTTTCAGGCCCTGTTGATGTCTTCAGGGTCTCGTCATTTTCATTAAAACAAATAATGTGATAATTAAAAAAAATTGTGGTTTAGTGTTTGATAGAAAAGATTTCACTAATAAAACCAAGAGACACATTTTCCTCTTTTATTTAAAGAAAAATGTGTGCAATTTTGAGGCTTGATTTGAGGAACAAAATAAGCGAATAAAACTATGGAAAGAAGGCTACCCTTTTATTTTAAGAGAATTATTTCAGTTATACGGCTTTATTTATTGACACCATTTGAAAGTGGATCAGTTTATGAGCAGCACTTGACCAGCTCAAACCAGCTTCAAAACCTCCCTTAACCAGCAGATGCTGTTTGTTTCAACAGTGTCTGTCACATGATCACTTCAAAACAAACTCATGACTGAGATTGAGAGACAAAGCATTATTATCAAGCTCTGGTGAGAAACTGCACTGATTAATGAGCGTTTGAGATCGTTCCTCATTACTGTTCGACACACACAAGCTTTTAGCAAGTATGACTGCTTTTATATGTCAGATATTAGGATCTTTCTCACAGAAACTCATTCATGCACATGTTTTTATATAATAAAATGATATTTCTCAATGACACAGAAAATTTAAGCAGTTTTTTTATATCTTACATTTTATATATATTTGGTTTGTGTGTTATTTATGGTTACAGTACAAACAAGACAGAATAAAAGCATGTTTGACAACAAAAAATGCTTTATTCATTATGATCTTAACCTGAAAAAGGCAGTACATGTTTAATTAAGTGATTTTCATTCATAGAAATGAGTACATTTATTTGTGAGACAACAAAAATTAAAAAAGCACAAAAGTGTAGAGTTTATGATGTAATTTACAGATGTACAATTTAAGATGGAAATTATTCATGTGACCCTTTAAAAAACAAATAACCAGGTGAGATATTAAAATATGAGTAATCTCATCATATTACAACAGTAAACGTTTTCTTACACACTGATATGAATAAAATACTTGATAATGATAACTGAAAGGATTATTATTGTTGCTTCAGTGACAGCAGTGTATGGAGTTTGTATTTAACAAACTATAAATGTCTTTTATAGTAATTCGCTTCAACTCTTTAAATGTCTGAATCCTGAAGTAAACAAGGGTTCGAGTCTCGTGACGGGCTGAAACAAGCTGAAACTGCACCGGACCTGGACCGAACCATGTCATGGCTCATTACCATAAAGTTGACCTGACTTCAACTCTCCTCGAAGCTCTCGCTGGAGCTCGCCGCCGGCTCTCATTGAAAATGAATGACTTCCTGTCACTTTGACGCTCTCGCCGGTGGCGGTGTAACACTTTCAGCCAGAGTGTCTCACCTCTCATATTTAATGAATTAATAGTTGTTCTCACTGTCCAATGACAGCGCGTGTTACATTCACAAGTGACAGAGGATTGGCTCTTCACACTGAGGTGAAAGCTGATTGGTTGCTCCACATGTGTCCTGACCAATGGCATTTTTAACTCTATTGACAAATGGATAAAGAAAAGCAATTGACCAATGCTTTATAAAAAGAGATTCAAAATGATTTATTAATGTACTTTTTATTGTTCTAATAATCTACGTTTTAAAACATGAATCAAATAAACAGATTTAAGTTTGTGTATTTATTCAAACATGTAAAAATATCCATTTGTGTTTGAATGATTAAATTGATAAATTGATTGTTGATGTTATTTTTCAGTGGGTTTTTCAGTCTCTGTTCTGATTCATCAACACAGTTTCACTGATGATCTATAATAAAACCTAATCCTAAACCCAAGATAGAGTGGTTGAGTGAATGTGGTCTGGACTGTGTGGATGAGGATCATTGTGTCTCCAGAGACGCTGTAGAAGGACAGAGTTCCTGCCCTGTGATCCACATGCACTCCTATTCTATAGTGATTCTCCTCATTCACTGTTTTACTGATGATGGACTTTACAGGGAGATAAGTGTGTGTCTTATTGTGTCTGAATGAGCAACCGGAGGGAAAGCAGCTCAAACTCCAGGACTGATCATTATATCCAAACATACACTCATCACTCAGTCCCTTCCTGCTGATGCTCTTATATGACACTGATATATCCACATTATCTCCACTCCACTCAATCTCCCAGTAAGAGCGTCGATCACTCACACTCTCTCTACACATCACCTGATACACATCATCAAATCTGTCTGGATGATCAGGATACGACTGTGGTGTTTCAGTGTCAGTAATCAGTGTGTTGTTCTCAGACAGAAGGAGGTTTTTATTCACTGTGTTCAGATCCAGTGTGATCCGATGGGAATCTGATGGAGATAAAACACATCACAATCAGGAATCATCAATCTGATCTTTTAATGTGTCTGAACTCTTCATGTTCAGTATTTCATAAGTGTCTCAATACAGTTGAGCAGATATCCTGTGAAAATTATCATCATCATGATCAAGTCTAAATCTCTTCTGTTGTGTTTTATTTCTCCTTCTTCAGGAAGAACATGAACACACTCAGTGAGTTTCTCTGCTTGTTTTCTCAGTGACTTACATTGTAGGAAGTCGTTCCTGGTCCTGGGAACAATGTCTGTGGAAATCAAGAGACATGAAGAGTGTGATTATCATGTCAGGAGAAAATGATCCCTGCATCCATCGCTCACACATGCAGAAATCCTCCAACACAGAAGATATTTAGAGAAATGCCTCTGCCGTTTCCTGACACAGACACTATTGAGGGTTTGATATTATTGACACGTCACCATATTTGATTTGTTTTCTGTAGACATGAACTGATCAGAGGGAACAGGATCAAATTTCACTTTGCTCCCCATACAGAGAAATCATATCGCTTCATAAGACTTGGATTAAACTTCAACCTCCTTAGTAATGTTCTTCAAAGAGACTCTGATCAATCAATAAATGTCTCCTGCTCAATCATTTGATTAGCCGACAGTATATTATAATTCTACTGTTTATTATGAAAATGACTGAATACATGGAAGATACATTTCAGCTTTAGTTATTAAAATCATAAAAATGATGTTCTGGTTTTAAATTCTTCTAAACACATATTTGGTATCATCAGTATTTGAATGTGTGACTTTAACAGTAAATCCGGGCTACAGTAGACTCATGTTAGTGCTGTTAGAAGTGACCAAGTGTTTGACGAGTCGATCTCTTCTCTCCTTCAGTTCACCAGATTGAACCGGTTTCTGTGACTGTCACTGTTCCCTCCTTACTTTAGCAACATTATGATTTCACACTGGTTATGCCTCTCAGATAATCTACCAGCAATAAACAAATCCTGATATTAATTGTTATTATTATATGATCTACAGTTCCATAGCTGTTTAATGTAGAATATAAACTAAATTGTTTAGAGTTGTAAATTATATAAAATAACTCAATTATAGGATCAGATCAGGGGTCGAGATCTTACTGCACTGACGCCATATTCAACAACGAACAAATTCAAGGCAACAATGGCTGGAAAGATATAGATTTAAAAAAAAAAATGTATTTAATTTTGTATGATCTACATAGGGCTATAAATGTTTAATATAAAATATTTATTATGAAATGATACATTATAATATAAGGTTCCAGTTTAATAATACAAAAATACCGAAAATGGTTTTTATTTAAAAAAAAAAGACAACATTCCTTCTGTGCATTTACAATTTGAGAGCATCTCTCTCCCTCTGTGTGACGCACACAAGAGCGTCCTTCAACGATTCAGTCACTGTTCTGACACTGTTGTGCTCATGTCTTTCAATTCAGAACATTAACAGAGTAAATAAAATAATGGTAAAATGTAAGTAATTCATTGCAGAAAAGCATCTCTCAATGGCTCTGTATACTTCAATCTAAGTCATTCTTCATTTAGAGGCAAAAATCTTCGCAGTAAGTGTATTAAACAACACAAGGTCTTGTTGATTTGGCCTGTGACTGACAGTGTAGGCTATATCTCACAACTGTGACTTTGTCTTTATTATCACTTACTTTATGTAACATTTATCATTGTGTCTGTAAAAACACTTGAGAGAAAATTGCCGATAAATTAGTTTAGTTCAAATATTTATTTGCATAACTGTAAAACTATGCATGAAATAATAAGAACTGTTGCATCTTACGATATATGCATTTTACATATAATATCTGAAACATCAGAGCAAAGAGGATATACAGAGAATGTGCTGAGCAAACTAATTAAAGTAGTGAGAACAAATGGGTTACTTAATTTTTGACTTTGAAATTATATTAATAAATGTGTAACCATATTGAAAAATGTTTATGCTTGTGATAGCTAATATAATCTCCTTCCAATTATCTACTATATAGAGAACTGGATTGCTCATGATATCATTAAAAAGTGAGGCCACCACCCTGCCATATTAGTATTCCCTACACCAGTGGTTCCCAAAGTGGGGGTCGCGAGATGATTTCCAGAAATCAAAAAAAAAAAAAAAAAAGATTAGAAATAGCAGATTTTATCAATAATTGTAACAAAATACTAAAAATAGTAGTTAAATTAAAAATAAAAACCATGCAAATAAAAAAGCCATCATCCTTTCGAATTTCCTTCCCCTCGACCGTGACTCCAGAGGTGATTACAACAGATTAACCACATAATAGTAACAGCATCCGTTAGCAGGTCAGTTTACAGCACCATGTTAAACATTAGGCTTTAAGCTTTGGATATTATTTTTGTTGAAATTAAACGTTGGTTAATATTGACCAAAGGTAATGCAGGGATGCCAGCGGAGGAGAGAGGAGGAGCACCACCGTCATGCCTTGGCAGTTCATATGCGGAGCAGTAGGCGCTATTGTGCTTTCACATATGATGTGTTTGCAGTGCGTAACTGATCCATGGCTGTATATCACAAACACAACATTTACTTAGTTTTATTTCAAATCCAAAAGTTGTTACTGAACATGGCATGTCATCATTGCTATTCTCTTTGTATAGGCCTACACTGTATTTAATAGATGTCACATTTAAACATTTTATTCAGTTCATTACTTTAGATTTATATAAAGTAATACTTTTGATTTTTATATTATGTTGCTCATGCAAGTGGCAAAATGTATGTAAAAATCACAAACATTTTAAAGTAAAACTAAAAATAGACTAAAACAGCCGACTCTTGTCTTTTATTTCCTTTAAAATCTTTTTACAAGAAATCCCTCAGGTCATAAAGAATTTTGTTTTTCCACCTTCATGAAGAGACAAGTGCTATTGTTTATGTCTCCTTGTTCACCTAAATGCCTGGTAAGGTGTCATTTTCCTTGCTTTACCCCAAAGTGTTGACAGTGTAACAGAGACTGTATGTATCTATGGTGAAATTACTAGTTTTTCCGCATCAATATTATTTGAATGCGAACAGTGCACTATCGTTTTAATTCAGCGCGGTGCAGTGCAGAAAAAATAGACTGCATAAATGATCGCTGCACAAGACCCCCTGTGGTGAAAATCTGCAAAAACTGCACAGACTTCCCTTATCAGTTAGAAATGCAGTTTCCAAAGAACTTTGCCGTTTGCAAAAGGAAGTAAATTTGTTTATGTGTGGATTTGCGGGAGCCGAACCGGGCAGTAATAATCGACAACCATCCACTCCCACACATGGAGGATTTATTCACTGAACTGAAGGCGGACAGAATGTTTTCCAGCATCGAGCTGAACAATGCATACCTCAACTGATGCATCACAAGGACAGCCGAGATCGAACGGATTTTAGCACTCATGAAGTGTTGTTTCGCTTTCGTCGGGCACCATATAGCTTGGGCTCTGTGCTGGCAGCTTTTCAAAAAACTATGGTTACAATACTGAAAGGACTTCATGGGATTCAGAACTACCTAGATGATGTAATTGTGTATGGACGCACTGCAGCTGAATATGATCGCAAACTGCAGGCTGTTTTAACAACACTACAGCACGTGGCTCTTAAAATGAATCGAGCAAAATGCAAGTTCAGCTGCAGAAGTCTTTCTTACTTAGGACACATCATTCCTGCGCAAGGCGTACAACCCAATGACTGCCATATTCAGGCTATATTGTAAGCACCAGCTCCCACTGACAAATGGGACTTAGGACTGATGTCCTGTTATTCACGCTTTGTGCCAAATTACTCTTGGTGGAGCCTCTAAGACAGTGTTTCTCAAACGTTTTCTGCCATTCCCCACTTTGGAGGTAGGGAAGGGTTCCGAGCCCCACCTGTCCCCAATCACCCCAACAAAATGTTAATAAACTAGGCGTTAAGTTTAACTGTTAAAATGTATTAATTTATTTTATTAACATTACATTTTAAAACATTACATCAAACAACAGCATTAAAAACTTTATTTATTATATATGAATTATAAATTGAATATTATTTGAGGGTTTTATTGTTTCCATGGCAACACGTCAAGCTTGTTACGTCACACACCCCAGCCACAATAACACTGATGTAACACTTTTATTTAGTTTCTCCTTTTTTTCAAAATATTCACAAACTTGCTTACCATGTCATCAACTATCTGATATTCCGATTCTCAAATATGTAGAAGTGAGTGTGGCGGAACGATGTGAGCCGTCAGCTTCAGTCCACTACAATTTTGAGTGGCTAAGGCCCGAGTATATTTCATAATGGTATTCTTATTCTTATTATTATGCTACTTTTATTATTAAAATAATATTGTAATTCACTTGCATTGCGGTATCATAGCACATCACCGCATAACAGATGCGCTGTGAGTTAGGATAATAAAAGATTGGATAGCTTACTCCTCATTTAATAAACAATTCGTTTAACACGGAATACTTCTCGATTCATGGAAAAAAGAAAAAAAATTCTCACTTAAATTAATTGTCTCTAAGAGAATATACGCCATTAATGCAGAGACAGATACCAAAAGCTCAGTCAGTTTTTACTTTCAGTTTCTGTAGCAGCTGCGGCTCTGTATGGGCAGGTAGGGCAGAGCCTCACCAAAATATTCATCATAACAGGCTTACCTACACTGAATTAATAATAAATTATGAATGTGTTCAGCATTCTGCAACAAATATTTTTCAGATTGTCTAGATAATATATGGAAATAGTGGAGGAAGATGTTAAAATTTATATTATAGAGTTAAAACATATTAGAATGGTGAACGCTGGCTGTGTTATGAACTATCTGCATATACTGACCAGCGTGGAAATACGTGTGTTGCGTTCATATTCTGGGCTCATCTGCTTTTCTGTAGTAAACACCAAACTAATAAAGCATACTAAGTTTTGATTGTTAATAACACAGTCTTAGGAAATTAAGCCACGTTAAGCTTTTTCACGTTAAGCATGTCATAATGTCCCTCATTTTCTACCTTCCAGCTTACAAACACAATGTTGAAAGTGAAACTCAAAGAAAATAAACTTGAACAAAATGTGGCTTTGTCATTTGTATTTATCACAGATTCATAACTTCTGATCCGTTTGAATATGTAAGTGCTCACGCCATGAATAATGTACGAAAACACATTAGAAATGTCATTTGTGATGTAGCTCGTTGTGATCACTCTCCGTGCTCATAAAGCAACACCTCTGATTCATTGTTCAGTTTCTCTCTGTAAGAAATCATTTATTTATTTCTTTTTGGTCCAGTAAAACTTACTTGGTGTAGCGACTCCACAATATAATTCATTTCAGAGCTGCATTACAGAGGGTCATGCTGTTATGTTATCCCTTAATGCTTTAACATGAAAAAATCAGGGCGATATGATGATATGCTGGCTGAGATCAATCTATATTGTGTTTATTATTTTATCTGGCAGATATATTGGTGCCACTTAGTTATTAAAAACTGCAGTAGAGAAATCACTTTGGTCCTGTGTGTGTTCAGATAGAAGGCGTCAGTATGATTTCTATGGGTGTGTAAATCGTGTCCTGGCCACATGACTGAGCGATCGAATGAACACGAGATTCAAATATTAGTCCATTTATTCTCAGCAAGTACAAGCAGCTCTTTAAAAAATTAACGTAAATACAGTCGTTTTTTCATCTGGTAATTTGTATTTATTGTCATTGTCACACACGTCTATATAAGACCTTACAGCTCACAGTGCATGTCAGAGCAAATGAGAATCATGAGGTCAAAGGAACTGCCTGAAGAGCTCAGAGACAGAATTGTGGCAAGGCACAGATCTGGCCAAGGTTACAAAAAAATTTCTGCTGCGCTTAAGGTTCCTAAGAGCACAGTGGCCTCCATAATCCTTAAATGGAAGACGTTTGGGATGAACAGAACCCTTCCTAGAGCTGGCCGTCCGGCCAAACTGAGCTATCGGGGGAGAAGAGCCTTGGTGAGAGAGGTAAAGAAGAACCCAAAGATCACTGTGGCTGAGATCCAGAGATGCAGTCAGGAGATGGGAGAAAGTTGTAGAAAGTCAACCATCACTACAGCCCTCCACCAGTCGGGGCTTTATGGCAGAGTGGCCTGACGGAAGCCTCTCCTCAGTGCAAGACACATGAAAGCCCGCATGGAGTTTGCCAAGATGGTGAGAAATAAGATTCTCTGGTCTGATGAGACCAAGATAGAACTTTTTGGCCTTAATTCTAAGCGGTATGTGTGGAGAAAACCAGGCACTGCTCATCACCTGTCCAATACAGTCCCAACAGTGAAGCATGGTGGTGGCAGCATCATGCTGTGGGGGTGTTTTTCAGCTGCAGGGACAGGACGACTGGTTGCAATCGAGGGAAAGATGAATGTGGCCAAGTACAGGGATATCCTGGACGAAAACCTTCTCCAGAGTGCTCAGGACCTCAGACTGGGCCAAAGGTTTACCTTTCAACAAGACAATGACCCTAAGCACACAGCTAAAATAACGAAGGCGTGGCTTCACAACAACTCCGTGACTGTTCTTGAATGGCCCAGCCAGAGCCCTGACTTAATCCCAATTGAGCATCTCTGGAGAGACCTAAAAATGGCTGTCCACCAACGTTTACCATCCAACCTGACAGAACTGGAGAGGATCTGCAAGGAGGAATAGCAGAGGATCCCCAAATCCAGGTGTGAAAATCTTTCCCAAAAAGACTCATGGCTGTATTAGATCAAAAGAGTGCTTCTACTAAATACTGAGCAAAGGGTCCGAATACTTAGGACCATGTGATATTTCAGTTTTTCTTTTTTAATAAATCTGCAAAAATGTCAACAATTCTGTGTTTTTCTGTCAATATGGGGTGCTGTGTGTACATTAATGAGAAAAAAAAAGATCTTAAATTATTTTAGCAAATGGCTGCAATATAAAAATTTAAGGGGTTCTGAATACTTTCCGTACCCACTGTAGTTTACAAAATAAAACACTATGCTTTGAAATCATAATTGTAGTACATTGCTTTGTTTAAACCCCAAACATCTTACTTAAACATTCTTCATTAACAGTCATCCAGTTATTTGTAATATGCTATGTCATTTAAAATAAAAAATTAAAAGTAGTTTCAATGTAGCTAGCTACTTTTTGATAGTAACTTGTAGTGTAGCTAACTACTTTTTGTTAGTAACTTGTAGTGTAGCTAACTACTTTTTCAAAAGGGTAGCTTGACTGTAGTTTTACTACTTTAATTCATGAGTAGCTTGTAGCTTGGCAAACTACAGTTTCAGAGTAGCTTCCCCAACACTGCTCATCTCACTCTATAGCAACAAGTTACTTTAGCCCTGCACGCGGCACGCATGCAACGTCTGCATGTGATACAAAATATGAATGTGATACAAAAGTGAACCTGTTTATATTTAAAGTTCAGCAAGATTGTCTCTGTATCATTATACACATGCATATGCACTAGCTGCTAAAATGCTTAGTAATTCTCTATAAGCATTAAACAGACTGTTGATATGACATAGAATTGATTAAGTAGACTACACAAAAATGTACAGTGATATAGTGTAAAACCCATGTACTTATCTTCTGAAGCATGCTGCGCTACTAAGCAATGCTAACTCATGTATTTAAAGATTAAGCACACAAGCTCATTGGCTACTAATACAGCAGGTACTACTGATACTACTCCACAAACCACCAACAGAGCTTATAAAATACAAAAATACAAATCTTTTTTTAAAGCATTGCCAAGTAAAATGCTGCGTTTATATAGAACTGTCTTTACGACCACAAAAACAGGACACTTTTCAGATGCGCATTCCAGCTTCGCCTAATGAGATGTTGTCAGGATATGTTGGTAAAATTAACATGACTGTCCAATTAGCCGTTATACTGTGCTTGTGGCGCGCACTCAAGAATTGCATGCACAAATGCGCCGGCGCGTGCTGCATAATTACTTTATTATAGCTTAAATAAAGTGCAAAAGAAACTACGAGCAATGACTAATTGACCAAACACGATTGAATGTAAAGGTTTGTGTCTCGTTATTCTATTAATAACTACCGATTTATTTTGCATTTCTATCAGAAATTAAGAATTATTAGTGTCATTGTAGATGTTGCAAATATCTCTAAGCTATTTAATACTCAAGGTTAAATCAGAAGATTTTTTTGTAAAAATATTTCTATAACAGCTGCCAAAATAGTATATTGCTCCACTGTGGTTTTTAACAAATTTTCAAAAAAACAAAAAAAACAAACATCCCCCCCTCTGTTTTTTTTTTCACAAATCGCACCCAGCATATATTTTAAATTTGCCTATGGCACTTACCTAAAGGCAGCATGATGCTGATAGTGTCACTGGCTTCACTCACTCCCACTTTACTCACAATCCTGTAGCGGATCAAGTACTGCTTTCCATCCTCCAACTTAGTCAGAGTAAATTCTTCTTCAGGTGTGTTTATGACAAGCCACTGTTCCTCTTTCACCTGCTGGTACTCCACTCTGTACTGCACAGTTTCTCCAGTCGGGGACTTTTGCAGTTTCAGGGACACACTGCGCACCAGGACCTCCTTCACTTCTGGTGGGGGAGGCTTCGACACGGGCTGGAACTGTCTGTTTGTCAGCTTCCCTTTTTCATACAGATAGATGGAGGAGCCTGAACTGGATGGATCGGGGATGGCAGACACAATGAATCTGTATTTCTTTTCATCTTTATTAGCCTCTGAAAAACTTTTGAAAAGAGATAAGTTCTCTCTCATTTTTGAGATGACATCAGGATTGTAGAACCACTCTTCTGATGCTAACATGCCAGAATGTGGTTTCGTTCCCACATCTAGCTCTTTAAACTTGTCAGATTTCATAAACTCCTGCAGAGTTGAAAGATATGTGTCTTCATACTTCAGAGATGTGAAGGTCAAGCACACCACAACATCAATATCAGGATCAAGAAGCATGGTGCTGAGACTGTCTGAGTCTTCAGTTCTGATTCCCTCCAGCTTCTTGGTTTGAGAACTCAAGAGATTGAGTTCAGACTTTGCACGATCTAACCACTGGTTAAGCTTGTCAGCATTAAAAGGGGAGCTGTAGTGGATCTTCAGGATGTCTTCCAGTGACTTCTCCTCCATCCCTCCTCCTCGTATAGCAGGCAAGACTCTGCTGACAGCTTTCAGGAGCATTGTCTTGTAAATGCTGAATGATCTCTGAAATGACTGCAGCCTCTCTTTGATATCTCTGAAAACATTTACCAGTGGTTTTCTGGAGAGGTCATTGCATTTCCTCACTACTTCTCCCAGCTTCTCCATTACATCTTCAATGTTGGAAACCAGACACGTGCTAATTTCTCTCTCCAACTGTGCAGCTTTTGTATCCAGTAGAGAAAGAGGATAGAGCCAGACTTTTACTGGAACTGCATTCTGTGGATTCTCCTTCAGTATAGTGGGGAGCTTCTTGTACACCTCTAGGGCCTCCATGTATGTGGTGGGGTTCTGCTCAAGTCGGAAGTCACCATAAAACATGCAGGCAATGCTTTCAGCCACTTTCTTTTCACCATCTGTCATCTTTATAGCTCCTTTTCCCTCAATGGAAAATAGAGGAATCTTCTTGACCATGACATTCAGTTGTCCCTCAATGTCCTGCTTGTTTTCCTCTTCTGAAGATGTCCGATCAAACATCATGACGGCCTGAGCTCCATACAGTACACCCGTGACCACATGAGTTGCAGTTTTCTGGTCAAATACCTGAGGGTTGGTGAACTGGCCCAGCTGGGACATGGTGAGCTGTTCGAATCTGGTGGTTTCTTTGTAATACATAGTAACTCTGGACTGTTGGTTTGAGGATTTGGTGTCACGCAGACACTTGGCAGATCCTCCCACCTCCACCAGCCCTCCCAAGAAGCTGGCCTTCAGCGAAGCACTTACATCCAGGAGACTGGACTTACTAGAGAGAGAGTCTGAGCTACTGAACTTCAGATCTGTCATGAGCTGTGAACGACTGTCCATATCTTCACTCAGTGACTTCTTATCCCACAGAGTAACACCTGAAATGAGAAATGGCTTTAAGGGTTATGTATGAGGAAATGATGTTCTGTTGAAGAAACATGTGGGTTTTATAGTGTTTTTAAACAAGGACTAGTAATTGGTGATGCAGCATTTGGTGAAGTGAGGACAACAAACTTTTATTTGTTTAGGTTGGTAAAGGACCTGGAATGAAGGTATCCTTGCGGCAATCATACAGCATACCAGGAAACAGAGGTCTTCCTAGAGCTGCCACTTCAATGGGCTGTGATGTCAGGGCTGCAGTAAATGACAAATAAAAGGTCATATTTATACTTACAATATTTATAATATATATTAACAAAATTACATCTGATGATAATGAATACTGTTTAACTCTTTCACTGCCAGTGTTTCTGAAAAAAGTTGCCAGCCACTACCAGCATTTTTGATAATTTACAAAAGATTCATGGCCCGTAGAATACTTTGTAGTATTAACATCCAATTTATTAAACGAAATAACAGAGTCTCTGCTTTTAAACAAAGAAATTATTATAGCTTTGTGCAATTTTGTTTTATCAACATTTCAATATGGGTGTTACATGTGGCTGTAGTTGTAGAGACAAGGCGAACACGGACTTCCACAATAACGGGATTTTAATCAATAATGCAGGAGATAGCATACAAACACACATTTAACAAACAACAAGATCAGATAAGGAGTGAAGGGAGTGAGTCCATTATAAAGGCAGTGCTGATGATGAAGTCCAGGTGCAGGTGATGAGTGCTGATGGGGAGATGATGAGGGAAGTGAGTGCAGGTGTGGAAACAGGAGGATTATAGGAAATGGAGTCCGGGAGACAAGGGATCTGTGACAAAGGGTAAGTTTCATTAAAAACAAAAGTTTCATTAAAGAAACATTTTGAGCAAGAAGCTTAGAAAAATACGTTTTAGTCAAAGACTACACCCAGATGGGATTCAGAATGATAATCAAAACACAGATGGGATAGATTGAGTCCATCAACACCCCCAGAGCTTCACAATCCTATAGTTCGTCCTGGGTCAACATTTAATTTAGTAATGTTAGCAGTTTTAATTTATATGCTGTTCAATGTTGATGATCACATAATTTTACATTTGCATCTGCTTGCATATGTGTAGCAGATCTAGGAAATCAGGTGGGTTATTTTTCCGTTCCCTTAAGTGTAACTGAAGCAGCATGATGTCAGACTGGGTTGCTCCTCTGATAAGTTGCTCCAGACGTGTTTTTCCAGCCAAAAGAGAAGATAGGCCTCCTCTTTGTACAACTTTGATCAAGATTTTCTCAAGTCTCCTCAGGAAATCCGACAAGCATTCTCCATGACGTTGTCGTAATGCTCTGAACTTGAAATATAAATCTTCACCAGACTCTGAGCTTCCAAACACACTTTCAATAGCTGCAAGATACTCTTTTGGAGATGCTTCTAAGTTTGTAAACCTTACCGCTTGGATAATCTCCAAGGCTGGTCCTCGCAAACTCTCCACTATCCTTAACTTCTTTTCTTTTTCAGAACGATCACTTTCCTCAACCATGAGCATTGCTTGTTCCATCCAATTCTCTAAATTATCCTCTCCAGCCAGAGTGGGAGGGATACCTGAAAAGGTCCTTAAACGTCTAAAGGAACTGCTATCACTTGACATTTTGGTGGTTTTTGCAAGCAAATCACCTACTGCTCTGATGATAGACTCAGGTGTAGAAGCATTCAACAAGTTAGGCGAACTTGATTCTGGATGTTCTTCTCTTTGCCCAGATTTGTCAGGTGAGACTAAACTTTCCCCTCCACCATCTAAAGCAGTACCCTCCATTCTATTAGCAGTCAGGATCCATGGGTCTGATCCATCAGCAGGTAATACATCAAGAGGGAGTCTCTCTGCATTCACCTTCTCACGACATTCACAGAGCACTATTAGGGACTGTGCCTCTTGGTTATACATCCGTCCTCTTACCCTGACTCTTCCAAGGGCTTTAATTGACTCCAATGTTTCTTCAATTTTAGAAACTTCTGTTTCTTCTGGAATTCCACTCACAATGATGGCGTAATCTGGATCAATGCCTTCACCTCTGCTCTAACTTTTCAAGTTAGGAACTGAGAAAGGGGTCTGTAAACGAGCCATAGCTAGAGCTGAGCTACTTAAACTGTTACTTTGTACTAGAAAATTCAAATGTGTGTTATCGGATAAGTAGGACTGGGTAAGTATTTATTTTACTGTTATGATTAACTGCAGTAGTATAATCCAGAACCGTTAAATATGAGAGTTGCGACACTCTTTGATCTCGCCGCCACGCTGTCACGTGGTTCGTGTAGCTCTCAATAGTTCCAAACAAATCCGCGCTGTCAACCAGTTTGAATGGTTTTAAGCGGGACAGACAGCTGTAGCTATATTTGCAGCAATTATCGGTAAATATTGACGCATAATATACATTGATTATTACGTTGACACTTACATTACATACATTTAATAGCTTTTTTTTCCTGGGAAGTGGCGTAAACACAGCATTAATCAGTTTTTGTGTTTAATTTTGGAGGGAAGAGGGGCTGCTCCCATAACGTAAAACACATTCACAGCAACTACTGTATTTGCAGTAATTTTTTCGGTAAATATTAGCGCATAATATTAAATATTGAATAAAATTGATTACTACGTTGACTACAATTACAGTAGTGTATTATATCTGGAGAGTGATGGAGAGACGGCATTATCGTTAACACTGTGGTCTGTTAAAATGTACAGGTAACTGGAGAGATGGTTAGTGAATTAACAATGTTCCTAAATATGGTCCATAACATTAGCATTTCTGTTAACTGGATTAATTTCAGTATGGCTAATGTACCCCTTCATCATGACCTTCCCTAAACATAGGCTAAACCAATCATCAGAACACACACAAATACATGCATTCATATGTATATGTATGTAATTATATATATGCAAATAAAGCCTATTTAATTGAATTAATTTTTTGTGAGTGTTTAATTTTAGAGGGATGCTCCCATAAGGTATACATTTACAGCATGTACTGTATAAATGTTTCTCGTGCTTCTATAGTCATAATTACTAAACATACTAATGTTGTGTTATGTTAAGATACATTCACATAAACATGCACAACAACAAGTGAATATCAATGAATGAAGATGCTCAGTTTAAGTCAAGAAAGAAGTTTGGTCAACAGTGAAAAATATACAAGGCATTCAACAATATATTTAATTATATATTATATCCAGGGAGAGGGTAGGTAAGTTTTCTTTGAATGTTCTGTCTTCAAAGGAACTCATTTGACTTCCTACAGGGAGAGAAAGATGGCAGAAAGCAGGCCAGAAAAGGAATATAAGTGTTCACAATAGCCATTACATTCTTCCAGCGCAGCTGTAGGATGATCTGGAGACCTGGTGGCGAATCAAGAATCAGTCAAATGCTTATCCATACATTGATAACAAAAGCATTCAAACTCCACACTATAAGTAATGCTATAGTTACTTGGATTTTTGGGTGAGAGCATTTCACTGCCAGAAGCAGACTGTGGGCCTGTTTCCACCTGTTATTAAGATGAGTTTTGGCTGATCGGATCACAAGTGGATGACCCTAAATACAGGTGTAAATGTGGTCTAAAACGGTTTGAGTTTGTCCACTTTCGACCACTTCCAGAAGTAGTCGAAAATGCATCTGACCAGACTGCTTTCATAGTGTAAACGCTCATGTGGTCTCGTGTATGTGTCTCCCTCGTCCACTTGTGATCCGATCAACCAAAATGCATCATAAAGTGTTAGTTCACCCAAAAATGAAAATTCTGTCATTTATTACTCACCCTCATGTTGTTCCACACCCGTAAGACCTTCGTTCATCTTCAGAACACAAATTAAGATATTTTTGATGAAATCCGATGGCTCAGTGAGGCCTGCATAGACAGCAATGTAATGTAATTTCCTCTCTCAAGATCCATTAATGTACTAAAAACATTTTTAAATCAGTTCATGTGAGTTCAGTGATTAATATTATAAAGCGGCGAGAATATTTTTGGTGCGCCAAAAAAAACAAAATAATGACTTATATAGTGATGGCCGATTTCAAAACACCGCTTCAGGAAGCTTCGGAGCATTATGAATCAGTGTGACGAATCAGCTGTTCGGAGCGCCAAAGTCACGTGATTTCAGCCGTTGGCAGTTTGACACGTGATCCAAATCATGATTCGATACACTGATTCATTATGCTCCGAATCTTCCTGAAGCAGTGTTTTGAAATCGGCCATCACTATATAAGTCGTTATTTTGTTTTTTTTGCCGCACCAAAAATATTCTCGTGGCTTTATAATATTAATATTGAACCACTGTACTCACATGAATTGATTTAAATATGTTTATAGTACATTAATGGATCTTGACAGAGGAAATGTCATTGCTGGCTATGCAGGCCTAAGGGAGCCATCGGATTTCAACTAAAATATCTTAATTTGTGTTCTGAAGATTAACAAAGGTCTTACGTGTGTGAAACGGCATGAGGGTGAGTAATAAATAAACCCTTTAACACCAGATGGAAACAGGGCCTGTGTCAGAGGCCCCAGACGAGACAGGTTCTGGAGTCAAGTAAAGACTGTTGCTGCTGGACAGAACTGGGAGTTGTAAAGAAAGAGGAAACAGTGTTAAGGTTAATACATTGAAGAACAGATTAAATACAAATTTCCAAAACATTTTCACGAGGTTGACATTACAGAAGTGAGAGCACACACCTACAGTTACTGTCGGTCCATAACTATTTGGACATTTGTCATGATTTCTGTTATTTTGGCTACAATGGTACAATGTCGTACAGATTTTTTAAATTAAATGAGAAAAAAATATATATCTATATACAAACCACTACTGTTATTCAAATTTTTATTCTTCCATACAATAACATTATGGAAAAAGCTGGGTGATCATTTTGTTCATCCAAGAAATTATGTAAATAAGGGAAAATATTTTTTTTTTTTTTATTCTGTCATAGAGGTGTAAATTTAATGATGATTCATCATTAGCATTGATTTAGCATTGAGGTCATAGTTTGTGGAGGTGTTTTTGCACTTGTTCCTTTATATCCAGATGTGTTTAATATTCTGGCCACCTCATGTATGTAAATAAGAAACCCATCTGAACACAATGTAATGCAACATCACCTTTAACTATGACCTCAGTATTGAATTTACACATTTCTGGCTGATTATAAACTCCCTTAAAGTAGAATTCATGGCAGAGCTGTTGTATTGAATTACATTAGATCGTAAATGTGTTCCTAATATAGTGTATTCAACCTCCTTACCGTTTTATTCTCTGGTACTCTAACAAATCTAATAACCAAAGATAAACGTTGTTTGACAACGAACTTGTAAATGTAAAGGTAAATTTAGCCCAACTGACGTCATGTTATAGTAGCTAAAGTTTGTGAAGTGTTGGCTGCAATTAGAGTCTTAAAGGTCCCATGACATGCTACTTTTTGGATGCTTTTATAAAGGCCTAAGTGGTCCCTAGTACTGTATCTGAAGTCTCTTTCCCGAAATTCAGCCTTGGTGCAGAATTTCAGCCACTATGAGCCAGTCCCAGAATGAGCTTTCCTTAGGACGTGCCGTTTTGGGGTCTGTAGCTTTAAATGTTAATGAGGATGAGAGAGGTGAGGAAGGTGGAGGTTGGGTGTGGCCTTAACCAGCTCTGTACCATGAGCTAATGTTGACAGTGGATGTATCGCAATGGCTCAAAGACGCACAGCAATCAGTTTGACCCAAAATTTGATCCGGATGGAGAATCACCAAATGAAGAAGTTGCTCAGCGGCTACAGCAGGACTTCCCCGAATGGTTAGTTTAAAATAATGTCAGGATAAGGTACTTTAGTTGGTTTGTCTGTTTGTTTGTTTATGTATGCTGCTGCAGTTATTATCATGTAGCTAATGCTAGCCTACATTGTTGGCTTTTCATGTTGCTCTGATTATATATAATTATTAGCTATAGACACTAACCAGCGCCACTATATTAGTCAGACCTCTGCCATTATTACAAATACCATTTTTGATAGGTGCCGTTATGGAAACTACCATGCCAACATCATTTATTTATTTATTTACATATTTTATATTTCATATATCTTAAAAGTTTTTACAATCTTTCTTATTACAATTACATCAAGATCTGCAATCTGAAAATGAGGATATCGTGTGCGCATAACACCAACAGCAGAACGGTTATCCAAACAACAAACTTTACTCGCGATGATTGACAGCTTGGAAACCATAGCGACGTTCTGGCATCTCTCGTGTTTGGTATCCGTTATCGTGACCAAAGTAAAGTGACAAAACATTCGTTATTTTCAGCAATGTGACACACTAAAGATACACATTCGACGGAGGCGTCGTGTTTTGTTTATGTTTGTAAAGCCTGTTTCACACAGAGCGCGCTCTTTGTGTGTTGCCATTGTCACTCATTTAATGCGTATTTGGACTTGTTGTTTAAGCTCGTCTCATAAAGCGAACGGCTTTATGGGGTTATTAAAGTGTGCAGACATGATCGCGATATTTTGGTCTTATTTTCAGCATAAAGCATTTGGATTTATATAGGTTAATGGGCTTATTCTAGTTTGCTGATTTTTTTTTTAGCCAGATCTGGCAACTCTAATGAGAAAAGGCTCGTGCTTTCCTTGTGATTGACCGCACATACAGTTACAGGAGTTAATTTAGCTAAAACATACAGGAGTTAATTTAGAACCCTGGTTCAGATAAAGGAACTAAATAAATACCTCGGTGTTCATTTGTACATCCAGACACTGAGCAACTGCCATATGCTTCACTCGTTTGCAAGCCATGATGTCTCTCGAGGGAAAAAAACATTGCGCTCGCCTCACAGGCTCACACTGTCTTTAGTAGCTCATTTTCTCATGGGCGGGCAAAGCAGAGAAAGGGGAGGTAACCTTTCCCCTTATGACGACATATGGGGAAGATTCCAGATTGGGTCGTCTGAGCTTTCATTTTCTCAAGTGCAAAGCAAAATACCAATTGCTCGGTTTACACCCATCGCCTTTTCTAGCCACTTGGGGACCATATACAGGCTAGGGGGACTAATATTAATGTTAAAAAACCTCATAAAATGAAATTTTCATGCCATGGCACCTTTAACTAACGTTTAACTTACAATAAACATTAACTAAAGCTGATTTCATAAAATACAACTAATGACTAGATTCATGAGAGGTCAGGTAATGCGTTCAAATGTCAAAAATGCAGTAATTTCATCAACTTACCAGCGAGCGAACATCAGAATCACTGAAAATGAATGGAGTTCAGCACTGGAACTATCAGTGTTTGGAACTATCAGCTGCTCCACGACGCGCGTTACTTCCGCATTCCAAAGTTCCTATGGAGGTCTATGGGAGTGTCGCAACTCTGTTTTTCAACGGCTCTGGTATAATCTTATTCAAATAAAATCTTTTTCTTCCTTTCAGCAGCAATAAAGACTATAAAATCCAATATGGGTTGTATGTGTATTTTTTTTTATAAATCTCTATTTAGATAACTGAATTAATTCAGTAAAGCAATAAAAAAAAATTATATATATATATATATATATATATATATATATATATATATATATATATATATATAAAAGTTTTACAATTCAATCCTTTTAAAGGAGTGACAATATAAAATAAAATAAACCAAATGTATCTTTTTACAGGTGTTAACACACACTTCAAGGAATTAAATTGGCAAATGTATAAATTTACAACTCAAAAAACACAATCTTACGATTATAGATTAAACCCAATGAAACACACACTAATTTCAGTAACAAAACTCACTTAAGTGGGCCCACATTCACGTTCTCACTCACACATCCACCCTACGTTGCAGGCCTGATGTTTTCCAGAACGAGATGAGTCCCGCAATATGAAGAACGTCTCAGGTTACCTATGTAACCATGGTTCCCTGAGAACAGGGAACGAGACTCTGCGTTTGCCAAAACGCTATGGGGAACGTCACGTGACTCGGTGTCTGAAAGCCAACTATCCAATAACTCCAATGCTCATTGGCCGGCGACAGCCTATGACGTCATAGGGGCGCGACCCGGATGTATAAAAGCGCGCCCGCGGGAGCAGTCATTATCCATCGTCTTGAAGGGACTGCCCAGCAGGCCGCCTGAAACATGGCAAGGAAACGCAGAGTCTCGTTCCCTGTTCTCAGGGAACCATGGTTACATAGGTAACCTGAGACGTTCCCTTTCGAAGGGAACTCAACTCTGCGTTTGCCAAAACGCTATGGGGAACGATATACCCATGCCGCCATGATTGAGGAGAGTGCCTGCCAAAAATATGGCTGAGACAAAGGTCTCAAAGCAGTTCTCGAACTGCTCAGCAACTCCCCCTCGGGTCACACCAGGCTGTCAGTGACAGCATTCCCTTTGGCCAACAGCCCAAGCTGAACTTCCAAAAGGCTTCTACCTTTCTCTTTTAACAAATAGAGCCTAAAGAAATCGCTAAGGCATCCGGGACCCACTTTCCCGAAGGAAAAAGTGGTCCCTTTAAGGGAATGTGGCCAAGGAACCAAAGGGAACCTCGGCCAGCCACTCTTGAGGGGAACAGGGTCACCCTCATTGCCACCAGGGAGGCAGACCTGGTCTTCTAGGGGAACAGACTTAGTCCAGGCCAACCCTGTCTGAATACAGAGCCTCTAGAACGCATTCTTGAAAAAGACAGTAGGTAAGAGTGACTGCAGGAAGGCAGAAACCAGCTCAGACCCACGCGTAGAGACAGGCATCCTGGAGAGCAGAACTCAGCTGAATGCTATGAACCCTCATATCGAGGGGAGATAATCCGCTCACCTAGGATCTACCCAGTGCTTAATTAATGCACTGAGGAGGCTGTGCGCTGAGAAACCCTGAAAAGGGGAGCACAAACCAGCCTGGGGCTGATTTTTAAGATGGGGCCTGATGAAGGCCTGACCATCATAATCAGCTTAGGGAGCTAAGCACTATTACAAACCTAACCCCACAGGGGAAGCGCAGAGCTCACCTAACAGGTAGACTATGCCAAGAGCACATAACCATGGAGGCCCGAGAGGGACTTACAACATGACAACAGTTTTATATATATAAAAACAGAAGTACACTTCAGAAAACGGCCCGTTTATGGTAAAACGCCCTTCTGAACACCTGTCTAACGTGCAGAGACAGATAACTTCCATGGCAGCAAAGGAAAGCTGCACAGTGCTCCTTGATAATCCACCCAACACAATCCGACAAGCAGTGTACTCAGTAAAAAACACTTTTTTACTCTTTATGCAAGAGGAGTACAGCGTACGCCAATACGTATTAAGGAAGGCCTGGAAGGCCTATAACCTCAATAGACACGTGGCATCAGCTCGTGGTAGTGTTTAGGTCCCAAGCCAGGTAAACAACCCGAAAAAGAGGGGGTTGGATCTACCACTTGGGCCCCTGGCCAGTGTAGCATATGCACATGTATCAGGATAATCAATAAACTTTGGAGTTTTCAGAACGCTTTTAACCTGATGAACTGTGTTCGTTAATCACTAAATTGGCTCCGAACAGTCTGCTAAAGATGAGCCCACTTGACACCTTTGTTGCCCTCCGAGGTAACACAGGAGGCCCAATTTCCTTGCTCTTAGGACATCAAAGGGGCCCCTCATGTGGACTACGGACCAGATCCACATTCCAACACCCACACACACAGGCACACACAAAAACACACACACAGACACATACAGAAACACACAAACATACATTTTTTTTTTTTTTTTTGCGATCAAATGTTTATTGAAAGGAAAAGAACAACATATTACAAGGCATTTCAAAATTACTAGAGGAAGAAAAGAAAAAGAAAAAAAAAAAAGGGGGGAAATAATAATTTACATACATATACAATATACGTGGAAGGGGAAAAAAATTAAATATATAGGAAATTTACTCAAGTTCAGGAGCTCAAATTAACAAGTAAGCCAATTAAGTCAGGCAAAAAATACATTATCTTAACCAGGATTTCAGTATCTCAGCAACATTGTTCCAACTACAGAGAGTCTTTTCATTTGCACCATTAACTCGAGCAGTGGACAATTCTAAATAGATAACATCCAGAAATGTAAGAATCCAACATTTAACAGAAAGTGAATGAGAAGGTTTCCATCTCAACGCAATCAACTTTTTAGCAGCTGTGAGGCCAGCTAGTATTGTACGCTTATGCTGAATATTAGTATTCCACACTGTTAACTTATTCAATAACAAAACAGGCACTGTTACGGGTACCGTTGCTGAAACCAGATCAGACAATCTGGATGCTACCTCTGTCCAAAACTGTGCAACAGGTGGACACTCCCACATCATGTGTAAGAAAGTACCTGGAACCTTGAGAGCACATAGGGTACAAGTCGGGTCGGGTAATCTCTTCATTAAATGGAGCTTGCGAGGGGTTAAATATGTTCTATGTACAAAGTTGAAATGAATCTGTTGGTGGTCAGGATTACGAGAAGCCTCCTTTATATTTACCCAAACCTCCTCCCAAGTAAAATCTGGATCAAGGTTTGAGCAATCACGTCTCCATAGTGTATCCAAGGGCAGTTTGGCATAAGAGGTCTCCAAAATAAAATTATATAATATAGACACCAAACCTCTATTATTTCCTTGAGCATTGATCAGATTATGCAATGGGTGTACACGTAAAGGTTGTTGCCAAGGTACACCATATGCTTTGAGGGCCGATCTAAGCTGTAGATAAAAGAAAAATGAGGATGCTGGCAAATTGAATGAGTTTGCAATATCTTGAAAAGTACACAAACCAGAATCATTATAAATGTCTTTCAAGTGACGAATACCACTCCTACTCCAATGCGAAGGAGGAATGGGTCTGCCACCAATTGTCAGACCTTTATTATTGAATATGGGAGACTGTGTATGCCACCTACACAAACATACATTTTTGACTGTGTATGTAAGATACAATTATGCCAACATATACCCATCCTGTATTTTGAAGCGTATGCATGTTTCCTAGTGTTTAAATTAGTGTATTTGTGCTAGTGTGCATTTTAATGATAGAATTCTGTCTGTAAACCATAACTTCTTTTGTATGCATTTCTGATGTATCGAGTTTGATCTCTCCGTAAAGCTCCGGACCTGAGCTATTCACTGAGATCTGTCACATAGCGGACAAATGCATTTTTCTATGTGTTTAATGATACTGTGAAGAATGTACTCCATTTCGAAATCCGATCTGATAGTCATTAAGTATGCAAATTCATCTAGGAGACCAGACAAAGAAAGAGCTTGCCCGCCAACTTTGCATCAATGTCATTGGCCATTCCACCTCAAGGAGGTGTGTCGGCCTATCTGTCATAAAAAGGAACACCAAGATTCTCCTGTGTGTTCTCTCCCGATTGTCTCACGAGCACCTCGTGCACGTCTTTCCTGGACATCTCCGGTGACCACGCGCTGCCATCGCGCTCAGCTTCGGGACCGCCATCTTCCAGCGAAACTCACTCTCAAGTCCTCAGTTCAAACCTTCCCGCGGAACGGAGGAAGCCAACGAACTGCACCAGCGCTAACCCGAAATTCGACACGCACAACCAATGCAAGTATACTGCCGTTTCTCAATCTTAGATGATGAAACTGATTTCCGTGCTGGCTTAGGACTGTTTGTGAGTTTGCTACTTGCCTTCTCTCTTTCCTTCTCTACTTCCACTCTTGTACATAGGTGTGTATATTCTTGTATATATATTTAGACGTATAACCTCTGTATTCGTAGTTTGCATATATTAAAACGTTATTCACGCTCGATTGTTCTGTTTGTTCTTTCAACTGAAGACCAAGTCACTTTAACGTTTTTTCGATCGCTTTATGTTTTGATGCTATAATAGGAATATTCTCTTGGCCAGAGAATAACTCAGTTTATAATATTCTGTGAGGGGCTTAGTTTGCTGGACAAACGAACAGTTTCTCTAAATAATTATTAAACCAGAACTAATCATATATGTAATGGATTATAATTCGTTGTAATTGATTCACAATATATGTTTAATTCCCCGTTGGGTCGATATATGAATCATAATTTATTCATAAAACCTTATGAATTATTATATTCATATTTCATCCATAAATTGAGTAATAACTGTACGAACCGCTACATCGTTACACCAGCGAAAGTGTATATGACTAGTTCTCAGAGAGAAATACACCTAAACAAACACCAGTGTGTCCAAAAAAGGCGGCCCGCAGGCTTAGCATCCTCCAGGACACATGGCGTAAGTCTCGTGGCTGTTTCCAGGAGCATAAAGATCCAACCTAGGTGCTAGGTGGCTCTTAGCTCAACTAGAATCATCGACTCAGAGAGGCAACAATAGGCTAAACCAAACCTCAGTAAGGTTTCACTACTGTCATCTCATCCTAAGCCGCACAGAAAAACACAATCTGTGCCAACATGTAAACTAAAAAGGAGGCCTGAACCTTTTCACTATCAAGCCAGAAGGCGGGCCTTCAGAAAAAACTTCATCATGGGCCGGCCACTGGCCTGACTGTTCAAAGGTGTTATCCTGAACATGCACAGTTTAGAATTAAAAACATATCCCAGGAGGACGAAGAAAAGGGGCGAAGGAAAGTAAAAATCTTCCCTCGCCGAGAGAGGGGATCAATCAGCGGTATTGATCACGCCGCCGATTGATCACCTCCCTCAGATCACCTCCCTCAGATCACCTCTCCTTTTCTTTGCATCCCGCCGCTTCTGAGACTTACTCCGTGGTGGAGGAGGAGCTCAAGCGGCGACACTGGATCTCTGGCCCTGCCTCTGAGCCTCGGCTCGAGGCGGACCAGAGCCTCCCGGTTGTCTGGGCCCAGAATCGGACCTGAGCGGAATGCATTTCTTAAACGCAGCTGAGCGCGCCCTCGCCTCTCTGAACTTTCCAACTACCGCCTCAACGGAACCGCCGAAAAGTTCAGATGGCGAGACTGGGGCATCGAGGAGAGAGCCCTTTTCTTTCTCCCCGATGTCCGCCATGGTTAACCATAGGTGCCTCTCCGTAGCCACCATAGCCGCCATCGATCTTCCAATCGAGGCGGCCGTTTGCTTAGTGGCACGGAGAGCGAGATCCGTGGTTTGGCGCAGCTCAGCCACCGCATCAGGGGACAAACCCTGATCCAGGTCCTTCAGCAGGTCAGCCTGGTATGCTTGCAACACCGCCATTGTGTGCAAAGCAGCACCAGCCTGGCCCGCAGCAGCATATGCTCTGCCGTTCAGACGTGATGTCATCTTAAGGGGTCTGGACGGCAGAACCGGAGCTTTCAGTGTCGGCGCGCTACCCGTGACGAGATAGTTAGCAAACGTCTCGTCAATGGGAGGCATCGACACATACCCATGCTGGCCCAAATCCTCCACATCAGCGAAATTCCCCCGCTGATGCAGATGAATCCTAGCCGAGTATGGGTTCTTCCATGCCTTCCCAACCTCAACATGTAGGTCAGGAAGGAATGGAAGGCTCACATGAATTATAGGGTTGTGGTCGGAGAGGAACCGTTCATCCAACCTGCCATGAACGGGTTCTCTCCTGACGCGCTCCCATGGCAGCTGCAGTCTGCCTGTGGCGCGTTCCACAACCTCCAATAATTCCACATATGCTGGACAGGGAGGCTTGGAAGAAAAAGAGGCAACCTCGACCACTTCTCCCTCTTCCATAGCCAACTCCTGCTCTCGGGGGCTCTCAGCCAGAAGAGCACTCGCTCCCGGATCCGATGATGTCAAGGAGATGGCATCATCGTCATCCAAAAGCTCATCCCCGCCAGCCGCCGCTTGGGGTTGAGAGACCGTGACACCTCTCTCAAACTTAGCGGCGAGCTCCACCTGCGAACCCCATGAATGCAGCCGCCGCTCGGCCTCAGCACGAGCAGGACCAGATCCACCGGGAGCAGGTGTTGACATCTCTCCCCTTGAGAAAAGAGCCAGGCGGGAACGGAGCGTTTTCATGGGAAAACGCTCACACAACTCACAGCCAGTGTCCTCAAACGCTGACCGTGCGTGCTCTTCTCCCAGACATAGAACGCATAGGGTGTGAGGATCCTCCGGAGTCAGAAACCTCGGACAAGGATCCGCACACTT
Organism: Ancherythroculter nigrocauda; assembly: GCA_036281575.1. Lineage (NCBI taxonomy): Eukaryota > Metazoa > Chordata > Actinopteri > Cypriniformes > Xenocyprididae > Ancherythroculter > Ancherythroculter nigrocauda. The sequence continues at coordinate 19,298,099 of VTFQ01000001.1, forward strand.
CCTAAAACTCTTACCTTTGTCCTCAGACATAGTAGCAATTTCAAGATTTTTTTATTCACAGTAAATGGAGAAACACAGACAGTGGCAAGACACAGGCAGTCCCTGAAAGACGAAAGATAATGACTGCTCCCACGGGCACGCTTTTATACATCCGGGTCGTGCCCCTATAACGTCATAGGCTGTCGCTGGCCAATGAGCATTGGAGTTATTGGATAGTTGGCTTTCAGACACCGAGTCACGTGACGTTCCCCATAGCGTTTTGGCAAACGCAGAGTTGAGTTCCCTTCGAAAGGGAAACGTGGCTTCGGCTCGCGCGATCACTTCCAGCCCTCCCACACAGCAACAGAGGAACTCCGGGCTTTTCCGGTCACCCAGAGCGTTATCTGCTATGACGATATGTCCCTCGTCACCAGAAGAACTCCGGGCTTTTCCAGTCACCCCGAGCGCTATCTGGTTCACCTCCGGACCACTGAATGACAATACGGCTCGTGCTAGTCACCACACGAGCACATGGTGTAATCCGTGCTTATCACTAATAACTGCTAAATAAAGTTCTTATTGGCAAAACAACAACTCACAGATGACGGATTCACTTTAAATATCGGGATTTTCGTGTAGAATATCCATTTATTCAACTAACATAATGCGCAATCTTCCTCCTATCGTCTCTCCGTTCTCCTTCCTCCACTTCGCAACCACGCCCTTCCTTTTCCCCCACCACGTGATACGTGAGCATGCATTAAATGTTAAATAATAATGTAGATAAACATATAACTATATACATACACATGAAAACACTAAACTGAAGCAGAATAAAAATAAAATTAAAATAAAATACATTATAATGTAAATAAACCTATTTGTTTCACCGGGCTACATATGATATTGTTTGTTTCTGCTTTTTCACCTGTGTTTTGATCAGGAGATTCAGTACTCTTTCAGAAGATGTGTAATAGCGCCCCCACCATATGACAGTGGAAAGCCGAAAATTCTTATCAATGGCGGGGAAGTGTTTTATCACAAATGATGGAAACTTCCGTCAATGGTGGGGAAAGAGTTAATACTGAAGAAATCTGATATAAATTAAAGATGCAAGCAGCAATATGGTGCCAAGCAACAGTGATGAAGCCAGAGGGGTGTAACATTTTATTCACCACTGGCAGTTGCTGATGCTGATTGACATCTATTTTTTCCTCTTGTCGAAGTTTTTTTTTTTTTTGTCAAGGACGAGCCAAGAATAAGAGAATATGGTTCCAAGATAGCAAAACATCATATTTGAAGTAAATATTTAAGGTTTATCATTATGTTTGTTTGCTGAATAACTTTTATGAGACACTGTGTGAGGCTCCAATAGGCTACCAGTTAATCAAATTAGAGAGATCGGGTTGCAATTTAGCATAACAATCCTCATGCTTACATCTGTACTAGTAATACCTCAGATAGCATGGTGACATTGATAGAATGTTGAGTTTTGATCAAAACCATTATTTTGGTTGAGACTGGCATTTCAAATGTTCAAATTGTGTTGGATTAGCATTGAATTTTTGATGAAAGCCAACAGCACGCATAGGTGGAGACAGTGACATTTAACTAACAGTGATTTGTAGTTGATGCATCTCTGCAGAAGACTAGTGGGTGTTTCCCAATCAGTGGAGCATTTTCAAACCACCATAGGCTTTTACCCGATTTTCTCTAATCCACTGGGGGCTGGGTTTAAGGGTAGGCCTTTATGATTTTAGCAAGTCTGTTGAAAAATGGTTGAAAAACAGCCATTGAAGTTTGAAAAAGCAAGAATGTAATACTTAACACATGGCCCAAGTATTGCATTACAGAATGGTTGCAGAGCACCTTGCCGCCTTTCCTTTAATAGGAAAGAAGGCAGATGAGGATGGACAATTAAAAAAAAGAGAAGCATCCTCTTGATAAATGTGACATTGATAATACATTAGCTATGTTTCCATCCAAAGTTGCGTATTTAACTTATGTGCAAATTTTGAATATCACATAAAACATTTGTGAATAAAGCACTGTTTCAATCCAGCGAGTCAAAGAGAAAAAAAACATCACTTCCTGATACACTGGAGCTAAATATCACTAAGAAAAATGTAAGTTTCTGCAGTAGAAGCCACTGTATATAATAATTTTCATCATAAATGATTATAAAACAAAAACACCTCAGAGCGTGCAGATGAAAAACAATAAACACTGTCATGTTATCTTGCATTTGGATGCTGGTATTTGTGAATGCAATCGTCAGAATTAATCCGAACCACTTTAACAACAGACTTTGCTCAGGCATTACAGAATGACCAAAAACAGTATTTCAGATGCTGTACGAGATCAGTCCACTGGTTGGTCCAGTTATGCTGTTACATTGCAAAGTCACATGTCTTTTTTGAAGCACATCAAGGAATTTTTTCAGTAAACGTGTTTTCATCATAGTTTATGCGCATGTTTTCGTGTTGCTACTCAATGTGTCCTACTCATTTGAGTGCACAAGTTTTTTATGCACGCTTTTTAATTTATGCACATCTTGGCTTTCCATCCAGCATTTTTTAATGCGATATCTCAAAATGCGCATTAAAAATAGGCGGATGGAAACATAGCTATTGAGTTGTAGTTGATAGGATTATTACCTGACCTGAGTCTTGATTCTATCCTGTGCCTTATCTCCTGCTCCCTCATTACTGCTGAATCAGGTAATCATTCATATTCCTGAATCTGTATTAAATGTGAGGAATGTAACCAATCTCCATTCAGCCTGTTTCCACTGAAACACAATAACAAAGGAGGAGGGCTCATGCTATTTCATGTAAGTAGATTATTCTACACTATGTGTCAGAATGATGATTTATAGCCTTAATTTATGACCTTAATTTCTGTGTGTTGTCACTCAAACTGACTGGTCAGTGGTTGTCAAATATTTTTTAATGAGTGCTGTCACCCTTGATTGGCAGGCCAGTGGTTGTCAGTGGCTGTTTTTAAAGGTGCATTCACGCGGCCTCGTAATTCCTGTAGTTATGAGATTCTAGCTTGTAAAAAGTGTTCACGTCCTCGTAGAGATCGTAGTTACAGCTTGTAAGCTGGAAATTTTTCTGAAAGCTCCCAGATGTAACACGTGACCGCTGTACCACCTGACCCGCTGTAGATTCATTTAGGTGTTGATAGTGGTGCCATGGAAACGCATAATTCCCAGTCCAAGGACCAAAAGGACATGAACAGCTCCGAATATAACATCACGTGTTGTCATTTCAAGATTCCGGTAAATACATGGTGGCGTGAACGCAGCATATGGCTGAATTTATGGGTGTTGTCCCCCTGATTGGCAGGTCACGAGTGTCAATAAGATATAGGTTTAGTTGGATTTATATTTAGATATATGGGTATATTTATGGGGGTTATATCTCACCCCAGATTGGCATTTGTATGTCTTTCAGTCTGTTGGGAGCTGATGGTGGCCATGTTTTTCCTTGATTGTGGGGGTGAAAGTCACCCAAGCAAGTTTTACACCTCAGTGTCAAAATCAGTGCTGTTAGGTTTATGTTAGTTGTTAGTGCCCAAGACAAAGAATCAGAAATATTCATCAAGTCAAAGAGTCCTCATTACACACACACACACACACACACACCAGAAAAGTTGTTGTTTAGGAGATGTTCTTTCATGAACATCTGTATCTGTGTTTCCAAACACATTGATAGGATCATTGTTAAAAAGACAAAAGAATGAAAAACATTTATTTAACTCACCGTGAAGGTGTTTGCGAGTCAACCTGTTGGGGGAAGAGTGCATCCTAAATGTGTTTGTGTTAATGGTTTTACAACAGTTGCTTAGGCTTGATGTTTTAAGAATGACACTTCATCAAAACCTTTCTGGTGATTCTCTGGCTCCAAAACATCTTATACTGATTTAGTGTACATAAATTTGTTCAGTTCAATATACATTTTTATAGTGATTTTCACTATATATCATTTCAAAGCAGCTTTACAGAAAATGCATGTCAACGCTACAATTTAGAGTAATCTGTTATCAGAGGTGACGGTGTGCAAGTTATGTAATTTCAGAAATGCATATACAAATCACCCAGTTAGCTAACAATCTATTAGCAGAAATGATTAGTATATATATAAAAAAATTAGCACTGGTGCATGTTGATCCAGAGTTTTGGGGTCCTCGCAGGGGATTGGGGTCATATCTTCACAAGTGTTAAGACATCTGAAGTCTTCATAAGATCTGAATTTGTCTTTACTTTTGTTAAGTTTTAATCCAACCCATAGTGTGTGTGTGTGTGTGTATGTGTGTCACGGTTGCCGCACAAACGAATATAATCAGGATGTTGATGCAGCAGCGTTCTTTATTTAAACTCAAAAACTCAAAATACTAGGAATAGAACAACCAAACATTACAATGACGTGCATGCCCCTTCGGTCAGCCCTTGTGTTGGACTAGGTGCCTCCATGTGTTGTGTGTAGCATCTGGACCAATCAGCCACACAATTATTCATTGTATTTAATGAATTACCCATAAACTCACTCTATCAAAGTTCTGTGAACCCATCCCCCTAAACTTGCTACCAGCATCCCAAATGTAGCTAAACCACAGGCAGAACTAGGTGTCCTGTTACAGATGTTACTTGGACCTTTTACAATCAGGAAGAATTCTGCAGAGACTAGTGACTCTGACTTCACTCTTTCTGAGAAGGACAAATAAACTCTCTTAATCCTATGTATTCTCTATATAACCACTTGGGAAATGTATAAACATGTATCCAATTTTCCCCATCTCATGACTTTTCTTTTATAGGCTTTATTCTATGTATTAATTATCTCTTTTGAACTATTTTGTATTAATGTTCCTGAGTTGCAAATGTATAGATAATTAAAATTACTTTGGTAGCATGTTTGGTATCTACGGACTCCAACTTTCATTTCCTATTTAGTAATTTATGTTACATGTTAACTCCGTGACACATTAGTATTATAAGAATCTAGAAGATTCTTTTCTCATTCATCCAATCCAGTTTCTTATGCTAATATCTTGCTACAGAACAAAGACTCGTAAAACTTCCCTCCGAGGGGGCAACTCCTTATTGGCTAAGACACTTTAAGAGGGTATGACATCTTCACCCCTTATATTCACTGATCACAAGATCAACTCTCTCTTCCTTTTTACTGACAAATGCTGATGTCAAGATGATGCTGTAAGAAGCTAGAAGCTTCTGTGAAACCCCAAGCTTGTGCCAGGCCTCGGCCTAGACCTTCCATTCACCAAAGATCCTCTGAATCCAACTGGTTCTCTTTCATCAAGACAATGTCAGCAAAGATTCAACGGAAGGCTCCACAAATTGCATCAGGACAGTTTTAATTCAACTTGGAGAGACATGCAAGTATCAAACTTACTCTCATTATCTGATACATTGAGTATCCTTACCCCTTTCAAAGAAGGGCCTGTTAAAACTAAACTGATGGTTTGCTCAAGGCTGTTGATCTGCTGAATGTCCAACAATGCTGTAACTTCTTGCTTTACTGTACTCTGCTTTATCTCTCTCTCTTGGTAAACTGTATGCATGTATGTGTGTGAATATTAGAGTAGTTTAAGGCCCAATCCCAATTCTATTTTATACCCCTTCCCCTTCCCCTTACCCCTACGCCTACCCCTTCCCCTTGCCCCTTGAAACAGAGTGTCAAGGGGTAGGGCTGAAAATATTCCCCTAAGAAATGGGACACCACTACTAGACCGTTACACGTCATCATAAGTCGTCGCTAGCTCCTACGTCATAGATGCGCCGATGTTTATCACACACTTCTAAAGGCCAATTCACACCGCACCGACAACACTCGTCTGTTGGAGTTTGTTGGATCGGTGTGATACCCCTGTTGGCGTCTGTTGGAGTCGGTTTTCACCCGACTGAACATGTTTAATCGGCGTTTGTCGGGTCGTGGAATGTCTGCGCGGTGTGAACAGTTTTCCAACAGACGGCAACAAACTGAAGTAATCTGACCTGGCCACTAACCGTTGCCATGACGATGAGGCAAGTCCCCTGCAAAGACAGCTGTTTGATCGCGCCCGCGCCTCACACACACACAACAAAGCAGTGGAAACCTGACATCGCAGCTTGTTCATTATAAAAAATAAAATACTGTTAAAAAAAATAAAATATACAAAAGGTACAATAGTCCATAGTGCAATCCGTGCCATTCAGCAAGAGCAGCTGCTCCACTTAACCGAAAGAGAGAGGTAACGTTAACCATGAGAGCAACGCAGGTTTACCTTCAGTTTCGTTTTTAATAATTCGTTTTGGCTTGTTTAGCTACATGGTTGTATATGCTTATGGGTCTCGTTAATAAAAAGGGTCGCGCTAAAAAAATTGTTTGTTGGTGCGGTGTGAATTGGCCTTTTAGTCCCTGGTTGATACAGAACATACAATACTGATGAATAAGCACGCAAACTGAATGCACTTTTTGTTTATATCATGTAACGAACACGTATTTATGGACGTAACCACAACAAAACAATACATTAATCAGGCATGCGGCAAAAAGACAAGTTAGCTGCCACCGGATTTGAATTTATGTTGTCAAATCAACGCGGGTTTCAATAAAATATAAAAAAAATATGTTGTGGAACTATCATAAAGTAAAAAACATTCGCGAACTGTTTTCATAGCGATTTTAACAAATCTTTTTTCGGAGAACATAACCGTATACATGAACACAAGATTAAAGGCAACATAAAACAAGTGATTATTTATTACTAAAATACTGTTTACCGTAAAAAAATACTTACATTTATGGGTCTCTCTGCTCGCTTGGTCGGCCATGTTGGAAATTTATCATACCCCTTCGTCTGAAGTGTGGTCCCGAAAAATCTTCGTTTGAAGGGCTACCTGGCCCTTCCCCCTACCCCTTCCCCTCCAACCAAATGAGAATTGGGACACCCCTACCCCTTCACGTGAACGCGCGAAACAAAGGGGAAGGGGAAAGGGGAAGGGGTAAGGGGTAGAATTGGGATTGGGCCTAAGTGTTTAGTCTAGTTAATAAAGTCTTGTTCATGTCACGCGTAAAGTTGTCTGTGTTTTGCGCTCATATACCGGACTCCCTATTCATGCAGTTCCTGACACAGGCTCTTAGCAGTACTGTACAATAAGATTGTTATTTCCCATAACCTGGAAATGAACATTTCTTAGAAATAATAAACAATTAACACTGTATGTTCATTGGACAACAGGTTAATTGATTGTAATATTAATTTTATTACATTAAGTTAATCTTATTAACTGATCCAAATATTAATAATTAATTATAACTAGTTATGATTAATTATTCATATTTATTTTGAGCTAATTTGCTCAAATTTCCCCTCTGGGTAATCACACATGTGTATTCCACTATAAGTCTCCTTGGGAGCATGTGTCTTCCCCTGGAAAGCCACTTGCTATCTCTGACATGTAATTCCAATCTGCGGGTTGGTTACCTCGGTTCTTTCACCGCTCTGCTGGTGGACTTCTATAAGACCTCCATGTGTAGGCAATCTATAGCGTATTCCTGTTGGAATATGCTACCCAGTGCATTCTGTGTTTGTGTAGTACCTTTTGCGTGCTTCGCGACAAGGTGCTATTACTTACACCGTAAAGACATTTCATGTCCTGATGTTTTACCTATCCTATCATAACAGATCTATTTATTCATGGATTTTGATTCCAGTGGTGGCTGCATTGTTTCCGCTTTGTGTGATTCAACCTCCAGAGCGTTGTAAAGTTCCTTGTAATGATTTATAATTTGTCCCTGTGATATTGTTAATAGTACATTCACATTTTGTAACAACATTTCAATCTTACCTGGATATTTTGTGTTTCCTTGGTCTGCTAAGAAATGAAGTCCTTCAGTGTCTTCATTTAAAATCTGAACCTCATCAGGTTTGGGTTGTAACACTTCCTATTTTTGAAGAAATGGTTAAATATATATATATATATATATATATATATATATATATATATATATATATATATATATATATATATATTAAGATAAACAAAAAATTCCACAAAGATTTTTTTAACCCTCTGGAGTCTGAGGCTGATTTGGGGCCTGGAGAAGTTTTGACATGCCTTGACATTTTGTGCTTTTTCAGTTGTTCATAAACATATTAATGACACGAGTGTCATTACACTGTATTCAGCACAAACTAGGCTACCATAATATGTGAGGAACATGTATGTACATGTTTGTGTTTTTGAAGGAATAACGTTTATGCGTGGTTATTGAAAAAACAAAAAACTTAAGTCACTGAAATAAGGCCAAAAAAAGTATATTAAATCTGTGTTTACAATACTTTAGGGTATTGTATGTTGTAGACTAGAGTTTTTGCTTTAAAGTTATGTAAAAATTATACTTCCTACTTGTTCATATAAAACAATATATTGATTTAGGTTTTGTAAGACACTTTTTGCCAAGAAACACAGTATGCATGGAGGCGTGAATTACCACTGAATAATGGATCATTCTCACCTGAGAAGACAAAAGAATTGCATAATAATGAGCTGAAATGACTTGCATATTAATGAGGCCTTTCAGTCAGGTAGGCTGTGAAAAAACCTTATGTGATGCTCAAGCTCATCATGTTATATGAAACATACAGGAAAATATTATTACAATATAAAATAATGGTTTTATATTATATACTTTAAAATATAATGTATTTCTGTGATGCAAAGAGTCTGAATATAGGCTTTTAGTTTAAAAGCATGCACATTTGGAGAAATATTGGATTCTCATATGTTTGTCAATTTTCTATACAGAGAAGTTATATTTATTTAATATTCATTATCATCACTATGAGCGCTGGTGTTTTCAATTCATACTTGCAGTCGGAGGGTGCTCTCTGTGCACCTTTAGTCCACAAATTCATCTAAAGAAGAAGAGGCTATTCCATGAATGGTGTTTTCAATTCATACTGCAGCCGGAGGGCGCTAAAGAAAAAAAAAAAAACTCATCTAAAATTCCTCTATAGAAGAAAATACACCAGGAAATAACTGCATGTCTTCCAGAGGTCGCTAACCATGGCTTTTACATCCAGATAAACACTTTTCAAAACAATAAATACATGATTGAGACGATGTATGTATGTGTTGCCTCATAATTTGCCTTTGAATAGCGCTTGCTCCGTGGGCGTGGCCGCATTAGTGGATAATGAGCTGAAACACGGACTTATGGCATGGCTCTCTTTTCATACAGATTACATAAACATAGAATGTTTGTTTTTGATTTGACTTACACGATTTAAAACCTGACATTTCAACGTTTTTTTTAGACATAAGTATGATTTTTTTGTGATTTGTATTTATTAAGTTACAGTTCATTTTCTGAGAACTATCAGAATGGACTTCGTTCAGAGGGAGACGAGTGATCACGCATCATGTTTGTTTTCTTTATTTTACAAAAAGCACAACATTTAGTTTTTACTCTGAGTGTACACAAATAAAAGAAGACATTCTATAGTTTTAATTGATATATGACTTATGTCAAAAGTCTGTTTTGCTGCAATGTGAAAAAAATCCTGCATAACGCGCCGATGCGGGATTAGACTCCAGAGGGTTAATCCTTACTCTTTAATAAAATACATTGGGTTACACTTCTGCATTTTGTGTGAGGAAGAGCACTTACCTGTGCATTCACCACAGCTAGGGTTGCCAACCATAGATATGCACAGTAGATGCAGCTCGGCTGCTTCAGGTACATCAAAAGTGCCGACATCTTGGAATCGTCAACAAGGAGACCTGTTTGAATGTCAATGTGAAGGTGATGCCTGTCAAAACCTGTCACCATTTGCCTGAGTTTTTGTATGATCTGGTGATCTCATGTCATGTGGGTAACCGTCATCCACCCACAGATTGTTGCCATATCTGTCCACTATTGTGTCTTTGTTGAGATTTCAGTATGTACCAGAAGTGAGTGATAAGGGAACTGTCAATAAGTGCTATCTCTCTGCTGATTCAGCCGCTACCTTCATGGAGCTCATGTCATCTCTTCCTCCTCAGATACTTTTGTTGAGAATTTTAGTCTCAGCTGCTCTGAAGGTATTAACTTTGTTGCTCCTTTAAAAACAAAGACTGTCTCTGGGACAATTAAAGCCCCATGGAGAATGGTACATCCATCGTAAAATTAAGAAGAGCCTCCAGGACAGTAAAAAGGCAATAGAAGCACACAAAGCTTACATTTCACCATTGAATCTATAAGACTGATCTGAAAATGCTAAATAATACAATGAGGTCTGCAAGAAAAGCTTATTTGTCAAGTTTAATTGACCACAACAAAGACAACCCTAGATTCTTATTCTCCACTTGTAACCTATAGCGTGTTATAAATTATCCACACGACACAGGTTACTGATAATGATTGTATTTAAGTACAAAGCAGAACAGAATAGTGCAGCATATATTCTCCCCAGAAATCCAAGGCTCTGGAAAACCCCAAACATGGGTTTTAAAGAAACATAAATCCATACCATTATATCTTCCCCCTCAGCAGAAAAAAAGCTGTTCTCAGCTGTAAATGACAGGACAGAAAATCTAACACAACTTCCATTCAAGGTTGGATGTTTAGATACAACAGCTGACAAGTACATGCATTTGCAAAAACATCATGCTGGAAACATACGTCACCGGATGATTTATGGTATTAACATAGCTCTCGATGCTCTCAAAGATTCCTTCGAAGAAAAGCAAATATAAAAATAAGCAAATTATAGTCAAGCATATGTACAATAGTTCTTTTAGAAAATTACTGTTCTGTAAAAAAAAATAAGCAAATGACATTGAGTGGAAAAAATAATACCGCTTGAACCTACTGTACAGCATTGTTGTACATTAAACATGTATAGAGAAAAACAGCATCTTAATGTAACCATGAACCAAAACTAATAACAACAGTTCAACATTTAAATCTATTGTTATCACTCCAGCCCCCTCTGAGTGATACTACCAATCTCTCTTTTGGTATGGAACTCATTTCTCCACTGAGTAGTCGTCCACTCTGTTGTCACTCTAGGGTGTATCCTAGGCCTTAAATTGTAGTGACAAGCTTGTACTGGATATGGACAGGATCAGTCAAAGACCAAATGTCAAAAAACAAACAAACAAACATCTTCCTCCCTTGTGTTTGTGGTGCCTTGCACTATTGAACAAGGATCTTATGCCTCCTGCTCAGCATCAAGCAAATCTTCTTCCATCCAATGCAGGTGGTTCAGTACAGCCTCATATCAACACGGTTGGTAAATTGCTGAACATTCTGACCAACATTCAAAGCATCAGTCCCACTTTCCCAGGAGCTTGTGTGGCTTGTGATTCAGCCATCTGCCAAGTGTGAAAGGGCTGTAAATTTCCCACATGCACTACTACCAAGTCTTGATCATTATCAGCCCTGGCCAGTCTATAATATACTTCACACAGTTGTTGCATGACTCAATAAAGGCCTCCATATTGCGGAGCCAACTTAACCACAAAGTTTGCTGCTGCATCCAGGGGTGGCGCCAGCTGATTTTGCCGGGGCTTCAGTCCCAAATGTTTTGAGTCAAGCCCCGAATGTCATGACTGTCACTGAGCAAATATGAAACTGGACAATAGCCTATGTAAACCCCTGAAATCATAAGTTGCTTTATTTCATTGCGCTTTGGCTTTGCATATACTACATACAGCCTGTAAAAATAGACGTTAAAAATAATCTAGCCTATAGAATACATTTCTTTGCTGTCGGTAGCCTATGGGCTACTCCATTTCTTCCTCTCTTAGCTCGATTAGCTGCTATGTCAAAAATGGCAGTCACAAGTTTCTTGTTGGTCACGGTAACCCCGCCTCCAGCCCCTGACGCAAGCGGTTCTTACTTCTAGCCCAGCAATGTTTTGGTGCTACTTACGAACCACTTTTCCTGGTTCGGAGCTGGTGCTTTGTGTGTCGAAAGACAAAGAACTGATTTGAAACTAGGCTCTGGCTCTGAACCAGCACTTGGTGGAAAAGGGGTGCACCAGAGTGCACCAGATTGATGCATTTAACCTTAAAATGTACAAAATTTTCCTCATGGGGGGGCATGTCCCTGGACCCCCTTAGAAGAGGTACACCCAACAAACGTTTACAAATTACAGTGCCAAATAATGTACATTGGTGTCTACCAATATGATTTGCTGTATTACAAACCATTGAAACTGGGGTGGGTGGGGAGACACGTGGCGCTCCGCCCCAATGTGTCGCCCCGTCCCATCATCCAGACTGCTCTGGGCTACATTTTCATTGAGTTTGTGCTGAATACAGTGTATTCAGACTTTAGCCATTACAATAATATGAGGGCAGCATGTATGTAAAAGTTAGCAGTTTTGAGAAAATTACATTTATGCATGGTTTGTGAAAAAGTCAATGAAATAAGGCCATAAAATCCATACTGTATTTTTGTTCATAAGACATTGTTCATTGAAAATGACTGGATCAGATAGCCTAGACTTTTTGTTTCAAAACAATGTAAAAATCATCCAGGGGTGTATTCCAGAAAGCAAGGTTAACTTACTGTCACATATACCCTGAACTCTTGGTTGATTAACCCAAACCTTGCTTACTTCGAGGTATGCTGGTTCCAAAAACGTGTCCGGGAGAAGGTTCAGCCAACCCAGAGTATGTTCCCGGTTAACACACAAAACATTTTCAATAGAGCGACGAATTGATGATTCACCATGAAAACAGATGCTAAGAAACGGTGCCATACTACTTCCTTCTTCTTTTGTTTAAGCAAACTAACCCTGGATCATGAGCTTCTCTGGAGCAGGTTATGAAAGTTGAGGTTATCTGCTTACTCTTAAACATATCCAGGTATGTCACATAACCTGCTTTCTGGAATACCCCCCTGCTCAACATATTTTGTTGATCCTGGAACAACATTCTAGTCTGAGAATTTAGTCTTAACCCTATTCCTACCGTTAAACCTAACCCTACCCATAAGTTATCCCAAAAATCAGAGGGAAACGATAGATGAATAACACTGATGTAGAAGCACCAATTCATGATTTTAAGTCTAAACTTAACATAATCCGTAAACTTGTCCCTCAAATCTGATTGGTTGATTTGAATGTTGTTCCAGGATCAACAAAAGTGTGCCCTACTTGTAAGGTCTCCCACTCCCCAGCTAGTCTTTTGCAATGTAATCTGTCCTCCTTCTCAGCTGTCAATCCCAATACACTTACACAGGTCATATCACAAATGAGTTTCTCTAGCTGCTCCTTAGACCTCTTACCTACTAAATTTCTCAAAATGGTTATGAACTGCTTATTACCGGACATCCTGAATATCATTAATCAGTTCCTACAGCAAGGAGGTTTTGCACAAATCTTTAAAACTTCAGTTGTTAGGCCCCTGCTGAAGAAAAGTAGGCCTAATCTTGATTCTTCTGTGCTCAGTAACTACAGAGCAATTTCTAATCTACCATTTCTTGGTAAAATAATTGAAAAAATTGTATCCATACAGCTCAATATCTGTCTCAGCACCAATACACTTAATGTGACATTTCATTCTAACTTCCAGGCAAACCACAGCACAGAAACAGCACAGATTAGGGGTTTAAACCATCTGCAAGTTATTCGGGACTCAAGAAACTTGCAGATCTGAGTGAAGCTTTTGACATTATTGATCATGAGATTCTACTTGACCAACTTCAGACCTGGGATCCTACTTAACCCCTTCTCCCTTTTTCCCTCATCCCTCATGGATGAAACATTGTCAGATAAGACTGCATCTATTCATGACATTGATTTATGTTCACAGGAGGATTCTCTGTATAGTGGTAAGGAAAAAAGATATCAAACGTTGGAAGAGATTAATGCTTTTCCGGATGATACTTTTGAGTAAAATCTTTATTTTTTATTATTATTTTTTTACTTGTGCACAAAAAATATTCCTGTTGCTTCATAACATTAAGTCGCATTGACTATTTAACGATATCTTTACTACCTTTCTGGGCCTGCAAGCTGCAATTACATTGCTGTCTATGGCTGGTTCAAAAACCACTGTGATTTCATCAAAAATATCTTAATTTGTGTTCTGAAGATGAACGAAGGTCATGAATGAACGACATGATGGTAAGTAATAAATTACAGAATTTTCATTTCTGGGTGAAATGAACCCTTTGAGCCATAAAACAAATTTGAGAGCAGGAGTGGCAGTTTTCTTTTCACCTGATTTAAGAGTCACTGTTTAGAGTACAGAAGAACCAATAAAAGGTCCCTTCTTGTCGTTAAAGCTGACATTCACAGGTAAATTTATAATTTCATCAATGTGTATGCACTGACTGTAGGGTTTGAAAGATGAATGTTTTTGGTGTGTTAATGTTTTTAATTTTTTTTCAATCGATATTTAACTGTTGATCAAAATACTGAAGAACCCCATATTCAGTCATCATCTTGTTTATCAAGGTTAATAGGGGCAACTAATCTTTTGGATATACTGAGAGTTAAAGGGGTCATGAACTGAGATAACAAATTTTCCTTGAGCTTTTGACATATAAGAGGTCATCTTATTATAAGAATATTCTTTCAGAACTGAACTGAAAACTTCCTTGTTAGTCCAAAAAATAGCTTTTATTTTAACCATGCCCAGTGAACGACTGATCCTGGAATGTGCCTATTTATGGGTGAAAGAACGCCTCTGCAGAAGAAAATCAATGCCTACTTCATCATTGCAACTTTGGCCCCTCCCACTGGCACATGAGAGAAGAGCAATACTGGACTATAAACAATATTACCTTCCAAAGGTTCCCAAAGTTAGGAATGTGGTTACTTATTATTTTGTGAATTTCTCAGTAGATCATTATTTGTTTGTTCGGTACATTTTTCTTTGGATTCACATTATTTCTCTTGGTAGGATGAAAATAATCTGTTTTTTAAATCTGATTAAATTCTATAAAGAAAGTGAAAGAAGAACACTCCCTTTACACTGGAGCTGTCAATCAAACAGCACGAGTTTATCAGTGACTTAGTTCGGGACACGAGCCAAAACTAGTGTGTTGCAATGTTAGTTATGATGAAAGCATTTGTTAGTGTGCAAAAATCAATGACGAGATCGCTGGATCATCCTGTCTGTGATCGGCTACTATACTCATCACTGCAGCCTTTCATGCCACGACCTAAATGTAATGCTATAATCAACACTCTTCACGATTAGTTAACCTTAAGAGCTGTTATAGTAAAAACATGCAAAAAGTTTGAGAGAGCGTTCCATATGTAATATAAGCTATTTCAGCTGCACGAATACTAACTCACTCTTAAACTTGAAATCACATTACTCCAACACTAGGATCCCTTCACTGGTTGCCTGTATCTTTCAGAATTGAATTCAAGATCCTCTTAATAGTTTTTAAATGTCTTCATGGAACGGCCCCAATATACCTTTCTAATTTGTTGAATAAATATACTCCAGAAAGATCGCTCTGAACATCAAATAGTAATTTGCTGGTTGTGCCAAAAACACTGCTAAACTGGCGAGTCAGCCTTTAGTTATTTCTGTCCTAAACTGTGAAACTCTCTTCCTGACAACCTGTGAGCCATCGACTCTGTGTGCACTTTTAAAAAGCATCTCAGAACACATTTGTTCACTACGGCTTTTCCATGGTTTATTTTTATTGTTCTATTTTATTATTTTATATTGTGTGATTTTATTTTTGTTTACCTTATTTCTACATGTGAATGGTTTGAGTATTTCTCTTCTGTAAAACACTTTGTAAACACAGTTTTAAAAGGTCCTATAAAAAAGCTTTCCTTACTACCTGTTCATATTAGTTTAAAATCACATCTTACCTGAAAGTCTCTGTTCTTGGTATGGTAAGAGATGAAGTCTGAAGCTGATCAGAGATCTGTAGTAATATTTGTATTACTAATGTCTCATGAACAAGTGTATTCTGAGAAATGTTTCTTTTTTTAACTTTCTCTTGATCAGAGGTTGGAGGGGAGGTGCCTGAGTTCCTGCCCCTCTGACACTAACATGCTTTCTGGTAGTTACAATCATTTTGTGTGAGGTACAGAGTAGAATTTATCAAAGATGTTAATTTCTGAAAATGGTAGATTCTAGATTCAGTGTGTGAAGTGACATGCTGTCCCAAATGGTGGTTTTGTCTTGTGGTTTTGCTGACTTACAGTGACCACAACGTACATGCATCTCAATGTGCACTTCTGCTGCAGGAGACTTAATAATTTCTTATTAATTTAAAGATTGTAAAAAAAAATTAAAAAAAAAGAAAAAGAAAAGATTGTAAGATTATTATATTATCCAAAAATATTCTCGTGGCTTTATAATATTAATATTGAACCACTGTACTCACATGAACTGATTTAGATGTGTTTTTAGTACCTTTATGGATCTTGAGAGAGGAAATGTCATTGCTCCCTATGAAGGCCTCACGGAGCCATCGGATTTCAACTAAAATATTTTAATTTGTGTTCTGAAGATTAACGAAGGTCTTACGGGTGTTGAACCGCATAAGGGTAAGTAATAAATGACAGAATTTTCATTTTTGGGTGAACTAACCCTTTAAGATGGATACTGACACAATTTTCTTTAAGAGCTGCTGTGCAGAAAAAAAAATTATATACCAATTATTACTGTAAAGCTGCTTTGACACAATCTGCATTGTAAAAAGCGCTATATAAATAAAGGTAACTTGACTTGCAAGATTTGCCTTAATGGTTTTATGTATCTGGTAACACTTTAGAATACTGTTCCGTCATTAATGAATAACTACACAGGAACAAATGAGTAATGCTCTAGTAATTACTATTAACTAACAAGAAACTCTGATTAATGAATTAAGTAATAACACTCAGTTGAATGTGGTCATTCACTGTTAGCTAATCAGGATTAGTATTCTAAAGTGAGAAACATGATAACTCTCTAGTAACTGCTGGAGTCATTTAAAATGTTATAAACATATAAACTTTTCAGGGTTTAGCAAAGTATCGGATAGTAATAACTCAAGAGTTACTACATAATTCCAAAGAAACTACTGATTATTTGGATCAGTTTTCTAAAGTGAAGATCATGGTAACCCACTAGTAATTACTCAAGTGTTACCAAATACATCAGAAGGAATTTTTTTTCCCTATGAAACTTGTTTGATAACCTCATCTTTAATCCTAATGTTCAAAGATTCTGTTACAGGTCATTTGTTTAATTTGTTTAAAAATGTAATAATTTATCAAAAGATTTTTTATTTAAGTTTAAACAAGAGGCATCTGGACACTTTTTCACATGATTCTTGTTCTGGAATCTGGAAAAATACTAATTGGTCTATAATTAATCATATTATCTGAATTTAAAAATAGGCTGTATCAATGCATTTATACAACTATCAGGGAACTGCCCATTTTTATAGAAACATTAATAAGATGATTAAGAGGCTTAACTAAAATATTCACACTAAAATACATTATATTGAAAAAAAAGGCAGTATCAAGATTATATATATATATCTTTAGAATACGTCGTTTAATTCATTATTAACTCATGATTACTGATTGATCAACTTCCTGTGTTTCAAATAAATTAACATTTATCCACTATATTCT
Source organism: Ancherythroculter nigrocauda (assembly GCA_036281575.1). Classification (NCBI taxonomy): domain Eukaryota; kingdom Metazoa; phylum Chordata; class Actinopteri; order Cypriniformes; family Xenocyprididae; genus Ancherythroculter; species Ancherythroculter nigrocauda. Next base: position 19,315,685 of record VTFQ01000001.1, read on the forward strand.
CAGATGGATTAGCATCTTCATCTTACTACATTACCACATTATTAATTACTACATTAAACATAAGTTTATCACAACATTCATTCACTTGTGTCATGAACTGCTCTGAAATGCACAGGTTGAGGATCCTAATGCAGAAATGTATTAAAGGTTAATCCAAAAACATAATCCAAACAGATGAAAGGTCAAGAGCACATGGTAAACAGTGCAAACAATGACAGAGTCCAAGGCAGAGACAAACAGAGAAACCAAACAACAAGCAGAGAATCGAAAACCAAGGTACAGGAAACCAGGAGAATGCACAGAATTGCAGAGCGGCATTTACAATAATTTACAACTTACAACTACTTTGCAATGAATGACTGAATAAACCGGGCTTATGCAGGCAGAGTTCAAGTTTTCAAAACTTCTATTGCATGCATAATGTTTATTGATTTGGCTTGAATGATTTAGATGTTTCGTGCTTCAGAAAATGTGAGCAAATTTCCAGTATGGAAACGTAGTGAGCATCGATGCTCCCTGGTTTTTGCATTTCACTGTAGGATATTTTACGTGGTGAACTAGAAGAATTTTGCAAGTGAGACTCTCTGACTTTTGTCCTGACTACTGAAATAGGGAGTTGAGATGAAATCAGAATTCTGAGAATATCATTATTACAAACAAATGAAATGTCTGTCACAACATTAATTATACAACTTAAAGCTTGTTATTTTAATTTAATATTATTTCGGGGTGAAAGACGGGACTTGTTTTCTTTCGCTAAATGAAATTTATAAAGGGAATTTTGTGCAGGTTATAGCTAGGGGATTTTCAGTGCTCTTTTCATCACTGCCAGTAAGTTATGCCAGATAAAAATCAAAATTTGCATCCCTGGTTGCAGCACATATTATTTCTAAACTCTTGTGCCTATACAACATCCAAAAGTTTACTGTTCCTTCATAGTTTGTGTGTTTATGTTCTTGATGAATGTTTAGGAAAGTAATATGTGAAGACTCTGAGGTAATGTTCTTTATGTTCAAAATTATGTTCTTACCAAGTTACCAATTTGTCCTGAAGCTCAACATTATTAGTGAGCCGATGCTCAAGATCCTCTAGCATCAGCCTGTCCTCAAGAGGACCTCTTGAGAGCCTCTGGTCAGCTGCATTAATAGGTTTTGGTTTACACTGCTCTGGTACTACAGCTCTCTGACATCCTCAGTAAGTTTCCTCAGGTGCTGAAGAATGAGCCTATGAGAATCTTAAAACACCACATTGGACTTTGGAATGAATAACAAGATATACAGCTCTGGGAATGGAATTCAAGAACTAAATAAGCACTGCAGACACAAATCTTTTGAAAATCTACATCATATATGCATGCAGTTACTTTCAGACTGAAGACCATCAGGGCCTAGTGATAGGGAAGATTTATCTGTTTGGGATGAAAATTAGCAGGAAGTTATTATTTTTATTTATTTTGAGTTCTATATTATTTCATTATTTTTTTAAATAATTAATTAATTTAATTAAACCCTCAATTTTAGAGCATTTTGTTAAAATTATAATCTTAATTATAAAAATTAAACAGTCTGTGTAAATGCTAGTTTTCAAAGTTTTTCAGATTTGGTTTCTGTGATGCTTTCGCTGCAAGGATGCATTTTGTAAAAGGTACAGGAAATACAAAATTAATCCCAGCTGTTAATTTAGCCTTGCCAATTGGTCATCCACTTGTCCAAGTAAAAAAGTTGCTTGTCTGAAAAAAAAAAAAGGATTTTTTTTATGTATATATATAATTTAATCTAAAGTAATATTCTCATCATTGTTCGATCAGCTTTGACATTTAAAAATCTGCATATTTGTGATTTTAATATTGTGATGAATGTATGCCTCATCTTTCATTCTAAATTCTTTTTTTTTTATTGAATGAGTGAAAGGTGACATAACATTAAGAAGCCTACAGGCAGAGAGAGAGAGAAAAGATAGAAAGTACACAGATAACAGTACAAACATATCGAGATACATAAAGAAGAAATGATACACATATAGCTAAATGTCATATATATATATATATATATATATATATAGATGGTGGTGCTCAGAATTATTGGCACCCTTGGTAAATATGATCAAAGTTGACTAAAAATAAATCTGCATTGTTTATCCTTTTGGTCTTTAATTTATAAAATTAGCAAAAATCTAACATTTCATTGAAGGAAAAGAATTGAAAGTGGGGGGGAAATAACATTATGAAATAAATCTTTTTCTTAGCGTACTACCGGCAAAACTCATTCATTACATTTCTTATTCATAAAACAGCGATTTATAATTTAAGTATTATATTATATTATAGTTAAGCATTACTAATGGCTTCCAGAAAGTTTAAATATCAACGGCGTGAAGACAGTAGTTCGACTGACCATTGTTGTGTCCCGTTATGTGTGGCCTCCTCAAAGTTGAACTCTGTACTGAGTTTCCACACTTTTCCTGTGGACGAAGAAACACGCAGAAAGTGGATTCACAGCATTCGACATGAGCGATTTAACATCACATCTCATACAAGGGTCTGCAGTCGTCACTTTATAAGTGATGACCTGATCGAGCCATCGACCCCTAAAGGGCGCCGCTTGCTGAGGAAGGGAGCTGTACCAACCTTATTCCAGTGGAACGGCTACTCCGTTGCTGAACCAAGGCGCACCGGGGTACGGCAAAGAAGGGAGGATTACACTCCAGTGGATGAGGATCCTGTGCCAATGGATGCCCAGCATATGGAACATGAATATTGTTCAGTTCCAGAACCCGCGGCAGTTGATAATGCACTGAATCAAACTGAGGATCTCCGTAAAGAGGTGGACCGACTATGGAGACAGGTGGAGGAGTTGTCGGTCAGTCAAAGGTTTTGTTTGGGGCGATTTGCTGCTTCTGATGATGATGTAAGGTTCTACACTAGGTACGATTTAAATCCTATATATATATATATATATATATATATATATATATATGTTTTTTTTTTAAGTAATTAATTTTAGTTTGTGATTAATATAATTATATATGACGCATATATATGTGTATGTATATGTGTGTGTGTGTGTGTGTGTGTGTGTGTATACGTGTATACAGCTATGGAAAAAATTAAGAGACCACTCAAAGTTCAAAATCAATGTTAAGTGGTCTGTTAATTTTTTCCATAGCTGTATATATATGTGGTAACACTATTTTAGTGTCGTTACATGTACTTACCATAGTAATAACGGTAAAATATGTAGTATTTAAGTACTATAGTAAGTACATGTTGTTAAAGGGATAGTTCACCCAAAAATGAAAATTTGATGTTTATCTGCTTACCCCCAGGGCATCCAAGATGTAGGTGACTTTTTTTCTTCAGTCGAACGCAAATTATGATTTTTAACTGCAACCGCTGCCGTCTGTCAGTCAAATAATAGGAGTGATTGGGAACTTGAACAATAAGAGTCGAAAAAACTTCCATAGACAAATCCTAATTAAACCCTGCGGCTCGTGACGACACATTGATGTCCTAAGACACGAAACGATCGGTTTGTGCGAGAAACCGAACAGTATTTATATCATTTTTTACCTCTAATACACCACTATGTCCAACTCCGTTCAGCTTCCGGTTAGTGAGGTCTGATCGCGCTCTGACAACGGAAGTGATGTCTCGCGCTCATTGAAGTATATGGGCGAGACATCACTTCCGTCAGCAGAGCGGGTTTTTTGACCTCACTAACAGGAAGCTGAACGAAGTTGGACATAGTGGTGTATTAGAGGTAAAAAATGATATAAATACTATTCGTTTTCTCACACAAACCGATCGTTTCGTGTCTTAGGACATCAATGTGTCGTCACGAGCCGCAGGGTTTAATTTGGATTTGTCTAAGCAAGTTTTATTTACTGTTACAGTAGAAGTTCCCATTCACTGCTATTATTTGACTGACAGACGGCAGCGGTTGCAGTTAAAAATCATAATTTGCGTTCGACTGAAGAAAAAAAGTCATCTACATCTTGGATGTACTGGGGGTAAGCAGATAAATATCAAATTTTCATTTTTGGGTGAACTATCCCTTTAATTAATATTTCTATTAATATTATATAATTACACTGTAACAATGACACCTTAAAATAAAGTGTAACCATATATATGTGTGTGTGTTTTCTTTCAAGTAATTAATTTTAGTTTGTGATTTTATGATTTATATGCATTTAAAACATGTCCTACATCTCATTTAGGTTTGTGACTTACAGCCATTTAATGGCTTTCTGGAAACTCATTGAACCTGCATCCCACAACATGATTCGTGTGTCAAGAGCAAGAGCAACTACAATAAGGAGTGAAGCTGGAACAACAGGCAGTGCATGGGTAAATAAAGAAATAGAAGAATAAAACTTAACTTTACATTTTCAGTGGAAGCCAACACATTATATGTAAATAAATTGCAAACCTTGTTATTTTTACAGGCTCAGTCTCTGCAGCCAATTGATGAGTTCTTCCTCTTCATGGTCCACCTCTCAGTTGGCCTAACACAGCGGGATCTGGCCCACAGATTCAACATCCATCAGTCCACAGTTAGCCAAATTATTACAACCTGGGCCAATTTTCTGTACACTGTTCTTGGGTCTGTCCGCATCTGGATGTCTGAGGAGGAAGTCAAGGCTCATGATCTACCCAATGAGTTCCAGGACTACCCAGACACACAAGTGGTGATCGACTGCACAGAGCTGCGTTGCCAAACTCCATCCTCTCTCCTGCTTCAAAGTGAAGTCTTCTCCACTTACAAGTCCCACTGCACCCTCAAGGGATTAATCGGCATGGCACCACATGGTGCAATCACCTTTGTGTCATCCCTGTATGCAGGTTCTGTCAGTGACAAAGAGCTTTTTAAGCAGTCTGGGATTGTGTTTCTGTTGAAACCTGGAATGGCGATAATGGTCGACAAAGGTTTTCTTGTTGATGACTGTGTGCCATGCAAAGTCTACAGACCTGCTTACCTGTCGAAGCGGGAACAGATGTCGGCTAATGAAGTGAGGTCCACACAGTCCATTGCTCGCCTAAGGGTCCACGTTGAGCGTCTCATCCGCAGGGTGAAGCAACACAAGCTATTTGACACTGTCATCCCTCTTTCCATCACAGGGAGTATCAACCAGCTGTACACAGTTGCTTGCCTCCTTGTAAATTACCAAAATGGCCCCTTAGTAAAAGCATGGGCAAAGGATTAAAGATGAGATAACATTGGTTGGGGATTGAATTTGGATTTATTTTTGTTCAAAGAGAAACAATGTAAACATGTAAATATAAATAACTTTGATCATTTGCACTGCAGTAATGTAAACATGTTAATATAAATAACTTCTGTACAGTGTTGCCTGCACTGCAGTAATGTAAACATGTAAATATAAATAACTTTGATCATTTGTACTGCAGTAATGTAAACATGTAAATATAAATAACTTTGATCATTTGCACTGCAGTAATGTAAACATGTAAATATAAATAACTTTGATCATTTGCACTGCAGTAATGTAAACATGTTAATATAAATAACTTTGATCATTTGCACTGCAGTAATGTAAACATGTTAATATAAATAACTTCTGTACAGTGTTGCCTGCACTGCAGTAATGTAAACATGTTAATATAAATAACTTTGATCATTTGCACTGCAGTAATGTAAACATGTAAATATAAATAACTTCTGTACAGTGTTGCCTGCACTGCAGTAATGTAAACATGTAAATATAAATAACTTTGATCATTTGCACTGCAGTAATGTAAACATGTTAATATAAATAACTTTTGTACAGTGTTGACTGCAATGCAGTAATGTAAACATGTAAATATAAATAACTTTTGTACAGTGTTGACTGCACTGCAGTAATGTAAACATGTAAATATAAATAACTTTGATCATTTGCACTGCAGTAATGTAAACATGTAAATATAAATAACTTTTGTACAGTGTTGACTGCAATGCAGTAATGTAAACATGTTAATATAAATAACTTTGATCATTTGCACTGCAGTAATGTAAACATGTTAATATAAATAACTTTTGTACAGTGTTGACTGCAATGCAGTAATGTAAACATGTAAATATAAATAACTTTGATCATTTGCACTGCAGTAATGTAAACATGTAAATATAAATAACTTTTGTACAGTGTTGACTGCAATGCAGTAATGTAAACATGTTAATATAAATAACTTCTGTACAGTGTTGCCTGCACTGCAGTAATGTAAACATGTAAATATAAATAACTTTGATCATTTGCACTGCAGTAATGTAAACATGTTAATATAAATAACTTTTGTACAGTGTTGACTGCAATGCAGTAATGTAAACATGTTAATATAAATAACTTTGATAAACATTTCCTGTACAGTGATGTGTAAATACAAAAAACTTTGATGCATATTAAAACACTATCAAAAGATTGTCTTTTTTTTTTTTTTTTTTTTTTACATCTATAGGCATCTTGGCAGGTAAAAGTAAAAAAAGAAATGGTCAGCTTTCTCTCAAATGTTCTGAAACATTTTGATGTCTTTGTAGATGCGCTGGACCATCATGTCTTCCTGTCCATAAATTACAAAATCACACCAGTCCAGTCCTGAGATCAGCATTTGTCCTTGAACTTGCCAATAGTATGCATATTGTTGTCTTGTGTGCCATATCCAAACTTACTGCCAGTGACTTCATGTGTGGTTGTCCATGTTCACTATGGACAAACAAGCAAACAGATGTTTCAAGGCTGTAACCAACTAGTGGCAGAGGTGGCAGTGGTGGGGCATCTTGATGGTGAGTAATGTTGCGTGTTGTTGCTGCTGGTATGACAGCACACTTCCATACTGAACTTTGCCAAAGGCAGAATCCACCAAAGGATCATCACGCGACATCTCTATAGTGGTGACCAAAGGGGCTACAGCAGACATACTCCTGAAATTAAAAAATAAAAGTATTAAGCAAAAAGTACATGTCCTTAGTTTTAATCTGTCTAATATTTCATATTTTTCATTTTAAACATACATTTTTCAAATGTTTCATTTTATTTTAATCTTCTTTATTATGAGCTGAAGAATTTGACATGAATAGATGTTAGTGTCTTTTATACGATTAAAAAAAACATGCCCTTACAATGCTGTTAAAAATCAATTCTAAGCTAATATTGCTCATTATGGCTATCTGCAATACTTGATTCTAATAGTATATTATAGTTTGTGTAATAATAAAAGATTTCAACAAAAATCAATTTGTGTCCAATTATTTACTTATTGTTTACACTTATTAATGTGTAAATGCGTAAACAAAAAATATGTAAAATACTACATTAATTAATTTTTGTGTTGTACTGTAACCCCTCAGCAAGCTTCCTCTCTTTCGGTCTTGCAGACAGAATCACCATTCTATTGACAGGACCAGCCTTGACTCCCTAGAAAACACACAGGGGCCATAAAATTAATAAAATCATTATTACAACAAAATTTGGAATACTAGATTACAGTATTTCTAAATAATCACTGTCCACAGAAATGCTGTTACTGACTAGTCATGTAGAGAAAGTATGTTTCCTAAAGAGCAGTGATTGTTCATTCATAGTACTTACAAAGCTAATAAAAAAATCAACTTAATGCTCATTGTATTTATTAATTTATTGCATTTCCAGTAGTTCAGTTTGTATATAATTTGTAGCATTGTTCTATGTTTGCGCCAGCTCTGCTCAGTTTCAGTACAGCTGTGAACTGGAGGAACTGCACTGATGCCAAGCTGTTTGATAGAGTAGTGCCACAATGTGGTTGAACAACACAAGAACAACTGCTCTGTGACAGTATTACAGCACGAGAGTCCTTTAATAAAATCTGTGAATATAATTAAATTAAACAAGAACAAGAATTAGGAATTAATGTTATGTGTAAATAGATTCTAAACATACCCATATACTGTAATTACTACTATCATTAAATTATGAACCCATTCACTGACTATGCCTGTCTTTGTACAGCTGTAAAACCCACAAACAAAAAACATGCATTTCATTTAGAGTTCAGCTGTCTTTTGTGTCCTCCTACTCTCAATCTATGGGGTTTCTCTGACTCCTCATCGACCTGAAACATGTCGCCCTCACGCTGATCTCTCCTGTGAACTGATCCTTACTGGAAACTGAGAAATTACTCAAAGTCAGTAACAATTAGTTTTCCACAATTTGTATGTACACTGCACAAACAAGCACTTTAGGCATAAGGGAAAACACGTAAAACTATATGTTTATGTTTAACTAAATATATAAATAATACAAAGACCGGTATGACAGGCCAGGAACAGAGACGCTAACATTAGTTGGATTTAGCATGAAATGAGAGAATACTCACCCTCAAAGTTGTCGATGTAGCTCGAAATATATAATTTGAAGCCCTTCTCCTTCTTACTGTTGGGTGTGACAGCTGACTGCCTCACAATACGATTAACGTCATTCACGTTAATTGCAGGAAGCTCTTGTAAACAGCGAGTGTAATTTGCCATCATCTCCACTTGAACTCTTCACACAGGAGCAGCACCGGATGTAGATGAGCAGGGTGAGACAAAATGCGGAAGTGATCGTGCATAGAGTCTATCCATTGGTTTATGATGTCACCAACCCGGGAAGAAGCTCATTGTAGTCCAAACCGGTCGTTTTTGTAGGCATTAAACTGCCTTAACTTTAAAAGACAATATCTCAGTTTGCATTGAACTTTCAGCGCTGTAACTTTGCAGATACTGTTTATGCTCTAGCAGCAACATACACACTAACTAAAGTTAAAAAAAGTGAAATCGCATTGAACCACCCCTTTAAAACAGCATATGTCATTTAGGATGCCCGTCTCTCCCCAGGTGAAAAAAGTACATTTCAATAATGTACTTAAAGTGTTCTACTTTCGCGCACTAATTTTGTACTTTCATGTGTTTTAATTCGGACACATGAATGAACTCTGCTTTATGAACTCAAACAACCTTTTAAACATGATTGTTTGTATCATATTCGTCACTGTTTTAATTTTACTACAAAGATTACCTGGTAAAATTGTTGGATTTTTATGCACTTCTGTGATTGCAGACGATGCAGCGTGTGATCAGGACTTTTATTTTGGAGTGACGACATGACGTCATAAGACTGCGTCGAGATCCTGCATCTGCTGTGATTCTGCTGAAGAAAGGTTTGTTTTAAGAATTTAATCTGTTTTAATCGACAGAATTAAATAGTTTTACCAGCGATGTTAAAATGAGTTTATTTACTATTTAATGTAACATTGTAATTGTTTATCTAACTGTAATTATGGGTATTTGTGTAAGTAAAACTCATATCCAATGATGAGAAACAGTAAACCTGCGTCTCATTTCTCTCTCTATAAATCATAAATCAGTTTATCATGAACACGAGTTCAGTCTCTGGAGAGTAATGATGGAGAAACTGAACTTTTCAACTCCGAGTCAATTGAGTCAAACACTTTGAGAAATGATTCAGTGAATCACGACTCGTGCTGCTCAAACAGTGAACATGAACGACAACAACAAACACTAGCAAACTAACTAATCATGTTTTCATCAGTCATAAATGCCTAAATATTAAGTTTATTCATTTGCAGCGTTAGTTTTGAGTGGGTTTTAAATATAAAAATATATTATATATAAAAATAAAATAAAAAAATAATAAAAAATAAATAATAATAAAAATAATACAATTTTAAATAAATATATAATAATTATAATATAATATTTCTATATATAGCCTACATTGTTCGACCGGACGTAATAACTGTCATTTGTGTTTGTGCACGTGATATCAGGACGGCAAAGCGCAAATAGTTACCCCTCCCACTTCTGCTATTACTGAGATATCTTATTTTACTGCAACTATCTGTTTCTGCTTCTTTTTCATATTTATAGTGTGTGCTTTATAAATTACCTTATATCCTACATCACATATTTTGTTTTTGGACGTCAGGTCACTTTATATCTCATATCAGAATATTATATAACTGTTAAGCCTACTATGAATATGAAAATACACTGAACAATGTGTCCTGTATCATAGCTACATGGATGACCTTTGCAGCAAAAAAACCTCGTCAAAATCAGTTAGGTATTCAGTGAGATATGATTAATTAAATGCGCTGACAGCTCATTGCACCTGTCCAACAAGTTACACTGAGTGGAGCTGGCGACCGGTACAAGATGGCGGCTCCACGGCTCGTCCGTGCCAATAGGCAGTACCGTTCGATAGGGCGTCTACCTATATGATGTCTATGGTGTTTACAATTACATGTGTGGAGGTGAGCGTCTGTAAGCGGCTTCTTATTTCATTTAAAGATATGAGTTTTGTTTTTGAATTTTATCTGTATTTATCTGCGGCTTCTACTTTGTCACATAAACTTTTAGGAGCGTGAGAGATCAAACGCGAGAGAAAATGAATGTCTTGAGGTTTAATTGTACATTAAAGGTTATAATACTGAAAATATTGCATAATGTCCAATGTTTTCGGAGAATATTTGATTATTTCTGATGATTCTTCTCTATTGTTGGGTCTGATTAGGTTGTGCTGTTACAGTTTAAAGAGAATACTAGTATCATATACATGTATATATTCAGCCGTCAAGAAAGTCTCACTCCAACCAGGTAATCAAGGTTGGCAACCATGGCCATCACTCTACCCATTGTTAGCAATTGCACATACACCATCACAATTAATGATCACTTAATTCTGAAGGATTCAAACAATATGAAAATAACAGTCGTGGCTTGCTGTAAGACGGTATAGACCTCAAAGGGCATTTCAGTACTCCACACAAAGAATGATCTTGTTGCCATTTTTTATCATTCTTATCATTTTATTTAGTTAACATTATCATCTAACATATAAAAGTAGATTTTTTTTTAACAATCATCAACAGTTTCAATTGTGACTAACAGTTGAATAAATGAAAGTATGAATCAATTCAAATAAATTTAAATTCTTTATTGTCACTACAGCATACACACAAGTATAAAAGTGAAAGTGTTGGATGCAATTATGTTGTGAAAGGAACGACCAGAATCCACAAAACACTAACTGCATATTCATGTAATCCACAGTATTCTCATGATATACAGTACTATAAAAATGCAGAAGCACCTATTATAGAATACATGTGTAAAATTCATAAAATTCATTTTATTACCATTTTTTTAAACTATAGTGAATAAACTTAATGAATGGAATGAAATGTTCATGTTGTCTGAATACATTTTTGGTTTGACTGTATGACTTTCTCCACATAAGCACAAATATCTTTAAGAAAATAGTCCATCTCTGTGTCCATCTCATAAGTGGACTGTAACCCATACACGTATGATGGTTGGTGGGAAACGATTGTTAATAATTAAAACAGTTTATATTATTAGTATTTTTCTCATCTATTGTTTCACTTCAGAAGACATTGATTCATCCACTGGGGTCGCATGGATTACTGTGTCTTTAGGACTCGAAGACATGTATTATTTTCCTAAAAATCCTAATTCATGTTTATCTGTAGAAAGAAAGTAATACGCATCATGGACGGCATGAGGGTGAGTAAAATATATGAGAATTTTTTTGGGGTGAACTATCACTTTAACATTCATATGTTGTTGGTATGCTAATCCAAGATCAGTATGGACTAATAAGAATAAAGTACAACCTCTTGTGTGTTTGTGAACTGTGTCTTGTTTTAATCTAGAGCTCCAAAAAAATTAAAATATTTGCATAATATCAGGTGTCTGAAGATCAAGATCCCAGTCAGTCAAAGGTGATGTGTCTGAACAAAATAAGATTCTTGTCTGATGGGGACAGTGGATCTCTGGGGCTACCACTCCCTCCTCTGGGTCAGCATCAGAATGTTGTTAATGGAAAAGTTGCTCCACTCCCTGGAAAATAAGAAATCAGATGTATTATAATCTAACAATACAAACTGCTTTGAATTCCCACACAACAAATTATGCAGACTTAAAATATTTATTTCAAACAAATTATATATAATTTCAGCCATAATTACTTTCATGTATTAGGTTTTGCATTTAGCCATACAGTAGGCCTACTGTGCAAAAGTCTTAGCTTTGTTGTTTTAGCAATGTTTTAATGACCATCCATGTGAACAAAAATCAGTATTTAATGTGACCTCCTAGACTTCCACTTTTTTCAAAGGAGAAACTTGTGATCAGATTTTGAAAGTTTTCTTGACCTTCCAGTTATTTTCCATTCCATTTAGGTTTGAGAGAGCCAGGTTCTCACTATTACTCAAGTGTAAGGAGAGGTCACTAAATACTTGCCACTTTAGCCTGTAGAAGTCTTTTTTTCCTGTTTTTTAATAATGCTTACAAATTTAAAGTATTTCCTGGTCATATTATAATAAGAAGACTGAAAAAAAATTATAAGGTCACTATACCATTGCTAAAACAACATCTAATGGTGTCCTAAGACTTTTGCACAGTACTTTATATGTATTATTATTAAAGACTACCTTTTCCCCTTTAAATATGATCTAATCCAAGGCTGTATGTACAGTACATAACCAGATCCTGTAATGTTGTTAAATCAACACAACACTGCTGTATAAAGTGGGCTCTAAATGAGCTCTAAAATACCTCTCCATCTGAAAAAGCAAAAGCAAGTAATGTTACTTATATTGATTTTGTAAACGTAAAAAATACTGACTTACCGCGAGTATCCAGATAACGACGATGACTGATGATAATGATGATTATATCATTTGTCTGTGCTAGGCCTAAGAAATCATCTCACTATAGTAGCAGCAGCTACAGATAAAATAATAAAAACGCCTATCTTTACATCACTAAAATGAAATAAGAAGCCGCTTACAGACGATCACCTCCACACATGTAATTGTAAACACAATGCTGACGTCTTCACTTCCAGGTCAAGAAGAAGCTGTCAATCAAAAACTCAGTAAGCCAATGAGAACACACCACTGCTGGCCCCGCCCCCGCGAGAGATTTGTGTCAGAAAGACGAACGAAAACTCTGGGATCGTAAACGAAAACTTCAGAAGCATAAATGAAAACTCTGGAAATGCTTTTGTAAGTAAAGATCAGTGAAAGAAAGAAAAGAAACTGTTAGCAAAACATGCAGTGTATTAAAAACAAAGTCAAACATTTTGCCTGTGAATTATTTTTTTAAGTTATTATTAGTTATTGTCTTTACATGGCTACTGAAACTCAGGTCTGACTCCAAAATCACACCAAGATTTCTGACCTGATTTTTAGTCGCTTGACCCCTAGTGTGAAGATATGTGTTCACTTTGAGAACTTCATCTTTGTTTCCAAATGCAATGACTTCAGTTTTGTCTTTGTTTAACTGAAGCAACCTTAGGCACATCCAATTTTTAATTTCATCAATGCATTGGCACAGGGAGTTATTGGGGCTGTAGTCCTTAGGTGATAGGGCGAGGTAGATCTGGGTGTCATCTGCATAGCTGTGATATGCAATTTGGTTCTTTCTCATTATTTGGCTCAGTGGCAGCATATATAGGTTCAACAGGAGGGGTGCAAGTATTGAACCTTGATGGACTCTGCATGTCATGGATGTCCACTCAGACTTAAGGTCACATAATAACCTCTCCCTTCTAAGTATGACCTGAACCATTTAAGGACCATCCCAGAAAGCCCAATCCAGTTTTCCAGCCTGTCAAGAAGAATGTTGTGATCGACAGTGTCAAACGCAGCACTGAGATCGAGTAGAACCAGCACTGATAATTTATCTGCATCTGTGTTTAGGCAAATATCATTTATTATCTTTATGAGTGCTGTCTGTGCTGTGATGCGGTGGGAAACCAGATTGAAAGTTATCAAAGTATCCATTCAAGCTTAAGAACTTGTTCAGCTGATTGAAAACAACTTGAAAACAATGATCTTGCCTATGAAAGGAAGATTTGAGATTGGTCTGTAGTTGCTCAATATGGTGTTATCCAGATTGCTCTTTTTTAGGAGGGGCTTAACAACTGCAGTTTTTAGGGATTTTGGAAAAGTCCCAGAGAGAAGTGAGGCATTTACCACTTCTAGGAGATCTGCTTCTAAACAGTTAAACACTCTTTTGAAAAAAGATGTGGGAAGTGTGTCAAGTGATGTTTTAAGGTGCTGTACTGTGTCTTCCAAAATGTTACCATCAATTGCTTCGAAAACAGACATAATAGCTACTTTCTGAGGTTGTGATCTGATCTGTTTTACCCCAGTGCAGCTCAAGGATGTACTGATTGCCTTTCTGATATTATTAATTTTCTCAGAGAAGAAGGAAGCAAACTCACAGCATTTGCTGTCTGAAAGCATTTCACTGGGAATCTGACTTGGGTGATTTGTTAGTCTCTCTACAGTAGCAAAAAGAGTGCGGGTGTTGTTTAAGTTTCTGTTTATAATATTTGAGAAAAAGTTCTGTCTAGCTTTGCCTAGTTCCACATTGAAAGCATGAAGGTTATCTTTATAGATGTTATAGTGGATTTCAAGTTTTGTCTTTCGGCACATGCGCTCAGCTTTTCTGCATTGTCTTTTCATATTTTGCACTGCTGCTGAGTTTCTCCACAGTGCTTTTTGTCTGCCACTCTTCTTCCTGACTTTCACAGGAGCAATGTTATCAATAACATTCTGTACTTTTGAGTTAAAGAATCAAGGAGAAAATCAACAGAGTCTGCGGATATGCTTGGTGTTAAAGATATAGCTTTCATAAACAGAGCACTAGCATTCTCATTTAAGCATCACTTTTTGACCGAGATAGATCAAGCTCGGAGAGATCAATATATCAAAGAAAATACAGAAATGATCCGATAGTGCTACATCCTTAATGACAATGGATAAAATGTTTAGACCCTTACTAATAATTAAATCTAGAGTGTGTCCACGATTGTGTGTGGGTCCATGTACATGCTGAGTCAGATCAAAAGTATTCAAAACTGTTAGGATTTCTTTTGCCATATTGAATTCTACATTTTCTGTGTGGATGTTAAAGTCTCCAGTAATAGCAAAACAGTCAAACTCTGAGGGAATTGCTGATAACAGTTCTGTAAAGTCCTCCACAAAGGCTGGAGAATATTTAGGAGGCCTGTAAATGACTATAAGTAGAATGCGAGGAGCACCTTTTAAAGGTGCCCTAGATTCAAAAATTGAATTTACCTTGGCATAGTTAAATAACAAGAGTTCAGTACATGGAAAAGACATACAGTGAGTCTCAAACCCCATTGTTTCCTCCTTCTTATATAAATCTCATTTGTTTAAACGACCGAAGAACAGGCGAATCTCAACATAACACCGACTGTTACGTAACAGTCGGGGTGTACGCCCCCAATATTTGCATAATGCCAGCCCATGTTCAAGGGATTACACAAGCCAGTATTAACGTCTGGAGCTGCACACAGCCGAATCATCAGACTAGGTAAGCAAGAACAACAGCGAAAAATGGCAGATGGAGCAATAATAACTGACATGATCCATGATAGCATGATATTGTTTACTGATATTTGTAAATTGTCTTTCTAAATGTTTCGTTAGCATGTTGCTAATGTACTGTTAAATGAGGTTAAAGTTACCGTCGTTTCTTACTGTATTCACGGAGACAAGAGCCGTCGCTATTTTCATTTTTTAAACACTTGCAGTCTGTATAATGCATAAACACAATTCATTCTTTATAAATCTCTCCAACGGTGTAGCATTAGCCGTTAGCCACGGAGGACAGCCTCAAATTCACTCAGAATAAAACGTTAACATCCAAATAAATACTTTACTCACATAATTCGAAGCATGCATACAGCATGCATGACGAACATCTTGTAAAGATCCATTTGAGGGTTATATTAGCTGTGTGAACTTTGTAAATGCGCTGTAATATAGTCGACAGCTCGTGTGGCAGGGAGCACGCGATTTGAGGGGGCGGCGCCAAGTGTAAATCAGTGCATTGTTAATGATGCCCCAAAATAGGCAGTTAAAAAAATTAATTTAAAAAAATCTATGGGGTATTTTGAGCTGAAACTTCACAGACACATTCAGGAGACACCTTAGACTTATATTACATCTTGTGAGAAAGCATTCTTGGGCACCTTTAACACAATACCCAAATATTCAAAAGACAAGTAATCACCAAATGACACTTGCTTGCACTGATAGATATCTTTGAATAGAGCAGCTACACCTCCACCTTTCCCAACAGCTCTGCAGACACCCATAAAAGTAAAGTTAGGAGGTGCCGTTTCATTCAGGATTGTAGAACTGCAACTGTCTTCAAGCCATGTTTCATTTAGAAGCATAAAATCTAGATTGTTTGTGGTTATTAAGTCATTGACTAGAAGTGATTTATTTTTAAGTGAACTGATGTTTAAAAGTGCTAACTTAACAGTCTTACTTTCTGTCTCTACAGTAATCTTAGTTTGACGTGTAATAGGCAGCAGATTAAATGGGTTTGCCAAACGTTTTGAGAAGGCCTTAGACTTTCTATCACATAATAAAACAGAAATAGAGAAAGCAACAGGCACACTGGGTTCCCGCTTGTTCTGTAAACATTTGACAAAGTCACTTTTATCATAGCGGAGACCCGACACACATCACTGAGAGCTATTATCGGTTGTTTTTGGTTCACCTAGAACAGATGGAGGAGGGTGAGGGCCCTGGCGTTGTGGCAGGGGCCGAAGAGCTCTCGCAGGAGGAGGGGGAGGTCGAGCTGGGCCCACAGGCTTTGGTGGTTGTGGGGCTTGCCGCTTTTTTGTTAATATCTGGGGGCTCGCAGCAAAAGAGTGAGCGAGTTTAGTTCCAGCATACACCAGTTCCTCCATTTTCTCTGAGAAGCACAGAAGAGGGGATGCTGGGGAGAGGGATAACGTGTCCGGTGAGAGAAGCTGTTGCTCTGGTGTTACCGGAGGCTGTAATATGTTGTCCTGGCTTCCCTGGCTGTTTTCCAGAAAGTCGTCCTTGGGTGCTGAATCTTGGAGAAGTTTTAATATGTCACTGTCTATCAGTGAGCTCTCTGGGCAGGGCTCAGTTGGGATTGTGTGCGTGAGCAGTGGTTGTTGTGACTGCATGGTGTTATCATTGTCCTTGTGGGATGTGTCAGCCGCATGTCCATTCAGCTGCTGAAATGAAGTCCTGTGGTCAGTTGTACTCTGTCCAGGTGTTAGGGCTGCACGATTAATCGCATGCTATTCTCACGCGCATTTCGTCAGTAAAGCCGGTTCCCTAATTGCAGCTAAATCGCCATCACCTGCTTTCAAATGAAGCGGCATTTAATAGACAGAGCCGTAGATCACTGAAAAGCCACGCAATATCTCGTTCATATCGCAGATGAATCGCCTGCGATAATGAACGCGATATTGCGTGGCTTGTCCGTGAACTACGGCTCCGTCTATTAAAAGGCGCTCCGTTTAAAAGCAGGTGATGGCGATTTAGCGGTAATCAGGGAACCGGCTTTACTGACGAAATGCACGTGAGAATAGCATGCGATTAATCATGCAGCCCTACCAGGTGTGTATGTGCCATTCAGATTGAATGTATATAAAGAAGGCATTGTAGGTACTATATCTTGTATGTTTACCTTTACTCATCCAAACTTGCCAACAAGGCTACTTTACATGAATGCAAGTGTATTAGCAGTTAGTTGTCAATCACAGGTGTTTGATTTAGGAAATGAGGCAAATAAGGTATCTGTACTTTTATTCAAGTATGGTTTTCAGGTACTCTTTACACCTCTGCTCTTTCCAGAGTGACGACTTCTAAAAGAGTTCTCTTTCGAGTGAATCCTCATATGCTCCTTAAGGTTAGCCATTAATCCGAAACACTTTCCACACTGATCACACATGAATGGCTTCTCTCCAGTGTGAATTCTCTTGTGAAAATATAGTGACAATTTATGTGCGAAACTCTTTCCACACTGATCACATGTAAAAGGCTTCTCTCCAGTGTGAATATTCATGTGTTCCCTAAGGATTTGTTGCCGTGAAAAGCTATTCCCACACAGAGTGCAGGTGTAAGGCTTTTCTCCAGTGTGAATTCTCATGTGGGCTATAAGGTTTCCTTTTACAGTAAAACTCTTTCCACACTCTTAACAGATGTAAGGCTTTTCTCCAGTGTGAATTCTCATGTGGTGCTTAAGGCCTCCTTTATGACTGAAACTCTGTCCACATTGTTTACAGGTGTAAGGCTTTTCTCCAGTGTGAATTCTCATGTGGATTTCCAGTTTTTCTTTTTGACTGAAACTCTTCCCACACTCTTGACAGGTATGATGCTTTTCTCCAGTGTGAATTCTCATGTGGGCTGTAAGGTTACCTTTCTCACTGAAACTCTTTCCACACTGTTGGCAGGCGTAAGGCTATACTCCAGTGTGAGATCTTGTGTGGATTTCAAGTTTTCCTTTTTTACTTAAACTCTTTCCACACAGTTGGCAGGTGAATGGGCTCTCTCCAGTGTGAGTTATCATGTGGACTTTAAGGTTTCCTTTATAACGGAAACTCTTTCCACACTCTTGACAGATATGAGGCTTTTCTCCAGTGTGAATTCTCATGTGGGCTATGAGGCTTCCTTTTTGTTTAAAACTCTTTCCACACTCTTGACAGGTGTAAGGCTTTTTTTCTTCATTGTGAATTCTCATGTGGATTTCAAGTTTTCCCTTTTCATTGAAACACTTTCCACACTGTATGCAGGCGAATGGGGTCTCTACAGTGTGAATTCTCATGTGGACTTTAAGGTTTCCTTTTTGAATGAAACTCTTTCCACACAGTTTGCAGGTGTAAGGTTTTTCTGCAGTGTGAATTCTCTTGTGGACTTTAAGGTTTTCTTTTCGACTGAAACTCTTTCCACATTGCCGGCAAGAAAAAAGTTTCTCTCCAGTGTGAATTCTCATGTGGACTTGAAGGTTTCTATGTTGATCAAATCTCTTTCCACACTATTGGCAGGTGAAATAATTTTTAGTTCCTGTCTTTTGAACTCTTTTTTGTGAGGAAGTCTTTTTAGCCAGAGTCGACCTTTCCCCAGTCATGAAATCATGTTTATCATAATGTTCTTTCTCTTCTTCCCTTTTATTAAGTTCATGACTCGCCTCTTTCAGTGTCGTTAGGTCTAGGATGAAAATAGACAAAACAATTTAGACATTTAAAGCGTCAAAACCAACAACATGTATGATCTATACCAGGGGTGTCCAATCCTGCAGCTACCATCCTGCAGATTTCAGGTCCAACTCCAATCAAACACACCTGGATCAGCTAATCAGGATTTTCAAGGTTCCTTGATAATTACAGCAGGTGTGTTGGAGCAGGGTTGGGACTAAAGTGTGCAGGACGGTAACTCTCCAGGAGCAGGGTTGGACACCCCTGATCTATACCCTACCCTATGGATCAGGGATGGGCAGCTTTGGTCCTGGAGGACCTGCAAAGTTTTATCTCTAATTAAATACACGTGCCTGTAATTTTCAAGCAGTCCTCAAGAATAAGGGTTCAATTTTGGGGTTGGGTTAAATTTTGCAGGTGTATTTGATAAAGGATGGAGCTAAACTCTTCAGGACCAGAGTTGACCATCCCGTCTATAGATCTTATACTCAGTACACCAGTGGTTTTCAAAACTGGTCCACAGGGACCCACCACTGCACATTTTGTATGTCTCCTGTATTTTTCACATCTGGTGAAGATCATCAGCTTGTTAGAAGAGAGCTGACATTGATAGAGAAATTTGCAGACTACTATTCCTGTTCACCAATAAGGCGAGCACCAGACCTCTTATAAACCTAAATACAATGCAATCATGTAATCATCTGTGTTATTTTTCTTGACATAATGCATGTTCAGCTATTCATACAACAAAATCTTCTGGGGTCATTAAAGTTTTGTAATAATAATCAAAAATGCTGGTGATGGCTGGCAACTTAAAAAAATTAATAACAATTAAATAATTAATGCTTATGAGATGTGCTTTCCTCAGCACAAAACTTACATTTTACAGTTATACTGTTACTTGTAAATGTCCAATACTAGCAGAATCTGTCTAGTACTTTACATGTAACTCTCTAAGCTCTTGACCTGTAGTCAGTTTTTTATAAAAACTAATAAAGGACTGTTTTAAAGGCTTGAATATGTGCCACAATTATTGCTGCCAGCTGGTGGCATCAAGACCATGAACAATAATTAATCAGGGGTTTTCAGTAGGAATGCACCGATACCAGTATCAGTATCGGGCCTGATACCAAGCTCATATACTTGTACACGTACTCATAAAAATACCCCCAATGCCAAAGACTGACACCTCACATGACGTAACAGTGAGACAGAATTTTCCATGCACAGAGACACAGACAGCAGCAGCAGAAACAATGTCAGCCTCAGAGGTGTAGAAATACTTCAGAATGAATGATGATGGAAGGGGGCACTAGAGAGCAGCTCATGGAGTAGGACGCGTTCTCACTTAGTTCCGTCACACTTGTTGAAATTAATCATTTAAAACTTTGTTGCTCTTACTAAATTGGATCACTCAACATAATTAACATACTGATGATGAATAAATCTAAAAAGACTGTCAAAAAGGCTCGTCCTTGTCAGCCGACACAGTGGAGGGCACTCTAGCAAGTTTATCAAAAAAGAATGCGCCTCTGAAGTCCAAGGTAACGGATTTAGAGGCCAGATCTCATTGACAAATTATCAAGATAGCTGGTTTTTCTGAGAACATCAAGAAGGGCAACCCCACACAATTTGTCTCTGGCCTATCGCCTTCACTATCGGGAGAAGCTAATTTTCCATGTGACAAAGGTTGACCGAGCTCACCGCATTGGCCGCATCGTGAACAATGGACCGCGAGTTATGATTGCCAGGATACATCATGATATTGTTAAGAGATACTGCAGCTCACATGATATTGTTAAGAGATACTGCAGCTCACGCGTAACCAAATCCCGCTCTCTTTTGATGGGAGTCATATCAGTATCTTTCCGGAATTTCCAGCAGAGGTATCTTCCCAACGCAAAATGCTTGATGGTCCACAGGAGAAACTAAGGGCTAAAGGAATAAAATATGGCATGTAGTACCCTGTACATCATGGTAGGACTTAATTCCTAGCTGCTGGTGGCCTGCATAATCCAGATATTTTATATATTAGATTTTATATACTGTGGGTACGGAAAGTATTCAGACCCCCTTCAATTTTTCACTTTTTTATATTGCAGACATTTGCTAAAATCATTTAAGTTCATTTTTTTCCTCATTAATGTACACATAGCACCCCATATTGACAGAAAAACAGAATTGTTGTCATTTTTGCAGATTAATTAAAAAAGAAAAACTGAAATATCACATGGTCCTAAGTATTCAGAACCTTTGCTGTGACACTCATATATTTAACTCAGGTGCTGTCCATTTCTTCTGATCATCCTTGAGATGGTTCTACACCTTCATTTGAGTCCAGCTGTGTTTGATTATACTGATTGGACTCGATTAGGAAAGCCACAACACCTGTCTATATAATACCTTACAGCTCGCAGTGCATGTCAGAGCAAATGAGAATGAGGTCAAAGGAACTGCCTGAAGAGCTCAGAGACAGAATTGTGGCAAGGCACAGATCTGGCCAAGGTTACAAAAAAATTTCTGCTGCACTTAAGGTTCCTAAGAGCACAGCGGCCTCTATAATCCTTAAATGGAAGACGTTTGGGACGACCAGAACCCTTCCTAGAGCTGGCCGTCCGGCCAAACTGAGCTATCGGGGGAGAAGAACCTTGATGAGAGAGGTAAAGAAGAACCCAAAGATCACTGTGGCTGAGCTCCAGAGATGCAGTCAGGAGATGGGAGAAAGTTGTAGAAAGTCAACCATCACAGCAGCCCTCCACCAGTCGGGGCTTTATGGCAGAGTGGCCCGACGGAAGCCTCTCCTCAGTGCAAGACACATGAAAGCCCACCTGAAGGACTCCAAGGTGGTGAGAAATAAGATTCTCTGGTCTGATGAGACCAAGATAGAACGTTTTGGCCTTAATTCTAAGCAGTATGTGTGGAGAAAACCAGGCACTGCTCATCACCTGTCCAATACAGTCCCAACAGTGAAGCATGGTGGTGGCAGCATCATGCTTTGGGGGTGTTTTTCAGCTGCAGGGACAGGACGACTGGTTGCAATCGAGGGAAAGATGAATGCGGCCAAGTACAGGGATATCCTGGACGAAAACCTTCTCCAGAGTGCTCCAGACTTCAGACTGGGCCGAAGGCTTACCTTCCAACAAGACAATGACACTAAGCACACAGCTAAAATAACGAAGGAGTGGCTTCACAACAACTCCGTGACTGTTCTTGAATGGCCCAGCCAGAGCCCTGACTTAAACCCAATTGAGCATCTCTGGAGAGACCTAAAAATGGCTGTCCACCAACGTTGACCATCCAACCTGACAGAACTGGAGAGGATCTGCAAGGAGGAATGGCAAAGAATCCCCAAATCCAGGTGTGAAAAACTTGTTGCATCTTTCCCAAAAAAGACTCATGGCTGTATTAGATCAAAAGGGTGCTTCTACTGAGCAAAGGGTCTGAATACTTAGGACCATGTGATAATTCAGTCTTTTTTAATAAATCTGCAAAAATGTCAACAATTCTGTGTTTTTTTGTCAATATGGGATGCTGTGTGTACATTAATGAGGAAAAAAATGAACTTAAAATGATTTTAGTAAATGGCTGCAATATAACAAAGAGTGAAAAATTTAAGGGGGTCTGAATACTTTCCGTACCCACTATATACAGTACAGTCCAAAAGTTTGGAACCACTAAGATTTTTAATGTTTTTAAAAGAAGTTTCGTCTGCTCACCAAGGCTACATTTATTTAATTAAAAATACAGTAAAAAACAGTAATATTGTGAAATATTATTACAATTTAAAATAACTGTTTTCTATTTGAATATATTTCACAAAGTAATTTATTCCCGTGATGGCAAAGCTGAATTTTCAGCATCATTACTCCAGTCTTCAGTGTCACATGATCCTTCAGAAATCATTCTAATATGCTGATCTGCTGCTCAAGAAACATTTAATGTGTACAATTGTACAAAATATTTGTGTACAATATTTTTTTTCAGGATTATTTGATGAATAGAAAGTTCAAAAGAACAGTGTTTATCTGAAATCTAATCTTTTGTAACATTATAAATGTCTTTACTGATTTAATGCATCCTTGCTGAATAAAAGTATTCATTTCTTTAATTTCTTTTCAAAAAAATAAAAATTCTTACAGACCCCAAACTTTTGAACGGTAGTGTATAATGCTACAGAAGCTTTGTATTTCAGATAAATGCTGTTCTTTTGAACTTTCTATTCATCAAGGAATCCTGAAAAAAAAAAGTACACAACTGTTTTCAACATTGAAAATAATCATAAATGTTTATTGAGCAGCATATCAGCATATTAGAATGATTTCTGAAGGATCATGTGACACTGAAGACTGGAGTAACGATGCTGAAAATTCAGCTTTGCATCTATCTTAATGGATCAGTCAGGCCATCTGTATATTTTTTTCATTAAAAATTAAAAAATTGTAAGGTCAGTAATATTAAATGTTTATGTATGTATATGCTTGCATTTGCTTTATGAGAATGTTTATACATTTATTTCTAAACTAAGTTCTTCCTAGACTACTACGAGTGTAGACGGAGCTGTGTGTTACTGTTTCAGAGAACAGTGAGCTCGTCACCGATCAACTTTTTCTTTCTTCCTTCTGTGTTCTGTTCAGTGGTGCCACGTTTACAGTTGTATGCAAAAGTTTAGGAAGCCCTGAGAATTTCCATGATTTTCATTTATAAATATTGAGGGGTTTAGATCAGCAATTTCATTTTGAACTATCAAATAACTGAAGGACACAGTAATATTTCAGGAGTGAAATGAGGTTTATTGGATTAACAGAAAATGCGCAATATGCATCAAAACGAAATTAGACAGGTGCATAAATTTGGGCACCAACAGAAAAAATCAGAAAAAAACAAAAAAAAAAAAACAGAAAAATCACATCAATATTTCGTAGAGCCTCCTTTAGCAGGAATAACAGCCTCTAGACGCTTCCTATAGCCTGTAATGAGCGTCTGGATTCTGGATGAATGTATTTTGGACCATTCCTCCTTACAAAACATCTCCAGTTCAGTTAGGTTTGATGGTTGCTGAGCATGGACAGCCCGCTTCAAATCACCCCACAGATGTTCAATGATATTCAGGTCTGGGGACTGGGATGGCCATTCCAGAAGATTGTACTTGTTCCTCTGCATAAAGGCCTGAGTAGATTTTGAGCAGAGTTTTGGGTCGTTGTCTTGTTGAAATATCCAACCCGGCTTAACTTCAACTTTGTGACTGAGTCCTCAACATTATTCCCAAGAATCTGCTGATATTGAGTGGAATCCATGCGACACTCAACTTTAACCAGATTCCCAGTACCAACACTGGCCACACAGCCCCACAGCATGATGGAACCTCCACCAAATTTTACTGTGGGTAGTAGGGGCGCAATGGTTCAAATTGCTCACGGTTCAGTTCGTATCACGGGTTTAGGGTCACGGTTTCGGTACGGTTCAGTATGTGCTATGTTTAGGGAAAATAGGACTACTGTCAAATAAAAATAAAGAAAATAAGAACAAACAATCAAACTACAAGCAAAATAAACAGTGCTTTTCAGGTTTTTCAGGTATCTAACAGTAGTTTGCAGGTACAGAAAATTGATTAGTAAACAAATATAAAATAACACTGCATATTATCTTTACTGTATAAAATAAATAAAGATTAATCATTATTGAAGTTACAAAAACTATTCAGTCAAGAGCAGTGAGTGATTTCTTTGTTATTTGTTGTTTGATTGAACATTAAAAACAGGCAGCAGGAATAGGGTTTTTTTTCCCTTTAAGACATGCACAATCCAGTAAATATACTGTTACACATGTGCTTTGTCTTTCTGAAATCTTTGTTTCATCAGTCCACAGCACCTTATTCCAAAATGAAGCTGGCTTGTCCAAATGTGCATCTGCATACCTCAAGCGACTCCGTTTGTGGCGTGTGTGCATAAAAGTCTTCTTTCGCATCACTCTCCCATACATCTTCTCCTTGTGCAAAGTGCGCTGAATTGTTGAACGACGCACAGTGACACCATCTGCAGCAAGCTGATGTTGTAGTTCTTTGGAGGTGGTCTGTGGACTGTTTTTGACTGTTCTCACCATCCTTCGTCTTTCCAATATTTTATGTGGCCTGCCACTTCTGGCCTTAACAAGAACTGTGCCTGTGGTCTTTCATTTCCTCACTATGTTCCTCACAGTGGACACTGACAGCTTATATCTCTGTGATAACTTTTTGTAACCTTCCCCTAAACCATAATGTAGAACAATCTTTGTTTTAAGGTAATTTGAGAGTTTTGAAGGCCCCCATGTTGCCACTCTTCAGAGTAGAGTCAAAGAGAACAACAACTTGCAATTGGCCACCTTAAATACCTTTTCTCAGGATTGGATGCCTGTCTATGAAGTTTAAGGCTTAATGAGATCACCGAACCAATTGTGTGTTCCAATTAATTAGTGATCTAAGTAGTTACAGGTATTCAAATCAACAAAATGACAAGGGTGCCCAAATTTATGCACCTGTCTAATTTCGTTTTTATGCATATTGCATATTTTCTGTTAATCCAATAAACCTCATTTCACTACTGAAATATTACTGTCTGAAATTGCTGATCCAAACACCCAAATATTTATAAATGAAAATCATGAAAATCATGAAAATCGTCAGGGGTTCCTAGACTTTTGCATACAACTTTAAATGGGGTGTTTTGACTTTCGCAGGGATTCTAGAAGCAAGTTTATTGGGTTAGAATTATGCCAGCTCATCTCTGTATTAGAAATGTTTGTTTTTTCTTTTATTTTGCACATTTAACAATACCTATGTGTCTACTAATTCATTTCTCATTTTACCCTATGAATTATTTCATGCTGATGAGTTCCCTTAAAGGTGCCATATAATTGAAAATTGAATTTACCTCGGCATAGTTAAATAACAAGAGTTCAGTACATGGAAATGACATACAGTGAGTCTCAAACACCATTGTTTCCTCCTTCTTATGTAAATCTCATTTGTTTAAAAGACCTCCGAAGAACAGGCGAATCTCAACATAACACCGACTGTGATGCAACAGTCGGGATCATTAATATGTACGCCCCCAATATTTGCATATGCCAGCCCATGTTCAAGGCATTAGACAAACCAGAATTAACGTCTGGATGTGAACAGCTGAATCATCAGACTAGGTAAGCAAGCAAGAACAATAGTGAAAAATGGCAGATTGAGCAATAATAACTGACATGATCCATGATATCATGATATTTTTTGTGATATTTGTAAATTGTCTTTCTAAATGTTTTGTTAGCATGTTGCTAATGTACTGTTAAATGTGGTTAAAGTTACCATCGTTTCTTACTGAATTCATGGAGACAAGAGCCGCCGTTATTTTCATTTTTTTAAACAATTGCAGTCTGTATAATTCATAAACAACTTCATTCTTTATAAATCTCTCCAACAGTCTGTAATGTTAGCTTTAGCCACGGAGCACTATCAAACTCATTCAGAATCAAATGTCAGAATCAAACTTACATGATCTGATATGCTGCATGACAAACACTTTGTAAAGATCCATTTTGAGGGTTATATTAGCTGTGTGAACTTTGTTTATTCAATGTATTATAGAGTTGCGATCTCGGAGCAGGGAGCGCAAGGATTTAAAGGGGACACGCACAGATTCGGCACATTTTTAATGATACCCAAAAATAGGCAGTTATAAAATTGCATTAAAAAAATCTATGGGGTATTTTGAGCTGAAACTTCAGAGACACATTCAGGGGACACCTTAGACTTATATTACATCTTGTGAAAAAGGGTTCTAGGGCACCTTTAAGAAGCATTTGAATATTCTGAGCAGGAATGTGCGTTGTTTAAATGATATTGTCTTCGCACATTTGAATTCTTTGTATGCAGACATATAGTTTCTACAAGAGACTCATATTAACCTGTTAACCTGTACTGGTGCGCCGACGCACCGAAGCTTCTTTGTTTAAATTAAAGGTCCCGTTCTTCGTGATCCCATGTTTCAAACTTTAGTTTGTGTGTAATGTTGTTGTTAGAGTATAAATAAAATCTGTAAAATTTTAAAGCTCAAAGTTCAAAGCCAAGCGAGATATTTTATTTAACAGAAGTCGCCTACATCGAACGGCCAGTTTGGACTACATCCCTCTACTTCCTTCTTTAATGACGTCACTAAAACAGTTTTTTGACTAACCTCCGCCCACAGGAATACACAAAAAAGGGGGCGTGGTCTTGTTGCGCTCCCACGGAGAAGAGCAAGAGTTGCGTTTGTAGAGTGTGTTTGTCGACATGTCGTCGAAACGCTGTTATTTTCATCCCACAGTCCAATCACCTTTGTTTGGCCTTCCCAGGGACGCTGTACTTAGAGATCAATGGTTACAATTTATGTTTAATTCGGTTCCCGATGTTTACAATAACACTGAGCGCATGCATCTCCACGTTATGGTAAGAGGCGTGACCTTTCCGGGCAAGGAGCGTTAAGCTGCTGTCGAATCACAACACAGGAACCGCTGGCACAATCAGAACTCGTTACGTATTTCTGAAGGAGGGACTTCATAGAACAAGGAAGTCATCAGCCCGTTTTTATGACAGTGGAAACAGCGGTATACAGATAAGTAAATTATGTGAAAAATACTGTGTTTTTTTACACGCGAAACATGAACACATGTTATATTGCACACTATAAACACAATCAAAGCTTCAAAAAACCACGAAAAACGGGACCTTTAATGGTGCGAGGCGTCGTCATTTTCTTTATTCAACAAAGATATTGATTTTAACTTCAGCACCATCAGACCAGACCATCAAGAATTTCTCCTGAGACTGCAGATCCGAAGAGCACAGGCCACACAGCACTGATTTAGTATTAAGATTGCAAACCCCTTTATTAACAAAGGTGCTTTAGAGTGAGAAACTGATGGTTCTTCAAGCTGTTTAAATGACTATTTTCATCACTCCATTCCTGTTATGATACAGTTCAACTCATGTCCACTCTCTCATTTCCTGTGTAAGTGTGTTTGTGTGTGTCTGTGTGTGTTTAGTCTAGTATTTCGTCCTAATTTAGCTAAATAACACTTGTCTGCACGCTCTTGCGAGCTGATTCTGATCTGCTTATTAATCAATGACACTGATAACGGTTACGATCACAGCTACTGTTATTTCCTCTGTGGCCACGGGTAAATATCCTTTCTGAAGAGTTGATGAACGATCAGTACTGGCTGAACAGATTAATGATTGTAATATTAATTCAACTAATCAATTTCATTTGATTAACTGATTCAAATATTGATGATTAATTATAATGAGTTGTTATTAATTATTCATATTTCCCTTTTGAGCTAATTCGCTTAGATTTACATGCTTTTATTTAGTTGTCAGGTTTGTTGTCTGACAAATTAGAGATAAT
This sequence comes from Ancherythroculter nigrocauda, assembly GCA_036281575.1. NCBI lineage: Eukaryota > Metazoa > Chordata > Actinopteri > Cypriniformes > Xenocyprididae > Ancherythroculter > Ancherythroculter nigrocauda. Next base: position 19,344,154 of record VTFQ01000001.1, read on the forward strand.
CAATAAGGAAGAAAAATAAATAATCGCCAAATATCTATATTTCATAGTTGTGTACATTTACTGAGAATTTAGAAAGTGTCAGTTAAAATTTATAAAGAAGCAATGGCCTGTTTTCAGAAGAATAACAGGAAGAATAAACATCAGTGAATAAAATACTAGTGTAGCCTTTATAAATACATAGAAACACATTGTGTTGATTGTGAATCTGTCTGACAGCGCTATACCAATGACTGTGAATTATAAACTGACATCACTGAGATTTAGAAGAGTGTGTAAGTTAGTATTGTGTTTACACTCCATAAATCCTCCTTTGTGTTGCTATTTTAGACTTAAAGCTTTAAAAATAAATGTAAAAATTACTGTTCAATTGTTCAGCCCGGCCGTCCTATATCTGCTAATTGTGTCAGCAGCAATGGAAAAAACAATAAATAAAATTGCCAACAAAATGGATGTAAATTAAATCGAATTACTATTTCATATGCAGCTTTTAAGTGATAAATTCATTACTGTACTGAGCTGAAGAGGCTATTATTATCATTTAAACAACAACAAACAATATACTCAGTGAAATTGACAAATTGAATGGCTGTAATTCAAATACACAAAAATAATGAAACAAAATTGTGCTGGAGTTTCCAGTTGAATCCTGTTCTGAGATATTCAGTGGCACTGGACAAAGCATATATGAATATTCATGAGTTTCCTGTTTCCTGTTAAAGTGACTGAGTATGAGGTGTGCTTGAATAAAGATGCACAGTCCACATGTGTCACTGTTAGCTGTTTGAAGTTCACTATATGGAGAAAAATCCTGGAATGTTTTCATCAAAATCCTTAATTTCTTTTCGACTGAAGAGAGAAAGACATGGACATCTTGGATGACATGGGGGTGAGTAAATTATCAGGAAAAGTGAACTAATCCTTTAAGAATGTTGTAGCAAAGTTTAAAGTTCTTAGGGAAGGCAGAGGACAGGGTCGGCTTTGACTGCTGACTGAGCTTTATTTCGGATATTAAATCCAACAAACAGTCCGTGCAAATGCACAATAACAAAAATAATCTCCACAATTAAGGGCTTCACTCCAGTAACACAGGTGTCTCCAGTCCAGCGTTCTCAGTCAGCAGTCCCTCTCTCTCTCACCAAAGAATATACACTGACAAGAAGTGACAGTCAATAGAACGTTCCATTGAAACACCAGCGCCCAGCAGCCGCCCTGTGTTTCCGCCATTTCGGGATGAAAACTATACGGCAGTCCAATATATTTCAATGGGAATATCAGCACTTTTATCCACTGCATAACTTTATAGAATGTTTATTTTTGTTAATCATTAATTATTAATGTGGTGAAGATTACACTGTGACTAAAGAGACATTGCAGAACTACAAATAATGTGTACAAAATCTCATAAGTTTGATTTCACATACAAAAAGAAGGCTATCAGATCTGAACTGTGATTATGTGTGGCAAAAATGAAATGAAAAAACAAACAAACTAACTAACATGCTGCACTGCACTGCCACCACTACACTTAATGAAATTCTTTACCATGCAGTGTTATTGGATGAACTGTAGGGAAAAAAAAAACTTCAATTCAAATTTATTGTCCTAGGCCAACAACACCAAAGCAAAATAAAATAAATAATAAAATAAAATAACAAAAAATATGAAAAATATGAAAATAAAAATTAATTAATTAATTCTGCCTTTCATGATAGTAAGGGGGTCTTAAACTGATCTGTGGTTACTTACATTCCTTATGTCCTTGAGAAGTCTTCCAAGTACACCATGTTTATGTCTTCTGGCTAACCAGTAAGTCCATTCAATGAAGCAGAGCTGTCAGACTGATTCCCCCGCATATGCCAAATTATGTTTTAAGACCGATTCCCCCGCATACGCCAAATTAAATTATCAGCAGAGGCTATTATTCTATCCAGTATATATCTAAGTTACGTCTCAGGTTACGTATGTAACCATAGTTCCCTGAGAACAGGGAACGAGACTCTGCGCTGACTGCGCTAGGGGAACGTCCTCCGTGACCTGTGCTCGAAATGCCAAAAATCACCACACTCCAATCCTATTGGCCGGCGACAGCCTATCACGTCAAACGGCGCGAACCGTGACGTATAAAGGGAGCGCCTGGGGAAACAGCCGACATCTTATTGTCTTTGAGCGACTGTAGCAGGCATCCCGCAGCATGGCATGAAAGCACAGAGTCTCGTTCCCTGTTCTCAGGGAACTATGGTTACATACGTAACCTGAGACGTTCCCTTTCGAAAGGGATTTTTTACTCTGCGCTGACTGCGCTAGGGGAACGATATACCCACGCCGCCATGCTAGAGGAGAATGCCAGCCCAAATGTCTGGACACACATCCGGCAGTTCCAATGAAAAACCGGGGGCAGAACTCCAAGGCTGTCAGTGACAGCATTCCCTACGGCCAACAGCCCAAGCTGAGCCTAAAAGAGGCCTTCCAAAAAAAGCCTACCAAGGCTGCTCGAGCATCTGGAACCAACATCCCGACAGGGGGTGGTCCCTTTAAGGGAATGTGGCCAAGGAACCAAAGGAACCTCGGCCAGTCACTCGGGGGGAAATCCATCCCGCTGCCACCAAGGAGGCCTAGCCAGATCCAGCGAAGCTAAATCTGGCCTAGCCAACCTTGTCTGATATACAGAATCTCCAAGCTCAAACTCCAAAGAGGAGAGCAGGAAAGAGCGACTGCGAAAAGGCAGTAAGCAACTCAAACCCACACGCAGAGATGGGCATCCTGGAGAGAGGAACTCAGCTAAACGCTATGGACCCTTGTATGAGGGGAGTAAAACCACTCATCCAAGGATCTACTCAGCCGTTAACAAGGTGCTGAGGAGGCTGTGCGCTAAAGACCCCTGACCCAGGGGAGCACAAACCAGCCTGGGGGCCGGTCTAACGGGAGACTTCAAGAAGTCTACAACCAAACCAGCTTAGGGAGCTAAGCACAATTACGCAGTTAACCCCGAAGGGAAGTACAAAGCTCAACCTAACAGACAGACCGTAAAGCGGGCACATAGTCATGGAGGCCGGGAAAAGGGCCTACAACATAACCAGAGTTCACCAGAGAACTGAATGCAGATGGCGGTAGCCCAGGATGACCTGTAGGGCCACACCTTATTGCATATCAAGGTGGAGCAAACACCAAGACATAACAGCTGCAAGTGCCCACGAGACAGCCCGTCCAACACAAACCAACAAGCAGTGTACTCGGTGAAGTACCTTTCTACTCTTTAAGCAAGAGGAGTACAACATACGCCATCATGCGCTAGGAAAGGCCCCGTGGGCCTATAATCCCAGCCGGCACGTGGCATCAGCTCGTGGCAGTGTTATCAGGGTTCCGGCTGAACAGACCGACTACACAGGAGGTCATAGTCAACCCGAGACCCGGCCAGCCGGCGAAACCATCCCTTTTGCTGTCGAAGGTCAGCACGCTCCACAGGAGGCCTTTACGGCCTACCTGTCACATGCGACGTCAGCCAGCGGCCACTAAAGTTCAAGGAGCAAAAATAGAACCCGTTAATAGACAGGGAAAATATTTTAGCTCGACTAGAGCAAAGGAAGGCCTGAAAGCGGCCTGTAACCTAAAGCGTGCGGCGATAGCTAGTGCATTTACCCAATCATGGAATGATGCCCGTACACGATCAGCATAGCTGGGCCAACAGGAAGCTATAAAAGAGGCCTGGAGAAGCCTACTACTTAAAGAACCATGTGGCACTAGTCCGTGGTCATGACAGGGCCCTAGCTACAAGGAAGGGCCAGTATAACCTAAAATGACAAATTTAAGGGAACTAGCTACACAACCTGAGCCTAGGCATACACATTCCAGCAGGCAATGTTAAACATGCTAAACAGCGTGAGTGTAGCGAGCATCGTAAACCAACAGCGCTGTATCCAAACAAGCTGCATACAGAGAGGCTAAAAACAAATAGCCAACAATCAAACAGCAACGAACCCCAGATGCTGTGGTGCAAACGACCGGGAGAAGTCGGGTAAACAAAATTCCCAACACTCATCCTGAGTGTGCGATCCAACAGGTGACGCACTCAGTGAAACACAAACCCTAACCGGGGAGTACAACAATAACACCGTATTCATATATAGAGGCCGGAAAAGCCTGCTATCATAAAGAACAGGTGTAACCTGTGGCAGCACAAACACGCTCACATAACACGCCTGCATAAACATATGAAGGGGAAATATGGGCAAAAAACGGCCAGCAACTTCCTCAGAATGAGGCCAGAACTAGGAACTATACAACCACAGGGGAATAGTCATGACAGGGGGATGTAAACAAACATACACCTAACCTAGTTCTAGCCTAGCCGCTAGCTAAGGACTGTATGTAGACCACGCTACACTCGGGCTACAAATTCCCAAACACACGGAAAAGGCATCGCGAGCGACAGCATCAGGTGGCCGAAAAACCGGCCAACACATAACTGACAATAGCGAAAGCTAGTTCTAGCTATACACAGTATCAGCCGAGAAACTACACCAACGCTAAACAACAAAGCGGCCATAAAGGGCCTGCCTGTAACAGTCAGCCTAACATACAGTTATTCGCCCAAATAACCCCATAAAACATGAACAGATGACAGCTATATGCATGGGAAGCTACACAGGCAAAGCGAGGTCTATACAGAGAATGAAAAATGGACCTGGCTTACCTCCTGCGGCTCGTAGGATGCAGATTCCTCCCCGATTCGTCACACGGAGGGGAAAATCCAAAGTTCCAAAGCCCAAAAGCACTTTCACTATCAAGCCAGACGGCGGGCCGTCAGAAATATATTCATCATAGGCCCACCACATCAGCCCGACTGTAAAGCTCGCAGCATATAGATGTCACAAAACGCTACCGGGAGGCGAAGGAAGAGCGAGGGCGAGAAAAAGCCCTCGCGAGAGTGGACATCGATTACCGGCGCTGCTGGCGCCGCTCCTCGATCACCCCCCTCAGATCTTGCTTCTTCCTTCTAGCGTCTTGCCGTCTCTGAGCCTCGGCTCAAGACGGCCCGGGATTTCCCGGCTGTCTGGGCCCAGAGCTGGATCTGAGCGGGATGCAAGATCTATACGCCGCGGAGCGCGTCTTCGCCTCCCTGAACTTCTCAACCACCGCCTGCACGGAGGTGCCAAAAAGTTCAGTGGGCGAAACCGGGGCATCGAGGAGAAAATGTTTCTCTTTTTCCCCGATGTCCGCACAGTTGAGCCACAGATGCCGCTCAGTGGCCACCATGCCCGCCATAGATCAACCGATCGAGGCGGCAGTTTGTTTGGTGGCCCTCAGAGCGAGATCCCTGGTCTGACGCAACTCTGCGACCGCCTCAGTGGAAAGACCTTGACCCTGATCAAAATCCGTAAGCAGATCAGCCTGATACGCCAGAAGCACTGACATAGTGTGCAACGCCGCACCAGCCTGACCTGCAGCGGCGTAAGCCCTGCCATTCAAACGTGACGTCACCTTCAACGCTTTGGATGGCAGGGTTGGAGCTTTCAGTGTCGGTGCACTCCATGTAGCGAGATAGTTTGCAAACGTCTCTTCCACAGGAGGCATCGACACGTACCCATGCTGGCCCAATCCCTCAACATCAGCGAAGTCAGCTCGCTGATACTGATGCTGATGGATTCGGGCCGAGTACGGGTTCTTCCATGCCTTCTCGATCTCAAAATGAAGATCGGGAAGGAATGGAAGGCTCGCTGGAGTTGCCGGGTTATGAGTAGAGAGAAAACGATCGTCTAACCTGCTGCGAGCGGGTTCCCTCCTCACGCGCTCCCAGGGCAGCTGCAGTCTGCTCGAGGCGCGTTCCATAACCTCCAGCAACTCCGAAAACGGCGCGCAGGGAGGCCTAGCGGGAGCCGCGGGCTCGCCCGCTTCTCCTACCTCGGCCATCTCCTGCTCTCCGGGGTCTTGGGCCAAGAGAGCACTCGCTCCTGGGTCTGAGGATGTTAAGGATAAAACATCGTCATCATCCACCAGAAGCGCGTCCTCGTCAGCCGCTTTAGCTTGAGAGAGATTGACACCCCTCTCAAATTCTTCAGCGAGCTCCACCTGCAGGCCCCATGATTTCAACCATGATTTCAATCGCCGCTGAGCCTCAGCACGAGCGGGGCCGGAACCACCAGGCAGCGGTGGTGGCACCTCTCCCCTCGAGAAGAGGGCCAAACGAGAATGGAGCGTTCTCATAGGAAAACGCTCAGTTAGCACAGGCAGCACCCTCGAGTACTGTCTGTGCGTGCTCCTCGCCCAGACAGAAAACGCACAAGTTGTGTGTGTCCTCCGGTGTCAGAAACCTGGGACAAGGATCAGCACACTTCCTGAATGATTTAGCAGACATAATAACTTTTGGCAGAGTGAAAAAGGCACGAGCAAAAGCAGTCGCGAAAAGACAAGAGGATGTCGACTGTTTCCCCAGGCGCTCCCTTTATACATCACGGTTCGCGCCGTTTGACGTGATAGGCTGTCGCCGGCCAATAGGATTGGAGTGTGGTGATTTTTGGCATTTCGAGCACCGGTCACGGAGGACGTTCCCCTAGCGCAGTCAGCGCAGAGTAGAAGTTCCCTTTCGAAAGGGAATTAAATGAATATAAATGTGCAATTTTTTGACTAATTGTTTAAATGAACAACTACTAGTAGTCTAGAAAAAAATTTATTTCTCATATTTTCAAACCGAGTCCAGCGAGAGCAATAATAAACGTTACAGGGCCAACATCAACAGTGTACAATGTTATCATCTTACTAAATACTACTAAAAATGACACATTGAATAATAAAGCTCCAAAAAGTGTTTTGAATCAATAAATGTAGGCCTACATTTCAAACGGTTTTATTTGTGACAAATAATAAACCAACAAACCTGGACTCAAACTCAAAAACAACAACAACAACAATAAAAAAATGAGTCGGTTAGCAAGTCTTGATGTTTTAATTTTATTATCATTTAGTTTCATTTATTTCAGTGTTAATGTTTCAGTTAATGAATCTACTACAAACTAAATGAAAACAAAGTATATAAGAGACAAACTATTGGCTAGCATTTCTCATTATAGGCCTACATAAAAAAATTCACAGTGTTAACATTTACTTTGCTTAAATTTGATGCAAATAATAAATGCCTGTTTATTGCATCAAATTATATAGTTACATTTATTTTCTGTATTATTACTGTACAATTATTACTGTAATTTCAGCACTGTGATTACGAATTTGTTTATCCACAATATTTCAATTGAATTCATCTGCTACAAAAGCTCTCAACAAACTGCAGCAGATTAATTAACACTTGAGAGAACGAACTGACACGTTTACTTTCTAATTTTTTTAAAAGTCTGTGATTGTAGTGACACTTAGCAATAAAAGACAGCAAACACACGGCCCAAAGTATTATTATATTATAAAGTAGTATTCTGGCTGGCTTCCTACTGTATGAAGTTACTAAAGTGTCCTGTGTGGTTGCTAGGGTGTTGCTATGTGGTTGTTAAGATGTTGTTTTTTTTGTTAGGAGGTTGCTAGGGTGTTTTGGGTGGTTGGTAGTTGTTACAGATGGTTACTATGGAGTTTTTATGGAGTTCTTAGCATGTTATTAACATGTTTTAACACTTAGTTGTTATTAGCATGTAGCTATTCACTGCTAGCATGTGTAGCATTTTGGAAGTCCCGTTTGCTAGCATAAAAACAAAGCCACTAGATGACAAGCCTGCAACCATTAGCCAAAAAAGCACAATGGCTAAAGTTAACGCTGCGGTAAAGACTGTCAGTGCGCAGGGAAGAAGAGCAGAGGCTGTTACACGATAGACTGAGAGGTGCTGCATGTGATTACATTAGCCGTTACGCTTTCTCCAATGGTAGGAGATACAGACCCTCCCATCTCCCTGTAATAATAAAGTCTCTGGTAAAAAGATCCAATCCACATCTCTATACGATGATCTGATGCAGAGATATAGGTCTTGGTAAATGGTTGCTAGGGTACTCTGTCTGGTTGCTAGGGAGTGTCTTGGCAGCTGTTAGTGATGATGCAACACTAATAATAAGTTTAAACAGCATTTCAGCTTTTTCAAGCCAACTTAATAATGTTGCAGCAGCTTCTGTGTTTTGACTACTAAAATATACTTGATTACAAGATGTTGAACAAATCTCAATTCTACACTCATAAATTATAATTGATGTGACACTATAATAGAAATAAATGAAGGTGATTTCCATTAACAGAGATTGAGAAAAGAACACACATACACTGATCTGTGTCACACACTTTTATTCTGACATGATATTTCAGTGTCATAGTATAAATGTAATGAAGAGACTCTATAACATCTGATTCATCATCAGCTAAAAGCATTATGGATAAAATCTCTCTGTTCTGATTCATCAAATCAGTTTCACTGATCCTCCATAAACCATAATCCCAGGATAGAGCGGTTGAGTGAATGTGGTCTGGACTGTGTGGATGAGGCTCATTGTGTCTCCAGAGATGCTGTAGAAAGACAGAATTCCTGCACTGTGATCCACATACACTCCTACTCTATAGTGATTCACATTATTCACTGTTCTACTGATGATGGGCTTTACATGGAGATCAGTGTGTATGTTATTGTGACTTAATGAGTAACCGTAGGGAGAGCAGGCCAAACACCAGGACTGATCATTCCATCCAAACCCACACTCAGGACCCCCTCCCTTCCTGCCGATGCTCTTATATGACACTGATATACACAGACCATTTCCACTCCACTCAATCTCCCAGTAAGACCGTCGATCACTCACACTCTCTCTACACAACACCTGAGGCCACACACCACCATCAAATCTGTCAGGATGATCAGGATACGACGGCGGTGTGCCAGTGTTAGTAATCAGTGTGTTCCCCTCAGACAGAAGGAGGCGTTTATTCACTGTGTTCAGATCCAGAGTGATCTGATGGGAATCTGATGGAGTTAAAACACATCACAATCAGGAATCATCAATCTGATATTTTAATGTGTCTGAACTCTTCATGTTCAGTATATCATCAGTGTCTCAGTACAGTTGAGCAGATATCCTATGAAAATCATCATTATCATGATCAACTCTAAAACTCTTCTGTCATGTTTTCTCATTCAATGAGTTTCTCTGCTTGTTTTCTCAGTGACTTACATTGTAGGAAGTCGTTCCTGGTCCTGGGAACAATGTCTGTGGAAATCAAGAGACATGAAGAGTGTGATTATCATGTCAGGAGAAAATGATCCCTGCATCCATCGCTCACACATGCAGAAATCTTCCAACACAGAAGATATTTGGAGAAATGCCTCTGCCGTTTCCTGACACAGACACTACTGAGGGTTTGATATTATTGACTCGTCATCATATTTGATTTGTTTTCTGTAGACATGAACTGATCAGAGGGAACAGGATCAAATTTCACTTTGCTCCCCATACAGAGAAATCATATCGCTTCATAATACTTGGATTAAACTTCAACCTCCTTAGTAATGTTCTTCAAAGAGACTCTGATCAATCAATAAATGTGTCCTGCTCAATCATTTGATTAGCCTACACTATATTATAATTCTACTGTTTATTATGAAAATGAATGTGTGATTTTAACAGTAAATCCAGGCTATAGTAGACTCATGTTAGTGCTGTTAGAAGTGACCCAGTGTTTGACGAGTCGATCTCTTCTCTCCTTCAGTTAACCAGTTTGAACTGCTTTTACCTGTTTTACTCTAATTCTGCGATTTTTCCATCCTTACATTAGCAACACATTATCTGAGAGGCATAACCAGTGTGAAATCATAATCTGCCAGCAATAAACAAAGCCTAATGTTAATTGTTATTATTATATGATCTACAGTTCCATAGATGTTTAATAAAGAATATAAACTACATTGTTTAGAGTTGTAAATTATGTAAAATAACTCAATTATAGGGTCAGATCAGGGGTCTGAGATCTTACTGCACTGACTCCATATTCAACAATGATCAAATTCAAGGCAACGAAAGATATAGATATTTAAAAAAAAAATAAAAAACTGATAACTACTAAGGAAGATGTGTTAACTAATCAGTATGTAATAGAATCTTATGATTATGTTAAGTAACAATTAGCTAATCAATAACTAATGAATTCTGCCATATCTCCTGAAGAACTACTATAATTATCTACTAATTAAAGTTCAAGAAAAATAACTACGAAGTAACTACTAATGAACAAAAAAATAATCCTTCGGAAAGGATCCCCACCATAATTATCCAACTTACCACAGATATAAAATGTTTTTTTATTTATTTACATGTATGTTTACATGTATGTTTTATTTGATCTACAAAATCAGTGTTGTGCTGTAAATCATTTTATTATGAATGTCAACATACAGGTATGCAGTGTCAGTCTCCTAACGAGTGTCACATCGGCCTTTGCATGATGGAAACACCTGATCCTTTGAAAGGTGCCGTAGAACGTTCTTTTACAAGATGTAATATAAGTCTAAGGTATCCCCTGAAGGTGTCTGTGAAGTTTCAGCTCAAAATACCCATAGATATTTTTTTTATTAATTTTTTAAACTGCCTATTTTGGGGGCGAGCTCAACACCGAGAGAGTTTACTGCTGTTACCTAAATACCCACTAAGTAAACTAAACTACACTGGGGAAGCGAACCCTAAAGGGACGCTGCGGAGACCACAACCTACCCAGTAGGGGAGGAATTTACGTGGAGAATACACATATGGACAGTACGCATATGGAGTCCCTGGGACGGCTCCACCTGGGTAGGGGGAGACACGTCTGACAGGTGACGGCAGAGCTGGCTCTGCTATAGGAAAGACACGGGCTCACCGTAGGAAGTTTGACCGTGGAGAATTACACATATGGGATCGCTCACGTAGAGGAGTCACAACATATGGAACCCAGCCAACAGACAATGTCAGAGACGGATGTTGGCCTGGCATCAGACACTCCACGATGTCCGAGCCGAGGGGGAGGTGGAGGAACTTGACAGGCTTCGCCAAGCGGGGAACGCGACTGGAGTCAAAGATGCACATATCGCATATCACATACATGGCAGTGCAAGCCGACACTTAGAGCAGGTTCAACGTGTCTACCGGCTGGTGGAAGCGAGTACACGGGAAGAAACCGGCTCTGCACTTAGGCTATAGAACCTAGCGAACGTGTTGGGTGTCGCCCAGCCCGCAGCTCTACAGATATCTGTCAGCGAGGTGCCATGAGCCAGCGCCCAGGAAGAGGCCACTCCTCTGGTGGAGTGGGCTCTCAACCCGAACGGGCAAGGCACGCCCTGGGATTCGTACGCCAGGGCGATGGCATCCACTATCCAGTGGGCCATCCTCTGCTTGGAGACAGCCTTTACCTTCTGCTGGCCTCCGTAACAGACGAAGTGCTGATCTGAGGTCCTGAAGCTTCGCGTTCTGTCTACGTATACACGCAGAGGGCGGACAGGACAGAGCAAAGCTAGGGCTGGGTCTGCCTCCTCCGAAGGCAGCGCTTGCAGGTTCACTACCTGATCTCTGCAGGGAGTGGTAGGAACCTTGGGCACATATCTGGGGACACCCCGGGGTCTCAGGATGACGTGAGAGTCACCGGGCCCGAATTCTAGGCACGATTCGTCGACCGAAAATGCATGCAGATCCCCTACCCTCTTAAGCGAAGCCAATGCAACCAGGAGGACGGTCTTAAGAGACAGTACTTTTAACTCGACTGATTGCAAAGGTTCAAAGGGATGAGAGATGTAAGAACTAGGGTCAGATCCCAAGAGGGTATGGAGGGAGGGTATGGAGGGAGGTTCCCCTCAGGAACCTGACGATCAGATCGTGCTTCCCCAGGGACTTGCCATCAGCTGCATGGTGATGTGCGGCGATAGCGACAACATACACCTTGAGGGTGGAGGGAGACAGCCTTCGCTCCAAGCCCTCTTGCAGGAAGGAAAGCACAGATCTGACCGAGCATGATCGGGGGTCCTCTCGGTGAGAGGAGCACCATTCAACAAATAGGTTCCACTTCAACACGTAGAGGCTCCTCGTGGAAGGAGCTCTAGCGGAAGTGATGGTGTCTACGACCGCTTGCGGGAGATCACTCAGAACCTCCGCGGTCCCGGTCCAGGGACCACACGTGGAGGTTCCACAGGTCGGGACGTGGGTGCCATAGGGTGCTCCCTCTCTGGAGGAGGTCCTTCCTCAGAGGAATCGGCCAAGGAGGGGCTGTCGTGAGGAGCATCAGATCTGAAAACCAGGTCCGAGTGGGCCAATACGGAGCCACAAGCAAGACCTGCTCCTTGTCCTCCCTGACCTTGCACAGGAGCTGTGCGAGAAGGCTCACTGAGGGAAACGCATATTTGCATAGGCCCCGGGGCCAGCTGTGTGCCAGGGCATCCGTGCCGAGCGTGCCGCCGGTCAGGGAATAAAACCACTGGTAGTGGGCAGTTTCTGGGGAGGCAAACAGGTCTACCTGGGCCTCACCGAAGTGCTGCCAGATCAGCTGGACCGCTTGGGGATGGAGCCGTCACTCGCCCACAAGTGGAGGCTGCCGTGAGAGCTCGTCGGCTGCACGGTTGAGCACACCTGGGACATGAATGGCACAAAGCGACCTCAGATGCTCCTGACTCCTAGCAAGAGATGGCGGGCAAGTTGTGACATGCAACGGGAGCGTAGACCACCCTGATGGTTGATGTACGCAACGGCCGCAGTGCTGTCCGAGCGGACCAGTACGTGCTTGTCTGACAGCAGCTCCTTGAAGCGGCCCAGTACAAGACGTACTGCTAGCAACTCCAGGCAATTGATATGCCAATGCAACTGAGGCCCCGTCCAAAGACTCTACACTGCATGCCCGTTGTACGTGGTCCCCTATCCGGTGGCAGAGGCATCTGTGTGGACCACATCATGCCTGGACACTTGTTCAAGGGGCACTCCCACCTGCAGGAACGAAGGATCCGACCACCGGACAAGGGTGCGATGGCATCTCGGTGTCACGGGGACACGGAGTGTGCCGCACTGCCACACCCATCTCGGGATTCGGCCGCGGAGCCAGTGTTGAAGCGGCCCTTATATGGAGCAATCCGAGCGGCGTGACCGCGGCTGCAGATGCCATATGCCCCAGGAGCCTCTGAAAGTCTTTCAGTGGGGTTGTGTCCTGCGCTTGAGCGAACTCAGGCAATTCAACACTGACTGGACGCGCTCCTCAGTAAGGCGCGCAGTCTGGGCTACCGAGTCTAGCTCGAGACTGAGATAAGAGATCCTCTGCCCGGGGGCGAGTTTGCTCTTGTCCCAGTTGACCCGAAGACCCAACTGGCTGAGGTGAGCTAGAACCATGTCCCTGTGTTCGCACAACTGCTCTCACGAGCTGGCCAGGATCAACCAGTCGTCGAGGTAGTTGAGGATGCGAACGCCTTGTTCCTTGAGGGTAACAATGGCCGCCTCTGCAACCTTCGTAAATACGCGGGGTGACAGGGCCAGCCCGAATGGTAGGACTTTGTACTGATATGCTCGACCCTCGAATGCAAACCATAGGAAGGGTCTGTGGCGAGGCAGAATCGAGACATGAAAGTATGCATCCTTCAGGTCGATCGCTGCAAACCAATCCTGGGGACGGACGCATTCGAAAATGCGCTTCTGCATGAGCATCTTGAACAGCAACTTGTGAAGGTACCGGTTCAAGTCGCGCAGATCCAGAATTGGCCGTAGCCCACCGCCCTTTTTGGGTACAATGAAGTAGGGGCTGTAAAACCCCGACTTCATATCGGCTTGAGGGACCGGCTCGATTGCAATCTCCGCCCGGAGAACAGGTGCATTGTCCAGCAACACTTGAGTGAAGTAGACACCCCTGAAAACCAGGAGACGCCGGGCAAACTGAATTGCATAGCCGAGTCTGATGGTGCGAATGAGCCAGGGGGACGGGCTGGGAAGCGCTATCCACGCTTCCAGACACCAAGCCAGCGGGACCAAAGGCACCACAGACGTACCGGGGGTGGGGCAGCGAGGCAGAGTATGGGGACCCGACTCGGACGGCATGGGAGCGGCCCGGAGTGTGGTCAGACTCTGCGGGGTAGCAGTGCGTATGGGAGACGGTGCACGGGGCGCGGCCTGCACCATCACACTGCCACCTGCTGGCGATGTGAGAGGGGGCTGCGAGCGGCAAGGCGTAGCCTCGCACCCTGACAGACGCGTCCCTTATTTGACCTGGAGGTTGGGGAAACTGCTCTTTTTGTGAGGAAGTGGGTACTGCTGGTCTCCGGAGAGCCAGTGGTGGTAGATAGACAGACATGTTCACAAATTCCCCCCGGCCCTCCTCCGAAGAGCAGGATCCTTCCCCTTCAGGTCGCCCGTCTCAGGGCGTGACTTCCTCGACCACTTACCACCTGGCTTGATTAAGACGGGCTGGGCACCACGTCCGCGACCGGCACCCTGCTGTTTGGCTGGTGTAGGCCGCTGCTTCGCCAACTTAGCAGGGGCGGAGAATGACGCGGACCGGCGCCCTCGGCGACGAGCGGGCTGAGCCGCCGGCGGCAGGGTGGAGGCAGCAGCGGACCGCCGGGGCATGACGTGTTTAATAGCCTCAGCCTGCTTCTGTGCGGCGAAGAACTGTTGGGTGATGTTCTCCACCGCGTCGCCGAAAAGGCCGACCGGGGACACGGGGGAATCCAGGAACCGATGTTTGTCGGTTTCCCTCATGTCCGCCAGGGTCAGCCAGAGGTGGCGTTGCTGAACTACCAAGGTAGACATCTCCTGACCAACAGAACGTGTTGTCACCTTAGTCGTCCGGAGGGCGAGGTCGGTGGCAGCACGCAGCTCCCCAAGCAGCTGCTAGTCAAGACCTCCCTGGGGCATTTCCATCAACGCCATGGCATGCAAGGCGGAGGCAGCTTGCCCACAGGCTCTGTAAGCTTTCTCAGTCAGTCCTGACGAGATTTTACAGCCCCGGGACGGGAGACGCGGCTCACCACGCCAACCCGTGGCCATTGGACACAGCTGCATCGCAACAGACCGCTCGACTGGGGGGATCCGCATGTATCCCCTAGCCTCTCCGCTATCCAGGGAGCTGAAGGCGGACGAGGGCCCGCCAAGATCTGGTCACCTCATCGTGCACCTCCGGGAAGAAAGGCATTGGGGCGGGGAGCTGCGTTTGAGCAGCGTGGGTCGCCCCGAGATACCAATCATCGAGCCGAGAGGGCCCGGGACAGGGTGGAGGATTCCACACGAGCCAGACTCTCTCGGCCGCCCGGGAAAGCACAACTGTCAACTTGGGATCAGACTCGGGCAGCGCTACAGTCTCAGAGGGAGGCAGCGGAGCCGAGTCTTCATCTCCCGAGGACTCCTGCTCTCCTTCCGATGCTGTGATTGACATCTGATCCTCAGCAGGTGCACCAAAGGAAATGGCTGGACAGTCCGCAGAGGGCCCCGCGGAATCCAATGGCGGCACGACGGGTTGCAGTGCTGATGAGGCAGCAGGGGTGCTTGGCGGGGAAGTCCTAACCGTGATCCTCAGATCACCCTGCCTATACACCGCCGAACCGTCATTCCGACCGAAGCCGGGAAAAACGGCCGAATGGGGCACAGGGGAGCGGACCCCCGCTCCCTGAGAACCAAGGAACGAGAGTCTAGTTCTCAGCACTGCGAAAGTCATGTTCCCGCAGTGAGTACATGAACTATCCACAAAAGCTGCTTCAGCGTGCTGAACGCCCAAACAAGTGATGCAGCGATTGTGCCCATCAGCAGGGACCAGGGAACAACCGCACCCAGTAACGTACAGACGAAATGACATCTTGAAAAAGGCGCAGGGTTCGTCTGTGAAGCTCTTTTAGAAAGGGAAGAGTCAGTTCTCTCGTGCTGAAGCACACAGGGAGTGACACGATGTGTTCGGTTACACCACTCCCCAAACACACCGGAAAGCCCAAATCGCAACAGACAACTGCGTTTTATATGGGAAATTCGGTTGCTGTTAAAACAGCAGTTGAGAGCTTAAGCTCAGGCTCCCCGGGAAGCTTGCGACCTCGCTGTTGTGCCTTAACACCAACACAAACAGATGCTGAATCTTCAAAGAAGGCTTGTTTAGTTTCACTCTTGTGAAGTCTGAAAGCTGGACACCAACTGTTGGCTCCGAAGCGAAAGACAGAGTGTGATTGCATCTGCTTCCTATTTATATACACCTGTCAGAGGCGGTGCACATTATGCAAATATAGCACGCCAATTCCATTGGCCTGTTTTAGTTCACTTGAAGCTGATAGGGCTCTCTAGCGATATCCCAATTCGTCGGTCACTACTGACGTAAGTCGAACGTGACCGACTGAAAGGGAACACTAATACACCTCCCGTGTGCAGAATGATGCGCTTGAAGCAACACAGTCACAGTTTGAGCATTTTCTTTAAACAGTTACTGTGTGTGTGAAGAACAATTCACAGCGCTCTGTTCTCCAGTGTTGTGATCTAACAGACACTGTTTGAGATGTGCTGCACTGTTTTTTGCATGGCTTTAAACACATGCAAATTATAAACTTTCGTGAAGATTCAACACTGGCTCAGTTCCAGCTACTGTCCCAATCTTTCACAAGTTCTGAAAAGAAGTTTAAACCAGAAGCACACATCGGCAATACTGCATTGACTATCATTGTGTGAAAAAGTGGAGAGTGTTAAAACAAATGTGCCTCCCCAGGTGAAAAAAGTACACTTCTATAATGTACATAATGTACTCTTACTTTTATTGAATCTCGTACTTTTTGTTGCTTATATTATCATTGCTTTATATATATACTATTGCCTACCACATTAATCTGACGTCGCCAGCTTGTAATCTTTGAATCTAAATCGCTATTACAATGCGTTTGCATCTCGCTAGCTCGCTAGCTTGTTAACTCGTCATCAGTCTCTCGCGCGCTCCTCTTCCAACGCGTTCATCAAACAGCTGTGGCAACTCGGAACGGATCAGTCTACAAACACGGTGAGTCATGTCATTCTCTCCCAGAATTGTTTCTTGTTCCATCTGTCACATGTTTAGTATAGCTCTCTCTGTCAGCGATGAGGGATTTACATGTCATAAATGTAGGGAAATAGTCAGGCTGACAGAGAGAATCTCAGAATTAGAGACACGCATCCAAACTTT
The DNA here is from genome assembly GCA_036281575.1 of Ancherythroculter nigrocauda. NCBI lineage: Eukaryota > Metazoa > Chordata > Actinopteri > Cypriniformes > Xenocyprididae > Ancherythroculter > Ancherythroculter nigrocauda. The sequence continues at coordinate 19,361,246 of VTFQ01000001.1, forward strand.
AATCGAGGATAGTAAGAATGCAGGGGCTTCAGATACTGTTTTGGATGCGACTAGCTTAGTGAACTCTGTACATTGTTCGGTTCTGGCTGTAGAGCCCGCGCAGCAGGGCACTTGGGTAATGGTGAGGTGGCCTAGCCGTGGAAAACACCACTCTTCCGTTCCAATAAGAACATCAAACAGGTTCTCCCCACTCAGTGACGCACCCACTGAGAATCCTGTTGAAAGTGCCCTAGTAATTGGCGATTCTATTACACGGAACGTGAAAATAGAGACACCAGCCACCATAGTCACATGTTTGCCAGGAGCCAGCGCACCTGACATCAAAGCAAATTTAAAAGTGCTGGCTAATGCTAATCGTAAATACTCTAAAATTATTATTCATGTCGGCACAAATGATGTTCGACTTCGCCAGTCGGAGATCACTAAAATTAACATTAAAGAGGTGTGTGAACTCGCAAGTACAATGTCAGGAGAAGTAATTTGCTCTGGTCCCCTTCCTGTTCGTCGGAGTGATGAGATAGTTAGCAGTTTATCATCACTCAATGGCTGGCTGTCTAAGTGGTGTCCGCAGAATAATATAGGTTTCATAGACAATTGGAAAAGTTTTTGGGGCAGACCTGACCTGTTGAAAAGAGATGGTATTCATCCCTCCTGGGATGGTGCTGCTCTTCTCTCTAGTAATATGGCACATAGTCTAAACTACGGCCCAGGTCAGGAAGCAGACAGACTGGCTAAACCGACCGTCTGCTAGCTGCCTCACGTTACAGAAGTCAGATAAATCCCAACACATAGAAACTCTTACACCTAGATATTATCACATAGAGACTGTGTCTGTACCCCGAATTAATAAAAACAAAAAACTTCCAAACCCATTTAATGGAAAAAATTTAATTGATGTTCAACAAAAAAAAAAATAGAGATAATAATGATAAACAAATGATAAAGCTTGGATTGTTAAATATTAGATCACTTTCTTCAAAAGCACTTATTGTAAATGATATTATCACAGACAATAATCTAGATGCGTTATGTTTGACAGAAACATGGCTAAAACAGGACGATTACTTTACTTTAAATGAGTCTAGCCCTCAAGGTTATGATTATCGACACAATCCTCGACAGGCAAAGGAGGAGGTGTTGCTGTAATTTATAGTAATATTTACAGTATTAGTCAAAAGTCTTTAAAATATAATTCCTTCGAAGTAATGGTGCTTTACGTAACATTATGTAAATTGACGTTTGTGCTGGCTACTGTCAGAGTTAGTACTAGCTGCAGATAAAGTCCTTGTTGTTGGTGATTTTAATATCCATGTAGATAATAAAAAAGACTCATTGGGATTGGCATTTACAGACATTCTAAACTCTATTGGTGTTAGACAACACGTGTCGGGACCCACTCATTGTCGTAATCATACTTTAGATCTAATATTGTCACATTGAATCGATATTGATGCCGTTGAAATTCTGCAGCAGAGTGACGACATCTCAGATCATTATCTAGTCTCGTGTATACTACATTTAGTTAAAGAGGCTAAACTGCCTCCCTGCCATAAATATGGTAGAACCATCACTTCTACCACTAAAGATCGCTTTATAAATAATCTTCCTGATCAGTTTCATCGCCTTAGCATACCGGACAGCTTAGAAGACCTCGATGTTGCAACAGAAACTATTGCCTCTGTCTTTTCCAGCACATTAGATTCAGTTGCTCCTTTGCGTTTAAAAAAGATTAAGGAATTTAATCAAATGCCATGGTACAGTGAGCACACTCGGGCCCTAAAAACTGTAGCCAGAAAAATGGAGCGCAGCTGGAAGAAAACAAAACTAGAAGTATTTCGCATTTCTTGGAGAGAGAAAATGATTGAGTACAGAAAGGCCTTAAAAACTGCTAGATCTGCCTATTTTTCAAAACTCTTAGAAGAAAATAAACACAACCCTAGGTATTTATTTGATACAGTGGCTAAATTAACAAGAAATAAAGCTTCAACTTCTGATGTTTCCAAAGAGCACAGCAGTAATGACTTTATGAACTTCTTTACTTGCAAGATTGATAATATTAGAGAGAAAATTATAACCATGCAACCGTCTACTACAGTATCATGTCAGACATTGCATTGTAGTGTCCCTGAGGAAAAATTAATTTCATTTACTGCTTTAGGAGAGGAAGAATTGTCTAAACTTGTTAAATCATCAAAATCAACCACATGTATGTTAGACCCTATACCGACTAAGCTATTGAAAGAGATGCTTCCAGAAGTCATAGATCCTCTTCTTAATATCATTAATTCATCTTTGTCATTAGGATACGTACCAAAAACTTTTAAGCTGGCTATTATTAAACCTCTTATTAAAAAACCACAACTAGATCCTAAAGAATTAGTCAATTATAGGCCAATCTCAAATCTTACTTTTCTGTCAAAAATACTAGAAAAGGCAGTATCATCGCAACTATGTTCCTTTTTAGAAAGAAATAATATCTGTGAGGATTTCCAGTCAGGATTTAGACCGTACCATAGTACTGAGACTGCTCTCATCAGAGTTACTAATGATTTGATTTGCTCTTATCATCAGATCGTGGTTGTATCTCTCTATTAGTGTTACTGGATCTTAGTGCTGCATTTGACACTATCGATCACAATATTCTCTTAAATAGACTTGAAAACTATGTTGGCATTAGTGGAATTGCATTGGCATGGTTCAAATCATACTTATGATGGATTCTTCCATCTTAAAAATATATCTAAACCCAGGCATATGCTCTCAATGAAGAATGCAGAACAGTTAGTTCATGCGTTCATGACCTCGAGGTTAGATTACTGTAACGCTCTACTGGGTGGTTGTTCCTCCCGCTTGATAAATAAACTACAGCTCGTACAAAATGCAGCAGCTAGAGTTCTTACTAGAACTAGGAAGTATGACCATATTAGCCCAGTTCTGTCATCACTGCATTGGCTTCCTGTTAAACATCGTATAGATTTTAAAATCTTGTTAATTACTTACAAAGCACTAAATGGTTTAGCCCCCCAGTACCTAAGCGAGCTCTTAATGCATTATAGTCCTTCAAGTTTATTGCGATCTCAGAATTCAGGCCAGCTGATAATACCTAGAATATCAAAATCAACCGCAGGTGGTAGATCCTTCTCCTATTTGGCACCTAAACTCTGGAACAATCTTCCTAGCATTGTTCGGGATGCAGACACACTCTGTCAGTTTAAATCTAGACTAAAAACGCATCTCTTTAACCTGGCATACACATAACACATTATCAATTTATATTTTCAAATCCGTTAAAGGATTATTAGGCTGCATAAATTAGTTCAGCCGGAACCGGGAACACTTCCTATAACACCAGATGTACTCGTTACATCAGAAAAAGAATGGCATCTACGCTAATATTAGTCTTTCTGTTTATCCCGAGGTTTACCGTAGTCAACCGGATTCGGGCCATATCCAGATGAGACCGAGGACCGGTGCCTTGACACGACCACAACGCAGCCCTGTATCAGCAGAGATCAAGTCGACTAGACCATCCATTGTGAAGGCCTCATTGACACGACAGCCAGTGCCACAGTTTCCTCAAAATTATAATCACGATTATTAATCACGTTTATTCTATCAAAAAGAGTAATGTAACTATGGCTATTTTGCAAGTTCTTTACCAACCTACACTTCACCCAAAAAGCCTGTAGGTGGCACAAAGACTTAATTTAACCAACTATGATAACTTCGTTAGATGGTAAATCAATACAAAACATGGTTTTGGTGAGCGCTTTGTAATATGTATTCACATTAGATTTTAAAGCAACACAATTCGTTTGCAATAAGACAAACCAGATTCAAATTGCCCGGCAAATTCGTAAAGCAAAGAACAATCATTTCTAGCTGATCAACATTATGAAAACTGGTAAAACCTTTAGGAACTTCAAAAGATAAAACAGCGAAATTCCTAATATTACTTCCAATATTTCCAAATTATGTTCATTTTCATAGAGCGGGCCAATATCCCGCTATATTAATAATTTAATTTGACTTGACATTTGATATTCAACAGTATTCATGACATTTATTCAACAGTGCTTTTGATCTACCTGCATTGACACTCTTCTTTAAAAGGAAAATTATATACCAATTATCAATGTAAAGCTGCTTTGACACAATCTGCATTGTAAAAAGCGCTATATAAATAAGGGTGACTGACTTGACTTGAAGTGCTCTATTTCCGTGCACTAATTTTGTACTTAATATACTAAAAATTATTCTTTAGTACTTCTTAAGATCATCTGTACTTGTAGCGTCTGGATGAATCAGCCACACAATTATTCATTGTATTTAGTGAATTACCCTCACTCTATCAAAGTTCTGTGAACCCATCCCCCTGTTACATGTTACTAACTCTGTGACATGTTAGTATTATAAGAATCTAGAAGGTTCTTTTCTCATTCATCCAATCCAGTGTCTTATACTAATATCTTGCTACAGAACAAAGACTCGTAAAAGTTCCCTCTGAAAGGGAAACTCCTTATTGGCTCAGACACCTCAAGAGGGTGTGACACCTTCACCCCTTATATTCACTGATCACAAGATCAAATCCCTCTTCTCTTCCTGCTCTTCTTCTTCTCTTTTACTGACAAATGATGATGTTAAGATGATGCTGTAAGAAGCTAGAAGCTTCTGTGAAACCCCAAGCTTGTGCCAGGCTTCGGTCTAGAAATTTCCATTCACCAAAGATCCTCTGAATCCAACTGGTTCTCTTTCATCAAGACAATATCAGCAAAGATTCAACGGAAGGCTCCACAAATTGCATCAGGACAGTTTTAATTCAACTTGGAGAGACATGCAAGTATCAAACTTAGTTTTGTTATTTGATACATTAAGTATCCTTACCCCTTTTAAAGAAGAGCCTGATAAAACTAAACTGATGGTTTGCTCAAGGCTGTTGATCTGCTGAATGTCAAACAATGCTGTAACTTCTAGCTTTACTGTACCCTACTTTAGCTCTCTCTCTCTTGGTAAACTGTATGCATGTATGTGTGTGAATGTTAGAGTAGTTTTAGTGTTTAGTCTAGTTAATAAAGTCTTGTTCATGTCACATGTAAAGTTGTCCATGTTTTGCGCTCATATACGGGAGTCCCTATTCATGCAGATCCTGACAGGCTCTTAGTAGTACTGTACAATAGAATTGTTATTTTCCATAACCTGGAAATGAACATTTCTTAGAATTAACAAACAATTAACACTGTGTGTTCATTGGACAACGGGTTAATTGATTGTAATATTAATTTTATTACATTAAGTTAATTTTATTAACTGATCCAAATATTAATAATTAATTATAACTAATTATGATTAATTATTCATATTTATTTTGAGCTAATTCGCTACAGTACTCAACTGTGCTATTTTGAGACAGCATTAAATATGAACTAAAATGTGATTTTAATATACCATCTCTGTATTTAAAAAATGTATACCACTTGTAGTACACTATGGGCTCAAATGTACTATAACTGGCATCTAAATACATTTTTTTTTAAAAATCAGAAAAATATATTAGAAAATCAAAAGATGCAAGCGATGCTGATCATAGCTCTACAAGTGTTTTTATATCTTATCTCCATAAATATATATACTATTAAAGCTAATGCAAGTGCTAATGCACTTTATAAGCTTTAGAAATAAAAAAAGCATATATAATATGAATAAAAGAAAAATGTTTACTGTATGATGAATAGGCACCAAGAATCCTTGATAAATCCATAAAAAATAATCATAAGCATGACCACTTATATGGTGATTTATAATGTGTTTGCATTGGTGATAATTTATATCTAATTTCTTCATTTTGTTCATGGAGATAACATGGACAATGTGTCATGATTTAGTGGAAGATTGCTGGCATCTACTGGAAAACAAACATTTAAAATTAAAATAACTTGAAATTTTAAGAACAACCACAAGATGGCTGAAGAGCACATATCTATTTTTATAGGTATCTTTTCACAAGTTTTCATTTAGATTTGTGTTTAGACATTATAACAATATATGATCACTGAAGTATTTTTAAATTTTTTGCAATTATGCCACGATACAGTCAAACCTGAACATGGTGTTGTGTGCATGGTTGTTCTCTATTGTGGATGTAGTATGGTGTCACCCCTTTATCTGCCTGCATTGACACTATTCTTTAAGAGCTGCTGTGCACCCAAAATTATATACCAGTTATCAATGTAAAGCTGCTTTGACACAATCTGCACTGTAAAAAGCGCTATATAAATAAAGGTGACTTGACTCGACCCCTTCACTTTTGTGTGTGTTCTGCATTGTAGCTGATTATTTGTTTGACAAAATATGTAACAGAGAGCATTTTTATAATCTCCAATTCGAATCAAGATCAGTTTTGGTTGCATGCATTGTTGTTACTATAAAATAAGGTTTTGCTCATTACATTTTACATTGTATCAACCAATTCATTCAGAGCCAGCCTCAAAAATGATATATTTACAAAATAAAATTCATAAATGCATAGTACAATACTACGGAGCCCCTAAAGGGACATAGTGGTGGAAAAAAATTGGGATGCAAAATATATTTTTTTAATTTTTCCCTCTTAAATCATTTGCATTCCCTCGCAAAGATATGCGTGTTCCCCAAAACCTGTTGTGAGATCTGACAAACACTTCCTGTTTGATTTCCCACTGGCAGTGGTTCAGAAAGCTCAAAGTTTTTTTATTTAATATTGAAATCGGAAAATGTAAAAAACATAGAAAATGACGCTGTATAAACCCTCTGCGTGGTTGATCTGCATTGTGAGGCACCTATGAAATCAGTCCAATGGCTTGACGGAAGGTGGGTCACATCATGACCAGGAAACTACATAGTGCACCCAGACCAAACAATGTCAGCTTCTGACAGGCCGAAGCAAGTCGATCACAGGTATGCCGGAAGTATGGCAGGGTGAGGCACCATCTCATTCTCTCTTCAGGGAACTAAGGTTACAGTCGAAACCGAGACGTTCCCTTTCAAGGGAACTCGCGTTGCGTCGAAAATGACGCTGTGGGAGCGTTTATACCTATGCAGCCATACTGTCCAGTGCGATTCTTGTGTGAAATCAGGCGAGCACAACTAAGACAAGCAAACCTTTAAAGTGGAGGTGGATAACCCTGCAGAGAATCGATTCTGCTGAAATTCCAGCACTGTACCAACCGGGTAGTAACTGGATCCAATTGAAGATTTCTGCCAGTTTCCTTGTGCTCCTGAGTTAGCATGGTCTCACAACCTCAGTTGAGAGACCTGAGTCTATGAGTTGAGCTCCGTCAGAGGCCAAACCCACACTATAACTCTGCTCGCCAAAACTAGAGTAGAGCGATCAGGGAACCGTGTACAGACACAGCCTCAGCCACATCTATTCCTCCATATGAGCTCCAACACCTTGGGGTGTCGACAGGATGTTCCCTCCCTAAATCTGGTATCCAGGGATGTAGAGCCTGAGTCATCATCACCAGGCAGGTGCCAGGAAAATGATAACATATCCACAGACTCTGAGCAACCATTCATGATCACTCCTCAGCCCGTGAGGAAAGCATCTGTCGTTCGCATTACGCAACGACAAGGAGCTCCAGCACAGGAACCTAGGACAAGTACCAAAACCTCTCCCACATAACTAAAGTATATATATGTACACATATTATATATATGTACACACACACACACACACATATATACATATATATATATATATATATATATATATATATATATATATATATATATATATACTCACCTTAAGGATTATTAGGAACACCTGTTCAATTTCTCATTAATGCAATTATCTAATCAACCAATCACATGGCAGTTGCTTCAATGCATTTAGGGGTGTGGTCCTGGTCAAGACAATCTCCTGAACTCCAAACTGAATGTCAGAATGGGAAAGAAAGGTGATTTAAGCAATTTTGAGCGTGGCATGGTTGTTGGTGCCAGACGGGCCGCTCTGAGTATTTCACAATCTGCTCAGTTACTGGGATTTTCACGCACAACCATTTCTAGGGTTTACAAAGAATGGTGTGAAAAGGGAAAAACATCCAGTATGTGGCAGTCCTGTGGGCGAAAATGCCTTGTTGATGCTAGAGGTCAGAGGAGAATGGGCCGACTGATTCAAGCTGATAGAAGAGCAACTTTGACTGAAATAACCACTCGTTACAAACGAGGTATGCAGCAAAGCATTTGTGAAGCCACAATACGCACAACCTTGAGGCGGATGGGCTACAACAGCAGAAGACCCCACCGGGTACCACTCATCTCCACTACAAATAGGAAAAAGAGGCTATAATTTGCACGAGCTCACCAAAATTGGACAGTTGAAGACTGGAAAAATGTTGCCTGGTCTGATGAGTCTCGATTTCTGTTGAGACATTCAGATGGTAGAGTCAGAATTTGCCGATAAACAGAATGAGAACATGGATCCATTATGCCTTGTTACCACTGTGCAGGCTGGTGGTGGTGGTGTAATGGTGTGTGGAATGTTTTCTTGGCACACTTTAGGCCCCTTATTGCCAATTGGGCATCGTTTAAATGCCACGGCCTACCTGAGCATTGTTTCTGACCATGTCCATCCCTTTATGACCACCATGTACCCATCCTCTGATGGCTACTTCTAGCAGGATAATGCACCATGTCACAAAGCTCGAATCATTTCAAATTGGTTTCTTGAACATGACAATGAGTTCACTGTACTAAAATGGCCCCCACAGTCACCAGATCTCAACCCAATAGAGCATCTTTGGGATGTGGTGGAATGGGAGCTTCGTGCCCTGGATGTGCATCCCACAAATCTCCATAAACTGCAAGATGCTATCCTATCAATATGGGCCAACATTTCTAAAGAATGCTTTCAGCACCTTGTTGAATCAATGCCTCGTAAAATTAAGGCAGTTCTGAAGGGGAAAGGGGGTCAAACACAGTATTAGTATGGTGTTCCTAATAATCCTTTAGGTGAGTGTACACGCTATATACACTGCCTCGGCAAACACAAGATCCAAGCTACTATATTTTTATTGCAAGCCTGTGATCTATGCGCTGCCTCGGCAAACACGAGATCCGAGTTGTGCATGAGACTTTTATTCCCTCAAGAATAAAGCCAACAGGAGCGGAGATAAAACTCCTGATAGTACATGCTACAATTTGGGACATTTTTATAAATGAACACTGTCAGCCCGATCTTTAATGAGAGCTGATGTGCACTTTAGTCCCAGCAAACAACACATAAATCAGCCAGTGCAGGGAGGAACACATGATTCAAATCACTGTTTGCTCGCCATTAAAACTCCTGTCTAGATAAAATATGCTTGTGGACAAACAACAATAAATAGACAGAGACAATTTCACATAGAGCGCTTGCTGAAGGCACAGAAGCTGACATTGTTTGGTTTGGGTAAGCTATATAGTTTCCTGGTCGTGACATCACCCACCTTCCATCACGCTACTGGACTGATTTCATAGGTGAGGGGGCGGTTCAATATGGCGCCTTAGCAACATGTGAGTTGATGTGCTCTGCAAACTCAAATGGTGAAACTGACTTTTAGTGCCATCAAAATAAGACTATATCACTTACTTTTATCTTCTATAGCAATTTATAGACAAATGTCCTTCTAGTACAGAGTGACATAATGGGCAAGTCCAAAAAAAGAAAAAAAAAGAATTAAATTCTCAATTAATAAACACTCGGTCAGATTCCCTGGAGAAAATCATAGGAGAAAATACACGTGCAATTACTAACATAATGGAGGTAATAAATGAAAATACCAAGCAAATCACAAGTGTCAAGGAAGCTATCGAATTCATGAGCGAGGAAGTTAATTGTCTGAAAAGAGAGCAGTGGAGTCCAAGGTGAGCAAAATGGAGCAAGACAAAATAATAAGCGTGCTTACTTTATTGGAGGTAGGGTGTTTGTAGAAAGAATCAAAATATTCCCTCCAGCCTGAAACTTTATGCAGCTGACCTGGATATACATGAAACTTGTTTCACTATGTATTGAAACAGTGGACAAACAAAAGTCTATATTATCTCGAGATTGTTGCCCTTAAGTTTTTTTTTTCCTTAAAAGAAGACAAAGAAAAAATAATTTAGTTGGTATTTTGAAGTAATATATTATAATTGCTGCCATCCTAAGTTATAATTGTTTATATAATTATAAAAATATATAAAATATTAAATATACTATTATTATTTTATTCATTTTTCCCCTTTAGTTATGACTAAAGGCATTCTAATCTCTGGAATTTGTTTTTGTAACTCATTCCTTGTGAAAAAAAAAAGAGGACTTTGTTTGTTCTGTTATTATATTGACTGTATTTACACTATAGAAATAAGAAATTTAAATTTACAAGATAAAAGATTACTTAGGTTCTATGGATGTTGACGTCTAAATTCTGAATTGCACTACTTCATTTGTACCAATAGAGCTTGCTGTTCTCATCATTTTGTGTGTAGTTAACACATTTTCAGAGACCAGTTCAATCTACTTAGTAGGTTTAATCTATAGTAAGCTATTCTTTGTCCTTCATGTCTCTATCTATTATTTCAATTGACACTAGAGGGTTAAGAAATATTGCAAAAAGAAAAGAAATTTCTTAATTTAAATCAGACTTTTATTTTCTGCAAGAATGCCACTCAACCAAAGAGGATTATGTTTACTGGAGATCTCAGTGGGGATCTAATTTATGAATGGCTCATGGAACAAGTAACTCGGCTGGTGTTTGTATCCTTAAAAACCCTTTTGATGGGTAGATTATATGCTCTGATTGTAATCCAGATATATCGGTCTTGTACAGGACATTTCAAATGTAACAGTTATTATTGTTAATATTTATGGTTTTAATCAACAAAAAAATAATGAAAATCTTATTGATCAAGTGGAAGAACAAGTGTTGAATTTGCTAGCAAAATATCCAAAATCTTTTTTGTTTCTGAAGGGGATTTTAATGTGGCTTTGAATAACGTCTTAGACAGATGGCCTCCAAAATCTCCTGATAATTCAAGTTTGTACTTAAAGAGGTTTATGCAATGATTTTCTTCACTTGACACTTGGAGAGAAACTCATCCCTCTCAAAAAATATTTACATGGAGCAATAATACTCTTTCAAATCAATTTCGTATCGATATGTGGCTTATCTCTAGAGATGTAAAGAATGTATTTTCTCATATTATTATTTCATCGCCACTCTCTGATCACAAATGTATCTCTATATGCATTCCTCTTTCAGATACTGCGAATTTACCAAGAACTACCTTATACTGGAAGTTGAATGCTTCATTGCTCAAGTACAATGAAGTAAAGGATAAAATTTATTTCATAATCACAAATTATTGGGAAAAAGCTAATAAGGAAAACATCTCAGGTTACGTATGTAACCATAGTTCCCTGAGAACAGGGAACAAGACTCTGTGTTTACCGCTTTGGGGAACCGTCACTCGTAACAGGTGTTCGAAATGCCAAGAATCGCACCACTCCAATCCTATGACATCATTATGGCACGAACCATGAAAGGGAGCGCCTGAGGAAGCAGTCAACACCTACTCGTCTTTGAGGGACTGTTCAGCAGGCAGCAAGAAGCATGGCAGGGCAACGCAGAGTCTCGTTCCCTGTTCTCAGGGAACTATGGTTACATACGTAACCTGAGACTTTCCCTTTCGAAAGGGAACTTCAACTCTGCTTTTACCGCTTTGGGGAATGATATACCCACACCGCCATGCCGGAGGAGAGTGCATGCCAAATGTCTGGACAAACGTCCGGCAGTTCCAGTGAAAAGTCGGGAGCAACTCCCCCCAAGGCTGTCAGTGACAGCATTCCCTATGGCCAACAGCCCAAGCTGAGCCTAAAAGAGGCCTTCTGAAGAAAACCTTCCAAGGCTGCTCAAGGCATCTGGGACCAGCAATCTGTGGAAAGTGGTCCCTTAAAGGGAATGTGGCCAGGAAACTAAACGGAACCCCAGCCAGTCACTAGAAGGGAACGAAGTCACCCTCAATGCCACCAAGGAGGCCGTACTAATCTAGCGAAAGCCAAACATAGTCCAGGCCAGCCTTGTCTGATATACAGAATCTCTGAAGCGCATTCTTCAAAGAAGAGAGCAGATAAGAGCGACTGCAGAATAGCAGTAAGCAACTCAAACCCACACGCAGAGATGTGCATCCTGGAGAGCAGAACTCAGCTGAGCGCTATAAACCCTCGTATTGAGGGGAGTATAATCCACTCGTCCTAGGAACTTCTCAGTGTCTGATAAGAGCACTGAGGAGGCTGTGCGCTAGGAACCCTGGTACAGGGGAGCACAAACCAGCCTGGGGCTAGTCTGAACGGAAGACTTCATAGAAGTCTGCAACCAATGACCAGCTTAGGGAGCTAAGCACAACTATGCAGTCAACCCAAAGGGAAGAACGAAGCTTAACCTAACAGACAGACCATACTGTAGGCACATAGTCATGGAGGCCGACCAGAAGGGGCCTACAACATAACTAAAGTTCTTACAAATGAACTAATATCACACCAAGAACCCAATTCATATGGTGGTATTCAGGATGGCCCATAAGGCCATTCGACTGAAAACATAGCATGCTGAGCGCATGACCAACGAAGTAATTAGGTAGCTGTGAGTGCCTTCGAAACAGCCAGTCCAACACAATCCAACGAGCAGTGTACTCTGTAAAAGCACCTTTTACTCTTTAAGCAAGAGGAGTACAGCGTACACCATCACATGCTAAAGAAGGCCCCATAGGCCTATAACCTCAGCAGACACGTGGCATCAGCTTGTGGCAGTGTTGTCAGGCTCCAGGCTAGACAAACCAACTACAAAAGGAGGTCATAAGATAGCCAGAGCCCTGGCCAGCCAGCAACTTAAGATTTTACCTTTTACTGTTCTCAGTAACGAATGTCAAAGAAACACAAAAGGTACATGCCAGCATGTTCCTGAAGGAGGCCCCGAGAGCCTACCTGTCACACGTGGCATCAGCTGGCGGCCACCAATAAATGGGCATCCTAGAGAGCAGAACTCAGCTGAGCGCTATAAAACCCTTGTGTCGAGGGGAGTATAAACCACTCATCCTAGGATCTACTCAGTGTCTGCTTAAAGCACTAAGGAGGCAGTGCGCTAGAAAAACCCTGGTACAGGGGAGCACAAACCAGCCTGGGGCTAGTCTGAACGGAAGACTTCATAGAAGTCTACAATCAATGACCAGCTTAGGGAGCTAAGCACAATTACGCAGTCAACCCGAAGGGAAGTATGAAGCTCAACCTAACAGACAGACCATACTGTAGGCACATAGTCATGGAGGCCGACCAGAAGGGGCCTACAACATAACTCAAAGTTCTTACAACTGAACTAATATAGCATGCTGACCGCATGACCACCCAAGTAATTAGATAGCTGTGAGTGCCCACGAAACAGCCTGTCCAACACAATCCAACAGCAGCGTACTTGGTAAAAGCACCTTTTACTCTTTAAGCAAGAGGAGTACAGCACACGCCATCACGCGCTAAGGAAGGCCCGTGAGCCTATAACCTCAGCAGACATGTGGCATCAGCTTGTGGCAGTGTTATCAAGGTTCAGGCCATAATAGACCGATCACAAAGGATGTCATTACTTAGCCTGAACCCTGGCCAGTGTTTTTAGTAAAATTGTGAAAGAAAACACTAGAAAGGTATAACTAAAGTTCTAAGAGCAAAATATAACTGAGTAACAAACAAGGTAACTACTTAGTTCAGCTAGAGCTAAAGGAAACTAAGCTCAAGGAAGAAAATGCATAAAACCAAGCAAACAGTTGGTTTTAACACAAGAACTCACCTCAAGGGGCAAGCCACTCAAACAATGTACTCTGTAAAAGCACCTTTACTCTCTAAGTGAGAGGAGTACAAAGCCAGAATCCAGAGTGACAAAATAGGAGGCCTGCGAAGGCCTACCACCCGTAAACAGGCGGCGACATCTAGTGGCAATAATGACCCATCCATGGTGATGAGTCACATAGAAACCCACACAAAGCTGTGCCAACATGCAGACTGAAAGGAGGCCCTGGTGGGGCCTTCGACCTCCATGAACACATGGCATCAGCCAGTGGTAGCTTCGTGACTAAGACCAGCCAGCAGGCCAAGTACTCGAGAAAACCCTTCGGCCGATGGTGGAGTGAGTCATAAGACAAGACTCGACCATGGAATGAGTCTAGCTGGGCCAACACGGAGGCTACAAAAGGAGGCCTGGCAAGGCCTACTACTTTTAGCAAAATGTGGCGCCAGCCAGTGGTCATATATAAGACCCGAGCTCAACAAAGGCCAGTACTAAACCCTAAAGTTTACTGAGGGTAAATAGCTTACACAATCTGAGCTTAGGTGTACACATTCCAACAGGCAATGTACCCAGTACACATAATATGCTATCATGGTCTAAGGAAGGCCTGCAAGGCCTGCTACCCCAAACAACATGAGCATAAGCCCGAGGCAGTGCTAGGTTAAGTGAGCACCATATAAAGGGCCCAAGCTCAAAGGAGACCAGCTTTAGACCCAACAAGTTAATTCTGGGTAACTAGCTACACAATCTGAGCAAAGCCTACACATTCCAACAGGCAATGTACATAATACACATGAACATGCTATCATGGTCTAAGGGAGGCCCATAAGGCCTAACACCTCAAACAAATATGAGCATATGCCTGAGGCAGTGGCAAGCTATATGAGCAAACTCACGATCGTAAACCAACATCGCCCAGAAACAAGCTGTATTACGAAAGAGGCTACAAAAAGAGCCAACAATCTCACAGCATATGTTAAACAGCTGCTGTGGTCATGATCGACTGGGAGCTAACAGAGATCATACTATTCTAACCAGAATGAGTCTCTCTACACTCAACCTGAGTGTGCAATCCAACAGGTGATGCACTCAGTGAAACACAAACCCTAACCGGGGAGTACAACAAAACACCACGTTCATAGATAGAGGCTAATCACAGCCTGCTATCACAGAAACAGTTGCTAACCTGTGGCAGCACTAGAGTAAGCTCACATATATTGAAAGTATGTAGGGCTAAAGCTTAGAACCCAAAGCAAATGCACATGCTTTGTAATACAGGCCATCCAAACAGTATAAATGGTTTCACAAAACAGTATTGAACCCTTGAGACCAAAAGCTAAAAACATTTAGCAAAATATGCTCAAACTTGAATATAATTCAAGGGGCTCATGTGAAGAAATTATAAGCATGACAAAAGTTCTAAACAGTGGGGCCTAGCAGCACTGCATAACTCATCTTCTCGAAGATAAGGGCCTACCACCTGGGAAAAACAGCACCAGTAAGGCTAATAACAGCCTATAACCTTAGCTGTTAACCTCAGCCTTAGCACCTACAATTTCACATCGAAGGGGAATTGAGCATATGGCTACCAACTCCCTCAGGAGGAGGCAAGAACTAGGAACTATACAACCTCACAGGGATAGTCATAATGAGGGTGATGTAACACATAAACCTAGCTCTAGCCCAGCTGCTAGCTAAGGCCTACTGGGCCAAGCAAAGCTTGGGCTTCATTTGAAATCCTTCAAATGTGAGGAGAAAATGAAGCACTGCAAGCAAACAGTGTCAGGCGGCCGATAAGCCTTCCTGCACACGAATAACTGAAGTGACGAGTGCTAACTCAAACCAAAGTATTAGCTGAGAAGCTACTCTAACATAGGAGGCTACAAAATAACGGCCATAAAGCGGTCTGCATATTTTGAAAACTAGCCAACCTTGTGCTACAGTTATTTTGCCCAAAAGAACCCCTTCTTACTTTACTGACTACATGCTCAGGAAAGCTATACAGGAAAAACAAGGTCTACCTTTTTTATAAACATAAAAATATAGAGAGCAGATTTACCTTCAATTTACCAATTTACCTTCCTGCGGCTCGTAGATTTTCCCTCTTTATTTTAGTGCATGAAGAAGGATGAAAGTTCTTTTAAGCCTAAAAGCACTTTCACTATCAAGTTAGAAGGCGGCCTTTAGAAAAGATATTATCAAAAGGCAAGCCGACAGCCTAACTGTGAAAGCACCTGAGCAAGTAGAAAGACCTCAACCACATGCTCAGAAAAACTATACAGGAAAACAAGGTCCTATTTTAAAAAACATAAAATAGACCCTTATCTCATATTCCTGCAGCTAAAAGACCGAAGATCCTAATACTCTCTTTTACATGAAAAAGGATAAAATTTATTTATATATATGTGTGTCCCGAGCATGTCCCGTGTCCCGAGCACTCATCAGCGTCGCCCTGGGAACAAAGAGGAATCACCTGTTCACCATCACCACCGGCAGACCGGTCACAGGTGTTCCAAATCTGCCGCTCCCTATAAAAGCGGCACACGCTTGCAACACAGGGAGAACTATTTTCCACGAGACGTGTGACTAACCTTTGTTTGTTCTCCCGTTGCCAGAGTCAAGCGTGTGACCGGTCTGCCCAACGACAGGAGCACCCCACGGGACACCTTCTCACAGCCACGGAGATTGAAGGAACATCACGTCACCTTACGGCACAACCTACACTGAGTTTTCTTAATAAAATCCACCCTCCAGGGACTTTCACCGCAACCCACCTGTTGTGTGTTTCTTCACCCCGCCACAGTGGTGGATAATGCGGGCAGACCACTGAAGAAACACCGACATTTCACCGAGAGAGAGAGAGAAAAAAAAAAAAAACGGGGATCTTTGGTTCCCCGCAATTCACTTTTTTCTGTTTTTTTTCCTTTTTTTTTTTCTTCCAGGCGGCTGCCCTCCCTGCCTCTTTCAACATGGAAGAGCTGCTGAAGCATTTAACAGAGGTGAGCATCCGTCAGCAGCAAATCATGGAGCACATGGCTGCGCGGCAAGGAGAAACCGAATGCGAGCTCTCCGTGCTCCGTGGAGCCGCCGCCCAACGGGTTCCACTGCCAGACCCCCGAGTACAGGCCACTCAACTCCTGCCTAAGATGACGGCGAACGACGACGTAGAGAACTTTCGACAAATGTTTGAAGCCATCGCCGCCCGGGAAGTCTGACCACCTGAGGACTGGGCACGTTCGCCAAAGAACAGCTAGAAGACGATCGCCTCAAGCACTGTTGGGGCCAGGTGAGGGAGATAGATGGAAAAGAAGTACTGCCGCCTCCCCATCCAACCCCTCACTTCGTCGTCCGAAACGGCCTGCTATACTGCGTTGCGCCACGGAGGGGGGAGGAAAAAACACTCTTAGTAGTCCCGCGGACAAAAACGGCAGTTATCCTGGAACTTGCTCACGCTCACCCGATGGCCGGCCACTTGGGGGCCCGGAACACAGCGCAGAGGATCAGGGATCGTTTTCATTGGCCGGGACTGGAGGCTGAGGTGAAAAGGTTTTGCCAGGCGTGTCCCACCTGCCAAAGAACTTCGCCCCAAACTCCTCCCCCCAGTCCACTCGTACCTTTACCCATCATTGAGGTGCCCTTCGAGCGAATCTGGATGGATCTCGTAGGGCCGCTGCCGAAGTCCGCCAGGGGGCACGAACACATCCTCGTCATCGTGGATTATGCGACCCGGTACCCCGAAGCCATCCCACTTCGCAAAGCCACAGCCAAAGCCATAGCCCAGGAGCTATTTCTCCTTTGCAGCCGGGTCGGCATACCTGCGGAGTACTGACTGACCAGGGCACGCCGTTCATGTCCCGGCTAATGGCCGAACTCTGTCGTCTCCTAAAGGTGAAACAGCTCCGAACTTCAGTCTACCACCCCCAAACGGACGGATTGGTCGAGCGGTTTAACCAGATGCTCAAACAGATGCTCCGCCGAGTGGCCGCCGAAGGACAGCGAGACTGGGATCAGATGATCCCTTATGTGATGTTCGGCATCCGAGAAGTACCGCAGGCCTCCACTGGCTTCACCCCATTTGAGCTACTGTTCGGCCGCCAACCGCAGGGCCTCCTCGACGTAGCTAGAGAGGCCTGGGAACATCAGCCCGCAACAGCTCACCGCTCGACCATTGAACACGTCCGTGCCATGAGGGAAAGGGTCGACAGAGTAATGCCGTTAGTCCGGGAGCACCTGACGAAAGCCCAACAAGCCCAGCAGCGACACTTCAATCGGGCAGCCCAACCACGGGAGTTCAACCCAGGCGACCACGTGATGGTGCTGGTACCCACCTCGGCCTGCAAATTTCTCGCTTCCTGGCAGGGCCCATACACGGTGATCGAGAGAGTGGGTCCCGTCACCTACAGGGTTTGCCAACCGGGCCGTCGGAGAGAGGAGCAGCTGTATCATGTGAATCTCCTGAAGCACTGGATCGGAACACGAGACCAGCTCTCTGCCCTTGCCAACGTGAACCCCGTGGTTGTTGATGTCAACCCCCACCTCTCGGCTGCCCAGAAGACCGATCTGCAACATCTGGTCAGTCAGTTCTCCGATGTGTTCTGCCCCACGCCCGGACAAACAACCGTCCTACAGCATGACATCCGGACTCCACCGGGGGTAGTGGTGCGGCAACGACCCTATCGTGTGCCTGAGGCCCGGCGACACGCAATCGAAAAAGAGGTGCAGGAGATGTTGAAGTTGGGAGTAATTGAACCATCGCGCAGCCCCTGGTCCAGCCCAATCTCATAGTCCCAAAACCCAATGGCACTCTCCGGTTCTGTAACGACTTCTGCCACCTAAATGAAGTCTCCGAGTTCGATGGCTACCCCAGATTGAAGGAACATCACGTCACCTTACTGCACAACCTACACTGAGTTTTCTTAATAAAATCCACCCTCCGGGGACTTTCACCGCAACCCACCTGTCGTGTGTTTCTTCACCCCGCCACAATACATATATATATTAGGGCTGTCAAAAATAGCGCGTTAACGACGTTAATTAGTTGTTTGTTGTTAATTACGTCAATTTTTTTAACGCATGCGCAGTGTGACAAATTATTCAGGTCCGGAAAGTCAGGGAAGTGGTTGGGAGCTAGAGGCGAGATGGAGCAAGGTGAGCAAAGTGGGCCTATTGACGGATTCAAATATAAAAAGAATGATGATGGTACAGTTAACAAGTACAAGGTTATTTGCAAGATTTGTAACAAGGAGTTTCAATTTCACCTGAGCTGTTCAAGCTTGTATGGTAAATCCTACCCATGCAGGTAAATCAGTCTGTAACTTATCAAATAACATTGCTTTGATTATTTTCCGGAATGAATTAAACCAAGTGAAATATCAACAACATGTATGTATGTAGTGTTAATTTCGTCAGACAAGACGAAATATGTTCGTCAATGACCTTTTTTTCATGACTAAAACGAGACGATGGCAAGACTGCACCACTGTCCAAAAACGCTCACTAAGACTAAATTAACATGAATTTGACGAAAAAAGACGAGATGAAAATGTTTTGCATAAAATAAAAACTAAGATAAAATCTCTCTTAATTTTCGTCTACAATCATCTCTGCTTTTTCATCAGCTGTTACACCTTTAAAATATTCAGAACGAGTTCGGTTCCCGCTTATTACATTGCTACCTACCAAATAAATCAATAATTTGACACAAAATTATGATTTAAAAAGGAGTTTATTGATTTAAAAACGATTGTATTGCTTCCGCTAAAGAAAATAGTGTGCTCCGTCTCTACGGTTAGAATCCTGTGTGTTCATGGCAACGCTCTGTTTTTCATGGCGACGGTGTGTTATAGTTAGCAGCGGTCTGTTATCAAGAAACTAACAAAAAAAGATATGTGAATGACTAAATATGACTAAAACTAACAAGGACATTTGGCACAAGACTAAGACTAAGACTAAATTAACTGTTATTTATGTTATTTATCTTTTGGTATGCATTTAAAAAAAAAAAATGGTTAGGATTCAGGTGTAATTGCAAATAGTGATTAATCCTGATTAATCCACTGAAAATTCTGATTAATTTGATTAAAAATTTTAATCATTTGACAGCCCTAATATATATATATGTATATATATATGGGAGGTGAAAGAAGAAGAGGAGAGGGCAGATATAATCGCCCTTAAAATAGCTGGGGAATCGATTACAAACGCAATGGTGTTAACATTTGATCACCCATTGTTCTCGCTTCTTCCATCTGTCTGGGTCAGATCCAAATCTGAATGGCCAGGGGGTTTTCCATGCCCTCCTGATCTCAAACACGAAGATCAGGAGAGGATGAAAAGTCTATGGGAGGTCCAACATTCATGGACAGAAAGGAACCGTTCATCAAGCCATCCGCACAAGGCCCCTTTCTTAACGCACTCTCACGGCAGCTGCAGCCCACCGAGAAGCGCGTCCCAAAAACACAGCAGCTCACATACCCAGTAGCCAGAGGAGCGCTCACTATCGGACACGGTGACGTCCGTGTTTGACGTCATCCAGCCACTCATTCTCGCCAGCCGCAGGGAAGCTGAGAGAGAATATAATTCTCTCAGCCTTCCCAACGAGCTCACCTGCGAGCCCTATGATTGCAGCCTCCGTATTGCCTCAGCACACACGGGGCTAGAATCACCAGGCACAGATGCAGACACCTCCTCCCTTGGTAAGAGTGTCAAACGAGAACGGAGCATCCCGATAGGAGAGACGCTCACAGTGAACAATAGACAAACACACAGACGGCGCCCTCAAGCACTGTCTATGCGTGCTCCTCTCCATACAGAAAAACACTAGAAACGTGTAAATCAAGCATCCAACCCCTGAGACACGGATTAACACATTCTCCTGAACGCTTGTAAGACATAAATGGAGTAATTCCAACCGGTGTTATGAAACAATGGCATGAACAAACAGTCCCGAAAAGACGAGAAGGTGTTGACTGCTTCCTCAGGCACTCCCTTTATATGTCACGGTTCGTGCAATAATGATGTCATAGGCTGTCGCCGGCCAATTGGATTGGAGTGGTGTGATTCTTGGCATTTCGAACACCTGTCACGAGTGACGGTTCCCTAAAGCGGTAAACGCAGAGTTGATGTTCCTTTTCGAAAGGGAACAATTTTTGCAGTAATTGGGAATTGGCGAAATATGAAATTGGTCAATTCTTGTGTACTTTTAGCAGCAAAATTGACAAAAAAAATTAAAAATGAAGAGAGTATTATAATATCTCAAATCTTTTATTTAATATGGTTCTGTCTGATGCTGAAAAAGTTTAGCTTGCTCATCATCAAAACGCATTAGATGAGTTTTATAAACAAAAACTGAGGGAGCTTTTGTTAGATCACGGAAAAGATGGATTGAGGAAGGTGAGCAAAACTCTTCTCTTTTTTTAGACAAGAAAAACAACAAATAAACCAAAATCTGATTGGAAAGCTTATAATTGATGGATCTCTCTGTGAAGACCAAAGGGCCATTGTCAATTTCTTTGCCAAATTTTATCATGATTTATATACATCTAAATTTAACATACAGCATGCTCATGATTATTTTCAGTCGTTATTTTCCTTTAATCAATTAAGTAACAATGATCAAGCCATTTTCAATTCTCCCATTACTTTAAAAGAAATTGATGAAGCAATTAAATCTTTAAAAATGAATAAATCCCCTAGTACAGACGGTATAACATCAGAATTCTATCATATGTTCAGTTAAAACATTGCCCCTTTTTTGTTAAACGTCTTTAAGGAAAGCATAAATAAATCTTTTCTCCCACCTACACTATGCCAAGGGCTGATCACTTTAATTCCCAAGCCAAGTAAAAATATCACTTTATTAGATAACTGGCGTCCAATAACTCTTTCAAACAATGATTATAAAATAATTGCTTTAGTATTGGCCAAAAAATTAAAAGGAGTATTACATTTTATTATTGATGAAACACAATCTGGCTTTATGCCAAATAGACACATATCTAATAATATAAGATTGATATTAGACAGTTTAGATTATTCTGATACAATTCATAATGACAGCTTCATCTTTTTCTTAGTTTATTATAAAGCCTCATACTTTAGAACAGGCTTTGTATTTCAAGCACCTAAAAATGGGTTTGGTGATTATTTCTGTAAGATGGTTAAAATGTTATATGTAAATGGAAATAGCTCAATTAAATAAAAAAATGGTACTTCTCCCAGGTTCTCTAAATCATGGTGTTCTTCAAGGATGCCCAGAGTCTCCTTATCTGTTCTTAATTGCAGTACAATTTCTTAATTTACATATTAAAAAGAGTAATCTAAAAGGCATCACTGTTGGAAATACTGAATTAACCATCATCAGTCATCAGTCAACCATCAACATGCTCATGAGAAGGACGCAATACTAATGCAATTCTAGAAATTGCAAAGTTAAAGCATGAGCAATGGACAGCAAAATGCTCATTGGGTCAGCGGGGTCATACAAAAACAGCTGGAGAAGAAAAGACACGTTAACTGCAAAAGAATTAAAGGGGTGGTTAAATGCGATTTCACTTTTTTTTAACTTTAGTTAGTGTGTAATGTTGCTGCTTGAGCATAAAGAGTATCTGCAAAGTTACAGTGCTGAAAGTTCAATGCACACGGAGATATTATCTTTTAAAGTTATGGCAGTTTAATGCCTACAAAAACGGGCGGTTTGGACTACAACAGGTTGGTGACATCATAAAACCTCAAAACACGCCCCCTGGGAACGCGCAACAAAGTGGGCGAGGCCATGTGGTGCAGCATGTGGAAGCGAAAGAGTTGTGTACACCGGACGCGAGCGGCGCGGCACGGCGCGGGGCGACGCGTCAAAAGATAATAGAACCCATTATAATCTGTGATATTTTCTATACTGGATGCAGCGCGGAAGACAGCTTCCAGAATCTACAACGAGGCTGAATCCAGCTTCTTATTCGCAGCTTCTTATTGACGCTATCCGGTCCACCTTAAAAGACGCGACGCTTCCGCGTTTGTAGCTTCTTATTCACGCTCAATGACAGTGCGGTTTTTCTCTTTTTCGTGCTTTTTTAAGGTATTGTGTTGCTTTTTGTGTCTATTTTCAGAATTAAAGGAAAATAAACTATTTTGAAATGCAAATAACACTGATATATCAGCGAAAATAGGCTGCAAAAATATAAAGGCACATAAAAATATAAAAGTATTCTTTGTTTATTGAACGTGTCATCAGCTCAGCTTGAAGGACCGTGTGGTTTTTCTCTTGTTCACGCTTTTTATGTTATTATTGTCTATTTTGAGAAAAAAAAAACTATTCTAAAAATGTAAATAACACCGAAATATCAGTGAAAATTACTGTAGAATTACAAAGGTAGGCCTATATAAATACAATTACACCATTCTTTTTGCAGGTCATCCTTTGAATGCATTAATGAATCAATTGAATAAAAAATAATTCAAGCAAATATTACAGATTTCAATATCACAAGGTAACTACCAGCTCCAGCTCCAGCTTGGAACCAGCCTCAGATGACTTCAGATAAAGGACTCCAGAACATCAAACATGGATGATTATACAAAATGATCATGTTATCATTGTTTTGCATGCACACTACTTTTACTTAAAAGAAGAAAATACTACAATTTGTATAACTTCACATGTTCAGACATTTTTACTGTTGCATTATGAAGTTATGGATCTATGAATTTGACAGATGTGACAAAGTAACAGGACAAATTGCATTATTGGCCCAATTGGAGGCGCTACATCTAAGCTACCTTTGAGGGTGCGTTAAAAGTTGCACTAGAGCCTTATTCCCAATGTACTTGACTGTCACCATGCACATGTTCAGACATTTTAACTGTAGCATTTTAAAGTTATGGACCCATGAATTTGACAAAAGTGACAATACAGTTACAGGAGAAATTGCATTATTGGCCCAATTGGAGGCGCTATATCTCAGCTGCCTTTGAGGGTGTGTTAAAAGTTGCACTGGGGCCTTATTCCCAGTGTACTTGACTGTCACCATGCACATTTTCAGACATTTTTACTGTAGCATTTTAAAGTTATGGACCCATGAATTTGACAAATGTGACAATACAGTTACAGGAGAAATTGTATTATTGGCCCAGTTGGAGGCGCTATAGCTAAGCTACCTTTGAGGGTGCGTTAAAAGTTGCACTGGGGCCTTATTCCCACTGTACTTGCCTGTCATCATGCACATTTTAAGACATTTTTACTGTAGCATTTTAAAGTTATGGACCCATGAATTTGACAAATGTGAAAATACAGTTACAGGAGAAATTGCATTATTGGCCCAATTGGAGGCGCTATATCTAAGCTACCTCTGAGGGTGTGTTAAAAGTTGCACTAGAGCCTTATTCCCAAAGTACTTGACTGTCACCATGCACATTTTTTTTAGACATTTTTACTGTAGCATTTTAAAGTTATGGACCCATGAATTTCACAAATGTGACAATACAGTTAAAGGAAAAATTGCACTATTGGCCCAATTGGAGGCGCTATATCTCAACTGCCTTTGAGGGTGCGTTAAAAGTTTTAGTGGGGCCTTATTCCAAATGTTCTCGACTGTCACCATGCACATTTTCAGACATTTTTACTGTAGCATTTTAAAGTTATGGACCCATGAATTTCACAAATGTGACAATACAGTTAAAGGAAAAATTGCACTATTGGCCCAATTGGTGGCGCTATATCTAAGCTACCTTTGAGGGTGCGTTTGAAGTTGCACTGGGGCCTTATTCCCACTGTACTTGACTGTCACCATGCACATTTTCAGACATTTTTACTGCAGCATTTTAAAGTTATGGACCCATGAATTTGACAAATGTGACAATACAGCTACAGGAGAAATTGCATTATTGGCCCAATTGGAGGCACTATATCTAAGCTACCTTTAAGGGTGCGTTAAAAGTTGCACTGGGGCCTTATTCCCAATGTACTTGACTGTCACCATGCACATTTTCAGACATTTTTATTGTAGCATTTGTAGGGAAAACACCCTAGGAAGTAAAATTAGCTCAAATGAAATATTTAGGGAATTATAAAGAGTTGTTTAGATTACGACCGAGCAACTGATTCGTCCAGCGTTCATTTGCTCGAGCCGTAATAAGCTCTTGTAACGGATATAAATATCTATCAATCGTGAAAACACTGATTAGAGCATGGTAACTTGATCACAGTTTAAGACATTAAATCATAAAGCACATAATACAAGACACTTTCCTTTTAAAATCTACAAGAGATTTTATTTATTCTAACACAAACTAATCTAACACAAAGGCACGCACATACACACACACACATTCATACGCGTTGCAGTAAGAAGGAAATGAGAGAGAAAGAGTTTTGAAAGAGAGAGAGAGAGAGAGAGAGAGAGAGAGAGAGTGATCTGATTTACAGAATTCCTATCAATGCATTTCAAAGACCAGAACGAACCATGAATCATTCATTTAAATGCACCAGTTCAGTTTTCATCTGGAGGTACTTGCTTGCGTTGACTTAAAGGTGAATTTCCCTCGTCGTGCAGAGAGGGGTTTCCCAAGTCGATGATTGGTCCCGATCAGGTCCGTGTGGAACAATGAAGGAAGTCTCTTTGTCGCTGGAGTTGAAGCGGCAAAAGTCGTTGGTTGAACATTGCGGCGAAACTTAGGACACAAGACTTTCAGCGGTAAAGGAAAGTTAAGTAAAGAAAAGAAAAGTGAGTGAAGGTTGGCTGGCTTGAATGAGCGGCTTGTCTGTTCTTCTTGTCACTCCATTGTTCTTGGTACTTGTCTTGGCTTCTTTTACCAGAACAGAACCAACTCCTTTCTCGTTTACCAACCAACTTCTCCCCACTTCTCCCGTTCACTATCTTGCAATATGATCATTTAAACTTAGTTGTTTGTCACCCCTCTGAGGAGTCCTGGCCAATCAGACATTGTCCTGTTTCAAGAGGGTCTTCCTCTGCCCCCAATAAAACATAAGTGTTACATCCTGTCTCTGCTTCAGCAGAGAGTGCCATTTTAACATAATTTCTATTAAATGGAATACAATACATTTTAAACAGATTTCATTCAAGTCAGGATATAGACAAGGGGGAAAGAATCAAATTAAGTCCAAATAAGGCATACTTTCAGTCATTCAGTCAAGAGTTAACACATTTACATGAATTGTGAGTGTTCTAAAGCCTAACTGTTTACAGGTAGTACTTGTGGACACATAATGCAAAATGTATGTAGTTAAAAGATGTTTGATAAGTCCGTTAAAATTGTTGGAACAATTTTGAAGCAGATTTATTTGTTCAACAGTCTCTTTGGCTTTCCTGTGAAGTAAGGAAACAAAAGGGTCTGGATTGTCTCTCTGTCTTCTTGGGTGACCCTTTGGTATGTCGCTTCTTCTACTATCAGGAAGCATGTGTCGTAAAAGTAATCAGCCTGGCTTTATCTGCAGACGGGCCGGAGCCGGAACCTCAATTCTGAATTAGAATTATGTTTTGAAAGAATCATCTGAATGATTCATTTGTCTGGTTCGTCCACAGTTCCTACACATTTTTAAGTTATGGACCCATGAATTTGACAAATGTGACAATACAGCTACAGGAGAAATTGCATTATTGGCCCAATTGGAGGCGCTATATCTAAGCTACCTTTGAGGGTGCGTTAAAAGTTGCACTGCGGCCTTATTCCCAATGTACTTGACTGTCATCATGCACATTTTCAGACATTTTTACTTTAGCATTTTAAAGTTATGGACCCATCAATTTGACAAATGTGACAATACAGTTACAGGAGAAATTGCATTATTGGCCCAGTTGGAGGCGCTATATCTAAGCTACCTTTGAGGGTGCGTTAGAAGTGAGAAGGGTCTGGCTGCAGACATGCAATCTCAGACACGCATGCGCAGTGCGACGCATGCATTCTCAGACACGCATGCGCACTCAGATACATGCAGTCTCAGCCGCACTTGCGCAGTCCAACACATTTGCTCTCAATCACGCACGCGCAGTCCGACACGCGTTCTCAGCAGCCCGTGGACACGCAGCTACATGCACCTACAGGCTACTTGTAAGTATATTTATGCAATTTGTACAAGATTAAGTTAAATTAAAAGAGTTGTTCATTATTTGGTAAATGTTATAGAAAATGATCCTGATATTTATCTGGTATATCTCACATGCACAGGTGTCAGCGTTATGCACGTGTTTAGAGGAGTCGACGACGACTATTAAGTAATTGATGTAAGTATATTTACCTTATTCATACAAGATTAGCTAGATATAAAAGTGTTGTTTAATCTATAAGATAATGTTATCGAAACTATCCTGATATCTATCTGATGTATCCGTCGTGCTAATTGGGTATCAATTCTTCATCCAGTAAATAAGTGAAGATCTAAATTCCTTTTGTTTAGGCGTTGAAAAAGTCTTTGTTTGTGTCTGTTGTTTTAAATAAAGTGACAGAGAAGTTTGCAGGTGACCTACTCTGTGTAATTGTTGTTTAGACAAGGTGTTACTTAAAATTATTTAAAATAAAGATGGAATAACATCTTAATGTTAACAATGGTTTTTCAAATCGAGAGATACATGGAATACTACCAAACAGATAACAAACATGCAAAGAATATTATACACAGTTATTTTTATTTCTGTCTCTTCAATTTATGCTTACAGATGCATCAATCAATAGTCCTAGCAGGTGTAAAGCAGCTGATACCAAAATGCACATCTTGTTGCTAATTGTATCATTGTCCCTTGTGCCCTTGAAAAGACACTTCAGGCTCACTGGAAAGTCCATATAAAAATGCAATCTTTTTCCAAGGTAAGATGTGTGATAAGTTTTTTTTTTTTTCTTCAAAAAGATATATTCTTGCACACAGTATCAAAACTCTCATGTTACTGTAATGTCTTTCACACTCTATCAAAGATTTTCATGCATGCTATCAAACTCTCTCATTCACTACTATACTATTTCTCACACACTATCAAAGCTTTCACCCAAACTACCAAACTCATTCACAAACACACTATCAACTCTCTTGCACACACTATCAAACTCATTGTCTGTATATCATCCATTTCTTTTCTTTTTTTTTTTTTTTTTTTTTTTTTTTACATTCAAGATGTTTATTGTGTCTATCTTCTACCCCTGAACAAAAAGTACTAAAGATAACAGGTTCAAATTCAATCTTCATGTTTTTTTTTAGGAAGATGAAACAAATGTTTTCACCCCGAGTCTGCATCGGAGAAGCAGGTGGCTTCACAAAAAGTAGGTTTTATTAGAGGGGTTGCAGCCATTATTGTTTAGCATATTTTTAATTATCCTCTTGTATTGTTTTTTTCTTAGGTGCGTATCATGACGAATCTTAAAGGATTAGTTCACTTTCCAATAAAATTCTTGATTTACTCACTCCATTGTCATCCAAGATGTTCATGTCTGTCTTCAGTGGAAAATAAATTAAGGTTTTAATCAAGAACATTCCAGGATTTTTCTCCATATAGTGGACTTCAATGGCCTCCAGACGGTTGAAGGTCAAAATTAGTTTCAGTGCAGCTTTAAACGATACCAGACGAGGAATAAGAGTCTTATCTAGCGAAACGATCGGTCATTTTCTACAAAAATACAACTGTATATGCTTTATAAACACAAGTGATCACCTTTTACGTGCTACCGCTTTCCGTATTCTTCAAAAAGCTTACGCTGTATGTCCTACGCCTTCCCTATTCTACTTGCGGAACAAAAGCAGCGCCAGTTCAGTTTTTTTCCGTAAGTTGAAAAGACAAAGAAAGACATGAACATCTGGATGACATGGGGGTGAGTAAATTATCAGGAAAATTTTATTTAAAAGTGGACAAATCCTTTAAGTTTTAAGAGTGCTTGGAGAATTCTGCTTATCTTCTTGGCTCAGTTCAGCTTCCTCGTATACTGTGGAGGATGAAGACACACATATACACACACACACACTGAGCATTGTAAATAAAAAATAAAAAAATGTAATTTACAAAACTCAACACACACCACACACTTGGTGTATTTAAAACTATATTAACATTGAATATTAACATTGAATGTGACCGTAGCAGTAGCAATGTGACTTTGACTTGTTAGGCTATGATTTAATTTATTTATAAAGTTAATTTGGACATCTTTAAAGGTGATTTTCTCAATATTGTTTTGTTTTTGCACCCTCAGATTCCAGATTTCGAGTTATGTATAAATCTCAATAAGATTTTTTTGTTGTTGAAAAATTTATATTTGTATTCAGGATATGTGTTCATATGTTAAAATGTGTAAGTAAAGACTTTTTTTTTTTTTTTTTTAAGAATTTAATATTGAATAAATTCTGGTGTGTTTTTTCCCCACAGAATCTTTTAGAATACAATCCTAACAGGCTGAAAAATGAATTAAGCAGCAAAAGAATTAACTTGTTTCCAACATTTATGATTAGGCTAATCAGCGTATTAGAATGATTTCTGACGGATCATGTTACATTGAACTGGAGTAATGGATGATGAAAAATCAGCTTTGCATGACAGAAATAAATGTTTTAAATATATTACAATACAAAACTCTTATTTTGAATTGTAATATTTCACAATACTGTATCTTTTGTATCTGTACTTTTCATCAAATAAATTCAGCCTTGATAAGCATAAAAATTAAAAATCAAATAAATTAAAATCTTACTGATCACAAACTTTTGATCGGTAGTGTGTGTATATATATATATATATATATATATATATATATATATATATATATATATATATATTTATACAACAGTTCTGTCTGGTTCTCGAATCTGATTGGCTGATAGCCATGCGATATTTCAGTGATAACAGCACTCCTACTGCCTTTTCACCGTTTGTATCACTCTGCTTGAAGTGACCGTCATGGCGGCCAATCAAATCAACCGTAATTTTTACAAATACTACTTCTTGTACCACGAACTGTAGTTTTAATAGTTTTTTAGGTGAGAATGTAGTTGTTTAGACCTGAAATATGTGACTCATATTTAATAACAGAGCCTATTTTACAATTTGTTTTGACGTTTTCGGAGATGCGAGCTCGAGTGCGTCAGCGGTCGATCAGTGCTTCTGTAACCGCCGAGAACAGCTTCATCTCGGCCAGTGCCTCGGGGATTTGCCGCTGGCTCTTATAGTGGTTAAACACGAGACATAATTCAATTTGAGTACATAGAACGGGCAATCTTTGGTCTTATTAATCTATTATTTGTTACAGAGCAAGTCGAATTGTGCTATATTAAATTTGATAATAATAAACGTTACGTTACATCCTTATATAGCACATTGGCTACAACTAGACGGGACATATCAGACTCTTCTCCGCTCTTCAAATACGTAAAACATTAAACTTTATAAACATGGTTTTTTGAGTAAAGAAAACGCTTTACAATTTTTTTTTTTCAAACATCAGATCTTTATTTACCTTTGCATTGCACAGAGGAGATGTCCAAACTGCGTGCGCACTTCATTCAGGAGGTGAGGCAGATTAATGAGGCTTGATTGACAGTTTGAGGATCCAATGGAGTTAGGAGGTTTTGTCACAAGCTCTTTAAAATCCTTTTCATTCGTTAAATATTTGTAAAACCCACATACAAGCGTAAATGGTGACCTATATATATATATTTTTTTTAATAACTAGTGCTTTATGTTTGACTGAACTGTACAATTGTGCTTATTTGTTGTTCTAAATATTATTGTTAATAAATATGATTTTATATAAATATGTCCATTAAGTAATATGGATTGAGTGAACATTACATTAATACGCCATTAGATGGCGGCAACACTTTACAGGAGAATGAGTCAGTGAAGCACAAGAGACTTTTAAATTTAAAGGAACTTTTGCAAAAGGAAGTTGTTTTAGCGCTGTGGTGTAATGGATTTTATGGAAAATTCCCAAACTGTAAAAAAGGACAAATACAAAGATCGCTTTCCTCAGCGGACATTCAAACGGACTTGTATAAAGGATATAATATTATGGACATCGACTTGAAGAATGAATGTAATGCAATATACCAGACACAGGTAATAGCCTACTCTCTCTCTCTCTCTCTCTCTCTCTCTCTCTCTAATACTGTACAAAATTCAATGTGTTTCAATGAAGCGACTCAATGTTCCTTCGTTACTAGTTCTAAAGTGACGTTTTAGAGTTAGTAACGGAGACTTGGTTCAACTGACAACCTGAGTTTTGAAACGTTCCTTCGTTACTAGTTCTAAAGTGACGTTTTAGAATTAGTAACGGAGGCTTGGTCCAACTGTCAAATTGAGATTTGAATCCGTGGCGGAAGGAAGTAGTGCTGCACAAAAGAGGGTTTTAAAGACACTCCGTTGTTGTTCTTATTTATTTACACACTCGTGCCGTTGAACTGTTGTATAAACGCAATATCACACTCGTAGCCGTGCGATATGGCTGTATATCAGCACGCTGTGATTACCTACGGCACTCGGCCTGCGTGCTGATATACAGCCATATCGCACGGCTACTCGTGTGATATTGCTCATATATATATATATATGCGCGGCTGAGAGCGCATGTGCGCATGCGCGGCTGAGAATGCATCTTGTCTGCAGCCAGACCCTATTGTTAGAAGTTGCACAAGAGCCTTATTCCCAATGTACTTGACTGTCACCATGCATAATTATGGACAATTTTACTGTAGCATTTTAAAGTTATGGACCCATGAATTTGACAAATGTGACAATACAGTTACCAGAGAAATTGTATTATTGGCCCAGTTGGAGGCGCTATATCTCAGCTGCCTTTGAGGGTGCGTTAAAAGTTTTACTTGGGCCTTATTCCAAATGTACTTGACTGTCATCATGCACATTTTCAGACATTTTTACTGTAGCATTTTAAAGTTATGGACCCATGAATTTGACAAATGTGACAATACAGTTACCAGAGAAATTGCATTATTGGCCCAATTGGAGGCGCTATATCTCAGTTGCCTTTGAGGGTGCATTAAAAGTTTTACTTGGGCCTTATTCCAAATGTACTTGACTGTCACCCTTCAAAATTATGGACAATTTTACAATAGCATTTTAAAGTTATGTACCCATGAATTTGACAAATGTGACAATACAGTTACAGGAGAAATTGCATTATTAGCCCATTTAGATTCACTATATCTCAGCTGCTTTTGGTGTTAAGTTGCTTTTGTCAAATTCATGGGTCCATAACTTTAAAATGCTACAGTAAAAATGTCTGAAAATGTGCATGGTGACAGTCAAGTGCAACTATTAACGCACCATCAAATGCAGCTGAGATATAGCACCTCCAATTGGGCTAATAATGCAATTTCTCTTTTAACTGTACCGTCACATTTGTCAAATTCATGGGTCCATAACTTCGTAATTTTACAGTAAAAATGTCCGAAAATTTGAATATTGATATTCAAGTACATTGGGAATAAGGCTCTAGTGCAACTTTTAACGCACCCTTAAAGGTAGCTTAGATATAGCGCCTCCAACTGGGCCAATAATGCAATTTCTCCTGTAGCTGTATTGTCACATTTGTCAAATTCATGGGTCCATAACTTTAAAATGCTACAGTAAAAATGTCTGAAAATGTGCATGGTGACAGTCAAGTACATTGGGAATAAGGCCCCAGTGCAACTTTTAACGCACCCTCAAAGGTAATTTAATTCACATTCACTTGTATAGCGCTTTTTACTATTAATATTTTAAAAGAACCTTTACAGCAAATTCATGTTTCTATGTGACAAAAACACAACAGTCTTCTTTTATGAGATAATATCAGAACATACAGTTAAGATATGCAAGATATACAAATTGTAGTATTTACTTCTTTTAAGTAAAAGTAGTGTGCATGCAAAGCAATGATAACATGATCATTTTGTATAATCATCCATTTTTTATGTTCTGGAGTCCTTCATCTGAAGTCTTCATAACAGGCTGGATCCAAGCTGGAATGGTCTCTACCTTGTGATATTTTTTTTATTCAATTGATTCATTAATGCATTCAAATGATTACGTGCAAAAAAAATGATGTAATTGTTTTTTATATACCTTTGTAATTTTACAGTTATTTTCACAGATATCTCGGTGTTATTTACATGTCAGAATAGGTTTTTTTTCTGAAAATAGACAATAATAGCATAAAAAGCGTGAATAAGAGAAAAACACACGGTCCTTCAAGTTGAGCTGATGACACGTTCAATAAACAAAGAATACTTTTATATTTTTATGTTCCTTTATATTTTTGCAGCCTATTTTCGCTGATATATCAGTGTTATTTGCATTTCAAAATAGTTTATTTTCCTTTAATTCTGAAAATAGACAAAAAGCAACACAATACCTAAAAAAAGCGCGAAAAAGAGAAAAACCGCACCCAGGTAGCCAGCGGAATCGGGCCAATTGCGGCTGAGTGTCGGCTCACTCGGCTGTGTACTGGCACCGGCATGCCAGAGGTGAGCCAGCTCTGGCCCAGTAATGGTTGCCAGATTTGGCCAGGCTTTGGTTGTGTGGATCTGGCCCGATTGTGGTTGACAAATGGCACATTAGGCACATTCGGCCCACTATGGGCCATAAGTGCTGGCCTCATTTTGCGTACGATATTGCCATTACAAACCTGGAGAAGGTTAGGTTGTGTATTGAGAGTGGATAGATCAGATTTTATATAATTAAATAATTACCAAATTCAGTAAATTTTAATGGATTAAACAAAACTTATTTATTGTTTTTAAAAAATATATGGCCTCTCCCTGTTAATATTTGTTATTTTATTGTATTAGTATTTTAATTTTATATAATTAAATAATAATCAAATTCAGTAATGGATTAAAATTCATTTTAATGGATTAAACAATCAAAATATACAAACAAAAAAGAATGAAGAAATCACCAAAGTCAATATATAGTTTTTAAAGCTGTATAACGTTTTGCCACATTCTCTTTTTTGTTTAATCTATTAAAATTAACTGAAGGGACGGCACCCAAAATTATCAATTAATTCACTCCATAATCAGTATGTAATATAATGCTTCAAATCTACAATGTAAATGCTGCGTGACTTTTACGTGTTTTAATGCGTGCGTGCGCGTGATCATTCGAGTCGCATTTGAACTGGAGCGGAGAAAGTTACCATGGAAACGGCGCGGCACCTCTCAACTGACAAGCAGCGAACACCGTCTCTCACTGTTGTTTTCACTACTTTCAGGTAAGTTTAGTCCCTAAAATTACACAAATAGTACATACAAATATTCCTGACTCTTTCTTTAATGTAAATGACTGGCTTTCGTTGAATATTTACTTTATAGAAAATGGTTTAGTGTCTTCGAAAAAGTCCGTTAGCATCTCAGCCGTTAGGTTAGCTATAGACTAAGTTAAGTAACGTTATAGACATGAACTCGTTTATGTAAGTTTGGGCTTTTAATCATATATCTTATGTGTATATGAGAGATTTTGATAGATTTGTAAAGGTTTTGCTGGTAAGCTAATTAATTTAACCTAAAAGTATGCACTGTACCGTTAATCGGTGACGTCACGTACATGGAGAGTGTAAATGGGCTGAAATTATTTCAAACACGTTTTGATCTTTCATGGTAAACATTTCCAAACACGAAACTATCTCAAACTTGTTTGATCTTTCATGGTAAAATAGCTTTTATGTCCAAACATAAGTGACAGTATGAGCATTACTGAATAAGTAATATTAAACCTAAAAGTTTAAATTCTGTTATCTTAAGACTTTGTGTGTATATTCTGTATATTATTCTTTTTCTTTTCTGCATTTCACCTCTGCTATAGTTTATTTATAATGAGCATGCCATTGTTTACTAAATATTGTTGGCTCTGTGACAAATTGTTTATGTTCCCAGATTTTTCCATGCTGATGGCAGTGCAGTTGGACATCTTTAGACATTGTGAACCATGTGACTGGTAAGTGATACCTCAAACATACACTACCATTCAAAAGTTTAGGGTCAGATTTGTAATGTATTTGAAAGAAAGCTTTTATGCCCACCACTGCTGCATTTATTTACATTAAAATACAGTAAAAAATAATATTGTGAAATTACAATTTTAAAATTCAAAGTCCCTGTAAAGTCAATTCTGAGAATTGTTTCTAAACACATTATAAATGTTACAAATGTATTGCTGAAACACATTACAAAGACTGTGAACTATGTAGTACTGAATTGTGAAGTTAGAGCATTTTATATTTTTTTCAGGATTTTTTTGGGGGGCTTGATGATGCACTGGAGCCCCTGAGCATTTGTCAGCGCCTAAATCTGTCGACAACAGCCTGCAGTATGTGCCCACCAATGAGTGTAAGTTGCCTTGTGTGCTTATAAGTAGTCCACAGTAACTCTACCAAATTTTGCCACCCCCTAACGTGATTATTTGTTTATATGCATCAGTATAGCTGTAATGCTAAGATACTGATGACACTAAATCAATTTTAAAGTTTTTATCCAAAGTGAACTTTAAAGTCCTTGTATAAGTTTTTACATTGTTACATGCCAAGGAACCTTGGTGGGCATACCATTAAAACCCCAACTGACCAACAAAGATATCAATGATTGTAATCCTTAGAACTCAGTTTTGGATGGCTTCTAGAGGGCATGCTGAAGATCTGCACAGTATCTGCTTGATTATATTTTTGAGTACTGCCAATATACATAGACCAGTCATCACATGAAAATAACAGATCCAATCCTAAAATCCTGAAAGAAAATAAATAAAAAGAATAGACTTGTGTTTCTATTGCCCTAATCTTTGATTTTGTTTTTCCAAAACAGGAAGCCTGCTGAAGAAGACAGAGGACTGAGACAACACATGCACTTGAACACAAATACACACCCTATACATCTGAGTTTTTTTTTTTTTTTTTTTCATGTGTAATTTTAATATTTGCTTTTGTATGTTTTAAACACTTAATTTTCAATGCATATTTTGAAATTAAATAAAAGCTCAATTTGAATTAGTTAATTGTTTTCATTTTGGGAAACATGGCTATAGGCCCTACGGAAGAACATGGTACTGTTTTCTGTGGTATATTGCTCAATGATTTTACATGGGTTTCACATTAAATTACAGGTGTACATGGGGTGTAACATACAGGTTTGTCTGAGCTCATCTAAAATATGAGTTGA
Source organism: Ancherythroculter nigrocauda (assembly GCA_036281575.1). Classification (NCBI taxonomy): domain Eukaryota; kingdom Metazoa; phylum Chordata; class Actinopteri; order Cypriniformes; family Xenocyprididae; genus Ancherythroculter; species Ancherythroculter nigrocauda. The sequence goes on from VTFQ01000001.1 coordinate 19,397,210, forward strand.
AGCACCTGCAAAGAGGATTTGTGATTGTCACAAATAGTTTAGAGCCAATCACTGTAAAGCACTACACCTACAGTACAAAAGTGTGACACTTAAAGCCTCTGAAAAAAGCTTCCATTCTGCAGTTCAAAAAATATTTGCATAGTAAGTTTATAATATATATATTATATATATATATATTATATTCTTCTTGTTTAAGTCTTTAAAAATATATTTGAGTAGTTTTTGATAACCAATTAATTACATGAACTACTTGTCTTAATACTTATACGTACATATAGGTCTACTTAATTTAACAAACAAGCTAATATTGCTTTGGTAAAATGTTTTTTTTTTTTTTTTTTTTGTAGTTCTTATTAATTAAATAGATGTAGTTATGTATTTCATATACATTTCCCTTTGGAACCCAGACCTGCGCCAGGACCGGCTAATTGTACAATTTATGCCGGCATGATTGTGGCCCTATTCCGGCAGTGTCGGCTCAGTTTCGGCACCCGGACTCGCGCCAGAACCGGCTAATTGTACAATTTATGCCGGCGTGATTGTGGCCCTATGCTGGCAGTGTCGGCTCAGTTTCGGCACCCGGACTCGGGCCAGTGTACTCGGGCCGATTCTGGCGCGTCATTCATTCCCGTGTTTCACACGAGTCCGGCAACCGCATCTGGGCCGAGTTATTTCTTCTGGCTTGCCGGTTCTGGGCCATTATTGGCCCACATCTTTTTGGCTACCTGGGCACTGTCCCTAAATTGAGCGTGAATAAGAAGCTACAAACGCGGAAGCGTCGCGTCTTTTAAGGTGGGCCGGATAGCGTCAATAAGAAGCTGCGAATAAGAAGCTGGATTCAGCCTCGTGAATCTACAGGAGTTCAATGCTGGATGGCTATTACTGAATGCACAAAGGCTATTACTGAAAGATGAAGCAGTTCCAACTTTAAAAGCAGAAGCTGCTGTTTATTGGCTTCAAACTGTAAGTACATTTTATTGTTTGTACATGTCTTTTAAACCTATAGTTCTGTTGCTATTTTTGGTTGCATCAAGGACATATACAAAGGAACTTGTTTTTGCTTCCTAGCCAGATAGCTAAATTCTAGTGCATACTTCAACAAATGCCAACAAACTTCTATGTTCATAGACAAACAGTTGTTCATGCTATAAATTAAACGCTACCTTTACAAAAATGCGACTACTCAGTCATGTATTCGGCTACAGTAAAGCTTTAATCAGGATAAAACTGTATATTGAAAGCTAACAAACAGCAGTGACAGCATATCTAAACACTTTGACACAAATACTAAATGAAATACCATTCATAAACATCCTGCGATTGACCGTCTTCTTCTGGGTCTAATTCGGCTCAATTTGATACAGCAATATAGACGCTATTATTTACATTCTGACTGATGGTAAAGGGCGTGGCGTTTCCGGACGCTTCAGCGAATCACTACACACTGGGCCAGCTACCAACCTGCTAACCAATCTGAGCACATTGCGTATTTCGGAGGGAGTGGCTTCATAGAAGCAGGAAGTCAAACGAGCCATTCATATGACAGTGGAAACAGAGGTGTAAAATAAAGCTAAAATATATGAAAAATACAGTGTTTTCAAAAAAACGAAGCATTAAGACATGTTAAACTGCGCCCCAAGAACACAATAAAGCCTAGAAAAAAAACACTTAACCACCCCTTTAAGATGAAGAATTAAGTGTGAAACCATCAGGAACCCTTTAGTCTCCAGCGCCACCATTTTTCAGAACTGAAACCTACCTAGAGTCTCCAGAAGTGCAAGGTGTCAGGATCTCAGAGACTTAGGTTAGCTAAAGAATCCTAAAAAATGACCCGCACTTAATCAGAAACACAAGCTGGAGTGTTATAAAATACATGAAGACTGGGTTTTTATAGGCCTTATAGACAGACAGCTTGAGAGTGACTCCTGAAGGACCAGCACCACATCTTGTACCACTGTTTGAAGAATTTATCTTCCAGAATCTGGCAGTAAGGTGTGGGAGTTCACTTTTAGTCCATCTCTTATCCTGAAATGTCTGTCTTGCAGATATTGACTAAAAATGATCTTCCAGAACTTACTGCCAGTCACACAACGGTTCTGATATGCATTGGAAGTTTAGTTGGCAGAGAAAATGTCCTACATCTCTATGAAAAAATAACTCAAAATAGAATAGGCCTATTAGCTATGCTGTGACTATAAAATACACAAATATACAAATACACAAATAAATATATTATATATATATATATATATATATATATTAGTGTGTGTGTGTATTTTACAGTCACAGCATAGGTATTATATATATATATATATATATATATATATATATATATATATATATGTATGTCTAAAACAAAAGGCATTTTTCTTGATGAGAAAGAGATGAAATGTAGAATAAACGCATTAAATCCGTACAGCTGTAGAGCGAGGAACTTTTATTCTGTTTAGCAGAACCGATGAACAACTGAAGATGACATGGTTTGACGTCTGGTTGACCAATCAGCGGAAAGAGGTGTTTCATTCCCGCCCACATGTAGAGATCGAATATTCATACTGCTTATTTGTTTCCAACCCCAGAACGAAAAAAGAAAAATCAAGCCAGTTTTTAGTTTTTTCATTTTTTAATTTAAAAATGAAAAACGAAAAAAGTGCGGTTTTCTCATTTTTCTGATTTCAATATTAAATCAAAACATGAATGAGCGGAAGATAACCTGATTACGGCGCAATCACGCAAAGCGTTCCCACAGTGCCATTTTCCACGCAACATGCTGAAATTTAATTTTTCGCACATTTTTCCATTTTTTTCAAACAAAATGAAAAACAAGAATTCGCCTTGATTTTTCATTTTTTGTTCAGGAGTAGAAAATGATAAACAACTTTAATATTTGATCTCAACATGTGGGCGGGAATGAAACACCCCTTTCTGCTGATTGGTCAACCAAACATTAAACGGTGCCGTCATCAGTTCTTCCGCAGTTCTGTGCAGCAGAATAATAGTCCTTTGCTGTGATAGATTTAATGTGTTCTTTTAAATTTACATTTAATCTAAATCTCTGTCTCTTTCTCATTAAACAGCCAGACTTACGAATGGCTTGACACATTGGCTACCATATCAAGGCAGAGCCTAGACAAGGCTTCCTTCTGTGTGTCCATAAATTTGGCAACCTAAGTGTGTTAATAGGCTATAAGAAATATTATTATACTATTTATCTCCGATATAATAATTTACTTCGCACCTGCACTCACAACTACCTAATAGCCAACAGCTTTGACACACTGCCTGTTTTATTATTGCTGAGCACCTATCAAAATCTGTGTTGCAATGCTGCACGACTCACGCTGGACAGCACAGAGATATAGTGAAGGCCAGACCAGTATCAATTTAAGTCATCATACACACTTGTCATAACTTTTTGTTTTAGGCAATACGCTGAGATTATTTAATTAATATTAAGTATTGGCCGGCTAACTGATGGTATACAGAACAGTTATGTTCTCTGCCAAATAAACTTCCAAAGCAAATAAATTCACAGAACCTTTGAGCGACTGACTCGCAGTAGGCACACAGAGTTGTTTCATTCCTGAATGAATAAGAGTCTTTGAACAACCCATTAATATAGACAATGATTCAGTGACCAATTAATATAGACAGCCACTTGATTTTATTCCTGAATGAATCGGCGAATGAATAAATAGCTCCTTCCTTAACACAATGACTTAAATTATCACATCTGAGATAAACTAGTATAAGGATAATATTTCTGAGATAAACACACGTAAGCTGCCAAATTTATGGACACAGTCGTTCCCTGAACGAAAAATGAAAAATATAGTTGAATTTCTTGTTTTTTCATGTTTTTGAAAAAAAAAAACTGCTTTCAATCACTTTTTTGAGTGTCTTCTCACCTTGTTTTTCCTTTTTGATTTCCTCAATCTGAGCTTGTTTTTCCTTTTTGATTTCTTCAATCTGAGCTTCACTCTTAGCCAGTCTGATTTCCAGATCTTGTTTTTCCTTTTTGATTTCCTCAATCTGAGCTTCACTCTTAGCCAGTCTGATTTCCAGATCTTGTTTGATTTCCTCAGTCTTAGCTTCACTCTTAGCATGTCTGATTTCCAGATCTTTTAGTTGCTTCTCTGTGGCTCCAAGTTCCTTAAGTACATCTGTGCATGTTTTCAAAGGACAAGGCAATCCTGAGACGGCAGATTCTGTCGCGAATATGATATTCGGAGCGAATACAAGACATTTGTACAGAAGCAGAAGAACTGCTACTCTGAACTTCATTCTTAATGCTTTAGCTAAAGCGTGTTGGAGATGTGTGTGCTGTATCTGTATGTTCAGAGCATTACAAATCGAATGCTTTTATACCATAATCTTCAGTAATGCTCACATAATTAACAATTTAGCCAATGACAGACAAAATAGCCAACAGCATAGCTTAATGTTGTGCTGGCTTAATGTTTTACAAATGTATGCAATGTTGACAGATTAAAGTTGTGTTTTCTTTGGCAGCTTTGATCTTACAAAACACTGAACTTTGGGCTTAATAACAGTACAAACTATCCAGTACTAGACATGCATTCCTCTATGTTTGCAACATGTTTTTTTCTGCATTCACTGTAGTTTGGATTCTGAGAGCCGCACAGTGACGAAACACGGCTGTTTGAGATCCTGCTGTGCTTATTCCATTAATTCATGTATCATATCGTACAAGGTATAAATAATTTAAATAAACATATCAAATACTAGAACATGTGTATGATGTAGTATTTCAGTTGATTTACTCTTGCCAAGCTCTGATTTCTGAGACACACACAGAGGAAACAGCAACGCAGCTATTTAATTTGTGCTCAATTCATTCAAAGAGTTTATTCATTATTGCAGTGACCCTACAGGTTTGTGTATAATACTGTGTTTTCCCCTGACTCTCCTGAAATCCAGCAAACATGACGAGTGACAGTGTCAGTGGAACCGGCTTGTCACTGACTGCTGTTACGTTTCTCTCTGCATTGTGTACAATGAAGACCAGGGCTGGATTTCCCGAAACCTTCTTAACTCTACGTCGTTCTTAAATTATACCTTAAGCCTTAATTATAATAAGTGATTCCAGAAACGTTCTTAGTTAAGTATACCTTCTGTAAGTAATTCGTTCATAAGGTTGGTCTGGACTGCTCTTAGCTATACCTTATTATCACTGTTAACAGTCAATACGAATATAATTCTGAAGCTGTAATACACCCAGTGTTCGATTAGGATTATGGCAAAGAATAAAATGCAAAGATTCACTGCTAAATTCAAATGTGCTTTAGCGCTGATCCAGAGACATATTTGTAAATTGTCTTTCTAAATGTTTCGTTAGCATGTTGCTAATGTACTGTTAAATTTGGTTAAAGTTACCATCGTTTCTTACTGTATTCACGGAGATCAGATCCATGTCGTTATTTTTAATTTTTAAACACTTGCAGTCTGTATAATTTATAAACACATCTTCATTCTTTATAAATCTCTCCAACAGTGTGTAATGTTAGCTTTAGCCATGTTAGCCGCAGCATATACTATCAAACTCATTCAGAATCAAATGTAAACATCCAAATAAATACTATATTTACATGATCTGATATGCTGCATGACGAACACTTTGTAAAGATCCATTTTGAGGGTTATATTAGCTGTGTGACCTTATGCAATGTATTATAGAGTTGCGAGCTCGGGGGAGGGGAGCACGAGCATTTAAAGGGGACGCGCATTTTTAATTACGCCCCAAAATAGGCAGTTAAAACGTATATTTAAAAATCTATGGGGTATTTTGAGCTGAAATTTCACAGACACATTCTGGTGACACCTTAGACTTATATTACATCTTGTGAAATAGTGTTCTAGTGCACCTTTAAATCCTAACTCTGTTACCCCTTTTTTTTTTACAAATTTAAAAATATGATCACCAAATAATTTCTTGCGCTCACTCAATAACATAGGCCTTTTTACCTGGAAAACACTCATGCAGTGCTGTAAAAGGAAAAAAGTTAAGTGTGGGGTGGACAGGGCAAGCTTTCTTGCAGGTGTGCCACTGAGTTCTTTCTGCCAGTTTAGCATAGTGGTTGAAGAAATGTTTGAGTAAACAAGGTTTACCATCAACACTAAATCAAATACCATCTTTAATACTGCAGATTTCCTCCAGACAGCTCTCTCTGCCTCTGAAATATTTCATGCTCTGTAGAGAGTTAGAACAGTCAAAGTTATTTTCAGATAACGTGGTACACACAATCTCCCTTGTTTGGGTGGCAGCAGCTTTTGCCTTTTTAGAAACAGAAATCCAAACGGGCAACAAAATATCATCCAGCAAATCTGACACGAACACATAATGAATGATTTGGCGACCATCTGACTTCAATCATTTTCCATGTTTCCACAGCGCCCCAATATCATGTAACACCCCAAAACAAAAACACGAGTCTGTCAATCGTCACACATTTCCCTGCCACTAATTTACAGGTCATTTTGACAGTGACTGTCATTTTTATATCCCTACTGTCAAGTCTATAAAATTGTTTCCGTTTATCAATCTGATCACACATAGATAACGGTATTTAAATTTAGACCCTCAGTTCAATTTAGATAAAGCGTCAATCTTCAACTTCACAATTCCAATTTGCATCAATACTTAAACTAATCCTGAATGTAATTCAAATCAACATCATAAATGACAGAAGTAGTCTTTAGCAGACAGAACTGATAACCGGTCTAATTAAAGCTCATCTGTATCATCTTTTTCATCAGATTCAGTCAGAATTTTCATCTTCTTTAAAGTTTTGTCATTTCATTTAACCCATCTGTAATGACACTCTTTCCAGAGGTTAGTGACACAATATACACACGGTAGGGACAGAATAGTACCTTGAACTAACAAATACAAAACAAAGTCCAGTGACCACACACACACACACACACACATATACTAGATACACATGACTATTAACTGCTCATTTCAAGGTTTGCTTTTTGGTGTTAACTCTAAAAACATTTAAATGTTGCATTTTTCAGGTTTTACCTAGTTCTTTACATGGTCTCTTAACCATTTTTAAAGCATGTCTGATCATTATAAATTAGTTTTAAAAGAGTCAGCTGGGATTGTTTTGGTTGTGATATTACTTTGTTTTGTTTAAGATAACATCCCTGCTTCCACTAAGGCTCTCTCTCTCTCTCTCTCTCTCTCGGTCTCTCTCTCTTACAGCACAAATAATCTTTTCAATGGCCTCATGACTGTAACTTAGACAGAATGTAATATTAAATTCATTACAATATAGAACCTTTAATGTTAAAATGTAAATGTTTAACTACCAAATAAAAACCATGTCTTGGAGTTATTCTATGTCATGTCTAATGACCTGCAGGATTGAAAACTATAATAAAGACATATTTGTTCAATATCAACATATCTCACAGGTTCAGGAACTCACCATAATGCTGAATCCTAAACTTCTATAGTTCTTGCCCATACGGCAACCAACATCATGGCTGCATTGCAAAACGTTTTTTAAATGGAAACGGAGGTGTGTTGAACACCCTCTTCTGATGATGCAGGAGTTGCAACTATGGCAGCTGAGAAGGCCATTCTTTGTGTTCTTTTTGAAGAATTTTCGGAGCCTGATGAAATCGGTATAAATATGTGTTTAATACTACAAAATACGCTCAATGTTACAGTCACTGCCCTTGCCGTCCAGAATAAAAGAACATCCCAATCGAGTGAAGGGATTTGTGGAAACTTCTAATTATTGTCATACAACACTTGCCTTGCATTTCAGGTGAAGGATAATCCACTTCTTACCTCCAAGACTGTGTTATGATCTATATTTTTATATTTTTATTGTGAGTTTTAGGCTTATCATTATTGCTGATCACTGTTGTTGTGCTTTGATATTGTAATATTTACCATTATATAATCAGAGGAGTATAGAAAAGTTTATGAAAGTGTCACTTCACAATACAACAGCAAAATATATATATATATATATATATATATATATATATATATATATTAGTATTTTTATGTGACATTAATACCCATTGTGCGAGCTGTCTCTTTAATACCGCGTGGCTTATATACATCTTGCCGCTGATTGGGCTGACATTTCTGCGTTGATTACGCAATGGGGAACGATATACCCACGCCGCCATGCTTAGGGGAGTGCATGCCGATCTAGAATGGCTGAGACAAGGCTCATACAATCCTACAGGAACTGTAGCAACTCCCCCCTCGGGCCACACCTGGATGTCAGTGACAGCATTCCCTAAGGCCATCTAGCCCAAGCTAGGCCTATAAGAGGTCTTCCTCAAAGAGAGAAGACCTGATAAGGCCGCTAAGAGCTTCTGAGATCCACACTTCCGTAGACAGAGTGGTCTCTTCTAGGGAATGAGGGCAGGGAGCCAAGAAAGGGACCCCACCCAGCCACTAGAGGGGACAGCGTCACCCTCAATGCCACCAGGGAAGCTAACCTGGTCTTAACATAAGACATGCTAGGTTTGAAGCCATCCCTGTCTGAACACAGAATCTCCAAGACGCAACCTCCACTAAAGGGAGCGGGTAAGAGTGACTGCAGAAAGGCAGGAGCACCCCAACTCGTGCGTAGAGATGGGCATCCTGGAGAGCAGAACTCAGCTTGAGTGCTATGAACCCTCATATCGAGGGGAGTGTATTCCGCTCATCTAGGATCTACTTAGTGCCTGATTAACGCACTAAGGAGGCTGTGCGCTAAAGCCTGATCCTTCAGGGAAGCACAAAACAGCCTATAGGCTGAAACCCAGTGGGAGGCCTGGACAGAGCCAACCACCATAATCAGCTTAGGGAGCTAAGCACTATTATGTACGCAACCCAAAGGGAAGTACAAAGTAGGGCTGCACGATTAATCGCATGCTATTCTCACGCGCATTTCGTCAGTAAAGCCGGTTCCCTGATTACCGCTAAATCGACATCACCTGTTTTTAAACGGAGCGCCTTTTAATAGACGGAGCCGTAGTTCACGGACAAGCCACGCAATATCGCGTTCATTATCGCAGGCGATTCATCTGCGATATGAACGCGATATTGCGTGGCTTTTCAGTGATCTACGGCTCTGTCTATTAAATGCCGCTTCATTTGAAAGCAGGTGATGGCGATTTAGCGGTAATCAGGGAACCGGCTTTACTGACGAAATGCGCGTGAGAATAGCATGCGATTAATCGTGCAGCCCTAGTACAAAGCTCGCCTAACAGGTAGACCATGCAATGGGCAAACACTCATGGAGGCCAAAGAGGGGCCTACAGCATGACAAATGGATATGAACCATCAGAATATTCAGAAGGTGGCCCAGAGAAGCCACCCCGAACATTTGCTCTGTTCTGAAGCAGAGAGAACACTTTGCCCGTTTGCACATACTATCCAACACGAGCCAACAAGCAGTGTACTCGGTAAAAGCACCTTTTACTCTATCAACTAGAGGAGTACCACATACACCAATACTTCGTCAAAGAAGGCCTAGAGAGGCCTGTCACCTCAAAATGCATGGCATCAGCTCATGGCAGTGTTCTTAGGTACCAGAAAGGATACTAACCGACACAAAGGAGGTTAAGTACCATCCGGACCCGTGGCCAACGGCGTGTGAAGAGATCCTCGGATCAACAAACAAATCAACATATGCCATATGTTAAAGGTTCCTAGGCCTTATAGGCCACCTTTTCTCAACATATGGTGTAAGTCCATTGGCCTTTACTAGGAGCATACAAAATCCACCTTAAACATCTAGGTGGCTGGAGCTCAACTAGTATCTCTTCTTAGACTCAGTGAGACAATATAGTAAGAAACCAAACCTCAGTAAGGTTTACTACAGTCCACTGAGGGGCTAGCCACTCTGAGTATTTAGCAAACACACTATATCCTCAGCGAGAAGAGTACTCTAGCTGAACTCCAAATGTTACATCAGAGGCCGAGAAGGAGGCCTACCTTAGTATACATCTGGCATCAGCAAGTGGCTGCCACAATCGGACCACCAAAGAGCAGTGCATAAATCCTCGTAGAAGGAAATATACAACTCCCTGCTACAAAACAGACCTGAAGTGGACTGTTTGCTCAGGTCATAAGTGCTCTAAAGTGGTCGCAACTACCAGCCGGCTAGAAAGGAAGGCCTCAGAAGGGCCAACGATCTTAGCAACAGATGGCTTTACGGCCATCTGTTGCTTTACGGCCATCTGTTAACGCACTAAGGAGGCTGTGCGCTAAAGCCTGATCCTTCAGGGAAGCACAAAACAGCCTATAGGCTGAAACCCAGTGGGAGGCCTGGACAGAGCCAACCACCATAATCAGCTTAGGGAGCTAAGCACTATTATGTACGCAACCCAAAGGGAAGTACAAAGTAGGGCTGCACGATTAATCGCATGCTATTCTCACGCGCATTTCGTCAGTAAAGCCGGTTCCCTGATTACCGCTAAATCAACATCACCTGTTTTTAAACGGAGCGCCTTTTAATAGACGGAGCCGTAGTTCACGGACAAGCCACGCAATATCGCGTTCATTATCGCAGGCGATTCATCTGCGATATGAACGCGATATTGCGTGGCTTTTCAGTGATCTACGGCTCTGTCTATTAAATGCCGCTTCATTTGAAAGCAGGTGATGGCGATTTAGCGGTAATCAGGGAACCGGCTTTACTGACGAAATGCGCGTGAGAATAGCATGCGATTAATCGTGCAGCCCTAGTACAAAGCTCGCCTAACAGGTAGACCATGCAATGGGCAAACACTCATGGAGGCCAAAGAGGGGCCTACAGCATGACAAATGGATATGAACCATCAGAATATTCAGAAGGTGGCCCAGAGAAGCCACCCCGAACATTTGCTCTGTTCTGAAGCAGAGAGAACACTTTGCCCGTTTGCACATACTATCCAACACGAGCCAACAAGCAGTGTACTCGGTAAAAGCACCTTTTACTCTATCAACTAGAGGAGTACCACATACACCAATACTTCGTCAAAGAAGGCCTAGAGAGGCCTGTCACCTCAAAATGCATGGCATCAGCTCATGGCAGTGTTCTTAGGTACCAGAAAGGATACTAACCGACACAAAGGAGGTTAAGTACCATCCGGACCCGTGGCCAACGGCGTGTGAAGAGATCCTCGGATCAACAAACAAATCAACATATGCCATATGTTAAAGGTTCCTAGGCCTTATAGGCCACCTTTTCTCAACATATGGTGTAAGTCCATTGGCCTTTACTAGGAGCATACAAAATCCACCTTAAACATCTAGGTGGCTGGAGCTCAACTAGTATCTCTTCTTAGACTCAGTGAGACAATATAGTAAGAAACCAAACCTCAGTAAGGTTTACTACAGTCCACTGAGGGGCTAGCCACTCTGAGTATTTAGCAAACACACTATATCCTCAGCGAGAAGAGTACTCTAGCTGAACTCCAAATGTTACATCAGAGGCCGAGAAGGAGGCCTACCTTAGTATACATCTGGCATCAGCAAGTGGCTGCCACAATCGGACCACCAAAGAGCAGTGCATAAATCCTCGTAGAAGGAAATATACAACTCCCTGCTACAAAACAGACCTGAAGTGGACTGTTTGCTCAGGTCATAAGTGCTCTAAAGTGGTCGCAACTACCAGCCGGCTAGAAAGGAAGGCCTCAGAAGGGCCAACGATCTTAGCAACAGATGGCTTTACGGCTTTCTGTAGTCAATACCAGACTGTACCAACCAGTCAACTGAAAGGGAAGGCCCCTCGGAGCCAACCAAATCAGGAACAAGAGGCCGAAGCCAGACTGGCAGTTATCTAAACCACTGAAGAGCAGTGTATCAAGACTTCCTCAGAAGGGATACACAAATACCGTTCTCTGACGCAAAACAGGCCACATGGCCTGTTTGCTCAGAGCGTGCTCCTGAAGTGGTTAGATACAAGGCAATCCCGCACAACAAGTCAGCCAAGAAGGAGGCCCCTAGGGCCTACCATCCTAATGACAAGTGGTGTTCGCCATTGTGAATATACACTCGCAGGCTGAACCAACCAGTTAACTAAAAAGGAAGGCCTAAAGAGGGCCAACGATTATAGTAACAGGTGGCTAAGCAGCTGTAAGATATACCAAACAGTGCCAACCGGTGAACTGATAAAGAAGCTCCTCAGAGCTATGACCAAATCAGAGACAAGAGGCAGCAGCCCGATTGGCAAATCTAGACCACCAAAGAGCAGTGCATCAAAACTTCCTCAGAAGAGATACACAAAAGCTGCTTCCTGACGCAAACAGGCCTGAAGTGGCCTGTTCGCTCAGGTCAAGCGTGCTCCTGAAGTGTTCAGATTCTAAGCACCCCGCACAGCAGGTCAGTCGAGAAAGAGGCCCTAGGGCCTACTATCCTAGTGACAAGTGGCGTTCGGTCATTGTAAATATACACTTGCAGACTGAGCCACCCAGTAAACTAAAAAGGAAGGCCTAAGGAGGGCCAATGATCTTAGTAACAGGTTGCTTACAGCAACTGTAAGGTATACCAGACTGTGCTAGCAAGTGAACTGAGAAGGAAGCTCCTCAGAGCCTACCAAATCAGAGACAAGAAGCGGCAGCCCAATTGGAACACTAAGAGACGCACACTAGAAAGGAGGCCGAAGAGGGCCTACCCATTCACGCCGCATGTAGCAACAGCTCGTGATCTAATAGGGAACCAAGTAATACACATTCCAACAGGCAATGACGTACAATTGGCTAAAGGGAACCAACACAGCCAACATGGTCTAAAGGAGGCCAATAGGGCCTACGCTTCAAACAACACGTGGCACAACCTGTGGCAGTGCAAGTAATGTGAGCATAAAATGATCAAACCAAAGCATGGTAACTTAACCAATGCTACCTAGAGAGAGGCTATGTAACAAACAGGCCTACATTCTAAGCTAGAAAGATTAACCGAAGGGATGACCAAAAACAGAAAGCTAAAAAAAAATCACCATCTTTCCTCAGAAAGTGGTAAAGGCTACCCTGAGTATGCAATCCAACAGGTGATACACTTAGTAACACCAATAAACCTACCAATGGGGAATATTAGGTCACCAATGTCTACAATAGTGGTTAAAAACAAGCCAGCTATCATGTGACAGGTGCCAACCTGTGGCAGCATACTAAGCTCACATACAAATATGTAGGGCAAGGATCTAGAACTTAAAGCAAGCACAGAGCAGCTTTAATATATGTCATTTCAAAAAAGGAAATCGTTCTTCCATACAGATTCTCAAATCTGTGCTAAGCCATAGAGGACAAAAACTACATGATAGTAATGTCCACTCAACTTGATTGTAGCATACAACAAGTGGCCTATAAAAGAAAACATTTCCTAATTTAAATAGCGTTCTAGAACGTGGGGCCTAGCAAAAACCTGCATAACTTATCTGCCTCAACAAGATAAGGGCCTAATCCACCTGAGATAACAGAACAGGAAGTACCACAATAGTTTACAACCTAACTGTCAACTCAACCCATGCACCTACATAAATAGGGGAGAGTGGGCATGCGGCCTAACAACTCCCTCGGGAGGAGGCCAAAACTAGGAATATGTATCCAAAGAGGATAATATACATAAAGTTATTCGCAAAAAACCCTCCTAGCTCTAGCCTAGCCGCTAAGCTTGTGGGCAAAGAAAAACAGCAAACAAAGCCTGTTTTACATATTGCTTCTAATCCCTATAAAAGAAAGGAAAGCAACATACCCAAGCAAAAAATGTCAGGCGGCCGATCAAAGCCGCCGACATTGTATAAACTGAAGTGACGAGTGCCAACTCAAACTACTCTAGAAACAGCAGATGAGACGCTACTAAGCAGGTGGCTAAGAGGCGGCCATTTTGTGGCCTGCACAACATATACTAGCCACCTAACAACTTCAGTTTTGCCCAGAAAACCCCCCTAATTTTTTACTACATGCTCAGAAAACTATACAGGAAAACAAGGTCTTATTTAAAACATAAAATAAAGACCCCTCCCTGCGGCTCAATGACCAAAGACTCCTAACACTCCTTCTCTCATGAAAGGGTGGAATCTACTGTTCTTTTAAGCCTAAAAGATCCTCTTACTATCAAACAAAACAGTGGGCCGATAAAAACTATGGGCTCAGCTATTAGTCTGACCATAAGCAGCATCTGAGCATGATATACGTATATACAGGAAGGTGGAAGAAGAGGGAGAGAGGGTAGATAAAAATCACCCTATTTTTGTAGCTGGGGAATCGATTACAAACGCAGCGCTATTTATAATCGATCACCCATCTCACTCTCATTCTTCCTCCTCCCGTCTGTCTGGGTTCAGATCTAATCTGAAATGACTAGGGGATTTTCCATGCCCCCATTCTTTGCGGTAAGAGTCAATTTCTGCCTGAATTCCACCTGTGACTTGATTACTGCTAAAAGAAGAGCCAAGGAGGTCCTTAAGGGCATGCTTCTTAAGAGGAGGCACAAAGCTCGCGCTGCTGTCGTCCAGATCTGCTGGATGTGGGCTCCTGGGCAGCACATCTTGGTCCTGGTTCATAAATGATAAAAAGACATTATATCAGCATTTTGTTACATTTTATTGTATTTCTCTCAATTTTCTCTATGGCACAGCGTTAACATTTTTTACCTGTTGTTGCATCTGTGATGCTATTCTTTCAAAGACGTCCTCTCTCTCTCCACTGCCTAGATGTTGCAAGGTCCGAAAGCGTGGATCCAAAGCACTGCTCTCCTGCATGAACTTTTCATCCTCTCCTTGGTATCTGTCAGTAAGATCCTTCAGAATGGCTACCTTCATCCGAGCAATGGCATTTGAGTCGTGATTATCTGTGGCCATGCTGTCTTGAATCATTTGTTTTAGTGGTGAAATGAGAGATATTGTTGGTTGCAACTCATCACAGAGAACAGTTGTGGCTTTTTTTATTGGTAAAAGAATCTTCACAAGATCCTCTGCATTTGCAATGTCAGATGTGTCCAAAGTGTCAATTTCACGTGACTTGTGTCTCAGTTCATCACTCAGTAGGGCTGCAGCAACAGCTTGTTGCTGTTCAAGGTAGCGCTCCACCATGTCCAGAGAGCTATTCCATCTTGTCACTACATCAATAATGAGTTTATGTACAGGGAGATTGAGTAGTTTTTGATTGGTGGTCAGCACGGCTGTGGCTGTAGAACTGCGGTGAAAAAAAACTAGCTACACGTCTGACTCTACCGAGGTGGCGGCTCACTGCGTTGACCTTTAAACCTGCTTGGGAGGCCAGGTTTAGTGTGTGCGCAATGTGAGGGGACAGTTCGGCTTCCTTTACTGCTACTCGCATGTTGCTTGCATTGTCAGTAACAACAGCGATCCTTGTTCCAATCTTGTCCAGCCCCCACTCTTTGACTGCAGATTTAAGGACTTCGGCTATGTTTACGCCAGTGTGTGATTCGCTAAGCTGTCTAGTTTGTAAAACGTAACTCTGCATTTCCCATTCACTCGTCAAAACATGTGCCGTAATAGTGATGTAACTGTGAGTCGCTCTGGAAGTCCACCCATCAGTGGTAATAGCAATGCACTCAGACTGTTTAAGGTTCAACATGACACGTTCTTTTGTCTCACGGTAAAGAGCAGGGAACACAGTTTGACTAAAATGAGCCCGCAACGGCATTTGATACTTCGGCTCAAGCTTGGCCACTAACCTTTTAAATCCTTTGCCATCTACTGCAGAAAAGGGACGTAAATCACACGCTATGTATTCCGCAGTGGTGTAGTCGGGGCCATACGCACGCATACGCCGTATGCTTACTTTTTGCTCAGGGCTGTTTGCGTATTACGACTTGTAAGGATCAGTATTTGCGTATACCCATTTGTTTTTTGCTTCGAAAGTCCATACAATATTCTCCTGTTAGCTTCCCCCTTAACTGTGCGTCCAATGCTGTTGTGTAAACTCGCGATTCTTTGTTGTAATTGGTGCATGAGCACTTCTGTCATTTGCCCGCTCATCATTGTCGGCTAAAAAAGGCTTCACAGTGCGTGTTCGCGCTGCAGTGAGAGAACTCCGATCAAAGCCACTCGGTGTTTTGAGCCTTGCATTGAGCACAGATCTCTCGCTGCAGCGGTCACGGCGTGAGAAATATGGTGAATAAATAAGACTTAATTAATTATATAGCCTACATCATGCGTTCGGTGCTTTTAAGCGCTAAGTTCCCGTACAAAAGACCATCAGCGCAACTGAAGCTTGTTTATTTAATGCATGAGTGGTGCGGGAATCATAAACATAGGCAACTCTGAATCTTATCACGCTCCAAAAGTGTGATAAGATTTCCACGAGCCATCCCGACACTGATGATAAAATGTGCGATCCATTTGAATATATATTGAGAGTGAAACACTTTAAAACGCTATAGAGAAAGTCAAACGCGATCTAGACTGATGGACAAAATGAACAGAAGTCTGAAAAGAGGACAAACATCACATTGCGCCAACATTTATTAGGAAGCTTTTTAAACTATTCATCACCCACCCTTACTAGAATTTATATCGTTTAATTGTAGTATTTATGGTAAATTTGGCTAACTTGTAGAATTTATAATCTATTAAGGGAATATTTTCACTAGATTTATATTACACCTGTGACATGTTCTGTTGTTTCTATTGGCTATGTGTAGGTTGCTATTATTCATAATAAATGCTATGATAATGGAAAATTATATAGTTTGACTTCTTATGACACAATGAAGTAGAAAATTCAGTCAAACTGATAAGCTTACATGTGCATAAATAATATAAAACTGAGTTTAAAGAGGTTTCCGGGGAAACAGCTCCATTTCTGCTGTTCCATAAGCGCCACCTACTGACAGAGAGTGGATTAAATTTCCATTCAGCCTGACTACTGTTTTTGTTTGTTTGTGACCACATTTTTATACTGTTAATAAATTAGATTTTGAATAATTTGCTTTTTTTTATACCCTTTTGAATAAAATGAAACTTTAATTTCAGATATATCACTTTTCACAGTGAATATAATTCCAAAGCAACATGTTTAAATAAGTCAAACTGTAAAACATTAAAAATGTCAACCAATTTTAGAATGCACTGTATTTATTTGTATTTAATGAAACATGTTACTAGTGAACAAAAACATAAAACATATTTACATATGTTTTTGTTGTTGTTGTTGTTGTTGTTTTTTTTGGGGGGGGGGGGGGTGGTAATAGTACACCACTTATTTTTTTAGGACTACACCACTGGTATTCCGCGATGTACCTTGTGATTTCTGATTTCTTGAGCCCTTGCGCTGTTGTGTGGCATAGTTGTTGAAAATGCCTCCTTCAGGGTTTTTTGACCGGACAGGACTTTCTTTGTGAGAGAATCTCCAATTTTTTCGGGATGATGGGTCGTCAGATGACTTCGCATGTTGCTTGTGTTTCCTGTGTTGTATCGCAGTTTACTGTGGCAGTGCTTGCACATAGTCCATTGTCTGTCCACCACCTTCTCTCCTTTTGCGTTTTTTGACACGGCGAAACCAAAATGTTTCCAGACATCTGATTTAAAAGCTGCAGGGGCTGGCACAATCTCATCTTCGGTTTTGTTATTTTCATCCTTACAAGTATCGCTGTTGGCCATGCTGGCTTGCTGTGAGCTTGTGTGGACAGCGTGCAGCGTGCAATCCTATTGGCTTAACAACGGTTGTTGTGACGACGCAGTGCAAAGGATCATGGTCTATGTAGTTAACAATGATTTGTTCCGCGGGACTGTGTTTATTCCTCTTGCTTTTTGACGGACACCTGTCCTTTTAATATTGTAACCCAACCACGACAATATCGAGACACGTTTGCCACCGCGATAGCGTGATATCGTCAATATCGTTACATCCCTACTATACACGCTCCTCTCCAGACAGAAAACGCCTGGACAAATGTGTATATCAAGTGTCAAACACGGGGACACCGATACACACATTCTCTTGAACGTTTGTAAGGCATACGAACACATAGGGTGTGCGTGTAATCCGGTGTCAAGAATCTCGGACACGGATCAGCACACTTCCCAAAGTTCTTACCTTTCTCAGACATTATCTTGGATTGGAAGGAATTCTTAATAAAGAATACACAGCAGAAGGTCGATACAACAGTCCCGAAAAGACGATGCATACTGACTGCTTCCGTAGGCGCGCCTTTATACTTCCGGGTCGCGCCATATGGTAGTTTTTGGTAGTAAGGTTTCGAAACACCGGGTCACGTGGGCGTTCCCCATTGCGTAATCAATGCAGAGTTGAAGTTCCCTTTGAAAGGGAAGTCTAGTTTTCATATTTGGTGACTGATTTTCAAAATAAATTACAGAGGAGCAGTAATTTATCAATTTGCAACAAGCATATTTTCATACTCATAAGGCATGTTCAGACCTTTATTTTGAAATAGCGATGAACATGAAAAATCATTAAAGATTGTTTGTTTTCATGCCAAGAGTTCAAAAGATAACATCCATTAAATTTTTGGAGAAAAAACGGCCTGAAAATGTTTTTAATAGAAAAAAAAATACATTTATGATTGTGGCGGTGATCTATAACCCACATGTTGTTTTAATGTTTATTAGAGGCTGAATTCATATCAAATTCTTCCCATACTACTTCTATATAGGATGTCTACTTCATAAATAGTATGAAAATGATGGTTCAGATCACTCAAACCATATATGGAAATGGAGGCGCCCTTATATGGTCAGTAATGGAGCTTGGGTGTCATCTAGTGAAGAAGTGTGGTACTGCACCCAAACACAATCTTACTGAAAGCTCATTTTTTGAGATATCAACCTAAAATTTGGAACACAACTTGTTCAGATTTTTGGCTTTGATTTCCTTGCAGTTTTAGAGTAAAACTTGTTTTGTAAAATATATATTTTATATAAAATATAATATTTTTTACATTTTCTTAAACTTCTATAACCTTTTTTCTGTTTCACTTACATAGTTCACTTCTACAATAATCTGCCAAATTTCCTCTTTAAAACAAGACCAGCCTTATGTCTATACTCCAAAGTATTCTTGAATTACCCCCATTTAAGTTTGGATAGTGCATTTTCTTGTCTAAAAAAAAAAAGTGGGGTTAAAGAAGTTGAACTCATGTGCTGAAACATCATATAGGTCTTATTCAAAGTGGAGCACCACATACCTAGATAATATAATTCAAAGCGAGATGATCGAGTGCATAGGGAGGATAATTATGGAGATGATGAGATCAACCTTAACGTTAGTAACATAATAAGGTTAACCTTAACAAGCTTTTATATCTGCTAAATGCAACCTTGGTGAGCACAAGACACTTATTTAAAAGAAAGTACATTTTTTGCAAAATCTTCATTTCAAACTTTTGCAAGTAGCGTGTAAACACACACACTTCATTTCATTAGTAGCTGTAGGTTGACGATTCACGTTTCTTACCATTCTCTGCATAAACCCTCTGTCTGACAAACTTTGCTCCAGTCGGTCTAGATCCTTAGTGGATGCAAGAGGAAAGATGCCATCGTCTTCATCGTTCTGCATTTGGGGTAAAAAGTGCCTGTTTCCCACTAGAGACTGGACCAGTGAAGTCAGGTGGTTGATCTTCAGGTCCATTTTCTCTAGAGTTTCCAGAATTACCCTTTCTACAGCTGCAGTACAGAAGATTGTTTAATTTGGCATGTAGTTTTGATGAATAAAATAATGCATTTTACATTTTTTGATAAATAACTTACATGTACATTGATTTGATACAAGACTCAAGACTGGATTTTCCTGTCTCACGCCAGAAGTACCTGTAAGTAAACATTTACTGTGAGGTTTTCAATGTTGGACGCGTTTTCACATGTGCCTCTGACTTGCTGGATGTTACCATATGGAACTTCTGGTAACAACGGGAGCCAAAACAAAAAAAGCATCCCATTTCCCAATTATGTAGTGCGGCCAAATAATGGGTTCCCGGACAAAGTATTTATAGATGCTTTTTCACATTTTATATAATTTTTTAAGGATGAAACCACCTGTACCGTGCTAGGTGCACTCAGTCGGATGCATTCCACTGACTTTCAAGTTTGTTTTGCAGCCAAAAAAGACAAGAACACAATTTTAAAAAAAAAATTTAATTTAAAAACACACAATAAGAACATTTTTAAAAGCAAAACAAATTAAACTTTTGACAACATATAAAGAAAATCCATATTGATGGTGTCCAGCTCGTCCTGGAGGACCGGTGGAAAAAGTTAATCTGAAACACAAACCGTCAATTTAGTTTCACTTATTGAGTAACTTCAGCACTATTAGGATTCTTACTCTATATCTGCACCAGGCTCCGCTCCTCCGCCGCCGTGGTCGTAAACGATTCATAACACTTTGTGATGGCACAAGGAACTAGGATCACAGAATAGATCAACTGTATCTTTTTGGCATGATCTGTAAAGAAAAAAAATTATTGTAATTTTATAACATTAATAAATTACTGTACGTGTGTAGTTGTTTTTTTTTGGGAAAAGCAGACAACAAATATAACATCTAGAGACTGCAAGCTTTCAAATGATATATGGTTTGTCAATATTACTTTAGGTTTAGACTGTTTTAAATGTTTTTTACTTGTTTTATTGCAGTGACCTTGGGCTTAAATAACTCACCTGGATGGTCAGGTTTAGGCCGAAAAATACATCTATGTCTATGTATATACAGTATATAATACATCACAATTGCGTAGGTGTGTACCGGTAACCCATACTGTACCGGTCAATGCCGAAAGATTTACATGAATACACTTTATAATAAAACAAATGTATAAAGATAAACGTCCCACCAGAAGGATGACCCTCCGGGACCATGGCCTTAAATAACAGACCTGGATGCTCAGATTTAGACCAAAAAATATATATATACAGATTATCTATATAACCTAACCCTAAACTTCAGGGTAATCAGCGTTTACCAATAATACTACTTCCATCCTCAGACCCACCCTGCACAACGTCTTCCGGGCCAGATCTTCCATGTGCTCTATGTACCGAGTAGCATGGCCAGCTATCATTGACCGATGTTTTTGTATGTGCAGATCACACAAAGTGATCACCCGGCTTACTGGATGGATCACTGCTGGCGAATGGTGGCAGTGCGGAGTGGTGGCATACAATTGCACAAAGTTGACAGTGGCCCCATCATCCTTGAAGACCTGCTTCAACAAGACATCAAGGTCCATTTCCTTGTTATCAATATTGCTCTGGAAATTCGCCACCTCAGCCATGGAGTACACAGGGAATAAATTTCCTCTTCTTCCCACAACCTCCTGCAATCCAAATCTGGACCAAAACAAATCAATGGATGGGTCCAGCGGAGACACATTAACCCCTGCATGATATGACACGTTGATGACCCCCTCTGTGTCAACTAAGGCACCCAAATTGAACTCCCGATCATCCTTCTGTCCGAACTTGCTAAGGCTCATTAGGATGTGCATGTCAATATCATTGCTGATGGCTGACACAGCCTGATTAAACACCTCCAGTACAAACTTCTGATCGCAGTGCAGAATATTCATTCTAGTCAGGTTACTAAGGGTTATTCTTGATGATGCTGGGCCTCTCGAGATCTTTGGGAGAAAGCATCTTCAGCCGCTGTGCAAAACTCTGGAACACGGCATTTATCATAACTACTGCATGGGCTTTCACTGTCAGCTCATTTTTGAACATTGGGTGGGCGCGGTCCGGGTTGTTAGGAACACACGTCATGTTCAGAAAGTACCCACCATCAACCAGGGCCAACACAATGCCCATGGATTTGTGAAGTGCCTTCACCCCTTCTGGTGAGTATCTACGGAGATCTAGATGTTTTTTCAAGATGTGCCAATGGTTCCACACCTTTGATCCATCGAGCTTTCCCACAGACATGTAGTGCATTCCCGCTTTGACGCAGGACACATCCCTCAGCAACACCACGACACCATCCAGATCTAAAGTGTACTTCACCTCCTCTTCAGCGCTTTCAACAACAGAAGTAAAAATGGGGATATGAACATCATCATCCTTCAGGAACATTGAAACACTTAAACACTCATAAAACGCCTTGACCAAGCCATTACTGTTTTGCTCGCAAGCAACACTGAATGGCTGTAACTCCTCACTGAAAAACACACATTAATCATGAGTTACTAACAGATATTATCACACCAATCCCTAACCCTAACATCACAAAAACACAAGAAAAACAAACTTACATTTCCATTGTCACCTCCTCTTTCTCCCTTGGAAAGTGAAAGACACTCACTTTCTCTTTAATAATACAGACACACTCCCTGCCTTCACCTTCCTTCTTTCTGGTTACATAATAATAATAATAAAAGTCAGATGGTATGTACAAAAACTAACATCACTTTTGCATATAACCCAACAATAACACTCTTCAACGTGTTTATATTTCTTG
The DNA here is from genome assembly GCA_036281575.1 of Ancherythroculter nigrocauda. Lineage (NCBI taxonomy): Eukaryota > Metazoa > Chordata > Actinopteri > Cypriniformes > Xenocyprididae > Ancherythroculter > Ancherythroculter nigrocauda. The sequence goes on from VTFQ01000001.1 coordinate 19,419,605, forward strand.
TATTAACACTCTAGTTCTACTACACTAAATTTTCTGTATTAATTAACACTATTCAATTATCTGTTTATGCCTTTTGTTTACATATAATAACACTATAACAACAAAGCACAAGTTGCATAAATACAGACTTACCTCATTAAATCACCCGTTTCTGCAATTTAGTTACATGTAAAATCACTATGACACAATTAAACATAAAATAAAACAGGCTTACCTTGTTAAATCCCCATTTATGCCCTTTGTTTACATATAATAACACTATAACAAAGCACAATTGCATAAATACAGACTTACCTCATTAAATAGCCCGTTTCTGCAATTTAGTTACATGTAAAATCATTATGACACAACAAAACATGCAATAACACAGCCTTACCTTTTTCAATCGCCCTTTTATGCACTTTGGTTACATATAATAACACTATAACAAAGCACAAGTTGCATAAATACAGACTTACCTTATTAAATCGCCTATTTCTGCACTTTAGTTGCATATAAAATCACTATGACACAGCAAACCGTGCATAAATACTCCCTTACCTACAATCACACACATCCAAACTGATACAAATTCAAACCCTAACCTTTCAATTAGAGTCACTGCCGACCGAGATAACAATGCTGCACTCTTCTCTTTCACTTTCGCTTTCTATTCCCTCAATAATAGCTTGTTTATGCTCTTCAGACAGATCGCTGCTTAGTTTCACTTCAGACTCGCGCATACTCGGTGTTGCCAACTATTTTCAAAGGAAAGTAGCTAAAGCCTGCCCAAAAAGTCGCTAAATGTCGCTAGATGACGTCATGCGCCAATTAGCGTATTTGTGACGTCATCACGTGGGTTGCATCCTAATTGGTTTTCTCTCCTAATCCGTGCTCACATACTGTATTTTAATACAATATAACATAATATTGCCGAATATCAAATAAAGCTGCTCTCATTTCATATATATATATATATATATATATATATATATATATATATATATATATATATATATATATATAATTTTTATTTATTTATTTTTTTTTTTTTTTTTTCAGGCAACAGAACGAGTATGATATAGTGAATGACTACATTTTTTATATATGTAAATTACATGAATTCACAGAGTTCGGAAACTGGATGAACTAAAGCTCTGTGGTAGTGAGTAATAAGTGATAAGCACACGAGAAAATGGAAATCAAAACGGTAAAATTTAATTCTTTAAATATAAAACAAAGGATCAGAAATAGTGTTTGGTCCGTGGCAACACTGTGTGCTCGTGTGTACTCGCTCATTCACGTCTGTCAGATGCCGTGCACTCAACGGTGCTGCTGCTCCTCTCAGCCACTCAATGAACCGAGTAGACGCTGAGAGAGGTGTGACGGAAGCGGGAAAGCAAGACCTCGCGCTCACATGACAGTGCTGGTGACATTTAGAAAGTTACTGAGGTTTGTCCAAAAAGTCGCTAGATTTGTCGCTAGGCGCTTTTTTGAAAAATAGTCGCTAAAGGGGTCTGAAAAGTCGCTAAATCTAGCGACAAAGTCGCTAAGTTGGCAACACTGCGCATACTTCCTGATTCCGCCGAGTTCCGGTTTTTTATTTTCAAAATAAAAGTCCCGATTTCTGTACTTGCATAATCACATGTTACAATAACATGAAACACAACCCTTTCATTGAGCACCCCACATCCTCAGTATGAACCTTTACATTCACTTCCTTTCTGACTTATGCCTCGCCAAAGTTAAACAGAAAGTGGCCGTATCTCTATAACCGAGCTGAGTTGGACATCAATACTGTCAGCATAGAGGGGCCTCCTACTGGCCACCCGACCCACAAAATATCGACCCTTAAATTCACTTCCTCCCCGAGTTATAAACATTTAAACATAGACCGGAAGTTGCCGTATCTCAGAAACGAAAGGTCCAAGGAATTCGAAACTCCACCAAAAGTAAGGTCCCTATGTGCCACCCAGACACCCCGAGTCTCGAGCCCCGGGGGCCTATCGATCTCGAGATACACCCACATATGTTTTAGTGATTTTGACAAAAAACAAGCTCTATCTCGAAAACAGAAATTCGGATTGGCTCGGAACTTCGGGTCCTAAGTGGTCCCTATGGTACCTCTCACACAACAAAGTCTCGAGCCCCTGGAACCCTCCGTTATGAAACACACCCTATCCTGTTGGGCCTTTTATCTCACCTTGTGGAACTCCTGGAAAGTCAAGCAAACTCTCATTGAATAGAGCCCATCGAGACCCTACTTTGACCCAAAATTGGTGACTCTAGATAGAATTACCACCGAGATATGGCCGTTGCAAATTTTGGCCTAAATTTATCAGATACTGCTTTGCACTGCATAAATCACTCAGAAAAACACTTGTAACTTAACTAATACACCCAATACCACTTTCTGTCACCAATATCATCTAAAACAGCCACTTCTGCCTTCAAATCTAACCCTAAGCACTGAAAAACTCAAGTAATGGAGCAGTACCATAACTCGGCGCCTGGTGGTGCTAGAGAGACGGCACTAGGTACATTCGAAAGCCCGCCCCCTAATTAGTATACCTATCAAGTTTCAGCACTCTAGGTCTTACGGTTCCCGAGATAATGGGGGGGAGGCACTTCGGGGGAGGCACTCTTCGCATTTATCTATATAACCCCTAACCCTAACTTTTGAAACTAACCTCCAATGCAAAATCGGAATTCATAGTTCCTCCACCCTCACAAACATGCGCCGGCCCGTGCCCTTCCTCGTTCTCCCTACTTCAAACCACACAATCTGGTGAGATTGTGATGGGGGGGAGTTTGTTTTAAACCCAAAAAACCTAACCCAAATTCCAACCCATATAAATATCACCCAAAAAAAGTCAAAGTCCCACCCATACAAGTGCACCCCAAAAAAAGTCAAAGTCCCACCCATATAAGTATCACAAAAAAAAAGTCAAAGTCCAACCCATACAAGTGCACCCCAAAAAAAGTCAAAGTCCCACCCATACAAGTAACAATTCCCACCCACCCTGGTCCCCATCTCCCTCCAGGGGGAGGGGAGGGGAGGGGGAGGGGGGCACTTCGGGGGGAGGCACTCTTCGCATTTATCTATATAACCTAAACCTAACCCTAACCCTTGACCTGGAGCAAATGACCCCTCTCATGGCTCACGCCACGTTCTAAACCCCATCCACACCCTAAACCTAACCGTCACTGTCCCCTCATTTATTCCGCTCCCTCTCTTTTTTAGCCCTGTATTATTTTAACCCCTTCTCATTTTTACCCCTTCTCATTCTCACAACCCTTACGCCCTCAACCCTGGCCAAATAAAGAACACACACATTAATAAATATATATTTTCATATGCAGGATTATCATTATAAATATTTTATAATAAATATTCAATAAAAAGTTAAAAAGATAAAGTTCATGGGGATTAAAAAAGTTCATAGGGCACGTAACACATCTAGCATTCTTGAAATGGAGTGAAGTACAGTTAACTCCTTTTAGAGTTACTGTAAAATAACTATCCTTTCCTATCCTTTTCCTTTTCTTCTATTGTTTCTTGGGGACTCTAATTTACATCCATTAAAAGATCTCTTGTGATGTGTTGGCTTATTCCTTTTCACTTTTCCTCTTACAACTGTGAGTACACATGGATACTTTTGTTTTTCACAATGGATCGAGGGGCGGTTGGTGTCCGGCGATGCGGGCATTTCCGATCTCCGGCTTCTCACACATGTGGAGTGCTGAAAGAATGGACAGTGCATAACCATATTCGGGTTCCTTTGGAACCCGTTTATTGGATCTACATAAACCTAACTCGGCCCGTGCCTTCTTTCTCTGGACCACGTGTGTGGGCAGGAGTCGGACTGTGCGCTATCGTTGGCCTCCCCTCTTTCCTTTTCCGTTTTTAAAATAAATTTATTTGGTGTACATCATATAAATAATCCCCTGCCACTGTTTGGGCGAAGCTCCGGGTCCCACAGGACATGCCTGGGCATGTCCCAAAGCTCTATTTCTGTTTGTTTTAAGGCCATTTTGGACCTATTTTAAACTATTATTATTCTATACATGATTTAAAAGTGATTCCATACAAAATTTAAAATTATTTTCACACACACATCATACTGCAGCATTTCATATATAATATATAAACATACACACATACATGATCATGCACACTAACACACTCACACAGGTTATGCATGCCCATTTTCCTTCTCTTTATGATTTCCCATGCAGTTTTGTCCTTTTTATCTTCTTTAGTATGGATTTTGAATTATTCTTTGCTTCTGCTTCCCTGCTTTTGGCCGTTTCGCTCGGGATTCATCTGTAAACAACTGATTAAAAGACATGCTCAATGCACGTCGCCGAGTGTGACGTCATCCGAGTGAGACGATCAATTTTGTATCTTCTAAGTAAAATAAATATTTAAAAATAGATGATTATTTTCATAAATATCGTTTTAAATAAAACACACATAGTCATAATGTTTCCTTTCTCAGTTTCCCTTTGCGCAGTTGTTTTCCTATGCTTATTTTGGCAAGTACACAAAGGTTTCTCACCTATTTATCGATTTCTTATTGATGGCTGGGGCCCAACCATCTTTCAAACTCATATCACAGTTATGCCCCTGCCTTCTATCACACATTGACTTTAGTGATGGGAAGTTCGGTTCTTTTCCGCGAACCGGTTCTTTCGGACAGTTCGATTCAATAAACCGGTTGAAAAAAACGGTTCACCGGTTCTTTTACGCTCCAACGTAATGACGTCATCCGCAATGACGTCGTCTATCGCGGGCCGGGTTGAAAAAACAAGTGATTCAAATATATAAAGTTAGTAATCATAACATCAGTCAACTAAAACATAATCTGAAGCGTTTCTTACAATTTAGTTTTGCATCTAAAGCATCCAAACACATATACAGGCAGTGATGTGCAAACAAAGTTTTACAGTTATAAAGTGAATAAATTATTCTTCATCAGCGCAGAAACCATGATCCTCTTATATTATGATTAAATAAACGTACGTTTCGCCAGATTGGCCCCTCATTCGAGTCCTCTCATAGCATCAGTTGTCCTAGTTAACCGGTGCTGTGATGTTACTGTTCGGTAGCTTCAGATCACACGCTGAATCACGCATGCGCAGTATCATCAGCTCACCGGTTCTCAAATCGGACACGTCCGAAAGAAGCGGTTCTCCGGTTGTGTACTGATGATCCGAAAACCGTTCTACCCGAGAACGAGATTGAGTTTAGAGAACCGCGAGAGCGATTCAAAAGGATCGTTTGCTCTCGCTGTAGTTTGATTACGTCATTTTTTATCTTTATATTACCTTGTTTAGAAATTAAATAAGCTGTCCATGGATTATTTATGAAACAAATAAATGTTTAGTTTGATAAATCTAATTGTTTTCAATCTTTAAAAAAAAATAACAACTTGAAAGCACAACTGCACAACTTTTACTATATTGCTTTTTAAATAATATTAATATAGAAAAATGAATTTGTAGAACTATTTCTGAACATTAGTTTGATCTGTGTACAAAATACTATGTTCATGTTGGCATGTAGTTTATTATGTACGGTATTATGTACAGTATTTTATGCTATTAATCTGCTATGGTGTATTTGGAAAAGCACAATAAACGTTATATTTTCAGTATGTTTTATATTATCACACTGTCCAATGTTCAACAAAACTTGACTAACGTGCTTTTCGTTCACTTGAAAAGTTAAACGCATGCGCAGTATCATCAGCTCACCGGTTCTCAAATCGGACATGTCCGAAAGAAGCGGTTCTCGGTTGTGTACTGATGATCCGAAAACCGTTGCAACCGGTTCTTGACTCGAGAACGAGAACCGTGACAGGCCGTGTATGTTCGTTCGTGTGTGCCGCGCATGCTCACTCATATCAGCTGCTCTGCCGCTCGTGCTCATCATCATCAGTTCTCTCTTCACAGCAGGTTAAGTCACTGTACTGTTGGAGTAACTGAATAACTCCGGGATGTTGGTTTATTTCAAGAGGTAGTGTCAGGCACGTCAAAAAGTGAGTAACTTTAGTAATTTGTGGATTCATGTTTGCTTACTGGAGATGCGAACTGTTTAGAACGATTCAGACCGATTTGGTGAACTGGTTCAACCGGTTCACTGAAAAGAACCGGTTAAAAAGAACGATTCGTTTGCGAACCGGACATCACTAATTGACTTGCTTTTAGCGTGGAATAACAACTGCATTTACTGCCAGTATTTTCAAAACTTTCAAAATCTTTCAGTATTATCACTATTATTGTGCACTATTTTCTCTATTTTTTGTTCAAGCCTGCCTGATGAAGACACGGATAGTGTCGAAACGTCGTGATAGTGCTTGAACTTCCTTTTTTCTTTTTACAAACAAGTTTTTTTTTTTAAAACAAAAAAAACCTTCAAAAAAAACAAAAAAATATATTCTTATAAAAATACAAAAAAATCTTTCTCTCACAAGTTCATTTTATTTCTTTATTTTTATTTCTATTTTTAATTTTTTATTGCTTATCCTTTGCTCTCATATTCTTTCACACATGTTCTCTCAATATATTTCCTTTTCCCCTTTGATTAATCGGTCATGGAGAACCCAAGAGGACGCACGAGAATGACAGAGGTCAACGAAATAATCGTGCTCACTCCTACTTGGTGGACGGATATGCACCGTATCAGGGTCGAGGAAGAAAATTGAGAGACCAGCCACACAATACACACTACACACACCCACAAAATTATAGTTCAACTTATTACAACAATTCTAATGACTCATACCATAGGACTCGCAACAATTCCTTCTCCGCTCCAGATGTTTCGTCTAAACGCCCTATGGGGCGTTATAAGAAACGTTACAGCCGCAAGAGGAAAGTTTACAGATTGGAGGAAAGTTTACAGATTGGAGGATGGCTTCACTCATGATGCAGCTGCTTTCTTTCAAGACAAACACGAGATGGAGCTTCAAATGGAGCAAGATCCCCCTCATATGCGGTCAACCACTGCAAACAGGGGACCGAAAAGAGGGTTTACCGGACGGGGCCCTCAATTTACGACTCCTATAAACCGCAGTAGTCACGTGCTCTCTTTTGTGAACCAAGGAGTGATATTGTTAATATGAACGTCAGAAATGACAGACAACCATCTCACAGGGACAGATACACTCGCTATTTCCCTCAGAAAAAGAAGGAGGGACAGCAGAATCGCACGGCGAACAAACAACAACGCAAAGAATTTGTCCCAGCTCCTCCCCAACTTAAAAGAGCTATTCAGTTGATGTATAAGCTCCTTAAATTAACACACCACATGAGCAGAGTGACCACAAAAATAGAGGGTAACCAACCTCTGACCTTTAAGCGGTTAACCAGTCTTTTAACCAGCACCATCAGACCAGCCTTCCCCAATGAGAGAGTCACACAAATGATCGGGGGCAGTGCACAGAATTGGGCTTACACAACACAACTGATCCTAGAACAACATTACGAGGATCAGGTGGAGGTCACGTTGCAGGAAATCAAGGAGGAAACAGAACACAAGGACTGGGCACAAGCTTTTGACATTGCTTCTGGGTGGGCTACCAAAAATTATGGAGCCAAAATCGATGAAGATATAATTGAAAGAACGGAGGCTTTGATCACGGCTGAGCTCTGTGAAACGGATCAGCCCGTTCCAACACGGAGCCCGCCTGTTGAATCTGGGCCATCCACATCTAAACCCCGCTCTTACGCCCAAGTCGTAGCTTCAACATCTTCTATAAGTCACCAGATCCCAACGTCTCTGTTTCCTCCCCAGATCACTGCACGACCTAAACCCAACATGCAACACACAGAAATACAAACGTCCCCGGGTCTTCTCACATTTGCACACACATCTCACAGAGGAGACTGGTCTTTTGACGAAGAGACTGCGGATGATAACCCGCTGGACCCCAGAGAAGTCCTTCAGCCGGTTCCGGTTACATCGCCTCCCCCTAAAGCACAAAGGGTGACCTGCCCGAAAAAAGTCCAAATTGTTCTCCCAGGGCAAACCCCCGCACAACACCCACAAACACCACCACGGGTGGTTGTGGACCAGGAGGGGGACCCCCTGTTGCTGAACAATGAGCCGGCTCCTGATAATATTTTGCTGGAGGAGGAGGAAGTTCTCGAGGGGTCTTCACCACGGCGTGAACCACTCACACAAGCGGTGTTTGCACACACAGTTCACTCTTCTCCGTTCAGTCTAGTATTGTTTTCAGACGACGAAGAAGAAGCACCGTCTAAACCTCCTTCACCTCTTACCAAATTTTTATGTGAAGCGTATGAAACCCTCTCAGACTTTTCTCCTCCCCCCCCAGCAAAAATAGAGAGAGGAGGAACCGAAACACGTGATGGTCTCAGGACCAGAACAGGGACCCATACGCTGGTTGCGTTAATATGAACACAGAGCCAGGGCCCACACAGGCCCAGGCTGAGGTCACGGATGCTGAAAACACGGCAATCAGGCCCATACAGGCCTCAAGAGAAATTCCTCCCTTTAGTGATCACACTGTGTGCAGTGTAGAAAAAGATAGTGAAAATCCTCTGGGGAAAGAGCCCACCAGAGGGAAGCACGCCAGCAAGAAAAAACATTTAAATGTACCCCCAGTAGCCGAAACACCCCAACACAATTTGACCAGTGTGCAACAACCTCGCAGCGCACAGTCCGTAATTCACGGCGGTTTAGCGGCACGACCAACCAGACATGCTAATACCAGCAGCAAGTTGCAAGATTGGAGTCTCACTCTCACAAAAAAGTTCGTTATCATTGGAGACTCCAATGTCGCCCGCCTGCCACAGCATAATTATCCCGATCTGCAAATAGACAGTTTTCCGGGGGCAAAGTGGCAGCATGCGGCAAACCTTTTGACGGGAGCAACAATAGTGGTTGAACCGCACAAGATCATCCTGTCTTTTGGTCTTAACAACAGACAGCAGAGATTTAGAATCAACGCGCTTGCCGAACTGCAAAAAGCCCGTAGAGCGGCCGCTGCGAGGTTGCCGAACACCGTAGTGCTCATCCCAGTGATTAATTACTCCCCCACACTCCCTCTGGAAGAACAAACGATGGTGGATCATATCAACAACCACATCAAGAGGGGTGGGGAGAGCATTCCGGCTCTGCCGGACGAACAATTTCGGGTCGATAATGACGGTATTCACTGGAAAGCGCTAACGGCTAGGGCAAAAAAGAAGAAGAAAATAATAGTAATAATAAATTAATAGTCAATCTATCAAAGACGTTCCAACTGACCCCGGCACAACGAGCGGTGTTACTTAGAGGTCTCTCTTTTATTCCAGCCCCGAGGGGAGTTAAAACACAAAAAATACAATTGTTAAAAGACATGCAGACCTATCACCGTCGGGTTAAATTGGAAACGTTCTTTGAAGGAAAGAAAGTGAAAAAGCAGAAAGTCCCCTTCACTGGGCCCTCAGAGTGGACACCCTCACTCGCCAGTCTCCCCCCACAAATCACGCAACTGGTCAGGGCGGACAACTACGCACTCACGCACTTGAATTGGGGTCTCGGGGCACCGGAAAATCTCACAGGGAATGAAAGGAGAGCTCTGTTAGAATTACAGGGAAATAAAGATATCATTATTAAACTGGCAGATAAGGGAAATGCCGCTGTCATCCTCGATAAAGACCAGTATATATGGGAGGGTGAAAGACAGCTGGCTGTGACCGACCATTATTGTGCTCTCCAAGAACCTATTTTTCCACAGACCAGAGCGTTAGTAGAGGAGATCCTGAACGAAATGGTGGAAAAGAAAATTTAAAGGGGGGCGCAGAAAGAATGTTTATTGGGAGACAGTAATCCGAGGCCGAGACGCTTTTACTTACTCCCCAAAATCCACAAAGAACCGCAGAAGTGGAGTAAACCGGGAGAAATTCCACCCGGCCAACCGATCGTCCCTACGGCACTGCTGAATACATCGAGCATTTCTTAAACCCCATATCGACACGCCACCCCAGTTACCTCAAAGACACGTATGATTTTATAAATAAAATAAAAAACATTATTATACCCCCTAACGCTCTGCTTTTTACGGTCGATATCGACAGTCTGTATACAAACATTGAAACGGAGGCCGGCCTAAGAGCCGTGGAAAAGTGCATGCAGCGATACCCGGACCCAAACAGACCTGACAAATATATTTTGAAATTATTGGAGATTAACTTAACTAAACACGATTTTGAATTCGATTCTAAATTTTACCTACAGGTGAAGGGTACTGCAATGGGCAAGAATTTTGCTCCATCGTACGCCAATATCTTTATGGCCGAAGTGGGAACGCACTGCACTGTCCACGGCCCCTAAGCGGCCTCATTCTTATTTTAGGTTCTTGGATGACATTTGGGGAGTGTGGACCCATTCGATGGAGGATTTTGTAAATTTTACTGATCACTTGAATGGCCATCAACGTTCCATTAAGATCAAATATACAGTGGACTTGAATGAGGTCAATTTTTTAGATGTCGTTTCGTTCAAGGGCCCAGGGTTTCTTGAAACAGGCTTGCTGGACTTTAGAGTCTACTTCAAGGACACGGATACCCACTCTTTGCTGCATAAACACAGCTTCCATCCTAAGCACACTTTTCGAGGGATCATTAAATCGCAGCTTTTGAGGTTTAAAAGAATTTGTACGCAAGAGACGTCTTTCTTCTCAGCTGTCAAAACTCTTTTTTCTGCCCTCAGACAGAGAGGGTATTCTCGCTCTTTTCTGAGAAAAGTCCTTAAAACTTTTGATCAGCCTAAAGTGACTCAGGAGGTCGATACCACTCCTAGAGATAAGATCGTGCCCTTGGTTGCACATTTCTCCCTCCAAAGCCAGCAACTCAACCTCTGTATTAAAGCTAACTTTCAGAAATTCCTTGAGCCCTCAAAATTCCTTAAACGACACAGACCCATTGCGGCCTACCGCAGAAACACCAATTTGATGGACAGAATAGTTCAAAGTAAAATTTACAAAAATCCCCCAAAGGGCAGATTGGGCCGTTGCAAGTATTATTCACCAGCTCACATGGTAGTCAGTCGCTTCTCAAGGACGGTTTTTCAGCTCTTTCACATGAGGCCTGCAATTGTGTTTATTTAGTGTTTTGCACCAAGTGTAAGAGACAGTACGTCGGTCAGACTAAGAATGAGTTGAGGGTCGGAATCTACCAGCATGTACATAATATAACTCATAAAATTGAAAAACGAAGACATGTAGTGGGGGTGGGGGTGGGTAGAGGAGGAGCCAGGGCCCAGGTCCCTCCAGAGAGTGGCCAAGTGGCTGGGATCAGTGGTGGTGCCAGCAGCCCCCACACCAACAACGGGCTGGAAGCTGTACGGGGGGGCTAGGAGGTGGCTTGATGACAGCCTGGGCATCCTTAGGACCCATTATAGCTCAATCCAGGAAGAAATCTGGGCTAGGCTGAGTCAGATGGATCTGGAGGAGGGGGATAGGGCTCTCAAGGTGACAGCTAGATGGGCACGTCGGAACCTCCGGAATATTCAGGAAAGCACCGTACAGGAAGCTATTGGGGAGATTAGGAGGCTGTGGGCTGGGGTAAGGCAACCAAAAGGATAAGTGTAAGATCATGGTTATTTCTTCTTGAAGGCCGTGGGACTAATACCTTGTTTACTAGGTTGGCCAGGGAGTGGAGTTGGCCAGGATGGGAAGAGGCCCTGTCACCAGGGAGGTGCAGGCTCTGACGACACAGGAGTGTACTGTTACCAGGGAGGTGCAGGCTCCGGGAGGTACTGCTACCAGGGAGGGGCAGGCTCTTACAGCGCAGGAAGGTACGGGCTCCATCGGGAGTGCCGGGTGTGGCTGTCACAGGGGGGCAGGTCCCAGAGCACAGAATCTTGAGGTCGGATGCAACCCAGGAGCAAGGGCCAGGAGAACAGAGCACGGTCGTATGTGCTACGGGAGAGACAGGGGCCGTGCTGTTGGTGGAGTCAGAATCATCAGAGGATAATGACTTCATATGGATCACGGTGGACGAGGTGGCGGGGGAGAGCAGCCAGCCACAGGAGCCCTGGGGGGAGGAAGAAGGTGAAGGAAGGAAAAGGCAGAAGGAGAGGGAAGAGCCTATGTTCGGGAGACAAGATCACGGTGGGGATAAGATCAAGAATTGGTCCCTCAGGCCCAAACGGCCTATCTTGATTATGGGAGATTCCAATATGGCAAGGCTGCCAGTAATTTTTGACAATAGGGTGCAAGTGGAGTGTTACCCCGGGGCACACTGGTTCCATGCCCATGAAATATTAAGGAACAGGACCCCCACCACAGATGAGGTCACGGCAGTTATCCTGTCATTCGGGATTAATGACCGGACGTATGCAGAGGCACCCGGTAAACCAAAGTATGGGGTCCTTGGTGAACCTCTCCCAAACTAGAGTTCTTAATAAAATGGAATTATCAGTATTACAGAAAGGACTGTCTTTTATTCCCAGGGATGTGGGAGGGACCAGCTGGAATAGGCTGGAGGCGAAAGAGGGCCTTATGGCTTACCATAGGAGGCTGAAACTGGCTGATTTTTTTGAAGGGGAGGAGGGGCAAGGGCAGAGGGCCCCCTTCACGGGTGCATCTGAGTGGGAACCACGGAACAGCCAGGTGGGGGAGCTAGTGTGGAGAATAATGGAGGAGAATAGAAAAATGATGAAAGGGATTAAGGGAGTTCCAGAGGAGAGTAATTTATCAAGAGGGGAGTGGGGGGCCTTGAGGGGACTTAGGGTGGATCACTCGCTGATCATTAAGCCAGCGGATAAAGGGAGTGTGGTGGTGACAATGGACCGAGAACAATATGTGAGGGAGGCTATGAGACAGCTGGGGGATAGGGAATTCTATGAGGAGTTGCAGGAACCGATTTTCCTTGAGTCGGTGGAGTTGATTCAGGAAGAGTTGGGGCAGCTGCAAGAAAGGGGTTCTTTGAGTGCTAAGCAGGTGCAATACATTAAGGGGAGTGATACTCCCAGGGAAAGGAGGTTCTACTTACTCCCAAAAATTCACAAGGACAGAGCTACCTGGCCTTTTCCGGATATCCCTCCAGGGAGGCCGATAGTATCGGATTGCGGCAGCGAGAGCTATGGGGTGGCCGAATATATTACGGTGCACCTGAACCCGCTCTCGATTAAGCATGCTAGTTATATTAGGGACACTTCGGATTTCCTGGGGAAGGTACAGGGTATAAGGATAGGTCCCGACTCCAGTCTCTTCACTATGGATGTGGAAAGTTTATATACCAACATTGAAATAGAGAGGGGACTGGAGGCAGTCGCAAAATGCTTACTGAAATATCCTAGTGAAGGTAGGCCAGATCAGTGTATCCTGAGGCTACTGGAGCTGAGCCTAAGGAGAAATGATTTTGGGTTTAATGGATGCCATTTTTTACAGATCAAGGGTACAGCAATGGGGAAAAGGTTTGCCCCCGCTTACGCCAATATTTACATGGCGGATTGGGAGGAATCAGCATTCCTGAAGTGTAAGAATAAACCCAGTTATTACTGGAGGTATCTAGATGATATCTGGGGTGTTTGGGAAGATACTGAGGTGGGTTTCAAAGACTTCAAAACCTTGAAGTTTTCAAAACCTTGAATCACAATCACGGGGCAGTGACCACCACCCTCATGTTTTAAAGGCATAGTGAAGGCCCAATTGTTAAGATTTAGGAGGATTTGCACTAGGGAAGGGGATAGGGTGCAAGCGGTTAAAACATTGTTTGGGGCACTAAGGAGTATGGGTTACTCCAGGCAATTCTTAAGGACTGTGGCAAAGGAGGAGGCAGCAGGGTGGGAGGGCAGGAACACCTCACAACGGAAAAGGATTCTTCCACTGGTGGTCCGGTATTCCGGCACTGCTAGAGGCCTGGCCTTGGGTATCCAGAAGAACTTTAGCAGGTTGGCCCAAGGGGGGGCACTGGGGACTCAATACAGGGTGGTGGCGGCATATAAGAAGGGCAGGAACTTATATGATAGGCTGGTACACAGTCAATTGGGTCCCGCCAGTGGAAAAGGCAAGAAGAAAACTCTGGACACTCTTAACACTCTGAGGTCTGAAGGTATCGCCGGCGATACCACCGTGTTTTTTTCTTATCAGTGTGAAAGAGACTCAAAATACTCCGTCAATGTTGCACTTACAATTAAGAGTTATACACCATTTTAATCTGTGGAATATCTTCTTTCATTTGTGTACACTCAGAGTAAAAACAAAATGTTGTGCTCTTTGTAAAATAAAGAAAACTAACATGATGCGTGATCTCTCGTCTCCCTCTGAACGAAGTCCAATCTGATAGTTCTTAGAAAATGAACTGTAACTTAGTGAATACTAATGACAAAAAAATTACACTTATGTCTAAAAAAACGTTAAGATGTCAGGTTTTAAAACATGTAAGTCAAATCGAAAACAAACCTTCTGTGTTTATGTAATCTGTATGAAAAGAGAGCCATGTCAGAAGTCTGTGATTCAGCTCATTATCCGCTAATGCGGCCACGCCCACGGAGCCAGCGCTATTCAGACGCAAATTCAGAGTCAATACATGCATTCATCGTCTCAATCGTGTATTTATTGTCTTCAAAAGTGTTTTGAATAGCCATATTTAGCGATCTCTTGCCTCTGTTAGTTCCTTGATTGTCACATGATATTCCTCTTCTTTTACTGAGGCATTTGTGGACAAAAGGGGCAGAGCGCCCTCCGGCTGCAAATGAATTAAAAACACAGCATCCAGCACTCATAATAATGACAATAAATATAGAATAATAAATATTACTCCTCTGTATAGAAAATTGATATAAACATATGAGAATCCATCAATATTTCTCCAAATGTGTAAGCTTTTAAGCATATTAAGAAATTATGGTTAATATAAGATTTTAAGAGTCAAAATGTGAAGCTTGAGTCTTAGATCTTTTTAATGATGTATAGTTTGTCAACTGCACATCAACATTTAGGCTCTATAATATAACAAATATAGTAGCCTATATGAAATGCCCTAGAGGTAGGAATGTTCAGACGCTTTGCATCACAGAAATACATTATATTTGAAAGTATATTAAAATAGAAAACCATTATTTGGTTAGAGACTTGAGACTTCTTTTAAAAACATTATAATGGCATTATAATGTGTTCAATCTTTTGACTGGTACTGTAATTTAACATAGGCCTATACAAAATTTTCTTCATATCATGTGCAATAATACGTGCATGCATGAGATCACAAAAATCATGTTTTTTTTTGTCCTGAGTGGACTTTAATCCTGTTATTAGCATGATCACAGAGGGTTTTTTCACAGCCTATCTGACTGAAAGGCCTCATTAATATGGAAGTCATTTCAGGTCATTATTATTCAATTCTTTTGTCTTCCCAGGTGAGAATCACCCATTATACATGAGGATTCCCGCCTCCTCGCATACTGTGTTTCTTGACCAAAAGTGTCTTAGAAAATTTAAATCTCTCTATTGTTTTATATGAAGGAGTAGGAAGGATAATTTTTACTTCATTCTGAAGCAAAAACTCTAGTCTACAACCTCCAATACCTAGAAGTCTTATGAACACAGATTTACTATACTTTTTTTGGCCTTATTTCAGTGACTTAAGTTTTTTGTTTTTTCAATAACCACGCATAAACGTTATTCCTTCAAAAACACAAACATGTACATACATGTTCCTCACATATTATTGTAGCCTAGTTTGTGCTGAATACAGTGTAATGACACTTTTTCCATTAATGTGTTTATGAACAACTGAAAAAAGCACAAATGTCAGGGCATGTCAAAACTTCTCCAGGGCCCCAAAAATCCTCAGACCCCTGAGGGTTAAAAAAGGAGGGAGATCAGGGCTCCGGGTGAGAGGGGGACAATCCGGGGTCTATAAGTTGACCCAGGCCATTCCCCTGAATCGAAGGAATTGCATTTACCTCATCAGGTGTGCCTGGTGTGGCAAGAGAAATGTGGGAGAAACCAGGAACTCGATCCTCACAAGGATGTGGGGGCACCGGCACGGGGTGAGGAAAGGGACATTACGAAAGGGGAACCTTGTGCCTCATTTCCGCAGGCACGGGATTCAGAACTTGCAGGTCTCTGGGCTAGAACACAATCCAGAGTGGGGTGTAAAGGATAGGCGGAGGAGGGAAAAATTCTGGATTAACAGATTGGACACGTGGTTTCCTAGGGGCCTGAATATAAGGATGGGCTAAAATAGTTGTCTTGAAAAATTATGGCTTGTAAATATAGAACAATATACTTTCAAATAAATAAATTGATTTATGGGGCTGCTGTATTGTTTGATTTTGGAGGACTTTGGGATTAGGATTCAAATGTAGGGGGTTGCAGTTAGACTAGACATATATCTATACCCACCTTAAAATTGCCTTCACTGGTAATATACCTAAACATACCTAAACAAAAAATAACATACCTAAACATAACCCTCATAGGAGTAGCCCGGATTCTAGATGACGGAACCCCGGCGACATACCACAGATGCAGTGGGGTAGTGGTCTAGGAGGATGGTTAGGGAGTGGGGAGACCTGGGTTCGAGGCTGGTATCCGGCTCTTTTGGTTTTAAATTGGGAGCTTGCTAATTAATATGGCTGGTGTACTGGGATCAGGGAGAGAATTGTGGGATCATGTAGTGATTAAGGGAATGGTTTGGGGACAGAGGGACCCGAGTTTGAGACCAGTGTGGAGCAAGGAATAATATGTAGTGGTCAGGGTATGAGGTGTAGGAGTTAGGAGACCGGGGTTCATGTCCCACACCGACCGGAAAAACAAAATTTTTTTGGCTGGTGGGGCAAAGGTGGGAGAAATTCATAGTTATAGGAGTAGGGGGTGGGGGGGGGGGGAGAAGATGGTTGGGGTAGTGGTCGGTGAGAGCTTGGTGCTTAGGTACCCGATGAACCAATAGGTATCCAACCTCTCTGGGTCCACTTGGACAGCACGCAGAGTCAGTGGCCTTGGGTTGAAGGGCCGTAAATGGTACCCAGTCTTTTATCGATGACTAGCATTAGAGGTATATTCTAGGTTGGTTGAGGTTGTTGGGGATGGATTTAGCAAATGGTGGTAGTTTTGGGGGTTGGGTTGTACTGGGAGGGAGGGAGGGAGGGAGGGAGGGAGGACACACGCCAGGATTGATCACCTTGGCGGACCGCCTCGGAGGAGGGTGTCTGGTGTTTAAAGAGCCGAAACACCCAATGATCCTGAGGTACACCACTGAGGACGTGTCTTTTGGGTGGATAAGTTAACTCCTTGATTTGGGATATATGGATACAGGCCTAAACATAACCCCTACAGGAGTCATCATGGAAGAGGGATCTCCGGTAACATGCTTAAGCTTAGTCCTCATAGGAGGATATAATTAGTTTTGGATTATCCCTGGACACGCAATTAGCTTAAAAAATGAGAGAATCTTGGGTGCTCGTGGGTATCCATAATGGGAAGTATGGAATAGAACCTGGGGGGGTTTTCGATTGCAACTCAGTAAAATAAGAGCCATAAAAATGGATTATTCAGAAAGAGGGTAAAACCAGCGTCTATGGGTGGATCAGCCTCATCAAAAACATATGCCGGCCAGTGCACTCCTGCGTCCTCCCTATCCCAAACTGGATAGCCGTGAGACGGTTATCTGGGGGGAGGCGTTGCTTTTCTCCACCTAACCCTAACCCTAACTCTAACCCTAACCCTAATTTATAATAAATATTCTATAAAAAGCTAAAAAAGATTCATAAACACATAAAAAAGTTCATGGGGATTAAAAAAGTTCATAGGGCTCGTAACATATTAAGTGTTCTTGAGATGGAGTGAAGTACAGTTAACTCCTTATAGAGTTACTGTAAAATAACTATCCTTTCCTATCTTTTTTCTTTTCTTCTATTGTTTCTTGGGGACTCTAATTTACATCCATTAAAAGATCTCTTGTGATGTGTTGGCTTATTCCTTTTCACCTTTTCTTTACATCTGTGAGTACACATGGATACTTTTGTTTTTCACAATGGATCGGGGGGCGGTTGGTGATCTGCGATCCGGGCATTTCCGATCTTCGGCTTCTCACACATGTGGAGCGGCCAGCTGAAAGAATGGACAGTGCATAACCATATTCGGGTTCCTTCGGAACCCGTTTATTGGATCTACATAAACCTAACTTACCCTAAACCTAACTGTCTCACACCTACTCAGGATAGCCCGACCTAAAACTTACCCTAAATCTAACCGTCTCACACCTACTCAGAATAGCCCGACTTAAAACTTACCCTGAACCTAACCATCACAGACCTACCCACAAGCGGTCTCATGAATACACACCGTAATACTCTAACACTGGAAGGGAGTGCGATGCTGGATCAGGATTATCGGGCTAGTAGCCTTTGGGCTTTCGGCTCGGTTCGCTGGTCCAGAGCAAGTTCAGATCAGAAACTTCGCATTCCTAAAAACCAGAGACAACACAAAAAAATGGGTCAATAACACTACAATACGTTTTTTGTAAGACGAAACATAACGTTATCAATCCAAAATCGGAAACTACCTTAAAGAACAGATTAACTTTCGAAACTAACCTCCAACGCAAAACCAGAATTCACAGTTCCTCCACCCTCACAAACATGCGCCGGCCCGTGCCTTTCCTCGTTCTCCCTAAACCAAACCACACAATCTGGTGAGATTGTGTGGGGGGAGTTCGTTGTAAACCCCAAAAAACCTAACCCTAACCATTCTAAACCCTGCCCACATCCTAAACCTAACCGTCACTGTCCCTTCATTTATTCCGCTCCTTCTCATTTTAGCCCTGTATTTATTCTACCCCTTCTCATTTTAGCCCTGTATTTATTCTACCCCTTCTCATTTTTACCCTGTATTTATTTCACCCCTCTTCATTTTTACCCTATGTTTATTTCACCCCTCTTCATTTTTACCCTATAATAAATATTCTATAAAAGCTAAAAAAGATTCATAAACACATAAAAAAGTTCATGGGAGATTTAAAAAAAGCTCATAGGACTCGTAACATGTAAAGCTTTTTTCCTTTTTGAGATGGAGTGAAGTACAGTTAACTCCATACAGAGTTACTGTAAAACAACTATCCTTTCCTATCTTTTTTCTTTTTTTCCATTTGTTTCTTAGGGACTCTAATTTACATCCATTAAAGATCTCTTGTGATGTGTTGGCTTATTCCTTTCTACCTTTTCTTCTTACATCTGTGAGTACACATGGATACTTTTATTTTTCATAATGGATCGGGGAGCAGTTGGTGGCCGGCGATGCGGGCATTTCCGATCTTCGGCTTCTTACACATGTGGAGCGGCCAGCTGAAAGAATGGACAGTGCATAAACATATTCGGGTTCCTTTGGAGCCCGATTATTGGATTTACATAAACCTAACCCCTAACCCTATTTTTTTACTAAAAATAGTTGAGAAAATGTGAATAGACTTTGTTTCTTGTTTCTTTCAATTCTTACCACTGGTTGACATTTCATTTTTAATGTATTATCAGTCAGTGTGTCATGCTATACTAAGAACAATTCTGTATTGACGAATAAAAAGCATGTATGAAAATAAGTTTCTGTCTTACTTTTCAAAAGTGTTTCCCCTATCCTGTTCCTCGAACAACCCAGACACTACACCTTCTAAATGTATCCACCATTCCTGATTCAAATCATTCGCTTATTATTAGTCTATCAGACAAAAAACAAACAAACAAAGGGAAAGACAAGCAAATGTATAGATTCAGTTGTTTAATCATTGTTCAATAACTGGCGTTTGAGATAAAAGACAACAGGACAGAAGTAACCAAAAGCATAAGTAACCATAACTTATTTTGAGCTCCAGTCCTTTCTTGCAGGCCCTCTCTGTCCTCTGGTAGAGTTGGTTCATCATCAGCAGCAGCATCAGTGGGATCGTCCTCTGGCTCCAGAATATCTCCTCTGGTGACACAGATGTTGTGCAGAAAGAGATCTTGACCTCCAAAGCTCTGAACAGTGTTGATCTCCACCGTGTTTTCATGATACCAAAGACACACTCAATATTTGAACGTGCCTTTGAATGATGCCGGTTGAATCTTCTCTGAACTCTTTGTGGTGTGACTACTGTTATTGGTGTTTCAGACAGGGTTAGCCTCCATCAGCTAAGAGAAAATACCCCTTAGGTGGGCATTCAGCATTTAGGTAGATTGCGCCGTTTTTAACAATACTTGTGTCATGCACAGGATAGTCAATGAAAATCGTCACATATTGCCTGCATTTGGGTTGAATGAAACTGTTTGTAATTAAAATAATCGTCCTTATGTGTATTTGGTGGTTTTATGCGAATGTGATGTAAGCGAACTGCTTTACTGAAGGCATCACGCTGTGCCAAACGGGCAAAGCCTTGACCAGTGCTGTCCAGCTGATCTCTCTGTGGGTACCTTATGACTTTACCCTCCCTCACAATATTTTTTATTTTAGCTGTAATCTTGTGGACATGAAGGCAAACCGTTAATTTGGGCATGGCGAAGACATTTGCAGTCACTGAGCCAGCCAAACACAAACACCCAAACCTCCAAGGTGCGCCTCCAACCATGGTCCTGTTTGCATCAGCTGGATTGAACTGTTCATTGCCATCCGAGAAAGACGAAAATTGTAATGCATATCAGCATGTTCATCTAGATAGAGCTGAATAACAGGCATGGCAGTATTTATCACTGCATATCTTGGTGCTGCTGCTTAAATTCACCAAACACAAGACAAGATTTATTAATTATTAACTGACTGTCATTGTGATTTGCTGTTTAAAAATTACACAGTTTTTGTCCATCTAAGGACAAAACAATTATACCTATATAAATTAAATATTCATATAAATTTAAATATACATGTAATATACGTTTAAATGATCCAACAGAGACGTCATATAAGTAGACAAGTGCTCAAGTGCATAGACCGCAAGTGTGGGTATTTGGACAGGGCTTCTCTTAACTATTCGACAAATTCATGTTTTCACTTGTTCATACGCATGTCCCGAAACATCAGGTCATTCATACAACCGCTATAAAACACGGAAAATGTTGTAATATTTTAAAAACTTGTACTAAATATAAATATTTGATTGTCCTTTTGCTATCAGCCTGTTAGCATTGTTTGAAAATATCGTCATTCGGTAAAACTGAAGGTTTGGTTAAACTTTAGTGACAAATTTTGTCCATCTACTTAAAAATGACAAAAGCAGTGTTAATTGATTATAAAAACCACATAATCTCATTGTTAACAATTAATAAAACTTCAAAATTAATTATATCTCCATTATGTTTTTTTTACACTTTTAAAAAGCTTATTTGTCAATGACCCAAACATTGAACTGTTTATTATGTGAATATATAGTAAAGAGTAATTTATTTCTGTGATCATTTTCAGCATCATTACTCCAGTCTTCAGTCACATGATCCTTCAGGAATCATTCTAATATGATGATTTGATGATCAAGAAACATTTATGATTATTATCAATGTTGAAAACAGTTCATATTTTTGTGGAAACTGTGATAGATTTTATTTTCAGGAGTCTTTGATGAACAGAAGCACAAAAGAACAGCATTAATTTGAAACAGAAATCTTCAGTATCATTATAAATGTCTGTACTGTCACTTTAATTCAATAATGATGAATAAATAAAAGCATTAATGTCTTTCAGAGCACAGCTCCAGTGAAGGCCTCATGCGGACAGCGTCACTTCCAGGTGGCGGGGAACGGCGGGCGCACGCTGCCGGACCTGCTGCCCTTTGACCCCAGCGACTGCCCCGAGCGGCTCCTGAGGTCGGCGCTCTCGCTCAGAGCCTGCTCCTCGTCGTATCTGTGAGATGGAGAGAGAGAGACTGATATAGAGGAGCCGCTCACGGGACGAGACGTCACGCGGAGGCGTCTGCACTCACTCACAGCACTTGATAGTGTCCCAGAGCCTCTTTGGGCAGGCTGCGGTTCCAGCGGCAGTCGGGGATCTCTCCGTTGGGCGTGACGATGTTCAGCGTGTCGTTGATCAGGTTGTACTTCAGGATGCGGTCGTTGGCCGTGCTGGAGGTGAGCGACGGAGACGCGTTCACCTGAGAGAGACGCACACGGTCACTCGCTGAAATAATGAGCGATAGAAATATAGGAGACTTTTCAAACCCCAGAGATGACGTGACCTCGATCAGCCACGGCTTGAGCCTGTCGTCGATGATGATGTCGTAGCCGTAACACTCGAAGCAGTGCTTGTCGTTGTTCATGACGGGCTGCAGACGGGAAGAGGAACACATTATTGTGATTGTGACATGTGTTCATGCTTCATCAGAACAATCGCTCCCTCATGATCTGGACTTACAGCCACGGCTTTGAGCGACTGAACCATGATCCAGTGGATCTGGTCAAACAGGTGGTTGGTGACGTCCCGTCCTCGAGTGCTCTCCAGATAGAGCCGCAGGTTACTTCCCGCCGTGAACGTGATTGTAGTCGTCCTGCGCTCAAATATATGGGAATTAACGGGAATATATGCACACCCCCTGCATGCACTGTGCATTTCCCCAGTAATATTGTGAAACAGAACTACAATTAAAAATAATGGTTTTCCTTTTTTGATAGACATAAAAATATAATTTATTCCTGTGATCATTTTCAGCATAATTTCTCCAGTCTTCAGTGTCACATGATCCTTCAGAAATCATTCTAATATGATGATTTGATGCTCAATTATCAATGTTGGAAACAGTTGTGCTGCTTAATATTTTTTATAACCTGTGATACTTTTTTCAGGATTCTTTGATGAATAAAAATTAAGAACAGCATTTATATAAAATATAAATCTTTTGTAACAATATACACTACTGTTCAAAATTTTGGGGTCAGTAATTTTTTTTCTTTCTTTTTTGAAAGAAATTGAAACTTTTATTTAGCAAGGATGTGTGAAATTGATAAAAAAGTGATAGTAAAGATTTATATTGTTAGAAAATATTTATATTTTGAATAAATTCTGTTCTTTTTAACTTTTTATTAATCAGTGAATCCTGAAAATAGTATCACAGGTTAAAGAAAACTATTCATCAGCACAACTGTTTCCAACATTGATAATAACCGAGTATCAAATCAGCATATTAGAATGATTTCTGAAGGATCATGTGACACTGAAATAAATAAATAAATGCTGCAATAAAAATATATTTATTTCACATATTTACAAATTAGAATTAATTGAATGCAAAAATAAATAACTGTTATTTCATGTTATGACCAAACAAATTGTTTTTATTTGTTTTTATATTATATATTTTATATAAATATTATAAATCTATAAAAAATTACCAAAACTTCCAATTATTTCCCATAAATTCTCATAAATATTTCCAAAATTCCCCAGGTTAAGTTTCCGTGGAAAGTTTCCGCCCCTTTGCGACCCTAGTCAGGAAATATGGCTCTATATCAGCAGGTATCAATAGTCTATATTCGTCAATCAACATGCTCAATTGGCCAAAATACCAACAATTCAGTCATCTTCTGAACACAAATTAAGATATTTTGGATAATTTTTTTTGTGCGCCAGAAAAACAAAATAGCGACTTTTCAACAATATCTAGTGATGGACGATTTCAAAGCGATACTTCGAATCTTTTGTTTCAAATCAGTGATTCGGATTGCGTGTCAAACTGCCAAGCTGAAAAGATTTGAAGTAAATCTTGGGATTTAAGAATCGATATCGGTTCGTAAAAATGAGAATCCATTAAAATCGAGAAAGCAATATTTTTTACCCAGCCAAGCGACAAGAACACTTATAAAGCGACAAGAACACTTTTTGTGCGCCAAAAGAACAAATGACATTATTTCCCAGTATCTAGTGATGAGCAATTTCAAACTTCATGAAGCTTGACGAATCTTTTGTTTGAATCAGTGGTTGTGCAGCTCTCAGACTCTAGCTGTGGGTGCGAGCGACTCACGCCGTGTTTCTGGATGGCCACGTTGGTGAGGTGCACGTACATGTTGTCCAGCTCACTGGTGCTGGGCGTGTATTTGACTGTGCAGAAGCGGCAGAAGCCCAGTTTGTACCTGAAACACAGAGCGGTCAGTGCGGATGGAGCGATGCGGTGGCGTGCGGCGGTCACATACTCACATGTAGCACTTGAGCGGCCTGTAGCTGGTCACCAGCACATACAGACGCAGGTCGAACTTCTTCCCACCGATCAGCAGAGGGTTGTCGATGTAGAGAGAGATGACGTACGCCTCCTTCCCACTGTTCGCTGCCACGAACCTGTCAAACGCCAGCAGTTCAGACTGAAATCCAGCTATTTAATGTGTTTGACTGAAGATGAACGTCTTACGTGGACGTGCGGCTGTCGCGGGACCACTTCTTGATCTGAGAGAGCTTGTTGATGAGGAAGATGCCTTTTCCCTGCGCCTTCCCGCACGGCTTCATGATCCACGTGCTGGACGGGCTCTTCCTGAACTCCTCCACGAACAGGTTGTAGTCGGCCGGCAGCATGAACGTCACCGGCACGAAATCTATGGTCAGAGTCATGGTGCGTTCACACCAGACATGAATGAAGCGTTAAAGGAACACTCCCCTTTGTTTGAAAATAGGCTCATTTTCCAACTCCCCTAGAGTTAAACAGTTGAGTTTTACCGTTTTCTAATCCATTCAGCCGATCTCCAGGGCTGGCGGTACCACTTTTAGCGTAGCTTAGCATAGTCCATTGAATCTGATTAGACCGTTAGCATCTGCGTGATATCATTGCTCCTGCTGCACCCATAGTACGGCAGCAAAGTTCCTTGATTATTACGCCAGAATGAGAGTATAGTTCCTAGCCATATCGGCCTGGAAAATCACAACTTTTCATTTTCCGTCGGTCTTAGTACACGATGTAACTACAGAAGAGTCAAGTTTTAAATAGGAAAAATATCGAAACTCTTTGGTTATTTTTGAGCGAGATGCTAACGGTCTAATCAGATTCAATGAAGTATGCTAAGCTATGCAAAAAGTGGTACCGCCAGACCTGGAGATTTAGAAAATGGTAAAACTCAACTGCTTAACTCTAGGGGAGTACATCCCGAGGTGCGAATTGAGCGTTTCAAGCGTTTGACACGCATAACGCATAAAGTTGAAAAAGAGCTTGCTCTAGTAGTGACGTGATTTCGACGTAGTGAGCGGAGGCAGAAATCTGAAACAACAATGGAGGACAAAATCATCCCTGTACTTTTCATACTTTTATAGAAGCAGGAATAAAAAGGATCTTGCTGGGAAGAAAGTGAGTGAGGAGGTCGGACAATCTGGTAAGTTGTGAAAAACGGTCTTTACTCAATTTGAGCTATGTATATTAGGACTGTTAACGTTAATGCGTTAACACACGCGATTAATTCAAAATCCTTAAGGCGTTAAAATATTTTAACACAAATTTAATGCAAAAACATTATGGAAGCATGTGAAATTGTGTCATAATGTAATTTACGTCACGCAGTCAGATGGTTTTAAAGTCCATGTTGATTATATCAGAGATGGCAGAGAGAATTATTCATTCCAGTGTCTGTTTCGCTTTAAAACACAAACTCTGTCATATTCTGTGATTGTATCTGTAGAGCGTGAGTCCTCCCGCATCGCTGTTCCTGTCTGAACGGAACATGGACACATCCCACCGCTGTATGGCCAGATGATATGAAAACTATGTTTCTCGGCTGGATAAAGCAAACCAGCGTCTCGCTATGAAAGTTTTGATGGATGAGGATTGCAATCACAGTAAAGATGATTGTGGTGACAATAAATGTACATAAATGTATGAACTATATTAAATCATATCATTTGGTTATTTGGTGTCCTTTTTTGGAAAGACATCTAAATTTACCTTGAAAAATGCTGAAAAACACAGTTTTGTGAAAATCACACTTCCATCTGATGGTTTACTTTGCTGGATATAGGCAATGATAGCAAAATAGACAAATGTTAAAAAAAATAAATGGTGTATTCTTAATTTCACGATAAGTGTGCTTTTTTAAAAAAAAAAATTTAATCTATTGACAGCCGCTGGTTTTACCCAGGTAGAGGTATTTCCCGCTCTCGTCCTTCTCGGCTAAGGGACTGGCCTCCTTCTCCAGGTCTTTGCGGTAGCGCTTGATGTTCTTGATCATCAGGTCCTTCCTGGTCAGCTCGTAGTGGTTGGGGAAGTGGTTGACCATCTGGTCGTCGGTCAGCTGGTAGCCGGTGTCCACGCTGAACACGCTGCGGATGGTCTGGACGCTCATCCTGCGGACGACATGAAGTGATATGATCAGGATCTAGTTCAGCTGTGTTTCAGTGTCAGTGTGAACGGATCAAATGAATCGAGCTCTTGCCAGTAGAAGTTCCAGTCGTCGCTGTCCGTCACCTGGATCCATCCTCTCTTCTCAAAGTTATTGATCAGCACCGATTTCTCGATGTCCGTCACCCACTTCACCTTCCCAGCCATCACACACTCCTGAGAAACACACACACTTGACCATGACAACATTGATGAAACAGGAGCAGCAGGTCCATCACTGTGGATTATTGATTGTGTTCCACTGATTTCACAATAGTTTCTGACTTTCAATAAATTCAAAATACAACTGTTCAGTGTCAGTTCATGGAAATAATGTTAACAGATGCAACTTTTGCTCTAAAATGTACTAGTAAATGTTAAAAAAATAACACAAACTGAGATTAATAAATGCTGTAGAAGTGTAGTTCATGTTAACTAATGAAACATTATTGTAAAGTTATATTACACACACGTTATTATTACACACTGTTTGTCATTAACACAAGCTCTGAATCATGTGTCACACTGTCATTCAGTGAAGTGTGTGATAATCCAGCAGATGTTGATGTGATTTCTGTGTCTTATTGAACACGGATGATGATCTGAACTACAGGTTCATTATAAACTGACAGACTACAGATCATGTGATCAATAAAACACGGCGGATTGGACTCACAATCACAGCTGTCAATCCGCGCAGCGATCAGTTCATGCTGAATGAGCTTTAGTTCAGAAGATGAGCATCACAACAGCAGCAGCGGCCCATAGCAACGGAGCTTCACTTCTTCTTCTTCTTCTTTGGCAACCTAACTTATTGGTGCATTACCGCCACCGACTGGAATGGAGTATATGGATCAAGATACTTGCTTGTATATAGAATAGAAATAAACATTATATATATATATATATATATATATATATATATATATATATATATATATATATATATACACACACACATACATATATATGAAAAAAAAAGTTAAAAAAAACAAACAAACTGGAAAATAGATCTAAACAAAAAAAAACAATCAAAACGCTAAATTCTTTTATATAATTTACTTTCTTTCACAAAGTTAATAATATAATCACACAGCTTACTAGCTGTTTTCCCTAATAAACCTGACAAAGTAAAATCATGATGTTTTACTATCTTCAGTGATTGAGCAGGAGTAGTACATGCTCAACTGTTTCTTGTTGGCTACAGTGTATGCATTCCCCAGTTAAATGTTTTCCAGTTTTATTTAGTGTACTGTTGAGTCCAGTATGACCTATTCTCATCCGAGTTATGATGCTTCCTTCTCTTCGATTCCTGCTCTCCCTCCTCACAGCTCCAACTTGATATTTATATTATATAAATGTCTGCCTGTTTCAATGCCATCCCAATCAGGGTTGGGCAAAAATACATCAAAATGTATTTTAAAATAAAATACAAAATACCTTAATTTTAAGTGTATCAAAATAAACTACAAAATACAGCAGCCACACCATGTTTCAAAATAAAATACTGTATTTTTGTAGTTTAAAAATACTAAAAAATACTTTTACAAGGGAGCATGAAATCTTCCATCAATTGCTCTTTTTGATCGATCCCGATCAAGTCTGGGCAAACTACTGAGTAAGCACCAATCAGAGGCCGCAATTTTATGATGTCATCATGTAGACTTATTACAAAGTATTTTACAGTATTTTAAAAATACAAAAATACAAAACACTAAAGTATTTTTATAAAAAATACAAAGCTATTTTCATCAACCCAATCAAATACAAATTACAAAATACTATTTTGTATTTGAATTATATATTTGAAATACATTTATCATAAATACTGCCCATCCCTGATCCCAATGTACCTGCCGTACTGAATGCACATATTTCCTGATGTGCGCTTTAGCTTCTGTATTGCTTAATGGAACTTGTTGATCAATCTGTTTTCATTTTAGAGTTTGTTTAGCCAAAATATCCACCATCTCATTCCCTTCCACACCGACATGAGCAGGAACCCAAATTAATTGTACTGATTTGCCCTTAATCTTTAAATTATACATCTCATGCAATATTTCATTGATTATGTCCATCCTAAAAGATGACCTGCCAGATCTTATGCTTTCCAGTGCAGAATAACTATCAGATGCAATAACTGTGTTATTTATTTCTCCTCTAACCACTGCAGGGCCAATAATAGTGCCAATAACTCTGTAGCATAAACTGACAAATGGTTGCCCTAGTGAAAAAAAAAAAGTATGCTAAGTATTCTTGCAGCAAGACTAATTATTAGTATATTTCAAGTGTGTTAATGATCAGTTAACTTAAAGTGTGCTATTTTGAAGTAACTAATTTTGTACTAAGTATATTTTAGTTGTAATTAAGTTGTATTAAAATACAACTTTAAGTATATTAGTGTACTTTTGTGTGCTAAATTGGAACAACTCCAAGTTGAAGAGATATTTGAATTCCACAGTCTCAAGTTCAACCACTCGACATATTTTTTTCGCATGTAACGTTACTTGTGCTACTGGTGTGTTGTTCAATATAGATTTGTGTGTAAGATTGTGAAATGATTCTGCCAGTGTAAACTTATTAAACATATTTACACACATTTGGAAATTATAGGCTACACTGCATATATTAAATGGGCTTTTAATGCATTAGTTATACTGAAATAAATAAGCACAAGTAATATAATGAATTCCAAGGATGAATAAGTAAACTTAAAAAATATACTCAAATTTATCTTTAGATACACTACGACTTCAGGATATTAAATAATGTATTTTTTAAATATACTTTCAGTTCATTGTTACAATGATCATTTTTTCAGCACACAGTTAAAATATAGCTCAAATATATTTGCATAAAGTGCAAATAAATACACTTAAATAAACTAAATGTAGACACTTAAAGTATATTTTTCTAAAATACTAATTATTTTAAAGTGTGTTAAAAGTTGTATTGTGAAAATATGATCCTAATATACTTTTTATATATTTAAAGATAGTTTACTAAAGGATTAGTAAATTAAGTTCACATTAGTTAGTATATTTGCAATGTACTATAGATAAAGGGAATATATTTAAAATACAATAAAGTATACTTTTTTCACTAGGGGAATGAGTACAAGCATCTGAAGGACGAAGGAATAAGTTATCAAGACCAGACTTACACCGTCAATATTGAAGCTCTGATCTGTGATGCTCCAGCAAGAGAATACATGAAATGTATCAAGAATCACAATTCTTACGAGAGCTGTGAAAGATGTGTAATCAGAGGGAAGAATTGTGTTCACTGAAAAGGAATGCCCCTCTCGATCAGACGAAGCGTTCAGTAGAGCAGAGTACACCAACCATCAAACCAGTGACAGTCCCTTAATTCCCACAGGAATTCCTTGTGTAAGCTCCTTTGTATTAGATTACATGCACTTGGTCATCTTGGGAGTAGTCAGACACCTCTTGACATTCTTGACTTGTGGCCCAAAACTCTTTCGTTTATCTGCAAGGCAAAAGGAAGAGATAACCCAAAAATTAAGTGCGCTGAGAGGAAAGATGCCAAGTGAATTCATAGGTTTTTTTTGTACACAGACAGGACCTGTGGTGCTGAAAAATGTGTTGTCTCCTGAGAGGTACAAGCATTTCCTGTCACTGACAGTAGCCATGTCAATAATGCTGGAGCCAGATGACAGGACAAGGAATGCTTTCCTCCAGTTCGCTCAAGAACTGATGAAGCACTTCGTCATGTCCAGTGCTGACCTGTATGGAAACTGTTTCCCTGTGTACAGTGTACATGGACTGATCCATCTTCATGAAGATGTCACACACTTTAACTGCTCACTAAATGAGATTAGCTGTTTTCCTTTTCAGAATTTCCTGCAACAAATCAAAAAATGGGTGAGGAATGGAAAAAAGTCACCAGGCGTTGGGCAGGGCAGGATGAAAAGAGAACTACTTCTTCAAAAAGTGGCCTGCCTTCCACAAGAATCTGGAGGTTATGCCCTCATACCCCTACGCCATGGCATGGAGCACAAATCTTAAAGGTTGAATTTAGTCTAATCTCTATTTTAATTAACTGTAGAAGAGTATGTAATCAAGATTAATCATGGCAAAGCTCACAGTATCATGGGAAGGGATCATGTATCTTTCTTGTTGAAGTCGGATACAGATGGTAAATCCACCCAACAGCTACTGAATTACTGGATCGAAGCAAAAGGCGGCACTCAGGGAACTGGCTGAGGAGGCAGAGAAAGGGAGGTTCTGGTTATGGCTCAGAAGGAAAGACCCCAGGTGGGGAAACTAAGGATCACTGGGTCAGCCACAGGGAGCGGTAGGGAGACGTCCCTTCTGCTGCCCCACCATCCAGAGATGTTCTGGGATTAATAGGGGGGAAACATCTGTGATGGGTGGCTCCCAGCTGATGACCTTGTGGCCCATTGGCACCGGCGGAGGTGCAACAGGAAGAAATGCCCTGCAGGTATTAAGGACCTGTGCTTCTATCTAGAAGAGTACATTGTTAATGATTTTAATCATGTTAGGTGTTCCTGAAGCTGAACTAGTAGAATAAGGTGCTACCAATGTCACAGGTTTAATTCTTAGTGACCACATTCTGATAAAAATCTATACTTTCTCCTATTCTACAAGCTGATATGGATATGGACTTATGCTAAATAAAAAAATAACATGCATCTTAAAGCAACATGCATTTACTGTCTTTTTCAGGCCATGTATGCCAGGGCTGTGTGGGTGGAGAATGGAAGGGAGACGGAGGGTACAGTTCCTAATAACTGGATAGACATAAATAAGAAAACAGTTAGATGGCCAAACACTAGAGTAAAAGAAGCACACAAGATGAAGAAGGACCCCCAGGAAGACTGGCTGATGTTTCAACTAATTAAGAGAAAAATGACTTCAGGTAAGTTTAGATTAAAGAATGGTTCGAAATGTTGTTTATTGCATTATTAGTATGTTTAATACAGGTGTTACAATGTTTAATACATTACACAATTGTATGTGACTTCTAGGTAATGTTCGTGACTGTGAAAACTATAACCTGACCAGCCAAGCTGAGGAGGAGGAAGAGGAAGAGGTAGTGGTTCGGGCAAGAGGAAAAGAGCAAAAAAAAAAAAAAAAAAACATTTGATGACTATGTTGTTGGTATGTTTCTCACTGAATAAACAAATCTCAAACATTGAAATCTATTAATTGAACACCATTTTCACCAACATTCATGCTTTAAAACAAATGTCGATTTGCACTCTTAACAGATTCTGATGAGTTGGAGGAGGAGAGCATGATGGGTAAATCTTTAATATGATGGCATTATATTCATTATTCATTAATTATGTTGGAGATGGATATTTCTTACTTTTGATTTAAATCGCATCTTTGTAGGAAACAAGCTGCCCCCCTTTCCCATTGCACCAACAAAGTTAAAGCCAATTATGAATGGAGTAGCTGAAAATTCAACTTGTGAGTATTGATGACATAATTTGTTAAATACAAAAATGATTTATTATACATAACATAAAAGCCATTACAGGTTTATTTTTTCATGTTTCAGACTGAAATTCCAGCCTTGCCCAGTCCACTTGAGTTTGCTGGTGGGTCTGGGGGCAGAATGTCCACATTCAGTGAGTATTTATTCATCACATTAAATCAGCCACTCTTTTGTTTAAGAAACAATCATGCTAAATAAGAATGATCTTTGTGTGTTTTTCAGACTCTCAACATGCAAAACACAAGAAAACACAGGGCAAAGCATCACATCAGGGCACAGTAATGGTTCAAGACACAGCAACCGGTTAGATCCAGTCAGTGTTATATGATATGAGATCAAATAAATGACACTTTATTTATAGTGTTGTTGGGTAGAGTTGTCAAATTTACCAGTACTTCGGTATCAAGTTGATACTTATATTTAATTTGTGTTTGTGGGCATCATTGCTCTGTGAAGAGAGTCAACGATTTTCATTTTGGTGACAACCAAAATTCACGTTTTAAAGCATGAAAAAACAAGACAAAATATAAATAAGACACAAAATAGTGCCAAAATAAATGAGGAACAGAATGCAAACAGACAAATAGTAAACATGTATTATAGCAATAAACAAACATGTTAAAGTGATAAAAATGAATATAAATAAAATAACAGGTCCAGTGATGGCTCCAAGGACTACAGTGTCAGGTCCAGACACAGCACTGGATCCAGGAATGTAAAGCCCGCCCAACAGGCCCAACGGTGGTTTTCCCACAGGACGGGGAAGGTTTCTTGCACGTTCGGTCTTTTCAGTGTGTCAATGTAGTTTAATTAAACTCCATTTTATTATGACCTTGAATTTAGGTTGGAATGCAAATTGATTATTGACCATTTATATTTATAATTTAGACATTTGAATATTATATTTAACTCTTTACTCTTATTGTATTCATTCATTCATTCTATCTAAAAGTATTTGTTTAGTCCCCATAGATCTGTATACACTTGAATTAAAGTAACACTATCTCTAGTCTAGTCAGAGGTCACAACCTCTACTACAGATAAGCCGACCAATATTACTCCTCTGATAGTAGCTTTGGTTTGGTTATGCCATGGTTTCCCATGTATGCTTAGCTAGAGTAACATTACAATAAACAGAGGTAAGGCTCATCCTATTTAGGTGGTCGATCAACATTTTGTTGTCCTAAACGGAAATTCCCTTTTTAGCCTTAACAGTCTAAGTACACTTGAACTAATGCCAAGCGTTAGTCAATGTAAATGTATCATGCCAATTACTTAATCAATTCAAAGATGATCAATACAAAACATCAAATGCTCAAAAACAGAGTTAAAGATGAATACCTGACATTAGAAAAATAGACATTGCTGAGTGTCCTGGACACTAAATTGTCATATACAATATGCCAGTTCAAGTATATAACAATTAGTTCAAACTTTGACCTGTGGAGGACAGTAATACACTCAACAGCGTCTACACTGCTGGAATTCAAATAGAGAAGAAGAGGAAGAAGAAAAAAAAGAAGAAGGGTATCTCATGAGACAGGAAGTGAAAATAACATTGGATTTGGACATGCCTTGATGCCTTATTACCTTGAAATGTGTCCTCAGAAGGCAGCATTTTCCAGTTTTCGGACGCAGCCAATATCCTCCTCGTTTCCTCGTTCCTCCGTCCTCCATCCTATGACCCAGAAACCGATCGAGCTCAGCCATCTTGAAGGACATCTCAATTCTCTAATTGCACTGCGAGGAGGTGAGGATCGAGGAGTGAGGAGGCTTCCTGAGGAGTCATGAGCGAGGATACACAGGTGCATCCTTTGTGGAAGTTTTTCTCGTCGAGAAACGTGACGCACGCATAAATTCTCCTCCCCCTTCATATCTGTCAACAACAATTTAAATATATGCTTTAATGTATGCAGTTTAAATAAACTTTACATCTCACGTATTTCAACGGGGCATCTTGTTTTATTCATATTTATAATTTTTTTTTAAATAGCCAAACTTTAACAACATGTGGGCAGATCCCTCGAGTGCAGCTAATGACACTTTGAAGTGACGCTAAAGGGAGCGAGGATATATCATTTCACTTGATTCAATTCATCTGTCCTCGCATCTTTTCCTTGTTTCCTTCCCTCACATCCTGAAGGGGTGGAGCTAAGACGCGAGGAAAGGAAGTGAGGAAAGGAAAGGAGGATGCACAAATAAGAATTGAGAAGCACCCAAAGAAGAAGAGAGCTATTTCAAGATGAGCATTTATGGTTAAAATGTATAAAATAAAAAAATAAAATAAAAAAAATTAGCGATGGTTTCTCTAGATAAGACCCTTATTTCTCGTCTGGGATCACGTAGAACGCTTTGAAGCTGCAATGAAACTAATTTTGACCTTCAACCATTTGGAGTCCATTGAAGTCCACTATATGGAGAAAAATCCTGGAATATTTTCATCAAAAAAAAAAAAAAAAAGACATGAACATCTTGGATGACATGGGGGTGAGTAAATTATCAGGAAATTTTAATTTGAAAGTGAACTAATTCTTAAGAAACAGATTCAGTATGTGGCTCATGAGAGATCTGCCCCTGAATGGACGTGTTCTGCTCTCAAAAGCTGAAGGATCTCAAGGTCTGTTTATATATGGATGTCAGCAGATGCTCCAAACAATGTTGTCAGGGAATTAGACAAGATTCTTTATGATTTTATTTGAAGGAAGAAAATACACTATTTATTGTAAGATATTCTAAACAATAATAGAGACTTTGGTGGCCTTGAAGTTTTAAATTTTACAGATCCTAATAATGTGTTTAAGATAAAATAGATAATTGGATTTATTAAAAATAAAGATGCATGGAATGTTTTCCCCAATTACATATTTAACTCTTTGGGTGGCATTCATTTTCTTTTAAAATGTATTTTTTTGGTCGAGAAAATCCCAGTTAAACCGGCAAACTTTCATAAGCAGGCACTGCTGGCTTGGCAATTAATCTATAAAAATAATGTTTCACCGCATCAATACTTCATATGGAATAATAAAGACATCTTGTACAAAAAGAAGTCAATCTTTAATCAGACATGGGATGTTGGATGTAATTCTTACTGTTAGTCAGTTGCTTAATGAACAAGGTTTACTTTTAACATATTCTGAATTTATCAATAGATTTATGATTCCTGTGAGGCCAAAAGAAAACGTTGATCGTCAAACCAGTTTTTATAGTGATACAATATTTATTGAAGATATTATTATAGATAGATATATAGATAAATGCAGTAACAAATATATTAAAAATATATATATATATATATAAAAAAAAACTATTTGCCTTGTTCAACAGTGTTTTGATCTACTAAATATGAAAATATTAACTGGAAAAGAGTATGGTAATAACAAATACGCTTTTTTTTATTAATAATAAAATTAGAGAAGTATCCTATAAAATTGTACACAGAATTTACCCTGTCAAGGAGTTGCTTGAACATTTCCATTTGTATATATTAAAAAAATGTGTTGGTTGGATGTAATTTATTCATTTAATTTAATTTATTATTTTAATTTATTGGAACGTGTATACAAATTGATCTGTATGTGGTCTTTATTTTATTTTATTTTTTTATTCCAAAAGCACCATGTGCTTCTTTATACAACTTTTTATTTAACTTGGAAAATATCGCATTCATGTGAAAAAAGTTCTAAGCCAAACTTTGAACATTTTATAAAAGAGATTAAACAATATGGTACTACATCAGACAAAATTAAGAACAAAAAAAGCAAGAAAGACAAATGAACCTTTTGTTACTTTAAATTGTTAATTTTACCCCTGACATGAATTATTTCACTTTACATATTCTTATGTTTAATTGTTTTGTACTTGTTGTGAGTTGTATATGCTTGTACAAATCTTTGTATATATTTGTTTACATTAATTTAAAAAATAAAATAAAATAAATAATGTTTATTACGTTATATGGAGAGGGCGGGGTTTATGACCTATACTGCACTCAGCCACCTGGGGGCGATCGAGACGCTTTGGCTTCACTTTCAGAACTCTTGTGGCGCTTGATAAGGAGGTACGGAAGCCCTAAACGGCCATGGATTACTTTTTTTTTCTATCTTGTTTTCTCGTGATCACGACTTATTTTCTCGTGATCTCGAGATAACAAAAGTTGTTTTCTCGTGATCACGACTTAATATTTTCTCGTGATCTCGAGTTAACAAAAGTTGTTTTCTCGTGATCACGACTTAATATTTTCTCGTGATCTCAAGTTAACAAAAGTTGTTTTCTCGTGATCACGACTTAATATTTTCTCGAGATAACAAAAGTTGTTTTCTCGTGATCACGACTTAATATTTTCTCGTGATCTCGAGATAACAAAAGTTGTTTTCTCGTGATCACGACTTAATCTCTGCTCTACATTACACAAATGTGCCAACAGGTGGCAGTATATTACCAAATATAACTGGTGATGCGCTGTAAATATCCACTTTACTGTATTAGTTCATATTGGCTCAGATTGTATGAGTTTCGGACAGAGATAGTTTTCCTGATCGCTTTATTTTGTGCAGTATTGTGTGCCTTAAGCGATTAACTCTACTGTTAAATGACTGATTATAATTATTTAGCTTGAAAGTGTATCTGTTCCCTTTCGATACTTCACTCGTACTGCGTATGGGGGGAAAGGTCTCCCTTTTTCCCCGCTGCTGAAGCCTTTTTCAATAACGCAGTGTAACTGCACCGTCATTGGTTCACTCATAGACAAGTTGTTGAACCAATGACGGCGCGGCATAGCTGCGCGGCCTATGGCGACAAAGCGCGCGAATATTCCCGCCGAAATGGGCGGGGTTAAGGGCTATATAAGCAGGCGTTTCGCCATAGGATTTCAGTGTTTTCTCCTTCAGCGACGACCTCATCATCTCCTCGCTGATCTCCGCCTGAAGCCGAGAAGCTCGCCGCCTTCCTGACTGCTCTCGCCGCCGTCTGAAGAGGCTCCCGCAGCGGACTCGCCTGGACTCGCCGGACTGAGGACAGCACCGGCGCCCTCTCCGACTGCAGCGTCAGCGCCGTCGCCGAGTCGCCGCCTCCCGCTTCCCGCTCCCGGCCGCTTCCTGTGTGTCCCCTGCCGCCATCCGGCGCGCCGTCTTGAGAGCTTCACCGCGGCTTAACGCCGCTCTAAAAGAGCGTATTTCAGCGGTTTTTCACCGCTTCTAGAGCTTCCGCGGCCCTCGCCGCTCTAAAAGAGCCACCCAAGTGCCGTTTTCACGGCAACGGCGTCTTCTCAGATGCCCCGCCACTCGTGTGGCACGTGCAGGGCCCCCCTGCACGACGGTGATGGTCACAGCGAGTGCGTCGCTTGCCTGGGCAAGCCCCATGCAGACGGCGCGCTCGCTGGGGACTCATGCCCGCACTGCGAGTGCATGAGTCTCAGTTCCCTGCGCTCGCGGGTCGCCTTCTTCACAGAGGGTGATCTCGCCGCTCGCGCCCTCCCGTCTCCTTCCTCCCGCGAGCCGGCTAGGAAGAGACAGCGGGGCAGAGCGACCCAGCGCCAGGAGATAGGCGAGCTCACGCCGGCCCAGCTCCCGCGTGCCTCGCCCTCTCCTCCGAGGGAACCCTCTCCCGTCCTGTTCTCTCGGCCTGAGCAGCGTCCCTCTGCGGAAGCGAGTGACCTCGTCTCATTCGGTGGAACAGACGACGAGCAGGACGACTCCATGTCTCTTGCGGCTTCCGAAGCAGAAGTGTGGGCTGGCGAATCGGACGATCCCGCCCCCCCGCCTCCCTTGGAGCCCATTGAACATGGCCAGGGCATGGATGCCGAGCTCTTCCGCATCCTATCCAGAGCCGTAGAAGAGCTGGACCTCGACTGGGCCCCACCTGAGGAGCCGTCGCGCAGTCGCCTTGACGAGTGGTTCCTGCCTGGCCGCCGCCAAGCCCCTCGCCAGCGAGCAGCGCCCTTTTTTCCCGAGGTCCACGAGGAGCTGACGAAGTCGTGGCGCGCTCCGTACTCCGCCCGCCTTCATACCACGCACCGCTCCGCCCTCACTGCCGTCGACGGCGCCGAGGAAAAGGGATACGAGCACCGGCCACCCCTTGACGAAGCAGTGGCTGCTCACCTCTGCCCTCCCGCGGCTGTGGGATGGAAAGCTAAGAGGTCACTCCCTTCCAAGCCCTGCCGGACTACTTCCACCTTAGCTGGTCGAGCTTACACTTCGGCAGGACAGGCCGCTTCTGCGCTACACTCCATGGCCATATTCCAAGTCTTCCAGGCCAAACTCCTCCGCTCTCTGGACGAGTCTGGGATTGACGCGCCGGCTTTCAAGGACCTTCGCAGCGCTACTGACCTTGCCCTGCGAGCCACGAAGGCTACGGCTCAGGCCATCGGCCGTTCCATGGCCAGCCTGGTAGTGTTGGAGCGCCACCTGTGGCTTAACTTGACGGAGATCAAGGACAATGACAAGACGGCCTTCTTAGACGCCCCGGTCTCTCCCTCTGGTCTCTTCGGCCCTGCAGTGGATGGCTTCACTGAGCGCTTCACAGCGGCACAGAAATCGTCTCAGGCCATGAGACATTTCCTGCCCAAGCGCTCCAGCTCTGCTTCCAGCCGCCCCAGGACTGCGTCGGCTCAGCAGCACAAGCCCGCTCCACCTGCAGCACCGCAGTCAGCGCCACCTAAGGAGCAACGCCAGCGCTCGCGCTCTGCCAAGCGCCATCCCTTCCCGAGACGCCAGGGACCCCGGCCCAAGATTGTGCTGGACCCGGTGCCTCCGAAGTCATCCTGATCTGCCAGGAAGGAAGAGGATGGGGAATCGTCCCGTCGCGACCGGACCACCCCAAAAGCTCCCACGAACATTTTCCCCTCCGCCTCGTTTAAATCCGGGCGTGGGAAACATGTTTCAAGTGACAGCTGGGCCCACAACTGTTGCGCCCACTCCAAACGCCGTTTTCACGGCGAACAAATTTTTATATCATCTAAAAGAGAGCAAATTTCCTCTTCCGCTACTCTCGGTGTACAACCCCCTCAGCGGCGGTCTGTCACACGATATCATTCAACCCCTTGCCACTCGGGCCGAGGCTTGGCAGGCCATCCCCGATGTGTCAGATTGGGTCATGGGGATCGTAACTCAGGGTTACTCGCTCCAGTTTGCACGCCGGCCCCCTCGCTTCGGCGGGGTGCTTCAAACTTTGGTCAATCCGGACAACGCCCATGTCCTCCGAGCCGAAGTCATGACGTTGCTAAGAAAAGGGGCTGTGGAAATAGTTCCCCCCGCGGAAAGCGAGTCAGGCTTCTACAGCCGCTATTTTCTGGTCCCCAAGAAAGATGGTGGTCTCAGACCCATCCTGGATCTCAGACTTTTGAATCATTCCCTCATGAGACGGAAGTTCAAAATGCTGACACTGAAACAGATCCTCGCGCACATCTGCCCCGAGGACTGGTTCTGCTCGCTGGACCTGAAGGATGCGTATTTTCACATCCAGATAGCCCCTCGTCACAAACGATTCTTGAGATTCGCATACGAGGGAGTGGCATACCAATATACGGTCCTGCCCTTCGGGCTGTCTCTGGCTCCTCGCACTTTCACCAAGTGCATGGACGCGGCACTTTCCCCTCTCAGACAGGCGGGAATCCGAGTCCTGAATTATCTCGACGACTGGCTCATTCTAGCCCGTTCGCGAGTTGAGCTGGAACACCACAGATCCGTGCTCCTTTTACAATGCCTGGGTCTCAGGGTCAACGCAACCAAGAGCTTGCTGTGCCCCACTCAACGAATATCGTTTCTGGGAGCAGTTTTCGACTCAGTCCATATGACGGCAGTAGTCTCGCCAGAGCGCGCTCTGACGATTCAGCAGCTCACAGCCTCAGTCAAGAACAGAGCCTGCCTCCCTCTGAAGTTTTTTCAGAGGCTGCTAGGGCTAATGGCTTCCGCCTCTCCGGTACTACAGCTCGGCCTTCTTCGGATGCGGCCTCTTCAGTACTGGTTGAAGTTCCGGGTTCCTCCCAGCGCTTGGCGGCACGGCCGCCTTCGCCTCAAGGTCAATCAGGCCTGTCTTCTAGCCCTGAAACCTTGGACGAACCCTGTATGGTTCAAGCGCGGAGTGCCCTTACAGGCGGTCTCACGAAGGACGGTGCTAGCAACAGACGCCTCCAACTCGGGTTGGGGCGCTGTGTGCGACGGCAGACCGGCCTTCGGCTCATGGAGCCAAGAGGAAAGCCTTCTGCACATCAACTGTCTAGAGATGCTAGCAGTGATGAAGGCCCTTCAGTTCTTTCAGGCTCATTTGACAGGGCGTCACGTTCTAGTCCAATCGGACAGTATGACAGTGGTGTCATATTTAAACCACCAGGGCGGTCTCTCGTCCAGCCGCTTATGCGCTCTGGCGAAACGTCTACTGGAATGGGCTCTTCCGAGGCTTCAGTCGCTCAGAGCGACTCATGTTCCTGGCAGGAACAATCTGGGTGCAGATATGCTGTCACGGAGCAACGTCCCCTCCGACGAGTGGACGCTCCATCCCCAGGTTGTCCTCAGGATTTGGGAGCTCTTCGGGAAGGCAAAGATAGACCTCTTCGCCTCAGAAGACAACTCTCATTGCCCAACATTTTTCTCGAAGGAGGTCGACGCTCTGGCCCATTCATGGCCCAGCACGCTCCTTTACGCTTTTCCTCCGATCGCCCTGATCCCTCAGGTCATCAGGCGCATCAGAGAAGACCAACACAGAGTCCTTCTAGTGGCCCCGCTCTGGAGGAACCAGATTTGGTCCTCGGAGCTGTTCAAGCTCTCTCTGAGAGCCCCGTGGCCGATCCCCCTGAGACGGGACCTCCTCTCTCAGGCGAACAGGGCAATCTGGCACCCATAGCCGGAGCTCTGGGCTCTGCACCTCTGGTCCCTCGATGGGAGCCTACTAACCTCCCCAGGGACGTCCTAAATACCATTTCTCAGGCTAGAGCGCCGTCCACGAGACGCCTCTACGACCAGAAATGGTCGGTCTTTGCTGACTGGTGTTCGTCACGCAACATAGACCCAATGGAGAGTGACGTATCTTCTATACTGTCTTTCCTCCAAGAACGCTTGGAAATGGGGCGCACCCCTTCCACGCTCAAGGTTTACGTAGCAGCCATTGCAGCGTTCCATGCTCCTATTGCTGGCCAATCAGTGGGACGAAACGGACTTGTCATCCGTTTCCTGAGGGGCGCTAGGCGATTGAATCCTCCTCGCCCCCTCACCGTTCCCTCCTGGGACCTGTCTTTGGTCCTCAGGGCCTTAAAAGGAGCCCCATTTGAACCAATGGGCTCAGTCGACCTCAGGCCATTGACGCTAAAAACCGCCTTGCTGTTAGCACTGGCCTCGGTTAAGCGTGTTGGCGATTTGTAGGCCCTCTCTGTGAGCCCTGCATGCCTCGAATTCGGGCCTGGAGACTCTAAGGTCGTTCTGAAACCCAGGCATGGCTACGTCCCTAAAGTGCTCTCAACACCGTTTAGAGCTCAGGTCATCTCGCTCTCTGCTTTGCCCCCTTCGACGGAAGAGCAAGGGCTGGAGTTACTCTGCCCTGTCAGGGCATTGAGGACCTACATAGAGCGATCGCAGTCTTTCAGACAGTCAGATCAGCTCTTTGTCTGTTTTGGAGGCCGCACCAAAGGATCTCCGGTCTCAAAACAGCGCATTTCTCGTTGGATAGTGGACGCTATTACGCTGTGCTACTCCTCACTGGGAGCCAAATGCCCCATAGGAGTCAGAGCCCACTCCACTAGAGGGATGGCCTCCTCATGGGCTTGGTCCAACGGAGTTTCCATCCAAGACATCTGTGTGGCGGCCGGCTGGTCTTCGCCGTCCACCTTTGTCAGGTTTTACCATCTCGATGTCCCGACCTTACAGGCTCGAGTCCTTTCAGTGTGATTAGCGGCCTCAGATGAGCTCCGCCTCACGCTATCATGGAAATAAATTTCCTCTAAGTGTAACGCAAGGGTTCGGTAAGGGCTTGCCCTCTCGCTTGTCTTTTTGGCCCCCTCTCAGGTGTCCAAACTTCAAGCTATATCGTTCCCAGCCGTGGCACGGCGTGGTTGAATTCGTTCCCCATACGCAGTATGAGTGAAGTATCGAAAGGGAACGTACTCGGTTACTAACGTAACCTCGGTTCCCTGAGATACGGAACGAGTACTGCGATACTTGCCGTGCCACGAGGCTGCGGCTCAGGGTCGTCGCTTCAGTCGAATGACACTGAAATCCTATGGCGAAACGCCTGCTTATATAGCCCTTAACCCCGCCCATTTCGGCGGGAATATTCGCGCGCTTTGTCGCCATAGGCCGCGCAGCTATGCCGCGCCGTCATTGGTTCAACAACTTGTCTATGAGTGAACCAATGACGGTGCAGTTACACTGCGTTATTGAAAAAGGCTTCAGCAGCGGGGAAAAAGGGAGACCTTTCCCCCCATACGCAGTACTCGTTCCGTATCTCAGGGAACCGAGGTTACGTTAGTAACCGAGTACGTTATCGTTCTGACTAGTTGCATGACTCACCACAGTTTCACGACTGCAATAGTTTGGTGTGATACTAAAATTATTGTTTATTAAAACTAATTTTGATGTCACTGTATAGTATTCTGTTTGAACCTTATTGTGTATCTTTAAGACGCTATTTTAATCATCGCAGTTTCAGTGTTCGTTTACCTCACTATGTCACTCAATGTATATAAGAAATATGATTTATAGCCTATGTCATTTAATTCAGTGATAGTGTGTAACCTATTGTATTTTCTACATTTCTTTGTAGGAAACAACACACATACACATAAACACGCTTCTCAAACAGCATCCCAAAATTGTTTTAGCCTATATCAACTGGATTAAAGTGTAAAATCCTTGGAAATCTGGAGTACTGCACCTCTTTTTAATGGAAGAGGAGGAAGACAGTTAACGCACATCACAGCCTATATATATATATATATATTAATATATATATATAATATATATATATATATTAAATTAGTATGGAAAATAAAGTTGGTTTAATCTAAAAGGTTTTAGAATTATAGAATAATCTGGCATCTTTCCGAATTGCACTCTGCCTGCGCTTGAGATGCTCTGTTAAATATTATGTTAATTACACAAACAAAATGTTAAGCGTACATTTATTGAACAGTGATTGATTAGCCTATATGTATTTATTTATTGTAAACTTTATTATTAAATGAAGTAAACATTTAGCTGAAATATCCGCAAGATATAAGAGCGCATGATTTATCCGTTGATCAGATGCGCGTCAAAGTTGTGTTTGTTACTATAGCAACAGTAGTTTCAGAATCAATCACTGTAAAAAGAACTTTTATGTCATGATCACGACAAAACAACTTTTGTTATCTCGAGATCACGAGAAAATAAGTCGTGATCACAAGAAAACAACTTTTGTTATCTCGAGATCACGAGAAAAATAAGTCGTGATCACGAGAAAACGAGATAGAAAAAAAATAATAATCCATGGCCGTTTAGGGCTTCCATAAGGAGGAGATCAACATCTGAGAAAGATCAGGTTCATCAACAGTGATCAAAGGTAAAATAACTCGCCTACCGTTATTAATAAGTAAAATTAATGTAAAAGTCATTGTATATGACAGTCATTAATGTAAAAATGAGATATTGAGCTAACTAAGGCCTATTTAAATACATATAGATATTAAGCCTAAAGTACCCAGAGATGTACCAAGCGTTCGTTTGTAACTTCATCTATTCTGTCTCTTAAGTACAATGAAACATCTGTATTTTACTTAGGATCTATTGGCTAAACAGATAATAAGATACAATCATAGTTAGCACTTAATATTTCTGTATATGGCCAAATCATTCACAAAATCGTACATAAAGGAATGTTTACGCTCAGGCTCGAAGCGTCTAAGCCAATAAGATTTGCTGAATTCTAAACCAGTGAAATTGTGCCCCGCCCCTTCGTCAGATCGCTTGGAATCGTGGAACGCGTTATTGTGACGTCACAGTGCGCGCAGCCGCTTCATAAATCGAGTCAGTTGAAATTCAGCTCTTTGTCGGAGTTTGAAGCTGCTCGATGGTCTTGCGATCGATCTGTAGTACTGAGTGTTACAAGTCTACCGCTAGAACCAACAGGCAAATACAGTGTTCACAGCTCGTTGAGATGGAGCATCTGGCGACTGTTAAATTGGACACTATGTTTGCCAACTTTCCACTGGAGCTGGAAAGTTGCAGCAGCTTTGGCTCGATCGAGGACGCTCAAGTTGAGCCGCTGAGTGGCGCTGTGAAGCCGGCTGACAGAAAGCCCTGCAGTAGCAGCTGCCAACAGCTCCCAACAGAGGCGCTTCGACCACCGGCTGTCCCTAGAGTCGCCTGGGAGGACGATTCAACAGGTAACTGACAACGTTAATTAATCAAAAATGACATTATATATCAAAAATAACCCGCAGGACACAATTACTTTGTGACTTCTATGTAACAGCATCAGCACTGTGTTTTTAACTTTTCAAGTGTTCTTAGAAATTTGCTGTGTTCAGAAACAATGCAAAAGCTGCTAATTATTCACATGAACTCGCTGCATTAGGACAGTTTTACTCGTGAATCATGTAGCTGTAATCTGTGCTGTTAAAAACAATGTTTCTAATCAACATTCATTCATATACTGTCTATTGTGGGTTTTTTTTAAATATATATTGCATGTTGTTATTTCCTGTTTACTTCTTCTATTTTATTATCTGTGTCTTGTCACTGTCATTCTGTCTCTCATGTGTAAACAT
The DNA here is from genome assembly GCA_036281575.1 of Ancherythroculter nigrocauda. Lineage (NCBI taxonomy): Eukaryota > Metazoa > Chordata > Actinopteri > Cypriniformes > Xenocyprididae > Ancherythroculter > Ancherythroculter nigrocauda. The sequence continues at coordinate 19,464,063 of VTFQ01000001.1, forward strand.
ACCTGGCAATAAAGCTCTTTCTCATTCTGATTGTTTGCAGAAAAGCGCACACAAGGGAGGAAACTCTTTGCTGGCCTCCGGAGAGCGTGGAAGTCAATAAAAGGATCCTTCCAAACCCAGGAAGAAACCCAAGTGTGTGCTTTTGTGCCTGAGGATCCATCGCAGGAGCTTCCACACACATCCGGTGTGGATCCGACAGGCACAGATCCGCGGGAGTCTGAGCCAACAGACCGTGAGTCTCCAGATATTACCACTCTGATTCATGTCTATGTCAGCCTGATACTTCTGGGTTTAGTTTTCATTTTTCCTTGTCTTCTGCTGGTTCCTCACCTGAAAGACCACCAAAAGATCTGTATTTTTTAGTGTGTGGAAAAAGTGCTAATTACTAAAAACTAAACTAGCCAATCAGATTTCTCTTTACCAATCTCACACCCATACACACACACACACACATTTGACTTCACAACACACAAACGCACATCTTTATTTATTCTCATTCCCTCTTGCTTTCTTAGTATGTCATGAGTGCACACAGATTAATAACCAATTTGGGGAAAAAAACTGGCATTAGGTTAGTGCCCTTTATGGTACACACAATTAGGATAATTACGGTGTGACTTCAATGTAAAACAGCATCAGCACTGAGTTTGTACTCTTTCTAGTGTTGTTGGAAATTGGCTGAGCCCAGAAACTCACATGGACTCGCAACATAAAGCAGCTCTACATTAGGACAGATTTACTAGTGAATCATGTATAGCTGTAATCTGTGCTGATAAAAACAATGTTTCTAATCAACATTCATTCATATACTGTCTATTGTGTATTTTTAAAAATATATATTTTGTGTGTTGTTATTTCCTGTTTACTTCTTCTATTTTATTATCTGTGTCTTGTCACTGTCATTCTGTCTCACATGTGTAAACATACCTGGCAATAAAGCTCTTTCTCACTCTGATTGTTTGCAGAAAAGCGCACACAAGGGAGGAAATTCTTTGCTGGCCTCCGGAGAAGGAAGTGCAAGTCTAAGAAAGAATCCATCCAAACCCAGGAAGAAACCCAAGTGTGTGCTTTTGTGCCTGAGGATCCATCGCAGGAGCTTCCACACACATCCGGCGTGGATCCGACGGGCACAGATCCGCGGGAGTCTGAGCCAACAGACCGTGAGTCTCCAGATATTACCACTCTGATTCATGTCTATGTCAGCCTGATACTTCTGGGTTTAGTTTTCATTTTTCCTTGTCTTCTGCTGGTTCCTCACCTGAAAGACCACCAAAAGATCTGTATTTTTTTAGTGTGTGGAAAAAGTGCTAATTACTAAAAACTGAACTAGCCAATCAGATTTCTCTTTACTAATCTCACACCCATACACACACAAACACATTTGACTTCACAACACACAAACGCACATCTTTATTTATTCTCATTCCCTCTTGCTTTCTTAGTATGTCATGAGTGCACACAGATTAATAACCAATTTGGGGAAAAAAACTGGCATTAGGTTAGTGCCCTTTATGGTACACACAATTAGGATAATTACGCTAGGACTTCGATGTGAAATCTGTGCTGATAAAAACAGATGTTTCTAATCAACATTAATACATGTACTATCTATTTTGTCTATTGTGTATTTTTTTTTAAATATATTTTTTGCATGTTGTTATTTCCTGTTTACTTCTTCTATTTTATTATCTGTGTCTTGTCACTGTCATTCTGTCTCTCATGTGTAAACATAGCTGGCAATAAAGCTCTTTCTCACTCTGATTGTTTGCAGAAAAGCGCACACAATGGAGGAAATTCTTTGCTGGCCTCCGGAGAGCGTGGAAGTCAATAAAAGGATCCTTCCAAACCCAGGAAGAAACCCAAGTGTGTGCTTTTGTGCCTGAGGATCCATCGCAGGAGCTTCCACACACATCCAGAGTGGATCCGACAGGCACAGATCCGCGGGAGTCTGAGCCAACAGACCGTGAGTCTCCAGATATTACCACTCTGATTCATGTCTATGTCAGCCTGATGCTTCTGGGTTTAGTTTTCATTTTTCCTCGTCTTCTGCTGATCTGCACAGGTGTATTTCGTCACAAGCAGATGCTGCTGGAGTTCATTCTCATGCTGTATATTAACATGTTGTGCATTTTTCAGGATCCTTTGAATCTCTTTATTATGTGGCAAAGAAACTGAAGTCGAGACGTGGTGTCAGTAATCATATAGGATTTCGCTACTCCGATTACAAACTAGTATGTTGCTCTTTCTGTATACACATATATATTCATATATTCTGTATATTTCTGTCTTTACTCTTTCAGTCCTGATGAAAACATCAGTGTTTACAGTTTTGATTAGATTACCATGTACACAAACAAAAATAAATCACTTTACAAAAATGTTCTTCATTTTTCAGGTGTTCATCAAATTTATTAAGAAGAACCGGTCTGAGAAACTAGTGGAATTGGTAAGTTGAAAAGACTTTATTCTTCATAAAATGTTTTATTAAATTCTAATTTGGTAATTGATTAAAGTTTGTATGTGGACAGTATAAGATATCATTGAAACATCAGTTGTAAAGTACATTGCTTTCATCTTCGGCAGCCCTAGAGTGGAAAATGAAGTGTACCGGGCCTTTATTTAGGAGATTTGAGATCGGTAAGGAGTTAACTAACCTTTTGTCAATCTCTTTTCTTTAGCCTGGGTATTACAACCCTTTAAGTCAAGAGGCAGCTGCAATGTTGATGGTGCAAAAGCCTCCAACTAGCAAGCATCTCGTGCAATTATATGATCACTTTGTCATGGAAGATCAAGACATCTTGATTATGGAGTATCCACGTTCCTACATCAACCTGTTTGAGTATTACATGCGAAACAAACATGGCCTGAAAGAATTCGAGGTGAAACTCATCATTCAGAGGCTCATTGTTGCTCTTCATCACTGCATGAGTCGTGGTGTTTATCGTCGCACGCATATGAAAAACATCCTTGTCCACACATTAACCCTGCATGTAAAGCTGATGGACTTTGGAGACGCACTGCTCGTCGAAGAAAGACGTGAGTCGGCTTTTTAAGCACAGTTCACTGATGACTTATTTACTACAGTTCACTGATGATGTTTTACTGAACACTGAGCATGTATTTCTTACAGGAGATGATGAACCTGTATTAATCAGTGCAATCAGAAAATACGCTGAATGGGCAGAAACTGATTTCATATGCAAACTGCTGGATCTGCTGGTCCCGAGAATAAGACATTGGATTTGGATGACACCACACGTGTCCAAAGGTGAGACCAATAACTAGTGTGAAAAACATATAAAGCCCTGACATGAGTGACAGTGACATTATCAATGGGCATCCAGAGAAAGTCATAGTAACAAATGCAGTGTATTTCATGGTAACATTACCTTACATGAACTACATGTCTCAATCAAACGACTAATCAGATCTCTTCTAAAAAACGTTTACAGAATGCAAGGATCTTCTTGAGCGCCTTCATGATGTAAAGTCACGGATGACGTTACAGGCTATGTTGAAGCATGACTGGTTTAGACTGGTTTAAGAAAGAATAAGAAAAGTAAGCATAAGTGTGGCAAGCAGGGCGGTGACGCAAGTGATAACAAACTCCACCTGCGAGGCACACCGGCCTTGAGTCTCTCACGGAGGAGCTCCGGGAGCATAAAAGGAGGAGCGACGACAGTGAAGGATGAGAGAGGACCAGGCCTGGACTTTATTTTATGTTTTATTATGTTTGTGTGGCTGGCAGACGTCCGTGAGGGTCTGCCGGCATTACTTTCTTTTTGTATTTGTTTATTTTGAATTAAGGTTTTGATGAATGTTCGCCGTTCCCACCTCCTTCTTCCCGTACCTACGAACCGTGTTACATTGGTGCCGAAACCCGGGAGGAAGGAGGGACATGCTGTCGGAGAGCCCTCGCTGCTGAGGGGGATCGTGGTGCTGCTGAGTTCGAGCAGCGCGGGAGTGTGAAGACCGCGAGAGGCTGCCCAAGGCGGTGGTGCTGGAGCGTAGTGACAGGTGGGACGGAGAGCTCGAAGCGGTGCTCCTGGGACGAGGTGGGGTGGCGTGGGCCGGAGCGTGCTGTCGTCCGCCATGAAGGGGAGGAGCAGGGGCCGCCAGGGGGTGGAGGAAGATCGAGCCGTCCACCGAGCGTCCAGTGCCATCGCATGGCACCACGAGGAAGAGCCGCCCGGCTGGCTGAGGACTGAGCGGCAGTGTGTCTGGGAGCCGGACCAAGAATTTTTTTTTTTCTTTCTTTTTCCTCTCTCCCCTCTCTCATCCTGGTCGCTCCCCTTGCTTCCATCTCCTTTCTCTCGTCTCGTCTGTCCTTACCCCCAGATGCTGCGGGGGGGAGTAGAGCGCAGTCGCGGGATTACCCCCCGGCCTGCGAGGGGCGATGGGGGTATATGACGAGCAGGGCAGGTGAGAGCCGTGAGGGAACGGCGCGAGGCCGGTGACGCGAGAGATAACAAACTCCACCTGCGAGGCGCACCGGCCTTGAGTCTCTCACGGAGGAGCTCCGGGAGCATAAAAGGAGGCGCGACGACAGTGAAGGACGAGAGAGGACCAGAGGGACCCCGGGGACGGTTCACGCTTTAACCCTGGGGTGTGGATAAGATCACGTGTGTCCAAAGGTGAGACCAACAAGTACAAAATGGAAATGACATTGCTTGAAAAACATATAAAGCGCTGACATGAGTGACAGTAAAATTGTTTGTGTCAATAAATAAAGCACCTTAAGTTTTTCCCTTGAGTATGATACTCAAGGTGTGATTTCCCCTTAACTAAGGGAATGACTTATGTTGCATATATAGGGTGTGGCATATAATCTCTTAAACTGTTCACTTAGGTAAGGGAAACCGTTAAGTGTTTAACGACAGCATCCCAGGTTTTGCCGTTATAAAATTCTACTGTTGCCATGGACACGTTATTTGTTAATACATATCGTGTTAAGTTTTCACAGAAAACAACATAAGATGGATAAGGAAAACAAAAAAGAAAACCAAATATGAAAGAGAATGACCAGACGAGAAACTCAAATTGATAGTTTACTCAAAATTGAGATTTCTGCCGTCATTCACTCACCCTCATGTCATTCCAAACGCATACGACTTTCATTCATCTTTGGATAGCAAATAAAGATATTTTTAATATACTCTCATCATTTATGTCCATTTATTGAAAGATATCCATATGATCACGGCTGTGTCGGAAGCTCAAATGTGCGCACAAGAACCAATGAGGTTTGTTTTTGTGTGTGATGCGCGCACATTTGCGCTTCCGTTGACCATATAAGATATGTGCTACATATGTGATTTCATCAATGTTTATGTGAATAAACCGCAAAAGTACAATTTGTTTATCATATAAAGCGGTCGATCGTGTCTCGTTATAAGACTTGGATTGAACCTGCTCACTCCGTGTAACACTTAAGGTGAGGTTTTCTGAGCCTTATGTTATACTTAAGGAAAAGACAGTTAAGGGGCTTTATGCAACACTTACGTTTTTTTAAGGGATTACTTAAGTGAAAAATATATAGTTAAGGGAAATTCTTAGGGTTTATGACGTTTCACCTAAAGAAATCCTTAAGTAACACTTAACGGCTATTTTCTGCAACACCCTTAAGTTTAAGGGAAACATAAGGGCGATCTTAAGGGGAAATTACACTTAAGGGTGTTTTATGCAACCGGGCACAGACCACCATGTATCAGACAAGCATCGTGGCAAGCCCAGCCATTTTCCTGAATTACTGTGGACAGTGGATTTCACACAGCTTCAGTGTCCACACAATTTAACGCCACACCTTGTACTTGCCTGGAAGCTGGCTTTAATCAATCCAAAAATAGTACACTTAAGTACAATTTACTCAAATGTAATTTAGTGTAACTAAATGGGTAACACTTTATAATTACTGCACACTATGAAGCATTAGTTAAGCATTAGTAAATAATTGTATTCTCATACTTTATTAATGAGCAATTTATCATTTGTAAATTATGTATTACATATTATTTAGGAATTGTCAGTGCTTCATAAGATCATTTAGGAAGTGTAAGTAAATGATTAATAAACTATTTAAATGTACACCTATATATCTTATTATTTAGACATTTAGTAATAAGTTAGTCGGTGTGTTAATAATTGCTTTATTAGCACATATTCCTACTGTAATTCATGATAAATTCAGGTAGTTATAAAACATTTGGTAACACTTTATAATAACGTTCAATTATAAGTCATTTATGAATTATTAGTTAATGATTAACAAATCATTTACAAAACATGAATATACATTTATAAATGATTAATAAGTTATCTAATATTTTATGAATATTTTATTAGTTCAGTTACAAGACACTTATAAGTTATTAGTTATTGATGAACGAATCATTTACAAAACATTACAATATACGTTCATAAATGATTAATACGTGTTATGCTAACAATTTACAAATGTGTTGTAAGTTATCTTAATCAAATAAATCAAACAGTAGATGGTTTATAAGCTATTAATTAAGAAATTATCACTTATAATAACAAGTATTTATGACAAAATTGTTTTAGTATCATTATCTCAATTAACAATTGTTAATCATGAACAAATGTTGAACAAACCATTAGTAAATGATCAGTATATGATTTATTGATGAAGTTGTAAGCTGGTCTGTATTCAAAAGCACAAACATGCAGGTATGCTAAAGCACTATTTTAAGAAGAGTAATTAATTTGTTTTGAAGTGGATAAACATTTATAAATGCCTTACAGTCAGGTGATTCCAGTGGATTATATTAAATCCTTTCACTCGTCAGCACAGACTTGTGTTCTGTGTGGAGTGTGTGGATCTAGTGATGAAGTGAACCTCTGAACCTGTTTTACCTTCCACTGAAGCTCACATCAGGTGCACAGAGTTAAACACTCCATGTGCGTCAGAGAAGACAGCTGTCTATGCCCTCACCAGTCAGCACTTACACTGCAGTACACACTACAAAGTGTTCAACACCTGTTATAGATGATGTGTAAACGCATGAATAAAACATTTACAAAGCTTTCTGCATCCCCTATTCTAAAGTGTAAACTATTCTTCACTTGTAAATGTGTTACGTATCATTTGTAGACCTTTCTTTCCTGTTACAAATTATTTGTATATGTATACAAGTCATAACACTTTCTGCATACCCTATTCTAAAGTGTAAACTATTCATCACTTATAAATGTGTTGCACATCATTTGTAGACCTTTCTTACCTGTTACAAATTATTTGTATATGTATACAAGTCATTTATAACACTTTCTGCATACCCTATTCTAAAGTGTAAACTTTTCATCACTTATGAATGTGTTACACATCATTTGTAGACCTTTCTTACCTGTTACAAATTATTTGTATATGTATACAAGTCATTTATAACACTTTCTGCATACCCTATTCTAAAGTGTAAACTATTCATCACTTATAAATGTGTTACACATCATTTGCAGATGTTCCTGTTACATTATCATCTCCATCACTTTACCCAAGCCTAAAATTTATATTATTTAAAAAAAAACAACAAAACAAAACAAAAAACTCAACACTCTGCCACCGTTTAACCAGCACTTAATCATTTAATTTTTATTTTGTTTTTCATGGAACAGCTCCTCACCATAACATGAAAACGCACCATAAACTGATAATAAACGCAGTCTATTATTTCGTGCATTTTTTTCAAGTCTTCATAAGTCGTACGATGCCATGTGAGTAATGTGATTAAAAGATTGTGAGTAAAAGATTCTTATAACGTAATATAACCATTATACATTAATAATCGTATCAATCCGCCGTTTCATAACTTTCAAATTAAAATTGGCGCGTCTAACAATACGACACAGGTTTGCGGCAGTGACGTCAAACCTCGCTCCTTATTGGCTGTCACATGTGATTTGCGACTACCATAGAGTGTTTGCGACATGCCGAATTTGAGTCGCTGTGTAGATTCAACGCGATGCTTTGGGAGATGGAAATGGCAGATCAGAGGAATGCTTGCAGCAATTAAACACTTTAATTTCATTCTGTTACTCTGATGGAACTGAAAACAACCCTGTGATAGCCATTGGTGATATTGAATTTGTCCCGCGTTATAATTGCTGTGGCAAATGTTTTGGTTATTTGTTAGCCTATTATGACAAAAACTTTAGTACTTGTAAATCGATTTTTTTTTTTCGTATTGAAATAACTTTTTCTAATGTCCATAACACTAATGAAAAGCACAGTGTAGCCTATGATGTGAAAAATTTGGGCCATTTGGAACGTTTTGTAGCCTACTTGTTTTTCATGCAAGTTCTACAGCCAAAAATAATAGAATGTCATGTAATCTTTCACATCACATATTTTAGCGTTATGGACGTGTGCTGCAGGGTAAGTAAAAAAATACAGCTGGCCACTTTCACTTATAGCATCAGCTAAATGAATAGCTGTATCTTTGATATTGGTTACACATAGTGACATAGGCTTGTGCTTGTACTTACATTAATGACAGATAAATAACGTTACAAGTTAGACTAACAGTTACCGTTCTGTCTGTCACGTACGAGCATAAATCTTTACGATTATACTGTCACATACGAGCATAAATCTTTACAATTATATTTAACTAATGACAATTAGTACATTTTTTAAAAACATAATTACTTATCAAAATATCTCTCATGAAGCATAAACAGAATTAACAGAAAAAAAACTTACTGTGTACGTCTGTTCGTCACTTGCCATTGGAAGCTCATTGAAGCAGCCTACGTTTCTGCTGAATCCTGCAGCTCATCTGGCAACCTCGAGTCAGGGGGTAGGGGGAGGGGATACACCGCTCTACAGTATTTTTATAGTGATTGCAGTACCAGTTTAGGCCACAATCCTACATACGGCTCCTTTAATAGCTTATAAACCATCTACTAATGATCTGTTTGATTTATTTGATTAAGATAACTTACAACACATTTGTAAATTGTTAGCATAACACGTATTAATCATTTATGAATGTATATTGTAATGTTTTTTTAAATGAGTCGTTCATCATTAACTAATAACTTATAACTGAACTAATAAAACATTCATAAAATGTTAACATATCACTTATTAATCATTTATGAACGTATAGCCATGTTTTGTAAAGGATTTTTTTCATAATTAACAAATAATTTATAAATGACTTACAACTGAATTTATAAAACATTCATAAAATATTGGTAGATTACTTATCAATCATTTATAAATGTATTTTCATGTTTTGTAAATGATTTGTTAATCATTAACTAATAATTCATAAATGACTTATAACTGAAAGTTATTATAAAGTGTTACCGATATTTTTTGTGATATTTGTAAATTGTCTTTCTAAATGTTTTGTTAGCATGTTGCTAATGTACTGTTAAATGTGGTTAAAGTTACCATCGTTTCTTACTGTATTCACGGAGACAAGAGCCGTCCCTATTTTCATTTTTAAACACTTGCAGTCTGTATAATGCATAAACACAACTTCATTCTTTATAAATCTCTCCAACAGTGTGTAATGTTAGCTTTAGCCACGGAGCACTATCAAACTCATTCAGAATCAAATGTAAACATCCAAATAAACACTGTACTTACGCGATTATACATGCTGCATGACGAACACTTTGTAAAGATCCATTTTGAGGGTTATATTAGCTGTTTGAACTTTTTTTTAATGTTGTTTAAGGCAAGCTCGAGCTCTTGGGGTGTGGAGCACGAGAATTAAAGGGCCACACACCCTGAATCGGCTCATTTCTAATTATGCCCCAAAATAGGCAGTTAAAAAAAAGAATTTAAAAAAATCTATGGGGTATTTTGAGCTGATACTTCACAGACACATTCAGGGGACACCTTAGACTTATATTACATTTAAAAAAAAAAAAAAGTTCTAGGGCACCTTTGATCAAAACACAACTATAAATCACTGAACTGTTTCTATCTATTAAAATAGCTTAAATTCAAACCATTCTTAAGCAGAATCACAACAGAACCAGGAGCGCGTCGCAGTCTTATGACGTCATGTCGTCAATCCAAAATAAAAGTCCTGATCACACGCTGCATTGTCTACAATCACAGAAGTGCGTAGAATTCTAACTATAAAACCGTGAGAAATGATACACGTTAAAAATGTGAGTTCATAAAGCAGAGTTCATTCATGTGTCTGAATTGAAACACATTTAAAGACAGTACCAATATACAAAATGTGGACAAGTTCATTTGAGTCTATACATAAAATCTATAAAAAGTTATTTTTCAAGAATCAGTATAAATAAAAGAAGCAATCAAAATTTCAAGTATTAATGTAATTTATTCAATAACAAAAATGATTCAGTCAAATTTAAAAATGTGTAATCAATAGCAAGTCACCTTTACTTATATAGCTGCTATGGTACACTTTTATTTTCAAGGCTATGCTTGGATTTCCGCCTCTGTACATTTGTACTTTAATCACATAGAGAAGTGTTGACTCTTACTCCCTGCGATCAAACAATCAGCTGTTGCTCTCTGTTCTTTTTGCCCGCACTGAGTGTATGATTGTTTTTCATAACCTGTGTTATTTTAATGTTTCTTTGTATGTTTATAATTGTGTAAATATTGTTGCCTCTTGGTCAGGACTCCCTTGAAAAAGAGGTTTTTAATCTCAGTGGGACTCTCTTGGTTAAATAAAGGTTAAATAAAAATATAGCGCTTTTTACAATGCAGATTGTGTCAAAGCAGCGCTACAGTGATAACTGGTGTATAATTGTGGCTGCACAGCAGCTACTAAAGAAAATGGTGTCAGTATCCATCTTAAATAAATTCAATATTGATTCATTTGGTTGTAAAAAACAAATGAATCAATTCGATTGTATATCAGCACTGAAGTAAACAGTGATGTCATCATCCAGCTCAGTTCAGTTCATTCAGTGGTGTCAATGCAGATCAAAACACTGTTGAATATCAAATATCAAGTGTCCCCAACTAAGCAAGCCAAAGGCGACAGCGGCAAGGAACCCAAACTCAAACAGGTGACATCAGGGGCCTGTACCATGATGATAGATGAACAAACTCAGGGTTATAGGATTAGTTTCAAATTGACAAAACCAAACCACTTCAATCCGGCTTTGTTGGTACCATGATGCTGATCATCAACTTTCTCTGTCAACTCAGGCTTTGATCCTGAGTCTGTGGAGCGTGTGCACATGAATCCATGACATCAGTGGTGAACAGCCAATCACATGCCTTGCAACAGAAATAAACTGTGATTCACTTCTCGCGAGAGAGCTGGCGCGATTCAAAACTCCTTTGCTAAAAATGAAGAATTTAAACACATTTACACTAATGGAAAATACTTGTCTGTCTCTTTCTCTATCAGTGCAAGTGAAAGTTGTGAAGTTAGTTTATATAGTTGATAATATATAGCGATATAGACTCAAACATACAAGGTCACATGTAGTCATATTTAAAGAGTATATTTACACCTTATTTATATTACATATGATATATATTAATATTCATTGAAACTAAATACTTTATAACAACTGTTAAACTAAACATGCGTGTGTGTAATGGATTAATAAAAATATAGATCATATAATTAAACAAATCATATATAAATCATAAAATAATTCTAAGTAATTATCATTAAAACCAGACAATTTCATCGTTAAATATTTGTTTTTACTATATAGTGCCCTTTAATTTGGAGGAAGAGAAACTGGGGGAGTGACTTTATTGTGTTGGGTGTGTCAGTGTCACTTAGCTTACACCTGATTGGTCCAATTTCAGTTTGAGACCTCTAACCCAGAACATAACCTGCCCCAGAGCAGGTTAGCCGTGGAGCGTAAGTTACCATGGTGATGAACACCGCTAAAAGTCAAGTTACTTTCATGGTACCTAAAACCCAGGATTGGCGCAAACTAATCTGAAACTTACCTGGCTAGCCAGCTAATCCGGCTTCATGGTACAGGCCCCTGGTGAAAAACAAGTGTTAAAATGGAGAGAAAAAAAACCTTGGGAGAAACCAGTAGGGGGCCAGTTCTCCTCTGGCAAACAGTGAACAGTGCTTTATTATGATTCATAAGTCATAAGTCAGATTGGGATTGCAACAGTCAAAATATCTGATCCAGTTCCATCTAGTTGAAGATCGTATTCATCACGCCAGTAAATGTCAAGGGTGATTTGTGTTGCTGCCTATGTAGTGATCTAATTCTGCAATGTGGACGCTCTTAAAAGACACTTTTGGTTCTCTTATATGCTTTTATGTGGTTGTCAGGCCGTCACGGTGGCACACAAAAACAAGATGTTAGGATCTAGTTGCAGCATTTATTGGGCAATCCAAAGTCATAATCCAGAAAGCAGGCAAGGGTCAAAATCCAAGAAACAGTCCACAAACAGAAAGCCAGAGGTACAAAAGGTGCACGTAACAAAATAAAACAAACCACAAACAAAGGCAGAAACAACTGAGACTAAATAGACAGAACTAATGAGCAAACACAAAACAGCTGGGTGCAATGACATGAGATAATGAGTCCAGGAGGTGAGTATGGGTAATGAAGTCCAAAACAGTGAAACAAGAGTCCATGTTGGAGTGCCCTCTGGTGGCTAAACGGGGCACTCCAACTCATGATCATGACACAGGCTTGTTGTTTTAGCAAATCCAAAAGGAAGGAAAATAAATAATCACCAAATATCTATATTTCAGTGGTGTGTACATTTACTGAAAATTTAGAAAGTGTCAATGGACTTGGACTTTTCGCTCTCAGCAGGACTTTCATGCTGTACTCGACACCGCAGGGAACATAACAGCTCAGCCACCTCAATAATCACAAAATGTTTAACATTTTAATGATTTCAGCACTTTGTTTTTAAATTAAATGAGAAGTCTACTGCCCATGTTGTGAATTATAAATTATTAGATATATCAGTGAATACAAACCTGACATTAATCTGCAGTCGTGGGTCTTTCATGTGGAACACTCTCCTCATATGCATAATGATGCATTTAAAAGTTAATGGCCAATCGGATCTTTATAACATTAAATAAATATTTTCCATCTGGTTAAAGCTGCAGTAGGGAGTTTTTAAAAAACGTTGACTTAGCCTGAAAATTTGAACAAGCACAACTCACAGGTCACTCCCCCTTGCTCTATGCTGCGCTACAGCTCCTCCCCCATCACAACGGAGCCTGCCGTGAACGCGCAGGCTAGTAAGCAAGCAGGACCGATGATGGCGGATAAACAGTTATGGCACATTCACTGGTACGGACGAAACATCAACAATATGATTTACATTGACTATGGCCTGCCCATACTTTGACTACAAACTTGGTCCTCAAAACATTACGTATTTTGCAATACATGTAATGTAACTATATGACGTATATGCACTATTTCTATAAGTAATAAATAGCTAGTAAGATAATATAACGGTAACTAACGTTACAGTATGCAAGTAATTATTCTATCGATATGTAATGCTAAATAAGGTTTGCTAGTACATTAATTCAGCAACACGACAAGCCAGTAAATTAGTAGGTTTCAATAGTTGCTTTCCACAGTGCGTGACATTTTATCTGTATGTTATGCGGCTAGAGTTTTGACACTAGGCGTTTCTCAAAACCAAGTTTACTAAGTTCGGACTCGCGTCCTTGGTAGTTAGGACTTGGCAAGTTCGACTCCGGAGAACGAACTCCCGTGGACGGGAGAACACAAGTCCGGTGATTCTGCAAATGGAACAGCAGCGTTCTTGATAACGTCACTCAGCTCGCGCTGGCTTCTCCGGTTATCTCTGTATGTATTTTAGCCAAGAATAAAACAAAATTTGTTTTTAAACCACTCTGCCTCTTTTCGTTTTATTTAAAGAAACAAACAAAAACATATTAATAGCCTCAGGCAACGAGTGATTAATTATCTGCAATGTCTGCATATATTTATAACAAAACGAAATATTAAACAACCCTGCCTCTTTTCGTTTACATTTCAAAAATATTAAATGTAATACTATTTGTGCATACTCTGATTATCTTCACTGTAATGAAATGAAATAGGCTTTAACATAAAACACAACCTTCTCTTTTTGTTAAATGTCAGTTTTAATGTTCAATAATAGCCATTATAAAAGGTATAAAAATATACAATAAGAAATAAAGCAAACAATTCAGTCAAGCGTACAAAATCAGCGCTTTAGTATGATACAAATGTTAAATAGCCATATATAAATTTATGAAACGTCACGTATCCCTCAACCAAAACGGAGCCAGCGGCAAACGTCAGAAGGACTAGCCGAGGTAAGGCTGCTCTCAGCTGGGTACATGAGCGCTGAGCGTCCGGTGATCGCCTGGATCTCAAAACTCCGACAACGTCAGATCACATTTTCAGAAAGGCGCTATCTTTATCAATTAACCACAAATTTGAGCTTTAAACCAGCACATTCTCGCCTGAAAAAATCTTAAAACTGCATATCATGACATAATAGAGCCCGATCACACGAAAATGCGTATCAATAGTACGAGTTTGTAATCTCGTAGAATATATACGCCAAAATGAGTTTTTCGCGTGCATATGATACGCACTTTATGGGGTATTATACGTACGAAACTGGATTGTTTGTCCACCATAAGCAAAGCTGCAGCACACCGGTAATCTTGAATTTGAAGGCCTGTACGCGCTGTGCACTGTGGCTGTGCATGACAGAAGAGTGTGATCAGCGCGCACACAAGCTTGATTGACACTGCTAAGACACTCCTCCTGACTCTGATTGGTTGGTTCTTACCGGGAGCGGTGTATTTTTGCAAATGGCAATAGGACCACTGGGAGGAGCCAGAGGAGCTTGATTTTTTCACAGATTATCTGTCTCATATTCTACTGTCAGGACATAATGACAGGTTTAACAAATATGTAAAAAAATACATTTTTACAAAAGTTACCTACTGCAGCTTTAAACTGATTATTATTAGTCACTCAAACCTCTCAGCGTCGGTCGCGGATATCCGCCATGTTTTGTAGTTTTTAAACACTTTTTATTTGTGTTTGTAGTTCTGAATTGAATTCTCATCCAAAGCGCAATGGGTTGTGGGCAATATTAGCCTTTATAGTGTGCACGGATCCACACTTCGATAATCTACCGGTAATAGTAGACCATCCGGGGACTTTTGGCACACTCTTTTCAACATACTATGCTTTGGGACACACTTATTTTAATCTCACATACGATTTAGGATGGATAGTATGGACATTGGGATGCAGGGCCACACTTGCAGTCTTTGCACTTGAACACTTGCCTACTTTTATGGCGTATTTCCTGAATTTGGCTCAAGTGTTCAAGGGGGCGTCAACACTGCAAGTGTGTGTAGAACTTTTAATTACCCAATGGGACACACTTACAGTCTTGCAAAAGTGTTTACAGCTTTTTATTTATTTATTTATTTATTATTTTCAGTGCTTTGCATTTTAAAGTACACTTCTAAATATCTGTTCAGTGGTCACTATGTAACTAACAGAAGACACAATATTAAAATTGTGGTGCTTCTTTAAGTGATAAAAAGCAGTTACAAATGTTGTACAAAATAGCCCACTCATCTTTGCATCAATAAAATGTGCAACACTTCATATTTTACTACCAAATTATATGTATTATATAATTAATTTAACTTACAGTCATATTTTTGTCCTGACATCTCGCGATATTGGGGCATGTGAGTTCCCGAACATAATGCATGATGGGATACGCTTGGCATCGAATACCACTCAGAAGCAGTACTCAAGATAGTGTGGGTTTAGTGTGCATTAAGGGCACTGCACTTGTGCATTTTTAAGACATGGGACAGTCTTGCGCACTTACTTCCTGTCACATGCACGAGCTCTCAAGTGGCCAAGACCGCAGGTGTGAGTATTTGGACAGGGCTAATGAATGGGAAACGGTTTAGGGCCGTTTAGCTAAACAATTCTCAATAGGTTGTTTGCACATGATGTCATGGGGTAGCGCAAAATGCCAATCGAGGGCAGGAAGTGGTTTTCTTCACAGGGAAGCATAAAGAAGGAAGCATAAAGAAATCTATGTTTTGCATAATTTATTGTTGCTCTAATCGATCAAACTGAGAAACCAAAAGGAGCTTTTATCGTATACCAAAAGTTGTTGTTCATCAGGGGGGAATGCAAGAAATGAAAAATGAAGGAAAAAGTGGCTTGTAACCCTGCGTCTGTGGTCAGGAGGAGCCGAGTCAGATTCTGTGTGCAGTGACCACTTTGTCAAAAGTTAAAACAGCTTAAATATGCAACCACTAACAAAAAAGTAATAGGCCTCCATTGTTTTCTATGTTTTTATTTGTTTTCTGGAGTAGAAGGGTGTCCGTGCCCGGTTGCATAAAGCACCTTAAGTGTCATTTTCCTTAGTATAACATGTTTTGGAAAACTTACATGGAGCGAGTAGGTTCAATCCAAGTCTTCTTATGGGACATGATAAGCCACTTTAAATGACTAGCATATTAATTTGTGTAGAGAACCTCATGCCTTAATTCCCATACTTAAGAGAAAAACTTTCTCGGGCAAATATTCAAATTCTGTAGAAAATCGCTCCTCTTTATGATGTAAGGATCATGTCCAACATATGATTTACTGTGTATACCTTTCTTGTAATAGTGTCTAAACCAGTATATTAAGGACATTCTTTAGGACATTCACTTCCTGTCCTTCATCTGAATTTACCTGTGTCAGCTAAATATCGTAGCGCATTCCACGGACGAGAATTCATCAACCACATGATTAAACCATTTTCTAACATTTCCTTAAATGTTGTCAACTGCTTTTAATTGAAAGTAGCTAAAACTGGTAGCTAAATGTCACAGATCATAATGGCAAATTCATTGATCTATATGAATATGAATATAGATCAGTGGGCAAAATAAGAATTTAGATAAGGTTTATTCAAAAAGTTGATAGTTTTTTCCCTAAACTTTTGAAATAAGTTTCAAAATGGGTGGGGAAGTCACTAAATCTAGTGACAAAATTGTTAAATTGGCAACATTGCTTCACACGGGGTGTTGGCATCAATGCTTGCGGGAAGGCGTGTCTGAAGTTTGCGCTGAGGCAGCTGTCATAGTGACAGCCAATCACGTTACTTTCCGGTGTTTCATGAACACAATTGGCTTGCGTCTGTGATCTGATTGGCTGACTCCTCCATTAGCGCTTGAAAAGTTGAGAAATCTTCAACTTCTACCGTGAGGAACGCGAGTGAAGCGACGTGATGGAACCCACAATTCAGTTCAGGCTGCACAATGTGCTAAAACCATTTTAAAAAATCATTCTATAGCAAAGTCCTATATTGCAATTGACAGTTCGCAAAGACCCGCCCCCTTTAGTTACTATTGCTAAGTCCGACAAGCCATGCCGATCTCTCGCCCCACATCATGTTCTCATGCAGTGAAAAATTCATTGCGGAGCAAAGAGGACACTGACAACACATCGACAGACAAGGCAGAGCAGGTTACTTAAGATATTAAATTTCAAATTTTGTCATTTTCAAAGAAATTTAAAATATAAAAACCATTTTGTGGCTTTTTAATGTGTCGCTGTAGCGCCTCAGTCCAGGCGGCTCGTGAACCCATCATCTCTTTCTACTAGTTAATTTATAGCATCAAATAAACATGAATGAACATCAGAAGGAATGTTGTTTCAACCGTGGAAAGATGTCAGTACACACCATTTTTGAAGTTCAAGTCCACCTACATTAATCTACTAACTCGTTTGGACAAAACGGTGGATTCGGCATTATGATTGGTTAGATTGCCTGTCAATCAAACTCTTGGCAAATGGTCAATTCAATTAAATAACATTGTGCACCATTTCATCAGATTTGTAAGGTAAATCATTTATAAACCTACGCCAAATCAGTTTTTACAGCAAAATAGGTTTTTGTTTCTAAACAGTATGTTTCTAAAAGTGCAAATTGTTCAGCGCAATTTCAAAATAAAAGTTTAAACCCTCACTCTGAGTTTGCATGTTTTGATGTCCACATATTCTTGTTCAAGAAATTACAGTAGCTGTATAATTTCTATTGTAAAGTGGCCAGATATGAAAGATTAAGTACATATTAGAATTAAATGTTGTTTGGCCAATATTAAACAAGGATTTGATCTGCTGTAAATTGCAACAATCACCAGGCTGTTGGCGCCCTCTGCAGACATTTGTTATAATACATAATGTACATAAGATGATTGTTTAAATTGTGTATATTATATATATTAATAATATTGTTCTATAAATCCACATGATTACTTGCTCTTGATACTTTATTTGAACCAAATATTACTGCCTCATTGTTATTATTATATATGTATTTTAAATGATTTTAAAGGGTCTATTGTTATTAACACAAAAATCAGATTACTCAATTAATTTCATTTGTGTTGTTTAAGATTATATATTATAACATTTCTATTAAGTACTATTGTGGTCTGAATAATAAAACAAATGTGTTGTGTTAAACTGCAAGCATAAGTAATCTTACAGACAGCCCATTCTCATATAACCTGACACTCAATAGCTCATTAGCTCCTGCAGCCCGAGAATTGTATGATTTATTTTAAATAAATTAATAATATTTTTTTTAATTCTATTTTTTATAACATGCTGTCTTAAGTAATATGACAGTTTGATCTTTATATTATTATTTTTTTTAATGAGTCCAAACATATAGCGCATATATAATGATCAAACCTGAACTTTATAACTATATATAATTAACATTATATCACTTGATGAAATATGCAGTTATAAGTTGTAAAACATATTGGCATCAATATGCCATCCCATAATACTTGAAACAATGTCACCATATTTTATGGTGATGGATTCTTAGCAACCACCACAGCTGCTAAATGAGTACAAAAACATTTTATCAGTCGCCATGAAATTAAAACTGATAATACTTGTTTTTTTATGAAATATTGCACTATTTATTAAAAATAATAAATCTTTTTTTATTTAAAAAAAAAAGGGGGGGAGACGAGAGCCAAGGGAACAGAGCGATATAAGTGCCACGTTAAGCATTAAATGTCCCATAAAGGAGCTCCACAAGGATAAAAAGAGGACGACTGGTGCTTTACATTTGTTTTGTTTTTCCGGTTCCATCCTTCTTCCCTGAGCCGAAACCCAGAAGGAAGGAGGAGTGCACTGCCAAAGATCCCTCACCGCTGTGGGAAAGGGGGACTCACGAGCAAAGCTAGAGGAGTTGTCGCCGTCCACCAGGCAGCAGAGAAGTGTTGAGCCGTCCACTGAGTGGCATCCGGCGCCGCCACCACCAGGCATTGTGAAGGAGTTCACCCAGCTGGTGGAAGACTGGATGGCAGTGCCTCTTGTGTCTCCTCATCCTTCCGTCTCCTTCTCTTTCGCCTCATCATCTAACCCTTAGGTGCAGGAAAAGGTTAGGCGGTGAGTGACAAGCAGGACAGGGCCGTGGGAACGAAGCGAATGCAAATGAGCATCACCTGCCCACCACACCGGTCTCGAGTCTCACCGAGGAGCTCCGGAAGGATAAAAAGAGTGACGGCAGTGCAAGACGAGAGAGGAGCAGGCCTGGATTTTATGTTGTTGTTTTGTTTAAATTTATGTGGCAGTCGCCCGTAATTTATATAAATATAATTTTTTAATAAATATTTTTTCTTCTTCTTTTCTAAAGTGCATGTAAGCTGTGCTTGGACCCATATTTGCATATATGTACATATACGTTTTTTTCCTATCACGCAAGGATTATATTTTTCTCAGGACGCATGAATCCTCGTGGAGCTTTCTTTTTCTCAGGACACATGAATCCACGCAAAGTTTTCTTTTTCTCAGGACTCATGAATCCACGCATGGGAATTCACTAACTATGGGTTCCTCGTTTTGACTCTCCGGCTTAAGGAGCAAAACTTGGAACCAGTCATGGTCGAGGATCTTGTCGAAGTCAATCCTCTTGGTTGGATCTGTCTCCATACACAAAGATATCAGTTCTTTGCTTTCTGTGAAGAAAGTGGGGAGAGATGTCAGATTATTATTGTAAGTTTTATACTTTGTGTAACTGATGACATTATATTAAGCTGTAATGAAAGTTCCTGTATGATTCGTTCACATGCTCTTACCTTTGGAAATTCCTGCTTTTCTCAAGATGTTGGGAATGACCTCAGGTTTCACCTTGTAAGGGTACTTCCCAAACAGCATCGCAAACAACAATACACCTAAAGAATATACTGTTGCCGGCTTGGCGTGGTACCTCCTTAAAGCTTCAGGGGGAGCGTAAAGTTTTGTACCTGAAAGAAAGAGCAAGATTTTGTCCATTGCAATGAATTTGTATTTCTACAGCTTTTTGACTATTTATTCAAAGCTCATTATAACTTGTCACCATAAATTTGTGGAATAATACGTACCAAAGTACCTCGTATAACCAAACGTGTTCAAGCTTCTACTAACACCGAAGTCGATTCATTTGACCTGCAAGCTGTTCTCATTGATTAGCAGGTTTTCTAGCTTGATGTCGCTGTGGAAGATTCCCCTTTCAAAGCATATTCTTGCAGCAGTAACAACTTGATGCATCACAACTCGTGCTTTTGACTCACTGATTCTGCCACCATTTTGCACTAAATACTGCCGCAGATTTTTGCAAGGTGTGGGTCGCTCTATGACCAGTATGTAGTAACTCCATGTCTCATACCAGTCCAGCAGCTTTATTATTTGGGGAACGCTGGGGCCTTCGTTCACACGAATCATCATAGCGACCTCATTTGGAAGCAGTTTGCCAAATAGACTCTACAGGAGAGATAAAAGTTACACAAAAGTGAGATAATTAGAGGATGTGATGTAACTCATCTTAATTATGTCCTAAGTAGGTTTGAAGTCTTGTAATTTAAACTAATTCAACTGGAAATAGTGAAGTTGCGGTCACATTTATGGCTGATTGTCGAAATTTTGCAGGGCAAAATGCAGTTATTTTTACAGGAATCCACATGCTCTGGAGTTTTGCGTGAGGGTGAAAAAACTTGTTCATGTTAGTCATGTGAATTTGCCATGCTGACCAACAGAAAGCTGCTTGGTTTGAAAGTTAATACTCTATTGACAATGGACCTTTTTTGCCCACAATATTTTGTTAAAATATCCTACCGCTAATGTGACCGTGTACTCTGAGAGTAAGAAAATTAAGTTAGCAGCAGCCTACTTACAAGTCGCTCATTTTCAAAGCATTCTTTCTTGAACACATATTTGAGAGCCACCTGTTCTCCAAGGGAAACAAAAACAGAAAGATTTTTTAGTGAGAATGGGTTACAATTAATTAATTATCTGTGCAGAGGTCACATGATTCTAGTAATGAACCTTGATATAACTTTTAATAAATTTAAAGAGTACCAAATACTTTTGTTAGCAAGGAAAGAAACAAACCTTTCGTGAATCAGACAATCGCATTCCTTCATACACTTTTCCAAATCCTCCTTGACCCAGAAGTCTACCAATTTTATAGTCCTTGTTGATGTGCCCTTTAAAAATAAAAGATATATATATATATATATATATATATATATATATATATATATATAAAGGTATATAGTAAATGTACAGCATAAAACATAAAATGGAAGAACACTTTAAAAATGGCCACATTATTGTGGTTTTATGGGGCCTCACACAACCAAAACCCATCCTCAGTCCACATTAATGAAGAAGACTTTAATGTTGGGTTTACTCTGTGGTAGTAAACTGACCTCTTTTTGCATTTGAACTTAAATTGATAATTTCATCCTCGGTTTTCCAAATATTGTCGTCCGATAGCAAAGGAGCGCTGAGGTCCCCTTTAGTACTGGATGACGCAGTTGGAAAAGTACTGTTGTTCGTGTTGATCTCCTCTTGCTCTTGTCTTGGAGCATCAACCTCCTGCACAGTGTTGAGGGTAGATACGCTGTACACTGAAGTGTTGCTGTTTTCTTCAGCTTCATCTGTGTTAACCTTCTCCACAGCGCTGAAGGGAGACACATGGCTGTGCTGTGTAGTGGCACTGCTGTCTTCAGCTCTATGCACACCTCTGAAATGTGAAAAAAATCCTGCAAAATGCGTCGGCACGTTTTCGGACCTCAGGGAGTTAACTACCCTCACACCGCTGAAGGGAGCAACATGGCTGAACGCTGAACTGTTAGTGTCACTGCTCTCTTCAGCTTTGTCCAGTGAATGAACAATGTTATTCTCACTGGAAGTGTTGATGCTCTGAGTGTTGTTCTTCTGTTCATCTTCACCATCAGAGCATCTCTGAGGTTTTTGGTTCCTGCAATTTCTGCTCTGACCCTGTTGGGCTTCGATGGGCGTTTTCTTGGATTTCCTAGAAAAACACCATCTAAAAAGCCTCCCTCTCTTCTTCTTTTCTACTCTCTCAGGGACAGGTGTTGGTGACATATATGCAGAAGGATCATGGACCGCAACGCAGCTGTGAGATGTGCACTGCCCCATTGCGTCAGATGTCTCGCTGATGTTCTGTCACAAACTTTATCACAAATCGATTTAACTTTTATAGCACACAGATCAGTGAAAAACTACAAATCAAGTGATATAACACACAGACCGAGTGATATAACACAATTTGAGCGACTTTTCACCACAGATGTAGTACAATACTAGTCAGATCGATTGATGCAGCAGAAACAAATGAACTGAACTTCAGTCTTCGCGGCGTTTCTATATGAGAGACTCTGACTGTGACGTCACAAGTGCTGACGCGTCGGCCGGTTGCCAAGTGATTCAAACGATAACTGCTATTGTTTACAATTAAAATAAATATATTTATGAACTTCATCTTCTTTCAAAAGCTTCATGTCACGATTACTACAACGTCTGATGTCAAACACGGAGCTCGACGATCATCACCGACTCGAGGTAAAAAGCGTCCTGTCATTCACAAACATTACTGTTTAAAAGAAATAAAATGATTTAAAAGAAATAAAGTGTCAGTGGTGCTTGATAATTGCTCAAAATGATAAAGAATGATGGAAAACCTCGATATTATGATGTTTTCATGAAGCTTGAAACAAATTCAGCGTAATGAATCTAATTTCAGCACGTTTATTGAATTATGTTGATATTAATCGAAATCTTGACATTTAATATGAACATTTGTGAGATTTATTTATTTGTTTTAATAGCCTACATATCTCGTGTTAGAACAGTATTACCCATACAAACAGATATATGTGTATGGTTATCGCGTTATTTGATGGTTTCGCTCTTTAAGGACCTGATGAACTGAAGGATCTGTCCAAACAAAAGGTGCTGAAAGAAGTAAACTCTCTGTGACATGAATAAAATACTGTACTTCATTTATAATGCTGGCGAATTCATGGACATATGTCATTTGTTAGTCATTTCAATGCTTTTAATCCTTTTTGTAATTCAAAATCTGTTGGTGACATAAAAAAATTATTAAAAGCAATTATTTTTTAACTTTAGCCTACAGTATTTCTGTAAATGAACATTTATATTTTAGTATTTAAGTAAATGTCTACATCTGTCACTGCAAAAAAAATCAAAATGAGCCTTCATGAATGAATAGACATATCAGCACACAGAGTAAACAGTAAATGTTTAGTTTGGTCTGTATGTAATAAAATAATGTAAAAATGACAGAATAAAATGACATTAAACACCAAACTGATTACAAAACTAAAGAATTGTATGTAACATACAGACACTTCTGAAGGTCTTTTTTTACTGTTTTCACTGAATTACACATTTTTTTTACATAGGCTACAAAATACTAAACAATATTGTTATATTGTCTCAAATAAAACTGAATATATATGCTAGATTTACTTTGCAAGCCTCTTTTAAAGCAATTTTCACATTGAATTTTAAGCAATATTACCTAAAAATCTTTAGCTGGTGATGCTTAAATGTTTGAGTGTCCCAGCTAATAGTTTTACTCAAATTTATTGAGTAAATTATTTATTTGTGACAGGGACACATTTATTTGGGTATTTTTGTAATTTCAGCACGTTTTTTAAACTAATGCATTTCAATTGGATGCATCTTTCGTGCAACAGCACGAGTCGGGCTGCAGCAGAGAAGCTGTTTAATCAACATTTATTCACGAGATCTTATAACGGTTTATACAGTGCTTCCCACACATAGACTTTACTTGGGCGGGCCACCCAGGTATAACAATGGCCGCCCAAGTATATTGGAGACACATTTTTGCTTTTATTATTTTTATCCTCTTATACTTTTATATCCGCGCAAGATAATGAAACCATCCGCGATCGAATAGCTAGTTGTTTCATACCTGCTCGTTCTGTGTGTCAGAACTGTTTATTCTAGCTAGCATTCCCACAAACGCTGCATTTTGCAAAGTCACAAGGCGGCGCTGTTGCGCGTTCTACAAGCTCGCGCAACAGCGCTTCAGACTGCTTCAAAGTGATTCTCAATCAACGAAAAGCGCAGATTTATGCCAAGCGATTGCTAATGAACTCAAGTTGATGAATTATTACAATGTCTACTTTACGACCTTTATATAAAATGCTGTAGACGTTTTAAAATGTTTCAGCCTGCAATAGTACAGACATTTCAAAATAAGAGTCCCAGTGTATTTCGGGCTTGTTTATAATCAAAAGTAACACGTTAAGTTTTTTCTTTTTTGGGGGGCATTATTGGTATTTTGGTTACACAATAAATTGTATTTAATTTGATTTCCATTTAATTAATATTAAATTATTGTAGTCTCCCTCACAGGAAGAAAAGACTGTGACTGTGTGTCAAATAATGTGTCAAATATTATTTGACACAAATTATTCATTATATAAATTTTACTAGTAAAATCAGAGAGACACTATATGACAGCAAGGAGAACAAAAAAGGAAAAGGAATAGGAACCTTTTCCTATGGTTCTCCATAGGAAAAGGAGAACCATTTAAATGCTGTAATTTTGCATAATTTACAATGCATAATAATGCATAATATTAGTATGTAATTAAATGTAATAGTATGCTATGTAATTAAAATTAAATGAATAAAAATAATGTTAAAAATCACATTATTTGTTTGTTACATGTACTAGACCTTTTTTGTGCCGTGGGTAATAGGAGGATTTTTCACCCGGCTACCACCGCAAGTATATTTCAAACCTGTGGGAAGCACTGGTTTATATATGTGCAGTGCTGCTGCTAGCCATTTTGGTGCCCTAACCATAATTCTTTTTATGATTTTAAAAATAAAGCCAGTCCTTTATATACCTCCTACTGTCAAAGTCAAACTTCGTCAGGTGCTGCGCAAATTGCATAATCCAACGGACCACTGGGCTTGATGGGATATCGAGTTGTTGGAGGGCACCATCTCTAGAGCAATTAAATACTCTAGTTATGCCTGAAAGGTGCCTAATAATATATACTGAAATAATATTGGCATTATGATTACTGACTATGATTATTGATTTTTCATTAGGCTATTTTTGGTGCCCCCTCACAGTGGCGTAGTGTCTGTGTTTTTGTCATCAGCAATACAGTAGTTCCAGTGAGTTTCTTCTGTTGTCCTGTTTTTTTTGTTTTTTTTTACAATATCCGGATGACGGAGCTCTCCCCAATTACTTCCTCTCTGGAGGCGTTTATTAAGGTAGGCTAAAATGTTGGCAACCTCATGAACATGTAGCCTATATAATTCGATGAAATATGTATGCAAAAGTGTGTTAGTCAAGTATGTTGCTGAGATATTCTCATGACTGCCTTATTCCCTAACCCTCTACTGCACACGTTGATGGCACATGAAAAAAAAAAAATTCCACATCATTTTTTGGTTAATTTGGGAAAATTTTATTGATTAAAAAAAAAAAATTCCCCCAACCCTCCCCCAACCCCAAAATATTTTTTCGTTGCCTCAGGGCAACGTTGTGCGACAATGGTACAGAGTCATAGAGAAAATTATCATCAAAATCAATTTTTTTTTTAAAAATTCAAGAAATCATTAAGTAAAAAGGGAAAAACACTTAAAAGACATTGATATATTGAATTTGATACATGCATATGTCTGTATCATGTAGTGTGCTATGCAATATAATGTACTTCATGTAATAAGATTTCACTCCGTACGAAACTTCAAAAAGCACTTCTTCTCTGCTGTGACATAGTGGTGTATGTTACAATTTTTGCACATCACTTTGGGTGTTCCTGCACACCCAGGAACCTTGCATCTTTCCTTCTTATAATACATTGTGGCCAATTAGAGGTACTGTCTTAAAACCTCCTCGAAAAGTACACCTTATCGCACAATGTTGCCTGAGGCAACGAAAAGAAAAACTGAATTTCTGAACATGCAAAATAAAAAAAAACTTAATAAAACATGACAAAAGGCTTCTCTAAACCTTCATACATGCATACATATTTTTTATGTACAGTTCATGTCGTTTTAAATAAGATTACTAAACCAAATAAAATTGCCTTCTTCTCACACCAAGCAACTGATTCTCTTCAGAATATTTGGACTAAACCCCTTGATTCATCTGGATTAGTTTTCCGATCTCTTTATGAAACAAACATCTTTATGATGTTTGTAAAATGCCGAAGTTTCAGTAACAAAGGCAGTCTTTAGAAAAACAAAAATACTTTACAACTTCCTTTATCAGTCCATTCAAATAGCCTACATAGAAACATGGTGCGATAAACCAAAAATAAATAAATAAATAAACTAACGTTAATCAAAAGGCGCAGCCTCCAATCTACTCCTCCTTGATTGTCTCGTTAAGATGATGCAGAAGTGCGTTCCAAAAGAAGAGTTTTTTTGACCCCTACACCCTTCATCCCGAAGCTCTTACTCCGGAGGGTAAACCCTTTGAAGGGATTAGGCCACAGGGATGAGCCCTTCCGAATGGAACGCAGGGAAAGAGTACTTAATTTCAGTAAGTACTTACATATCCAGCGCTAAAAGAGTAGGTACTTAATAGCCAAATCTCGTTGAGTATGAATGCGATCCGATATCATCCCTCAGGCTTATAAATATAAAAATATATATACTTTTTGAAGGCTTATGATGAATTGTTCACATATTTAACCTTGTCATTGTTTTTTTTCTGTGTATATAATCTCATATTATGTACACAAAACCCATGATATTTGTTTTTTTATTGTAGATTTTTTTTTTTCGTGATTCTTCATTGTTAAAGATACAACAACAGTATTTACCCAGATCTTGTAGTTCTGCAATAATAATGAAAAATAAAATAAAAATATATGAGAAACAGGTGCACTAACATCTCACAGCATCAATAACTCAACAACCCCACATGGTGTGGTTTTCCTCAGTGTTTGCAATGTCTGCACACAGATGATGTCGGGCAGCTGCTCAAAGATCTCACCTTTTGAATAAGACTGTTGATTTTGTACTCAAAAAATGTAAGTATTACTGCTAAATATAAGATTACCCCAGAATGAATTGCATTGCTAGCATACCCAAACATTTAATCACATCCCACTCAGCAGGGTGAATACGCCTCGTCTTTCCTTAAAGGAACACTCCACTTTTTTTGAAAATAGGCTCATTTTCAAACTCCCCTAGAGTTAAACAGTTGAGTTTTACCGTTTTCGAATCCATTCAGCCGATCTCCGGGTTTGGCGGTACCACTTTTAACATAGCTCAGCAGTTCATTGAATCTGATTAGACCGTTAGCATCTCACTCAAAAATGACTAAAGAGTTTCAATATTTTTCTTATTTAAAACTTGACTCTTCTGTAGTTACATCATGTACTAAGACCGATGGAAATACATACATACATATACATACTGACAAGAATGTTTTTGTAGCATTGCATGTTTAAAACAAACATGTTTTTGAAAAGTTAAACCTTTACAAAAGAACATTGTGCAAGTCTTGCCCTCAGGCTGTTTGTGCACATAATGCAAATTGCATAACATGAACAGCGTCAACAAGAAAAAAAAAAAAAAAAACGATGGTTGTTATTACTAGAAGTGAGAAAAACCTGAGTTTGTTTGCTTAGATCAGGGGTGTCCAATCCTGCTCCTGCAGAGCTACCACCCTTGCTTAGAGAAAAACCTCTAACATGCGAGACAGCGGCTTGGGCTTACTTGGAACAATGAGAACACATCCAAATGTCTTCTTTAGCAGATGCATGTTGTATTCCCACACAAGTGAGATGAAACCAAACAATTGTGCAATTTTGGTTGTCACAGGCTACCATGTCGTCCTTGCTTTCTGGTCCACGGCAAATGCACCACAACTCCTCAGCACTTCTCCTGGTCCTGCCCTTCTTTGGTACTATTTTATAGGTTTGTTGATTTTTTTTTTTTTTTTTTTTTTTTTTTTTTTGTGACATCTGACATCTGAGTGAAGTAGCCGCTTGTAAGTTCAGGGAGACACAAACTCAAACAACAGTGCCTTTTTAAGAACAGCATTCCAGAGCTGTGGGTCAGGTTGAAGTCCATAAAATAAAATAAAATCACAGTACTCTGCATCAGCCACAAAAAATTGTGTCTGGACTTGCTTGAAGTATGGACTACACTTCTTTAACTGAAGCTCACCATCCACAACTTCCAAACAGAAGTCTTTGTCACAGCTGCTGCTGCATGCTTCCTCCAACAGTGCTGTTTCTGTACTTATACGGGCACTTTATCTCAATGCAGCCTTTTCCACAGCAGGTACACTGCACTAATCCATCTGGCAACGCTCCAACTTGAGGAAACAGGGTTTATGATGAAGCCACACTCAGTAATTTGCATGTCACAGTGATGCTTCATGGTTTGAACTATATATTGTGTTCTCCCATTCTCCTCATTTTGTCTTGCCCATGCAGTAGCAGGACACTGGTTTGTAGCACCACTATTGGGGTAACAGACTGCTCTTACTGTAGACAGTGCAGGGTTATTCAAATCAGACACAAAGACTGAATGCATTTTGAATGCAGTAACTCTTCCCGTGCGAAAGTGACACCAAGATGGGCATTTGTGCTGCTTTCTGGTCTGTCATTCAGTGAACTAGGCCTGCTCAGGTGTAACATTTACCTTACTTGCTAAGGTTTTGCAGTACTGGCGCAAGACAGGCAGTTCACTGCCATCCATTTTTTTATCACGTAGACTGCACAGTGAATCTGGTGCCGAGAATGGCTGTACTGGGTCTGCAAAAGTATCACAATACCCAGGAAAAGTTGAAAGAATTGCAACTTTAAGATAATTTCTGCAGTTGTGCAAGGACTGATTTCCACTGCTCTTGTGTAGCAATACTGAACTTGCAGGTATTAATTTAAGTCCTTAAAGCAGGTATGCTCGCTACCTTGCCATCCAGAACACTATTAATGGATTTTCTCTTTGCTTTTGAAGAAATGAAGTCTGTTCTGTGTCCTGCCTCTGCTCCCACTTTTGTGATATTACTAGGTATGATCCAGTATGCAGGTTGCCCAGTTACTGTTGTTGTCTCTCTGCATCTGACTACTGCTTCCAACATGAAAAGCAAAGCAGCAATGTGGGCATGTTTCAGCAAGTCCCGCCATACATGTGCAGTGACCAGAAGATATAGCCCCCGATGAGTGTATGATGGCCCAGGGCTTGAGTTTTGTGTCAATCAGGCATTGTGAGTGCAAGACCTGTAGATGGAGTTGGAGTGGCAGGCCACCTGTAGAGTGAATCCTTAACTTCTTGTGAACTTGACGGGAATTGCACTACAAACTTTTTTTTTTTTTTTTTTTATTTCTTATTTATCCTAATCCTGGATCAACTGCACAGACTGTGAATCCAGGAACTGAACTGAACTGAATTCTTTTTTTTTTTTTTTTTCATTTTGAGGTGAATGAACCCTGTGGTTACTGGTTATTCAGTTCAATAACTGAAATTTTATTTGTTCATGTTCAACTGATTGGATGTTAATGTTTAAAGAGTGAAAACTAAATAGGGTTGAATTCATGAACAAATAATTCAGACAGAAAGGACAGTGAAAGTTTATTTTATTTAGTCTCAATTTATACACAAACAAATTACATTTGCCCTAATTGAATTCTGAACTGAAATTTAATTTCAATAAGTGAAACAACTGTCAAATCCCTGGAAAGAAAAAGGAAAGGGTACAAATTAGTAACATGTGAATATTCTTATGTCACTGCATTTATATGGAAGAAATTGTTATGTTCAATACAGTTAAATCTTGCGCTTACCAAAAAAACCTTGATTGTCTGAATTTGTTCACTCTTGTTGCGCCATCTCTCTCTGTGGACAAACCTAGTCTTCTGAGTACATTGGTCCAGTTGTAGAATCAACATAAAATTTACACCTCAGGTGTGTGTTACATCATCACAAATGAAATGGCTGTATTGGCCTTTGGATGGTTAAACCGGATGACATTTTGACACTTCAAAATCTTTAAAATACCTTTATTTGTAGCAAAATATAATTAAACCCTTTTGGATTCAATAAAAGAGATCTAGTCCCTTACATTCTTTGGATGTCATACCTTTGTTTTTATTATTATTAAGGCCTTTGGACAAAAAAATGACTGTTTACATCATTGAACCAGACAACAAAGAGGTAAATGAGAATAATAAATAATATACTATAATAAAATGCACTATTAAATTCGACATACATTTATTTTCTTTAGTAATAAAGAAATTAGACAGTTTACGATGTTGACTTGTTGTATTGGAACAATGTTTATTGTTATGCATTGGTTTGTGTACTCAATGCAATAAAGAAAAAATGCATGAAAAAGGGGTGGTATTACAGAATTCTTCCTGATTACAACACTAAACCATCCTTAATCAGGCACTTATGATATACAGTTAACATGACATAATCATCATTACAGCAGACCTTACCTTTGCTGTCACTATTGTGTTGTCGCAGTCCTCCGGTCGGAATGTGAATAAATCCTGCACCCAGCCATTACCGAAATGTCCTTCAAGGGATTTATAGTTTTTTAATTGTTCACTAGTATATGCACTTATACCATAAACAAGGTAATTTACAATATCTAGGTATGATAATGGAGGTAGCAATGCTGGGTCAGCACTCCAACTTAATGCAGTCAGCTCGCACAATATTACGAATGGATGACGATTTTCCCAAATAATGGTCCCTGGCATCTTTGAGTTTATCCCGATATGGTTTTTCTCAGTTTTCTTGTGCTTCTGTTTTTGCAAGTTATTTACTTACGTCTAATCTTGTAATCTCATTCATTCTGAAATTCAGCAGGGATTCCACAAATATGGCACCATAGTGACGTCACACACAACAAAAATCACGTGTCTGACAAAGACCGATAGTGTAATATACTACCTTTGATTTTGATGGAGCCGCCATTTTATGCATCTCTATCCACTGACATTCAGCTTCTAAAAATTATACAAATTATAGCATTAACTCACTTACTGTTTACATTGAGTATTTGGGCCAGAAAAGCTTCCAGACGATTTTGGTGGCTTTAATCCAAGATCCAGATTCAAATGATTCTTTCCCAATGATTAATGGGATTGTCTGAAGCAAAGTTCACTTTTCCACAGTTTTTCCATCAGAAAGAAATCTCTCAGATATCAGTCCTGGTTTATGAAGAGTCATTCTGTCCAAATGGAAAGTGTGCTAAAGCATTGCTAATTTCCTGCACACTAACAACTTTTTCATTGTGTAAGACCTTTAAAACCAATTTCAAAACATGAGGAACAACTCCCTCTAAAAAATCATGCATAACATCTGGAGGGAATGTCATACTGAAGTTTATATACTCCATACTAAGATTTTGTGGTAGGATCTTCTGCCACACACTGGAGATGATACACACTGTGAGTCCTCGTGTTTTAAGAGAAAGGTCTTTATAATGGCATAAGCAATAGCTGCAGACTCGTCCACAACTGAATAAAGAGCTGAAGCCTGCAGAGAGCATGGGCTGAGAGATTATCTGCAGATACTGTAATAAGCTTTAAACTGGCTCTGTACTTGGGGTGAATATTGCCTAGAGTGAAGTAAAATGCAGAGACTTTGTGCAGCAGTCTTCTAGATCCAGTAGGCCTTTTTCATAAGAATCGAAAATCATGTGAGAATCGGCGCATTTCGAATTATGCCCCAAAATAGGCAGTTAAAAAATTGAATAATAAAAAAAAATCGATGGGGTATTTTGAGCTGAAACTTCTCAGACACATTCAGGGCACACCTTAGACTTATATTACATCTTGTGAAAAAGGGTTCTAGGGCACCTTTAATTACCCGTAAGACCTCAAGTGCACATTTGAAGCATTTCAGAAAATTCTCATGGAACTGGTTTCAGCCAAGCTGTCACCAAAAGTCCAAGCGCTTAAGATTAAGATGCTTCAGTAACACGTATACTCCCCAAGTAGGGTTTGACTTAAAGTCTGGGGGGGAAATCAACATGTTTTCTGTGAATCTGCTGAGGGCCAGGTGAACATGGAGTTGGCATGGAGAAGTGGATTGAAACCACATCAATGCATACACCTTTAATATTAACTTACTGCACATCCTATGTCTCCTCACCTGTACTTAGTGAGGAAAAATTTAATGAGATGGAGAACAGCCGGTGGTTTGGTGAGGATAAAAGAAGGTCTGCCTCAATCCGCAAAATCTTGCGAATGCCAACTATATACCTCTACATGTCTGTTTTTGAGCAGACTGTTTCATATTAGTGAATTAGGAAGAGTCATGGTGTCATATGACACAAAAAGAATGTGTTACTGTCCTTGTGCAAGGACAAAAAGATCATGCCAACACAAGTACATTGCAAAATGGCACTTATTTCAGACTCACCGTGAGCTCTTCAGGAAAATCCAGTGCACTGAGGAGATGGAATTCAAACATCAACAGAGAATGGAGGCAGTTATGATGAGGTTGAGCTGGGTACCATTACATATCCACCAAAAGATGAGCAAAAGTTCAAAGCCATGGTTGAGTATATTTTGAAGTTCAAAAAATTACCTGCTGATCTGCCAGAACATTTACGGCATCCATTATTGGAAAAAGAATACCCAAGGCACCTCATTCCACTGGAGATGAAGTGCCAGCAGTGTCCTGGCAATGTGACCCAGAGTGACCCAATCCTCATTACAAATAAGGCCAAAATCCTCAGCAACTCACGTATTGTTGAAGGTAGGTCAATGAAACTATTTATATCTTATGACTATCCACTGTGGTAGATTTGCTGTGCTTTCATTAATCATTGAATGTGTTGTAAACTGTACTGTAAATATTGTTGAAACTTTTGATTTCTAGACATCTCTACCTACTGTAAATCTTGTCATCAATGCGTAACCCTCTACCGTTATCAAGAGTGGAAAGATGGCCTACACAATTTTAATGACCGGATAGTCTGTATAGTGCTCTCTTTATGCTTAACCATAAGGAACATAATACAGATATTTTTTATATGAAATTTAAACATTTTCTGTATGTTCACTAAAATCTTTCTTCCTTAGGTGCATACTGTAGTGAGCAGGGGGATAGAATATTTAGAACTGACTACAGGGGTAAAGTTTCCCTTCATATGAAGCACTCACTGATCATGATTATCATTATTCCTGTGTAAATGTTGTGGTGATCATCCTCCAGTGGTCATCATGGACCTCCATAAAAAGGGAGCCTTCCATTTGTCAGGTAAAAATGTTTTCATGGAATAGACTTAGATGTCAATTACTGACCAGGTTACTTTCAGAATTTACTATTTGTGTAATTTTTTTTCACATTATTTCTTTAGTAAGTGACCTTGCATAACCTCAGGAGGACCTCAGTGGAGAAGTTGATATGGAGCATTTTTGGGAGGCACTTTCAATGGAAAGGATCAGTCGAGGATTTGTAACAAGTAATACAAGCCAAGATTAATTTGTAAACATGTAACACCCTTTTCAATGACTTGGTTTTGTGACTGTAAGTCATTCTCTTTAAATGGTATTGAAAGTAGAATCGTGAAAACCAATATCGTAACTTTAGAGACGGTCCCTAAATTTGCGAATAGCAAACGTTCAGCATCAAAACAACTTTGCGAGTATCTGCTTTCTTGGAGCCTATATAGTATAACCTACATCACAAATGAGGTGCGAGTTTGGTCTTTTATATCACTGTACGAGTCCATTAAGCTGTGTTAAGAGTCTTATATGTCCTGATGGCCTGGGCCGCATTAATGCACGGGCTTACCTGGGCTTAAGCCCAGGGCCCCGGGTTGGGGGAGGGCCCCGATGATGCCGGAAAATATTGTAATCGGATTTTATAATTCGTTGGCTGTCCCTTTAAAATTACGCTTTATCGCTTTGCTTTGAATGCACGTGCGGGCGTTGCAAGTCCTGCTCGAGAAGTGTCAGTCAAACCCTCTCACTCAATGAACCCTGCAATCATCAGTCACAGCGGGCATTATTTAATGTCTTGTCTGAAATCCAATAAAATTCATCATTATCTGAAAGCATTCAGTGATTGGCCTGTATCGAACTCACGTGACATACTTACGTTGAATTCTTTAAAAGATAATTGCCGCCTATTCTAATGATGACATTAACTAATCTAATAGTTAATCTAATGTGACAGCAATGTCTCGTAAATATGAAAGTGGTTCGCAAAAAAGAAAAACAGCACAAGATAAAGTAGAACGTCAGAACAGTTTGTTAAAAAAAATTCCGAAACTAACATCATATTTTAATGCAGGCCCAGGGAAAGATGAAGATGCAGATAATGGTGAAGGGGAAAGGGAATCACCACCATTTACAGGTAGCAGCAATAGCTAGATATGATAGACTATCAAAATAATTAACTCCTTTTAAACTTAACAGCTTAGTGTCATGATCACCAGTGAGAGTGCCCTATCAGCCAATAGAGGGCACTCCATCTTGGACTCTTGTTTTCACCCCTTGGACTACAATACCCATACTCACTCCTGGACTCATTATCTCATTGTCTTTGCACCCAGCTGTTTTATGTTTGTTCATTAGTGTCTGTCTATTTAATCTCAGTTGTTTCTGTCCTCAGTTGTGGTTCGTTGTATTTTTGTTACGTGCACTTTTTGTTTCTCTGGCTTTTTGTATTGGACTGTTTTTGTGGAGTTTAACCTTTGCCTGTGTTTCTGGATTACATGCTTGGAGTTTCCTGTAATAAACATCGCTGCACTTGGATCTTACCATCTTGTTCTTGTGTGCACCGTGACAGAACGAACCACCGCTATGCAAGGATCCAGCAGCAGGAGACTCCGGTCATCAGTGGGGGCTGAGGAGGCTCAGGCCCTTTTGGCAACTCTCCGCCAGAGGAGAATGGGAGTGCGGGCATTCGTCCAGAAGTTCTGGTCACGGGCAGAGGGGTATGGTCTCTCTGATACGGTCCTCAAAGACACAATTAATAACTGTCTGGATAAACCTCTGCCGCAGTGGGAGATGGAGCTGGTAAGGGGATTAAACTTTTGGAATTTCTCCAATTACCTGCATCTGCGTGGGAATGGGCCGCTTCGACTACCTCCAGCACCCGCTCCAGCCCGTGTGCCCGCTCCAGCCCGTGTGTCCTTTCCAAGGCCTGCTCCAGTCCATGAGTGCGTCCCAGCCCGTGAATCCGCTTCAGAGGCCTCAGAGGAGGTTGGCACTGAGTCTCCGCTTCCCACATCTAAAAGGAGGAAGAGGAGGAGGAAGGCTTCTATCCCCCAAGACCCGGAGGCCACTCCAGAGCCCGTTCCAGTCAGTGAATCCACTCCAGAGCCCGCTTTAGTTAGTGAGTCCACTCCAGAGCCCGCTCCAGCCAGTGAGTCCACTCCAGAGCCTGCTCCAGCCAGTGAGTCCACTCCAGAGCCCGCTCCAGCCAGTGAGTCCACTCCAGAGCCCGCTTCAGTCAGTGAGTCCGCTCCAGTCAGTGAGTCCACTCCAGAGTCCGCTCCAGCCAGTGAGTCCACTCCAGAGCCCGCTCCAGCCAGTGAGTCCACTCCAGAGCCCGCTCCAGTCAGTGAGTCCGCTCCAGTTAGTGAGTCCACTCCAGAGCCCGTTCCAGGCAGTGAGTCCACTCTAGTCAGTGAGTCCACTCCAGAGCCCGCTCCAGTTAGTGAGTCCGCTCCAGTCAGTGAGTCCACTCCAGAGCCCGCTCCAGTTAGTGAGTCCATTCCAAAGTCCGCTCCAGTTAGTGAGTCCACTCCAGAGCCCGTTCCAGTCAGTGAGTCCACTCCAGTCAGTGAGTCCACTCCAGAGCCCGCTCCAGTTAGTGAGTCCACTCCAGAGCCCGTTCCAGTCAGTGAGTCCACTCCAGTCAGTGAGTCCACTCCAGAACCCGCTCCAGTCAGTGAGTCCACTCCAGAGCCCGCTTCAGTCAGTGAGTCCGCTCCAGACAGTGAGTCCACTCCAGAGCCCGCTCCAGTTAGTGAGTCCATTCCAAAGTCCGCTCCAGTTAGTGAGTCCACTCCAGAGCCCGTTCCAGTCAGTGAGTCCACTCCAGTCAGTGAGTCCACTCCAGAGCCCGCTCCAGTTAGTGAGTCCACTCCAGAGCCCGTTCCAGTCAGTGAGTCCACTCCAGTTAGTGAGTCCACTCCAGAACCCGCTCCAGTCAGTGAGTCCACTCCAGAGCCCGCTTCAGTCAGTGAGTCCGCTCCAGTCAGTGAGTCCACTCCAGAGTCCGCTCCAGTCAGTGAGTCCAATCCAGAGCCCGCTTCAGTCAGTGAGTCCGCTCCAGTCAGTGAGTCCACTCCAGAGTCCGCTCCAGCCAGTGAGTCCACTCCAGAGTCCGCTCCAGCCAGTGAGTCCACTCCAGAGCCCGCTCCAGCCAGTGAGTCCACTCCAGAGCCCGCTCCAGTCAGTGAGTCCGCTCCAGTTAGTGAGTCCACTCCAGAGTCCGCTCCAGTTAGTGAGTCCACTCCAGAGCCCGTTCCAGGCAGTGAGTCCACTCTAGTCAGTGAGTCCACTCCAGAGCCCGCTCCAGTTAGTGAGTCCGCTCCAGTCAGTGAGTCCACTCCAGAGCCCGCTCCAGTTAGTGAGTCCATTCCAAAGTCCGCTCCAGTTAGTGAGTCCACTCCAGAGCCCGTTCCAGTCAGTGAGTCCACTCCAGTCAGTGAGTCCACTCCAGAGCCCGCTCCAGTTAGTGAGTCCACTCCAGAGCCCGTTCCAGTCAGTGAGTCCACTCCAGTTAGTGAGTCCACTCCAGAACCCGCTCCAGTCAGTGAGTCCACTCCAGAGCCCGCTTCAGTCAGTGAGTCCGCTCCAGTCAGTGAGTCCACTCCAGAGCCCGCTCCAGTTAGTGAGTCCATTCCAAAGTCCGCTCCAGTTAGTGAGTCCACTCCAGAGCCCGTTCCAGTCAGTGAGTCCACTCCAGTCAGTGAGTCCACTCCAGAGCCCGCTCCAGTTAGTGAGTCCACTCCAGAGCCCGTTCCAGTCAGTGAGTCCACTCCAGTTAGTGAGTCCACTCCAGAACCCGCTCCAGTCAGTGAGTCCACTCCAGAGCCCGCTTCAGTCAGTGAGTCCGCTCCAGTCAGTGAGTCCACTCCAGAGTCCGCTCCAGTCAGTGAGTCCAATCCAGAGCCTGCTCCAGTCAGTGAGTCCACTCCAGAGTACGCTCCAGTCAGTAAGTCCGCTCCAGCCAGTGAGGCCATTTTGGGTAAGCCACCGCCTCACCCTCATAAGTGGAGGAGAAGGAGGAAAAGGGCTTCCTCCATCCTACAAGGCCTGGAGACCACTCTAGTGGTTGATCGTGGGTTCTCCAAGCGCCTTGCCCTGCCGGCGCCACCGAAGCGCCTTGCCCTGCCGCCTTCGCAAGAGCAGCCCGAGCCCGCTGCCGTCCCGGAGCAGCCCGAGCACGCTGCCGTCCCAGAGCAGCCCCAGCCTGAGCAGGCTGCCGTCCCAGAGCAGTCCCAGCCTGAGCACGCTGCCGTCCCAGAGCAGCCCCAGCCTGAGCACGCGGCCGTCCCAGAGCAGCCCCAGCCTGAGCACGCGGCCGTCCCAGAGCAGCCCCAGCCTGAGCACGCGGCCGTCCCAGAGCAGCTCCAGTCTGAGCCCGCTGCCGTCCCTGAGTCCTCCGCTCTCCCTGATACGGCCACGGAGGCCGTTACCGAGCTGTCCGCTCTCCCTGATACGGCCACGGAGGCCGTCACCGAGCTGGCCGCTCTCCCTGATACGGCCACGGAGGCCGTCACCGAGCTGTCCGCTCTCCCTGATACGGCCACGGAGGCCGTCACCGAGCTGTCCGCTCTCCCTGATACGGCCACGGAGGCCGTCACCGAGCTGGCCGCTCTCCCTGATACGGCCACGGAGGTCGTCACCGAGCTGCTCGTTCTCCCTGATACGGCCACGAAGCACCCTTGGCCAGCTCTGTCGCCGCCGTCCAAGCCTACTGCCCTGCCGCCGTCCAAGCCTTCTGCCCTGCTGCCACCGCCCAGATCTTCTGTCCTGCCGCCATCATCCAAGCCTTCTGCCCTGCCGCCGCCGCCCAGGCTTTCTGCCCTGCCGCCACTGCCCAGGCCATCTGAACCGTTGGAACCAGCCTGGTCAGTTCCTCCGGCACCACCCTGGCAATCAGCCAGGATTCCAGACCCGCTGGAACCAGCCTGGTCAGTTCCTCCAGCGCCACCCTGGCACTCAGCCAGGACTCCAGAACCACTGGAACCAGCCTGGTCGGTTCCCCCAGCGCCACCCTGGCTGCCGGCCAGGACCCCAGGTCTGTTGACACCCGCTTGGTCAGTTCCTCCAGTACTGCCCTGGCTATCAGTTGGGCACCCTGGATCTGGCCCACCATCCCTCCCCCTGATCCTCCTCCTGTCCACCTCCCTCCTGAGTTTTGGTGTTTTTGTTTTGTCTGGTGGAGCGTCTGGTAGCCGCTCCTTTGAGGGGGGGTAATGTCATGATCACCAGTGAGAGTGCCCTATCAGCCAATAGAGGGCACTCCATCTTGGACTCTTGTTTTCACCCCTTGGACTACAATACCCATACTCACTCCTGGACTCATTATCTCATTGTCTTTGCACCCAGCTGTTTTATGTTTGTTCATTAGTGTCTGTCTATTTAATCTCAGTTGTTTCTGTCCTCAGTTGTGGTTCGTTGTATTTTTGTTACGTGCACTTTTTGTTTCTCTGGCTTTTTGTATTGGACTGTTTTTGTGGAGTTTAACCTTTGCCTGTGTTTCTGGATTACATGCTTGGAGTTTCCTGTAATAAACATCGCTGCACTTGGATCTTACCATCTTGTTCTTGTGTGCACCGTGACACTTAGTTGAGCTCCCAGTAGTTAGTTAGCCACCACACTAGAGCTGTGGATTATAATAATTTTTATATATTGCAATGTTGATGCGAACGATTCTGCATACATGTAATTAAATAGGCCTTATACTAACATGATGTTTTAAATAAAGCACTGTTGTTACATATATTAAAGTTGCGTATGCCTTCAGAAGCAAGCACTTAATTGCACCTGATGTTCGTATCACTTCTTTAAAGCAAGATATTTGGGCACATTTCGTTTTTTACTAAAAGAAAATGCATGAATGAGAAAATCGTGTGGGACGTGCTTGATGTTAAAACTACTTTTTAATCGCAATAATAAGTCATGAAAAAGATCTCTGTACTCGTGTTGACTGACGCACCCTATGCGCGTGTGCAGAAAACCCTCACAGACATCATGCAATACTGAATTAATTGTCGTGGCGCATTCAGTTGTATGTAAACAGATACGAAAAAAATCTGATGCGTTACATCATATTACATCTGTGATTTAGGTCATAATGAGCATGCTGCTGTATATGTCATTAATGGTAATCAAACAACAAAAGACAAAGAGGGAATCACTGCTCTTGACTAAACTCTTGTAGCATTAATAATATATTTATTTGTAATTAATACACTTAAGACTATGCAGTAATTATTTATATTTGGTTAATGTTAATCTGTACACTGTAATGCATCAATAATTATTTTATAATAAAATTGTTACCCTCTGAATTGAATTCAAATCAAATCCAGGCCAATGAAGATTCACACCTTGTCTATTTATAAATATCACCTTAAAAAAAGAGTGCTGTTGTCATACAGTTGAATCTCCATGGCTGTAGGCCTTAATTTTAGTTAAAGGATTAGTTCACTTTTAAATAAACTTTTTCTGATAATTTACTCACCCCCATGTCATTCAAGATGTCCATGTCTTTCTTTCTTCAGTCGAAAAGAAATTAAGGTTTTTGATGAAAACATTCCAGGATTTTTCTCCTTATAGTGGACTTCAATGGTCTCCAAACAGTTGAAGGTCAAAATTAGTTTCACTGCAGCTTCAAATTGTTCTACACGATCCCAGATGAGAAATATGGGTCTTATCTAGTGAAATCATTGCTCATTTTCTAAAAAAAATTGAAAATCATATAAGTTTTAACCTTAAATCCTCATCTTGAACTAGCTCTCTTCTTCTTCTCCTCTATTTGAATTCCAGCAGTGTAGACACTGCTAATGTATTACTGCCCTCCACAGGTCAAAGGTTGAACTAAATTTTATACGTAATTTGCTAGTTCAATAGTATATAACAATTAGTTCAAACTTTGACCTGTGGAGGGCAGTAATACACTTAGCAGTGTCTACACTGCTGGAATTCAAATAGAGGAGAAGAAGAAGAGAGCTAGTTCAAGATGTGCATTTTATGGTTAAAACTTATATATATATATATATTTTTTTTTTTTCAGAAAATGAGCAATGGTTTCACTAGATAAGACCCTTATTTCTCATCTGGGATCATGTAGAACAATTTGAAGCTGCAGTGAAACTAATTTTGACCTTCAACCGTTTGGTGCCCAGTGAAGTCCACTATAAGGAGAAAAATCCTGGAATGTTTTCATCAAAAACTTTAATTTCTTTTCGACTGAAGAAAGAAAGACATGGACATCTTGAATGACATGGGGGTGAGTAAATTATCAGAAAAAGTTTATTTAAAAGTGAACTAATCCTTTAAGATTTGTAAAAAAAATGTAAATGAACTTACCAGCCTGATAGAAAGATCCACAAGCGGAAAGACACAGAACATTTTGTAAAGGTGTACATTCACCTACACTTATTTACCTTCATTCTCTGTTATTTCATGTTAGTTTGTAATGCATAACGTTTACTCATACAATTTAATGCTACACGTTTTTATATGTACAATTTTATATGACAAAGTAAGTTAAATAATTAATTATGGAATTGTTAAAATGTTTTAATACATTTTTAATATTTTTTTGCGTTTTTTTTTTTTTTTTCTTCAAATCTTACACAGCCCCCAGCCTGACATTAGATGATGAACCACACAGCTCTGACATCTTAAATGACTGCATTGAGGAAAGCTTGGAGAATGACACGCAAGTGAACAAGTACCAACTTCACCTCAAATCAACCGGATTACACAAGCACAGATCCAGGTTGCTGGGGCTGCATTAAAGAAGCAGCCAGGGAATACTGGACTGAGAAAGGACCTTTAATATGCCAGAACAGAAATGCAGATTTTTCTGCGTCAGAAAAACAGTACAAACACCAGAAACTGAGTTTTTCTAAAAGCCTTTTCACACGCAAGCTTGCAAATGGTGAATCTGTGTCACGGGAATGGATGCTTTATTCTCCATCGAAGGGACGTGCATTTTGTTTTGTGTGCCTCTTGTTTTCTGAGAAGAAAGATTCCCCGTTTTCCTCTTGTGGCTTTAATGACTGGAAGCAATCACAACAGCGTGTGGCCGAGCATGAGAGTTCTGAGTCACATCACAGGTGTATGTTTGTGTGGGCATCTCGAACTGCAGAGAAAGGGCAGATTGACAACGAACTACAAGAACAGTTTCAGACAGAATGCAACTACTGGGTCAGTGTACTACAAAGGGTTGTTACCTTTTTGCCTATAACAAGTCACACTGGTGAGTCCATTTTTAATTCAGTCATTGCAACTTTGAATGAAATGGACATTGACATACAGAACTGTCGAGGTCAGTGCTATGACAATGCCTCCAATATGGCTGGCTTGTATAAAGGAGTCCAGGCTCGCATACGTTAGATCAACCCATTGGCAGAATGGGTTCCGTGTGCTGCTCATTCTTTAAACTTAGTTGGAGTAAA
The DNA here is from genome assembly GCA_036281575.1 of Ancherythroculter nigrocauda. NCBI lineage: Eukaryota > Metazoa > Chordata > Actinopteri > Cypriniformes > Xenocyprididae > Ancherythroculter > Ancherythroculter nigrocauda. The sequence goes on from VTFQ01000001.1 coordinate 19,506,052, forward strand.
TACAGTGGACTGTTGCCTCGAAACAAATGGGTTTTTCACTTTTGTTCAGAATCTTTTCAACTTTTCCTCAAAGTCTACTTGGCGTTGGCAAATTCTAACCACTGGACTGCAGTGCAATGACAGAGGGAGAATAGAGACACTTAAATCTTTATCAGAGACTAGATGGTCAGCACATGCCCAGGCGGTGCATGCATTGTATATAAACTATGAAAACATTCATGGCACTCTTAAAACAATTGCAGAGGATGAAAACCAGAACATAACTACACGCAGCAAGGCAGAAACCCTCCATAACCAAATGGACAATCTCGAGGTAGCTTTTCTCACTATTATGTGGGACACTACTCTAAGGCGGTGTAATAATGTCAGTGAGTACCTGCAAAAAGTTGAAATAGACCTGTCACAAGCACATGAGCTCATTACATCACTGAGAGACTTCATCTCTGGCCTTCGTGATAAGTTTGAGGGGAGAGCAAAAGAACTGTCACAAAGTGTCAAACAATGTCATGTTCAGACAATAACATTTTGTATATTGTTTATATGAAATTATAAATAGAGTAAAATTGTGTGTATGAAAGTTCAGATACTTTATTGCATTATTTCTGAAAAACAAAAGGCTGATGTAGCCAGTTCTAATTCTAAACATTAACATTTTTCAAATCCGTTAAAGGATTGTTACGCTGCAATAATTAGGTTGGCCGGAACCGAGAACATTTCCTATAACACTAGATATACCTGTACATCAGAATAAGAATGGCATCTACGCTAATATCTGTCTCTCTGCTTATCCTGAGGTTTGCCGGGTGCTGGATCCAGGCCGTATCCAGATCAGATGGAGAACCTGTGTCTGGACCTGCCTACAATGTAGCCCAGGAGACAATGGGCCTACAGATCCAGTTCTGGCTGCATCTATAATTCAGATTTTTAATCCCCGTATCCGCTTACATATATTTATATATAATCTATTTTTAATCTCTATAATAAAAATGTATAATTCAGATTTTGATCTCCATATCCATTTACATATATTATATATATCTTCCAAGGGGTTTTTTCCCTCCTAGGACTTTTTTCCCAGTGTTAGCACGCTGGGTTTTTCTCCTAGGGGGTTTTTTCCACCCCTGGGAGTCAGCCGACATTGGCTTAATGTAGCACCATCTTGTATATGTTACATATTACCACGCTTGTTTGTACAGCTTATTTTTAACCACTTCCCTTTTTTCTGTGCTTCTAATATGTAAAGCTGCTTTGAAACAATTACCAATTGTAAAAGCGCTATATAAATAAATTTGACTTGACTTGACTTAAATAGCCTATGCAAAATATGTCAGACTATGTGTATATGTGTTGTTCATGCAGTGATACCCAAGTGAAAAAGTACACTTCCATAATGTACTTAAAGTTCTCTATTTTTGTGCACCTTATACTCTTTACTTTCTTTACTTTATATACTAAAATTCTTCTTTAGTACTTCCTACGATAATCTTAAGAACATCTAAGTGTACTCAACTGTGCTATTTTGAGACACCATGAATATGAACTAAAATGTGCTTTTAATATACTGTCTCTGTATTTAAAAAAAAAAAAAAAAGTATATTAAAAGCACATTTTAGTTCCTATTCATAGTGTCTTTAAGTACATTATGGAAGTGTACTTTTTCACTTGGGTATATTTGTGTATTTTATATGACAGACCTATAGACTTGGATGTTTTTTAATACCATTTATTCACGTAAAATAAAAGGCTTTGTGATTAAGAAGATTGAGTTAAATTGAGAATGATTCCATGACAAATGCATTTTTAACAGTCACTTGTTGCCTCCTGGTGGGGTAACGTGTAATAGATACAAACGACCTAACAGTAAAAGGGGTGGGACCATAAATTTTAACGATTAATTATGCAGTTCCAATAGATGAAGGTAGGGCTCAATCCCGGTCGGGCCAGTGGTTCAGATTTTTACTTGCCCCACCAAAATTTTCACTGGCCCCACAACAAAAAATTAATAAAAGTAAAAGACAAGAAAATGGGCCTATAAAATAAGTATAGCTATTGTTACATTTAACCTCAATAAATAGGGTTATGACACCAAAAGCTACTAGATTAATTTATATCTTAAATATTGTTCTAAGTATTAAAATAGTTTAGTATAAGTAATAAAATAGTTACAAATAATCAAATTACGAGTAATAGCACAAATAAATACAACAGAACAAACATATAAATGAAATAAATGGTGCTTTTCAAGTTTTTCATGTAGGTTTAAACAGGAGATTTTCAGGTACATAAATTGTAATCTAATGTATAACTATAGAATAGAATAAACTTTATTTAAAAAATTATCAGTCAAGAGCAGTTACAGATGCATAAAAATGTTTTTAATGTTGAAAATGTAAAACGTTAAATACTGTGAAATTTAAAAAAAATGAAGACACTTCAAATGTGAAATTAAACCCGCCAGTAGGTGGCAGCAAATCACTGTTAATGAGCGAATCATTGAGATTCAACCGATTCATTCAAGCAGCTGATTCATTCAGGAAGTGTTGCTCAGAGACACAGGACTTTGGAACTATTTGCGTTTGCGAAATACAGTGAAACAGACGATTTGGTGTCTAAAATTTAAGTCACTTGATATTAAGTTCTTGTTCATTAAACTGTACGCTGAATAAAATCAATACCACATTTGTAATCATGCTAATATTTGGAGAAAAACGGCACTCTTTGTGTAATATTGGTTAGCACAGATGTTAAATTATATAAATATGAAATATATACAGGGGCATTTTTGAATTCTGAGGCATTAAGACGCGAAATCGTGCACTACTCTAACCTACTAAGACTACGTATTGCATGCGTGCACTCAATGAGTGTGTTTTTGTTTGTGTTTTGTAAAGTGAGGGACATACTCGATAATATCAGATCGTTAAATCAACAATTACGACATCATAGACTACATATAACGCACACCTTACAGCACTGGCCCCATCGGGCAAGTGACCTTATAGTCTTAATGCGGCCCTGGGCGTGACACTCACGCTTTCAGCATCAATCTCACGCTCTCACGCACACGCAAGAAATGTCACGCCAAAATCCATTTTTCTCCCTTCTCAATCCGTTACTTTCTGTTGATGACTAGACCACAGCGTATTAATGACAGGAGAGGAGTTTAAGGCCCACAGCTGTTACATCTCCCTACAACGTTCTCACTGCAGTATTCTCTGATCATTGATTGGCTGAAAACCTTGCACCTGATATGTCAGTTGCGTGTGAGAAGTTCAGAGAGAGTTCGGAGCATAGGTTCGGAGTCGGCACGTGTGAAAGTTTGGAAGACAATCAAGGTAAGCAAATAATAAAATGGTGAGCCTTGTCACTACAGACGTAGCCTGTGTAGCGTATGGGTCTGTCACGTGATTAAGGAACGACTCAAAAACCCGAAAGACTCATGAAACGAACTAATCAATTCTCTTTCCGGCTCAGACTGCATTGGTTTAGCGTATGGGTTTGTCACGTGATTAAGGAATGACTTAAACCCGAAGACTTGTCAGACAAGAGGTGAGGTGAGCTTAATCAGCTTGTCATAAACTGAAGACCCAGGTAAAGGATGAATTAATCATTTCTGAATCTTATAGCATTGTAGTTTTGTATTGTTTGTAGTGTGATCAACGTTTGCATAAGTAGTAGATGTGTTGGGGAAGTAACACTTAACATTTTAATTACATTTTGCTAAAATGAACGAAATGACTTGAAAAAAGATTTGTTCATTTTGTTGAACGAGACTCAAAAGTCCGAACTTCCCATCACTAATCAGCACAAGGAAGACACAAGTGTAATAAAGTAAATTTTATTAACAAAAAGATAAACAAGAATAACTAACACAACTACTAAATGAATACCATGAATGATAAAGGAATAAAGTGCATAAGATACGTAGAATACAAGTGATTAAGTTGGGTGTGGCTATGGAAGAGTTACATTATCTCATGGAAAGATAAACTGTTTCTCTGAAAATAATAAGGTGGAGAACCTTATTATGCACCAAACAAATAAACAAGAGATTATTTGTTATTAACTAACATCAGCTATATTACATCTAATGGGAATTAGGAAATTATATACTGATAAAATACAACAATGCTAAGGTCTCTGGAAAGAGGTTTGGTTTAGTGATATTTACGTTCCACTTGGTTGAGTCCGATGACGATGACGTCTTCCACTGGTTGTGCTGGGTGACAGTGCAGTGGGGAGAGGAGCCAGAATCTGTTTCAACAGTCTTGAACACGAAGCTCTGTGGGATGCTGATCTCCTGGAGCACCAAAGGGTCCTAAAATCTGGAACACGCAGATGAGGCCCTGGTGTAGGTGCAGAAGGTCCTTAACTATGGGGGTAAATTGATGCCAAAACCATTGAAAATGGACAGACTAAAAGTCACAAATAGATATTACAACTTGTAAACACAAAACACAATCTGTAAATAGATTCCAAATCTGCAAACAAACTCCTCATGATCCGCAAATGTAAAACAAGATCTACAAATAGATAAAAAATCCACAAACAGACAATTCACGATTCACAAATAGAAATCAGTGACTTGTACTTGACAACCAGAATTTGAATGAATGCAAAGAGATTTTGTCTGCGCACGAGGGTCATTATTTGTTTGTAGATTGTGTTGCATTTGTTTTCAGAATTTTGGCACAGATATTTCGCTGTTTTTTCCATTAAAAAATCTACAAATGCCCTCCTCACAATTTGCAAACAAACACGGTCTAACTTGTATTTTCAAACCGCTGTAAAAAGACATTCTTACACATTCTGTGCAAAGCTCAGCGTGCAAGTGTTGAATCTGTGTTTGCAGATCACAGGGCATTCACAGATCCCTCTGCACACGTCTACAGATCTTTTTGGCACTATTTTTCCGCAGAGTGTGTGACTACGATCCACACGTGTAGTCAGCCAATCAGGGGTATTGCTTCAATGTGATGTCACGCCCCCTCAATAAGCCCTTTTCAAAATAAGAGCGGACACTTCTCTGATGGGTGGGTTGGGCTCACTGCCATTTACCGTTGCCGGTGTCACAGCGCTGACAGGCGGACAGAGCCGGGGCAGCGCTGGGAAAGGACGGACCGACTAAGTAGCTGTGTGACATTTGAAGAATAACTTTATCACACCCCAGTAGGTTAACGTTATGCACTGTCGTTAAAACTGCCCAGAAACCGGCTCACCAACAGCCTGGCATTAGCCAGTTAACCCCATAACTTGTCCAACTAACGTTAGCCTAATAATATCATTTAGCTTTAGCTATAGCTGGCTATAACCAAACATGTGTTTACAGCATAGAACAGCAGCACATACAGTTAACGTTGGCAGTTCTTGCACATTTTGTGCCAACAGCAACAAAATAAACGTTCGCTGGGGACGTATCGGCACTGTGTCCCCGTAGCATTTATGGCAAATATGTAAGTTAATGACACACTGAACATAGCATTAGCGTTAACTAGAACAACCCCTCATAGTCATGCTGTCAGTTAAGTTATTATCAGTGCCTGACAATTCAGCTGGTTGACTGTATGTGAAGCTGATGGTACATGGGGGAACTTTTTAAGCATTGTTGCTGGGTAATCTTGCCGAGTGATTGTTGCTTGGGCACTTTCCCATTGAAAAAATACAATACATTGCTATCTGGATAATTTAGATCGGTCGTGGGCCCTGTGTCTCATCTGGTTGACCGTTTATGGCAACATTGCCCAGAAACATTGCTCAAAAAATTGCCCTGTGTATCATTACATTTACTCTTTATTGATCAACACAGAGCAGCGCTGTTGTCTTGCAGCCTTTGTCTGGTAAACAACCTGCTAGTGTTTCGGAAAGCTATGTGCTCATGTCTTCCCCCCTCTGTCTGCAGAATCCGGACCAGAGGTGGCCCAATCTGTTTCCAGACCTGCCAAACTGCTCTGTGTGTGTGTGTTTGTTTCTCTGTTCTTTTAAGAACTTGATGGCTTTATCCAGTTTGTTATTAAATTTGTTATATACATTCCCCTCTATAGTATTTTCACTAACAGAATAAAAAGTTTTAAAAATCTACAGAAATCTAGAAACTACAGTTAGTAGTTACAGCCAAAACAGTCTTTTCTCTCAGCTGTCACTGTGTTGCTGCCCGTTGTTGTGCCACACATGCTCATCACACACTGGCAACTACCTACACACTAAATCACTATATAGATAGATATGTAACCATCTATCTATAGAAGGAAGCATATAAAATGAGCTAAACCTTAAACATCTAGGCTACAGCATTGAAATCCAACATGCACATTAATGCACCTTAACATTAATACAGGAACATCATGGTTATGAAACACTGATGGGATCGTTATAGTACATTTTGACTTTTTACTGTCCATAGTTTAGGTGAATGTCACTACTACTTTCACTTAAGTAAGGTTTTCAATGCAGGACTTTTGCCTGTCATGTAGTGTTTTCACAGTCTGGTCGTACTACTTTTACTGAGGTAGTCTAAAGAAAGTGAATACTATTTCCACCCCTCTGAAACAAAAATTCCCCAGGACACATTGGATAGAGGGAAAAACAAGTCTGCACCGGCCTGTGGTTTGTATAGACTTTCCAGAAAGAAAGAAAAAATATTTTACCAAAGTTGTACATCACAGTAAAATGCAAGGTACACTTTAACATATCAGTAATATTCACACAAAAATATCAGATATAATAATTTTTACTTCATTGTACATGTGCAATACATCCATAAACACCTGCAAAGAAAAAATAGCGAGTGGGAGATGCCACAGTCCACTTCTAAATCAAGTTATATTTTAACATATCATGACAAAGGAAATTAATATTTGCCATATGCTGCTCTCACAGATTTTTAACTCTTGTCACAACCTGGCTCAACAGTACGTGACAAAAGAGGGAAACCACACAGGTCTGAAAATAATACTAGATATTTTAATAAGTAAATTAAGCAAAATTTACAATTGTAGGTGTCTGTCAGATCAGAATGTATGCAGTGTATGTGTGAGTGGAGTGTATGGGTGTAAAACACAAAGAAACAAACAGAACAGAATCAGTCGTAAGGCCAGGAGAAGAGAGTCAAATCATCAAGCAGGCTCCTTTATAGCCACCTGAGCCCCGCCTGCTCAGCCATCAGCTCCACCCACCAATTATCTGGATTAAAGGGACAAAACTCAGCAAAATACAAAGAACCAGAGAGGGCCCAAACCTGGGGCCGTCACACTCTGCAACACTCACCTGCCTGTACTACAGTGGTTCTCAGTTCCAGTCCTCGGGACCCTTGCTCTGCACATTTTGTACGTCTCCCTTATTTAACACACCTGAACCAGAACATCAGCTCATGGGGAGAGACTCTCTGAACTGAACTGAGTGTGTCAGATAAGAGAGACATACAAAATGTGCAGAGGAAGGGGTCCCAAGGACTGGAATAGACTCTATGCACGATCACTTCCGCATTTTGTCTCAACCCGCTCACCTACATCCGGTGCTGCGCCTGTGTGAAGAGTTCGGTGGAGATGATGGCAAATTACACTCGCTGTTTACAAGAGCTTCCCGCGATTAACGTGAATGACGTGAATTGTATTGTGAGGCAGTCAGCTGTCACACCCAACAGTAAGAAGGAGAAGGGCTTCAAATCATATATTTCGAGCTACATCGACAACTTTGAGGGTGAGTATTCTCTCATTTCATGCTAAATCCGACTAACGTTAGCGTCTCCGTTCCTGACCTGTCATACCGGTCTTTGTATTATTTATATATTTAGTTAAACATATAGTTTTACGTGTTTTCTCTTATGCCTAAAGTGCTTGTTTGTGCAGTGTACATACATATTGTGGAAAACTAATTGTTACTGACTTTGAGTTATTTCTCAGTTTCCAGTAAGGATCAGTTCACAGGAGAGATCAGCGTGAGGGCGACATGTTTCAGGTCGACGAGGAAGTCAGAGAAGCCCCATAGATTGAGAGTAGGAGGACACAAAAGACAGCTGAACTCTAAATGAAATGCATGTTTTAAACAAAAGTTGTTTGTAGGTTCTACAGCTGTACAAAGACAGGCATAGTCAGTAAATGGGTTCATACGTGCTTCAATTTAATGATGGTAGTAATTACAGTATATATGGGTATGTTTAGAATATATTTACATATAACATTAATTACTAATTGTTGTTTTTGTTTAATTTAATTATATTCACAGATTGTATTAAAGGACTCTCGTCCTGTAATACTGTCACAGAGCAGTTGTTCTTGTGTTGCTGGGACAGCACTGTGCAACCACATTGTTGCACTACTCTACCAAACAGCCCACTACTCTCAGCTTGGCATCAGTGCAGATCCTCCAGTTCACAGCTGTACTGAAACGGAGCAGAGTTGGCACAAACCTAGAACAATGGCAATTTAAATTGAATTTGCTTATACAAATTATATAAAAACTGAACTACTGGAAATGCAATAAATTAATAAATACAATGAGCATTATTAAAGTTGATTTTTTATTAGCTTTGTATGTACTATGAATGAACATAATCACTGCTCTTTTGGAAACATACTTTTTCTACATGACTAGTCAGTAACAGCATTTCTGTGGACAGTGATTATTTAGAAATACTGTAATCTAGTATTACAAATTTTGTTGTAATAATGATTTTATTAATTTTATGGCCCCTGTGTGTTTTCTAGGGAGTCAAGGCTGGTCCTGTCAATAGAAAGGTGGTTCTGTCTGCAAGACCGTAAGAGAGGAAGCTTACTGAGGGGTTACAGTACAACAAAAAACATTCTTCAATGTAGTATTTTACATATATATTTTTTATGCATTTACACTTTAATAAGTGTAAACAATAAATAAATAATTGGACACAAATTGATTTTTGTTGAAATCTTTTATTATTACAACAACTATATTATACTATTAGAATCAAGTATTGCAGATAGCCATAAGGAGCAATATTTGCTTAGAATTGATTTTTAACAGCATTGTAAGGGCATGTTTGTTTTTTTATCATATAAAAGACACTAACATCTATTCATGTCAAATTCTTCAGCTCATACTAAAGAAGATGAATATAAAATGAAACATTTGAAAAATTTAAGTTTAAAATGAAAAATATGAAAGATTAGACAGATTAAAACTAAGGAAATTTACTTTTTGCTTAATACTTTTATTTTTTAATTTCAGGAGTACCCTTTACAACGGTGTCACCAGTGAGCTGCCTGACCTCTCAGTCCTCCAAGTAGCAGAGGCATATAAGGACTTTGCCAGTGCTGTAGCCCCTTTGGTCACCACTATAGAGATGTCGCGTGATGATCCTTTGGTGGATTCTGCCTTTGGCAAAGTTCAGTATGGAAGTGTGCTGTCATACCAGCAGCAATAACACGCAACATTACTCACCATCAAGATGCCCCACCACCGCCACCTCTGCCACTAGTTGGTTACAGCCTTGAAACATCTGTTTGCTTGTTTGTCCATAGTGAACATGGACAACCACACATGAAGTCACTGGCAGTAAGTTTGGATATGGCACACAAGATAGAGCATGCCACCAAAGAACAGAGTGCAGCGCTTGATTGGCACTCTGTCCGAAAGCCCCGGGTAATGGCGTCACGTTTTAGGGAGGTTTGTCATGTGCGTGGCCAGAGCTCAGCTGAACACCTGGCTGAAAGAATCTACAAGGGAACTCGCCAGACATCAGACATGAAGAGAGGTCTTGAAATGGAATCTGCTGCAATTGAGGAATACTGTCTGCTGCGAGAAGTAAACTACCACCCTTGTGGATTCTTAATTCACCCCGATGCACCTTGGCTGGGGGCCTCTCCTGATGGGATTATTTTTGACCCTAAAGAGCACAAGAGTTTTTGGTCTTTTAGAAATCAAATGTCCAAATGTCAAAAGTTACGCGGACTGTCCTTACCTTAAATTTAACAATGGCACACCAGAACTGAAACAACAACATGCATACTATTGGCAAATTCAAGGACAAATGCTGATCTCGGGACTGGACTGGTGTGATTTTGTCATTTATGGACCATCATGTCACAGGATGACATGATGGTCCAGCGCATCTACAAAGACATCAAAATGTTTCAGAACATTCCAGAGAAAGCTGACCATTTCTTTTTTTACTTTTACCTGCCAAGATGCCTACAGATGTAAAAAACAAAACAAAACAAAACAATCATTTAATAGTGTTTTAATATGTATCAAAGATTTTTGTATTTACACAACATCACTGTACAGGAAATGTTTATCAAAGTTATTTATATTTACATGTTTACATTACTACGTTGACAGAAACACTGTACAAAAGTTATTTATATTTACATGTTTACATTACTGCAGTGCAAATGATCAAAATTATTTATATTTACATGTTTATATTGTTTCTATATGAACAAAAATAAATCCAAATTCAATCCCCAACCAATGTTATCTCATCTTTAATCCTTTGCCCATGCTTTTACTAAGGGGCCATTTTGGTAATTTACAAGGAGGCAAGCAACTGTGTACAGCTGGTTGATACTCCCTGTGATGGAAAGAGGGATGACAGTGTCGAATAGCTTGTGTTGCTTCACCCTGCGGATGAGACGCTCTACGTGGACCCTTAGCCAAGCAATGGACTGTGTCTCCCTCACCTCATCAGCCGACATCTGTTCCCGCTTCGACAGGTAAGCAGTGTAGTGATTTTTACTTTGTCCATCCAAGGACGCTAAGTAAAATAGGGATTGGTACTCAAGTCACCGCTGACGTTGTGATTTTTGGATCATACGTCTCTTGAGGTGTGGTTATGAGTACATCAGATGACCACTTCCCCCCCTTTCCCTAGTTCAGGGCACCAGTCAGGGTCTTTCACTCCCAACAGGGGCTTTCACTCATTTAGAATTAATGTAAAGTGGTCAGCTGATTTATCTGAAAGATTGGTGAAATTGCTAACTTGTAGAACCTTTTCTGTATTATCAGCACAAGGAAGACACAAGTGTAATAAAATAAATTTTATTAACAAAAAGATAAACAAGAATAACTAACACAACTACTAAATGAATACCATGAATGATAAAGGAATAAAGTGCATAAGATACGTAGAATACAAGTGATTAAGTTGAGTGTGGCTATGGAAGAGTTATGTTATCTTATAGAAAGATAAACTGTTTCTCTGAAAATAATAAGGTGGAGAACCTTATTATGCACCAAACAAATAAACGAAAGATTATTTGTTATTAACTAACATCAGTTATTATTACATCTAATGGAAATTAGGAAATTATATACTGATAATATACAACAATGCCAAGGTCTCTGGAAAGAGGTTTGGTTAAGTGATATTTACATTCCACTTGGTCGAGTCCGATGACGGTGACGTCTTCCACTGGTTGTGCTGGGTGACAGTGCAGTGGGGAGAGGGGCCAGAATCTGTTTCAACAGTCTTGAACACGAAGCTCTGTGGGATGCTGATCTCCTGGAGCACCAAAGGGTCCTAAAATCTGGAACACGCAGATGAGGCCCTGGTGTAGGTGCAGAAGGTCCTTAACAATCTGGAACATGCAGACGAAGGTACCTTGAAGTGAGGGTTTGCTCTCCTGAGCTTAACCTTGTTGCAGATGTCGTCACTGTCTTGCTGGACGGAAACTCTGAACGTAGTGTTAGTTGATGTCTCTTTCCTCACAAGCTGGAGGCTTAGAACGTGGTCGTCTCTGTTGCTGCCTCACAAGCTGTAGGCTCAGATCACGGGATCTGTTGTTGTCTCTTCTGGATGGACCAGAGGCTCAGAACGGTATATCTGTTATGTCTCAGCTTCGCAAGCCGGGACTCAGAACGGTCTATCTGTTAATGTCTATCCCCTTTGACGGACAGACTCAGAACAATATCTGTTATGTCTCACCCGATGGGAGACTCAGAACAAGGAGTGTCTGTAGAAAGGGTACCTTTATCCCTTTCCGATGAGGAGGAGATCGCATTTTGGCGCTTCTCCATTCGAGTGATGTGATTGGCTGCTGGCATCAGAGGGGACACACACAGTGTGGCCCACCCTTCTCACCCCTGTGGAACTCATTTGCATAAAGCACAAAGTTGGAAGTCTTTACAGTGTCTTTAAAGTTTACCAATGCATTTCTCACTTTCCAAACCACCACCAGAATACCTTTGGCAATATTCTAAACAAATAGAGACTAAACATGATGGAAAAAGATTGAACTGTCATTCAATTGTACATTAACAGCTGAATTTGTATCAGATGTTGCACTACAAATAACTGTCACTGAGAATACTTATTTCTGTGAATAAGTATGAAATGGATGTGTAGTTTGCATCAGTTCTAAGGTTTTCAAACATAGTTTTGAATGGATTTGGATGGATCTTTGTGATCTCTCTGTTTCACCCATTCACCCTCTGCTAAGGTCCCGAGGAATTTTTATGGCAGTCTCTGGCTAACCTTAGGAAGTAGCGTCTAGATGGTGAAGGGCAGTAACTGCCTGTGGACCAATGAGAAGCCTTGCCCTTCCCAGGCTTGGTACAAGAGGTCTTCTTCTTACCCTCTAAGAGAGGTCTGGATGTTGTTCTTCCATCTTTATCTGATGGCGTAGGACAGTTTGTTTGTGTTAGTCCACCGAGATCCAATCAAAATGTAGCAAACCTTTGTCCACTGTTACGGACAGAGAGGGGCCCGGCCATAAATTGGGCCCTAGAAGGTGCTGTTCACTACAGCAGGCCTGTAGACTTTGCATGGTACACAGTCATCAACAAGAAAACCTTTGTCGACCATTATTGCCATTCCAGGTTTCAACAGAGACACAATCCCAGACTGCTTAAAAAGCTCTTTGTCACTGACAGAACCTGCATACAGGGATGACACAAAGGTGATTGCACCATGTGGTGCCATGCCGATTAATCCCTTGAAGGTGCAGTGGGACTTGTAAGTGGAGAAGACTTCACTTTGAAGCAGGAGAGAGGATGGAGTTTGGCAACGCAGCTCTGTGCAGTCGATCACCACTTGTGTGTCTGGGTAGTCCTGGAACTCAGTGGGTAGATGAGCCTTGACTTCCTCCTCAGACATCCAGATGCAGACAGACCCAAGAACAGTGTACAAAAAATTGGCCCAGGTTGTAATAATTCGGCTAACTGTGGACTGATGGATGTTGAATCTGTGGGCCAGATCCCGCTGTGTTAGGCCAACTGAGAGGTGGACCATGAAGAGGAAGAACTCATCAATGGGCTGCAGAGACTGACCCTGTAAAAATAACAAGGTTTGCAATTTATTTACATATAATGTGTTGGCTTATACTGAAAATGTAAAGTTAAGTTTTATTCTTCTATTTCTTTATTTACCCATGCACTGCCTGTTGTTCCAGCTTCACTCCTTATTGTAGCTCTTGCTCTTGCTCTTGACACACAAATCATGTTGTGGGATGCAGGTTCAATGAGTTTCCAGAAAGCCATTAAATGGCTGTAAGTCACGAACCTAAATGAGATGTAGGACATGTTTTAAATGCATATAAATCATAAAATCACAAACTAAAATTAATTACTTGAAAGAAAACACACACACACACACACACATACTTGTTTGGGGTGCCTCGTGGGGGCACCAGTTATTTACCACATTTTGGGGACAACACTTTCCTGACATCCTAGAGACTAGATAAACACATCAAAAAAATCAAAAAAAAAAAAAAAAGTTTAATAAATACCTCTCTTAAATGTAATTAATTCATTAAAATAAGGGTAGGTGGTAATCTGGGGACAGGTCAGGTTAACACATGTGGGGACACAGGGACACAGGGACAACTCCTTATATGGGCATTAACAGGAAGTCCCATCTGGGGACAAAACCCTGACCAACTAGTGTATCAATAAGTACACATGGATGTCCAATCTGGGGACAAACCAGTGTAATCTACAGACAAAGAAAGGTCATAATATGGCCAGCTGGCCAATTCATAATGGTATTTCCGGAAGTTATATTGGTTTGTTAAAAATAGGGTGGTTTAATAAGTTAGTTCAGCTTAACTTCAAAAATGAACTTGAACAACATGCAATCTTCAACTGCAAGTCATTTCAGTCCTCCAAGACTGCCACAATCATATACTGCATTTAACTCATTCTTACACAATTCAGTTGCTACATTTACTGATTATGACCCATGAGAGCCGTACATTGAATGTGATTTTGCTGCTCTTATCAAAGTCAATCTAATTTATATTATAAAGCCCTTTAAAACAAAGTTGTCACCAAGTGCTTTTACAAAAACCCACCCTAAACCCGACAGAGCACACAAGTAGATACACAAAAAAAATATTATAATTACCAAACCAATTAAACGTATACATGGTAAGCTTACTGTCAAAAAAGTATGTATTATGTTTGAGGTAAAGTTAAGTATCCTGTAGTTAACCAGTAATAACACATTTGGGAAGGTTAGTAGATCAGAGCTACAATTCTTAAATTGTCTAAAATTATGAACGTTATCAGTGGAATGGAGTTTTTTTGTCATGTTTTGAAATGCTCTAAGAATTGAATCTTTAAGTCATTAAAAAAATCCAAGAGAAATAAAAACGACCTTGATACAAATTGAATCTACAGCCAAATTTAATCAGTACAGTATGGGTTCTGTGCTTGCCACCAGATATTACAACATATTTTTTTTATGATGCGTTTCGTCTAATGTGCCATCAGAAAATAAATTAATCAATTTAAAATTAAATCCACAACACAATTAAAAATGTGAAACGTAAAGGGGCCTGAATAAAGGCATTGAAAACTATAGGCACTCTGTCGTATGGCTACTGTACAGTAAAACTAGCACCAAATTTACAACCAACATCGAGCCGTTTTAACTCTTTCAAAACTTAAATTACATTATAATGTTTCCAACCATGGTATTGAGACAAAAAAACTGATAATATAATTCAACTAAAACGCATAAACAGAATCCATAACTAAAATCAACATAAAATCTGGTGGCAAGCACGGAACCCATACTGTACTGCTTAGATTTTGCTGTCGATTAGATTTTCCTGGTGCACTCCTTTTTGTATCAATGTCGTTTCTATTTCAAAGGGATATTTTCTTAATGACTTGATTCAATTCTCGGAAAGAACATTTCAAAGCTAGCCCAAAAACCTCTTATTTTGACCATTTCACTGATAACGTTGTATTGCATGCATTACAGCATTCCCCAGAAGCGGTCTCTCTCATATGCTGTGATTCTGTTTTTTACACAATACTTTACCGCTTGCCAGTCCTGTTCAATGAGGGCTTTCGGGCTTCTGTAATGTATGCACTAGAACGTTATCAGTGGAATGGTCAAAATAAGAGTTTTTTTTGTCTTGCTTAGAAATGCTGTTTCTAAGAATTGAATCATTAAGTCATTAAAAAAATCCCAAATAAATAAAAACAACCTTGATACAAAATAGAGCGCACCAGGAAAATTGAATCTACAGCCAAATTTAATCAGTACAGTATGGGTTCCGTGCTTGCCACCAGATATTACAACATATTTTTTTTATGATGTGTTTCGTCTAATGTGCCATCAGAAAATAAATTAATCAATTTAAAATTAAATCCACAACACAATCAAAAATGTGAAACGTAAAGGGGCCTAAATAAAGGCATTGAAAACTATAGGCACTCTGTCGTATGGCTACTGTACAGTAAAACTAATCTACGCAATTAGAAAAAACATTTACACCAACTCCTTATCACCTGACACAGCATTTTGCCTGCAGACTTAAAAACAAGGAAGTCCAAGCACCAAATTTACAACCAACATCGAGCCGTTTTAACTCTTTCAAAACTTAAATTCCCAGCGGGCACCTTGATGTCAATTTGACGTCAAATATTAGACAAGATTTGATCAAGATGCTGCAAAACATAATTTCAAAGTCAGATTATTCATCAAGTCCTTCCAGTGCTTAATTGGTGAAAATATTAGGTTCATCCCATACTGAAATTGATTATGTAAGTATATGGGCCAACATGTTTGACATTGAGTTGACGTCAAATCAACGTCGTGTTATAGGCGTTCAGTTGATGTCATATTGACATCACATTGATATCAATGTAAATAGCAATTTTTTTTCTTCAAAATGCATCCATTCGGCATATGTTTTGAATCATATGGTGTTTGATTTCTGCATGAAAGTGGACTTCTGTAACTTCTGTGGTTAAAAACATAAACAACAACAACAAAAAACTATTTATATAACATTATTTGACTTTGATTGTTGTATATTTGTTTTGTTTTCAAAGTTGAATTATATTGAGTAACTTACAGTAGGCATACTGATAATGAAAGAGGTGAATATATTATATTTTACCCAAAATATACTGATTTGCTTAATTACAAATAAATAAAAAAAAAAATATGCAGCATTTTTGCTGTAACCCCACATTAAGTATGTGTATATCCTTATATACCTTTAATTTAAAATATATTTGCCATAATTGATAATGAAATTGTAATACCAAGTATATACAGTATTACAACTACATGTTAATTTATGGAAAATTTACATTTTTCATTAAATTTTTCATAGTGAACAGGCTACATATTTTAAAATTATTTTTCTATTTTCTTGTCTTCAACTGATAGATGCAATGCTAGGGTTCTTAAAAAATCATATTTATTTTTCAGAAATTCTATTTTCTTTTTTATTATGAAAAATGTAGGGCCTACACTGTCCATTCATATTCTCTATTCCTAATACCACCTGTAGACGGTGCCTTTTTCACATTCTCGGGTTGTTTTGCAGCTGAAGAATGGACTACAATTAATTAATTTATTTTTGTGTGCAATTTGATGCAAACCTAGTATGACATAATGTTATACATGTATACACGGAAAAAATAAAAATAAAAATAAAAAATATTTGGAGGATTTACGACGTTGATGACCGTTGAAATGCACGTCATCACGTCTTGCATACAACCATAAACTGACTTTGGTACAACATAGAGGCTAGTGGCAGTGGCAGTGGTGAAGACGTCAAGTCGAAGCAGCTCGACAAGGTTGGCGCTTTTATCAGGTGAGTAATAAACATCTCATTAAATAAAACATAATTGGGTAACTGTGAAAACTTAGAAGATTGTGTTTTGATTAAATATTTGATGTTGCAATGAGTATTTTGTTCTTTTTGGTGAATTGAAATTTCCCGCCATTTGTTACTGTGAAGGATTCTGAGGTAACGTAATTTAACAGTTAGATCGCAGGTAACTATTGTTTTTTTTAAAATGTCTATTTTGAAATGTCACGAGTACTGTTAGTTTTACAATTTTTGTTCGTACTAACAAAAATGCCCTAACGTTTGAATCTCTTTCCCGATGCGATTCGACAAAACGCAACATAACCAGTTAACGTTATAATTCAAAATTGTGTCCACTATATGCGAAATTAACATGACGTACATCATTATGTCTTTATCAGTGCAGTTGGATCATTGAATCGTCGTATACTGTAACTTACACAACGAGTTCGCCAGTAACACATTGCGTTCAGAACGATGACTTGCACACGAATGACTCATTTGAACCGCTTCATTTAAGCTATTGAACTTTTCAGTCACTATAGGGAATATAAGAGATCACTGAATCATTTAAAATGAACCACAGAGAATGCAAGATGTGAATGAGCTTTGATCATTAGCAAGACTGGTTAATTCAGTTGGCCATTGTGGGCTGAAAAGTTAGTTGAAGATGATAAAAGCTTTATTTGATTAAAAAAAAAATCCTGTTTGGTTGAATAAGTAATGTTTTATATAACTTATAACTTAATAATTGTCATTTTCATCTCATTTTATTAGATATAAGTTGAAGTCACTTTGGTTAAGCCACTTAAAGGTAGGCTACGGTGTACAAGTCAAGATCAGGATGACACCACCTCCGCCTCATAATGTCTGCTGTTATTCCCCATAAAATGCAACAAGCTAAACAGAACAGACAGTTATCGCCAAGATTAAAACACAGATCCAATGTGATCAACCTATAGCCTATGTGCTGTTTGGTGTAACAATGGACCGAGTTCCTCATCTTTCCCCTCACCAAACACATACATACGATTATGATTCTCATGTATTAGATTCGATTTCACAATGCGGCTGCCACAGATCTTATATTATTTTATGTGACTAATTACATATTGATATTTGATAATAATACATGTACCAAAGTATTGCATGAGTCCCGCTCTTGACTTAGGGCAGAGCTACATAGGCAGTGCGTTCGGATTTTTTTTTTAATGTAAATTATTTTTTTGTAAACACCAAAAAACAACAGCAATATAGCGATGAATGCCATCAGAAAACCAGCAGTAGACTATAATCGATTATGGTCTATTACTGCTGAAGTGCCCATGTCTGCATTGCGATGCATCGTAAAAAAAATATTTATTTTAGCACCTCTATATGCTAAATTTAATTTATCGTTTAAGTGTCTATAGATGGATAATACAACTAACGTATTAAAATACTAACAAGGAAGTATCTGGTTTTGACTGAGGTTGAAGCAAAAAGTTCAGTATAGATTTTATTTATTATTTGTTTGTCTGTTAATTAATGATGGTATTCCTTACTGCTGAAATGCATTATAATTTGTTTTAATGTTTAAAAATATAACAAAGGCCCATGCATTGTCATTATTCCGCAACATCTTTGTAAATATATGTAAATGTTTTAGAGATCCATATGGACTCCTCTTATTTTGCAGCTACTTGTGACGCTAAATAATGGCATACCACAGAAACTGGAGGAAACGTCATGCTGAAGTGCTGTCTCTTGCAGATGAGGATTCAAACAGTGATACAGATGGGTTACTGAGGGCTCGGTTCAGTGAGGATGAAACTGACTCTTTGCCACCTTCAGCCGATGGCAACATTTCAGATTATGACTCTGATGCGTTAGTGCTGTCTTCTGACACTGACCCTGAGGTTGCTGACTATTTGTGTGATGATTCTGCAGAGGAAACTGCTCCTGATCTGGGAGAGGAAATTGCAGCATGGGCAGTTACCAACAAATGCAAGCGATCTGGACTAAATGAACTACTAGATATTCTAAGGCGCCAAGGACATCGCCTTCCCAAGGATGCCAGAACCCTGCTGAAAACCCCTAAACGAGTGGAAGTAGTTGATCTGTGTGGTGGACAATATGCCTACTTTGGTATTGCATCAGGAGTACTGAAGGTTTTATCCCAGAATCCTGTTTTCCATGAAGACCGAATAGATCTGTGCTTTAACATTGATGGCATTCCATTATTTAAATCATCAAGTCTGCAAATGTGGCCAATCCTGTGCAGTTTCCATGATTTTGCACCCTTCATTGTGGCACTCTATTGTGGAAAAGCAAAACCGAGCCCAGTTAAAGATTACCTCTCTGATTTTCTACAGGAGTTGCAGCAACTTATGCAAGATGGCATAGTCCATGGAGAGAAAGCACTGCAAGTGACTGTAAAATCCTTTGTTTGTGATGCACCAGCTCGATCATTCCTGAAATGCATAAAGAATCACAATAGCTACTTCGCATGTGAGCGCTGCACAGTTAAAGGCACCTATGTGGGACGCGTTGTTCTTGGTGCTACATCGCCTGGTGTTGTTGCAAGGTCTGAAGCAGATTTCAGTAGACTTGCCTACAAAGACCATCAAATTGAGAAATCCCCACTGACACTAGCTGGAATTCCATGTGTTCGGCCATTTGCATTGGACTACATGCACTTGGTGTGTTTGGGTGTAGTTAGGAGAATGCTTCACTACATGCAGAGAGGACCCCACACATGCAGACTGTCATTTCAGCAAAGGAGTGACATTTCAGATAAACTAAAGGCATTGAATGGAGAACTACCTAGTGAGTTTGCACGGCAACCTAGGACTTTACTGGAATTGGACAGATGGAAGGCTACGGAACTTAGACAGTTTCTCCTTTATACTGGACCAGTGGTTCTAAGAAAAGTGGTTTCACATGCTGTATACAAACACTTTCTTTCCTTGATGGTTGCGGTGTCTGTCCTTTTGAATTCGAATGATGCAGACCGTAAGGAACACTTAGACTATGCCCGAGAGCTACTCATGTACTATGTGAAGAAGTGTGAGGCTATATATGGAAACACCTTTGCTGTATACAATGTTCATTCACTAATTCACTTACCAGATGATGTGGAACACTTCAACTGTTCACTGAATGGGATTTCATGCTTTCCATTTGAGAACTACCTGCAGACTCTAAAGAAAATGGTCAGACAATCTCGCAATCCTATAGCCCAAGTTGCCAAGCGTCTAGCAGAACTAGAAAATTCTACAAAATCTAGGCCTTTTACCAAAGAGAGCTTTACTCACATATCCACAAGGCAAAGAGATTGTTGTTTCATCCTTCAGAACAAGGACTATGTCTTTGTGAAGGAAATGCATGAAGACGGCACCTTGGTTTGCGATGTGCTACACCAATGCAAAACAGAGAGTTTCTTCACTGATCCTTGTGATTCTAAACTGCTCAACATTGTCCGTGTTAGAGATATCAGTAGAACTACACGTCGACTGATCAGCAAACAGCAGTTGATTCGTAAAGTTGTCTGTCTGCCAGTCAACCCTGGTGAAGCTGACACAGGATTAATTTTGTTCCCCATGTTGCATGAAATAGAACGTAACTGAATTGTAAGTATATCACTGGTATCAACTAATGTTTTTAACTGCTCTTCCATTATCTTTGTGAGGTTGTGGAGGTTGTATATGATGCTTGTTCTGAGAGTGGAGGGGAAAATGCTGCCCTTATATAGATTGCATGCAGCATCTTCAGAGAATGGTTAAGCTGACCAGTTGTTACAACTGCAATAATATAGCTTTCCTGTAGCTTAGTGGTAAGAGCATTGCATTAACAATGAAAGGTTGTGGGTTCGATCTCAGGTGATTGCACATACCTATGTATAAATGTATAGGATAATGTAATGTAATATACTACTGTCTGATTTACTACTGATTTGTTTTGATTTTTGTATAGGTACATGATGTGGGTCAGGGCGGTTTGGAAAGAGCCAAATGGAGAGGAGGAGGGAGTCATCCCAGAGGTTTGGGTGAAGGACAACATGATACACTGGCCACCAGGGGCTAATGTAACTAAAGCAGCTAAAGAGATGCGAACGCCAACAAGTAGCTGGAAAATGTTTCCACTGCTGAAAATCAAATTCAAGTCAAGTGAGTTTACATCCATTTTTAAAAGCGAAATTGTTTTTTCTACTAATCAAATCAATGAAGGTATTAAAAGCTTGTTTGTTTTCTATTTACATCAGAAAATCAGGAAATGTGTGAAGCCTTTGACCAAACAAGTACTGCAGAGCTCAGTGAGGAAGAATGTGGTCCTGTCAAGAGGGTATCAAAGAAAAAAATATACCCAGGGTTTATTTTAGGTACAGAATACTTGCTCATTTTGACAGGGCCCTAGTTTCTGGTGCTGGAGCATAATATATGTTGTGATACTATGTATGGTAATTATACTGTTGTTTCTCCTCTTACACAGATGAGGATGAGCATGAAAGCAGGACGAAGCAGATCGGTGGGTTTTTGGAACAAAAATATTCATATTTCAAAAGTTACAAACACAAATCAGCAGCTTCCGGTGACAGCGAGTCTACATTGACCTCCATTGTAGAAAAGGAAACTACAATGCAAGTCAATGTAGACTCACTGGAAGCTGGTGCACTTCTTCCAGCCAATTAGAATAGAGTATTCAAAGAGACCATGTTATAAGTAAGGAATAATTGATGACGAGCCGTTCAATTATACTCATATAATGCACACTCGAGGTAATGCTGCCACGACGCACATCGAGTGTGCATTTTAAGTATAATTGAACGGACAGGAGTCAATTATTACTCTTATACCATGGTTGCCACACCACAAAACATTGTTCAAGTGTTTAATTTCAGATTATAATAAATGTTGCTCTGCGGTAGGAAAATCTGACAGGGTAGGACAATTTGAACACCGGTACAGCCTCCGCGAGGGTAAGATTTTGCTTTGCCGATGCAGCTCATCTTTCTCTTGGTCTATCTCTGTGGCAACCGGCAGAAAACAGCAGCACATATTCAACAAAACAGTGTTTCCTGAATT